>OZ007556.1:131106626-131733385 GCA_963931855.1 Philhelius festivus | reverse complement strand
CTACTATAGTCTGTCAAAGCTCTTCAAATCCAGAAATCTCACCATAACTTCAAAACTGCTGCTGTACAGGACCATGGTCCTGGTATTTAAAGGATTGCACCACTTCAAATTCGTGCTCCGCAACCTTGATTGTTTGACCAACTGTTCCTATCGCATTCGACGCCCCCATGTACTTTGGTTTACCTTCACTAATGTGCAGCCCCAGATTTTGTGCCGCCTGCTCGATCTGGATGAAGGAATCGTGTACAGCTTGTTCGGTTCTTCCGATGATGTCAATGTCGTCTGCGTAAGCTAGTAACTGGCTGGACCTGTTGACGATGGTCCCTCTTGTTGCCGTGCCAGAGTCACGGATTGCTTTCTCCAACGCCAGGTTGAAGAGGAGGCAGGCCAAACCGTCCCCTTGTCGGAGTCCATTAAAGATTTTGATTGGTCTGGATAGCAATCCGGCTATTTTTACTTGGCTTGTTACGTTGGTCATGGTCAACCTACATAGTCGTGTCAATTTATTTGGGATGCCGAATTCTCTCATGGCTTTGTAAAGTTCTACCCTGGCTATGCTATCATAGGCGGCCTTAAAGTCTATAAACAGATGGTATGTTGGGATGTTAAATTCTAGACCTTTTTCCATCGCCTGCCTAAGGTAAAAATCTGATCAGTTGTTGATTTGCCTGGAAAGAAACCATACTGATATTGTCCGATGACGGTTTTAGCGTATGGGGTTATCCGGTCTTGTAGGATAGAGGAGAGTATCTTATATCTATAATTGCTGCACGTTGTGACATCTCCCTTCTTATGTATGGGGCATATTATGCCTTTTCGCCAGTCTTCTGGCATTTCTTTCCTGCTCCCATACGTGCAATATAATATCATGAATTGCTTGACGTAAGGCTGGTCCGCTGTGATGAAATAATTCGGCTGGTATGCCATCGGCTCCCGGGGCTTTGTTCTGTTTAAGCCGGCCTATAGCCTTCTCAACTTCTTCTATGCTTGGTGGCGGCAACATAAGGTATTCTTCTTGTAAGTAGTGAGCTGACCATTTAGAAATTCATTAAAGTACACTTCCCATCGCTCCAGTATGCTTTCAGGATCACTGTCCGTCCTTGCAGTATGTGCAGCGTGGTGTGTACTGTGTCATGTTTCGGACGGATTGGTAGATTAGTCCGAAGTATGCCCTCTCCAATCTATCACTACTGAATCTGTGTCCTTAGCGTTTCTATCATGTTGGATATCTCAGTTTGGTTGTCCACAAAAAACTAACCATCGATAGAGGATCTCAATTCACCTGATTCAGTCTTAAGCCAGATATACACTGTTCAAATGCATGACAAGCACGTGCAAGTGTATAAGTAAGTATTAAATTCAGCTTGAGGTTTCAACGCAGAACCCTTGTTTGAAAGAAAATCAAAAAGATTTTGATTTTGCTTCAAGCCTACACCCATACATGCATTTTAACAGTGTATATCTGGCTTTAGAGACATCGCAAAACAGTTTGGCATTGGCCCACAACAATGAAAATTGGATTGAAGCACTTCCACCCATTTTGCTTGGAATACGATCTGCATTTAAGGAAGACATTAATGCAACAGCAGCAGAACTCGTTTATGGGGGAAGGGAAACACTTCGACTTACTGGAGAGCTGATCACACAATCAATTAACTCAAAACAAAGCAATTGAAGATCCAACGAAATTCTTGTATCGGCTTCGAAAGTACGGCTGAGTTCATATTTGCAAAACTTCCGCAGTCCTGCAAAAATGGCGTTCATAATTGTAAACAAACAGCATCATCTCTGCATAAGCATGGCAACACTTGTGTTCATAAAAGTAAACTTACAGTCAACATGCGGTCTGTTTATAGACTTTAAGGCCGCCTATGATAGCATAGCCAGGGTAGAACTTTACAAGGCCATGAGAGAATTCGGCATCCCAAATAAATTGACACGACTATGTAGGTTGACCATGACCAACGTAACAAGCCAAGTAAAAATAGCCGGATTGCTATCCAGACCAATCAAAATCTTTAATGGACTCCGACAAGGGGACGGTTGGCCTGCCTCCTCTTCAACCTGGCGTTGGAGAAAGCAATCCGTGACTCTGGCACGGCAACAAGAGGGACCATCGTCAACAGGTCCAGCCAGTTACTAGCTTACGCAGACGACATTGACATCATCGGAAGAACCGAACAAGCTGTACACGATTCCTTCATCCAGATCGAGCAGGCGGCACAAAATCTGGGGCTGCACATTAGTGAAGGTAAACCAAAGTACATGGGGGCGTCGAATGCGATAGGAACAGTTGGTCAAACAATCAAGGTTGCGGAGCACGAATTTGAAGTGGTGCAATCCTTTAAATACCTTGGGTCAATAGTAGCAGCCGATAACAATATAGAAGAAGAAATACGCGAGCGGCTTCTCAAATGCAACAGAGCCTACTATAGTCTGTCAAAGCTCTTCAAATCCAGAAATCTCACCATAACTTCAAAACTGCTGCTGTACAGGACCATGGTCCTGGTATTTAAAGGATTGCACCACTTCAAATTCGTGCTCCGCAACCTTGATTGTTTGACCAACTGTTCCTATCGCATTCGACGCCCCCATGTACTTTGGTTTACCTTCACTAATGTGCAGCCCCAGATTTTGTGCCGCCTGCTCGATCTGGATGAAGGAATCGTGTACAGCTTGTTCGGTTCTTCCGATGATGTCAATGTCGTCTGCGTAAGCTAGTAACTGGCTGGACCTGTTGACGATGGTCCCTCTTGTTGCCGTGCCAGAGTCACGGATTGCTTTCTCCAACGCCAGGTTGAAGAGGAGGCAGGCCAAACCGTCCCCTTGTCGGAGTCCATTAAAGATTTTGATTGGTCTGGATAGCAATCCGGCTATTTTTACTTGGCTTGTTACGTTGGTCATGGTCAACCTACATAGTCGTGTCAATTTATTTGGGATGCCGAATTCTCTCATGGCTTTGTAAAGTTCTACCCTGGCTATGCTATCATAGGCGGCCTTAAAGTCTATAAACAGATGGTATGTTGGGATGTTAAATTCTAGACCTTTTTCCATCGCCTGCCTAAGGGTAAAAATCTGATCAGTTGTTGATTTGCCTGGAAAGAAACCATACTGATATTGTCCGATGACGGTTTTAGCGTATGGGGTTATCCGGTCTTGTAGGATAGAGGAGAGTATCTTATATCTATAATTGCTGCACGTTGTGACATCTCCCTTCTTATGTATGGGGCATATTATGCCTTTTCGCCAGTCTTCTGGCATTTCTTCCTGCTCCCATACGTGCAATATAATATCATGAATTGCTTGACGTAAGGCTGGTCCGCTGTGATGAAATAATTCGGCTGGTATGCCATCGGCTCCCGGGGCTTTGTTCTGTTTAAGCCGGCCTATAGCCTTCTCAACTTCTTCTATGCTTGGTGGCGGCAACATAAGGTATTCTTCTTGAAGTAGTGAGCTGACCATTTAGAAATTCATTAAAGTACACTTCCCATCGCTCCAGTATGCTTTCAGGATCACTGTCCGTCCTTGCAGTATGTGCAGCGTGGTGTGTACTGTGTCATGTTTCGGACGGATTGGTAGATTAGTCCGAAGTATGCCCTCTCCAATCTATCACTACTGAATCTGTGTCCTTAGCGTTTCTATCATGTTGGATATCTCAGTTTGGTTGTCCACAAAAAACTAACCATCGATAGAGGATCTCAATTCACCTGATTCAGTCTTAAGCCAGATATACACTGTTCAAATGCATGACAAGCACGTGCAAGTGTATAAGTAAGTATTAAATTCAGCTTGAGGTTTCAACGCAGAACCCTTGTTTGAAAGAAAATCAAAAAGATTTTGATTTTGCTTCAAGCCTACACCCATACATGCATTTTAACAGTGTATATCTGGCTTTAGAGACATCGCAAAACAGTTTGGCATTGGCCCACAACAATGAAAATTGGATTGAAGCACTTCCACCCATTTTGCTTGGAATACGATCTGCATTTAAGGAAGACATTAATGCAACAGCAGCAGAACTCGTTTATGGGGGAAGGGAAACACTTCGACTTACTGGAGAGCTGATCACACAATCAATTAACTCAAAACAAAGCAATTGAAGATCCAACGAAATTCTTGTATCGGCTTCGAAAGTACGGCTGAGTTCATATTTGCAAAACTTCCGCAGTCCTGCAAAAATGGCGTTCATAATTGTAAACAAACAGCATCATCTCTGCATAAGCATGGCAACACTTGTGTTCATAAAAGTAAACTTACAGTCAACATGCGGTCTGTTTATAGACTTTAAGGCCGCCTATGATAGCATAGCCAGGGTAGAACTTTACAAGGCCATGAGAGAATTCGGCATCCCAAATAAATTGACACGACTATGTAGGTTGACCATGACCAACGTAACAAGCCAAGTAAAAATAGCCGGATTGCTATCCAGACCAATCAAAATCTTTAATGGACTCCGACAAGGGGACGGTTTGGCCTGCCTCCTCTTCAACCTGGCGTTGGAGAAAGCAATCCGTGACTCTGGCACGGCAACAAGAGGGACCATCGTCAACAGGTCCAGCCAGTTACTAGCTTACGCAGACGACATTGACATCATCGGAAGAACCGAACAAGCTGTACACGATTCCTTCATCCAGATCGAGCAGGCGGCACAAAATCTGGGGCTGCACATTAGTGAAGGTAAACCAAAGTACATGGGGGCGTCGAATGCGATAGGAACAGTTGGTCAAACAATCAAGGTTGCGGAGCACGAATTTGAAGTGGTGCAATCCTTTAAATACCTTGGGTCAATAGTAGCAGCCGATAACAATATAGAAGAAGAAATACGCGAGCGGCTTCTCAAATGCAACAGAGCCTACTATAGTCTGTCAAAGCTCTTCAAATCCAGAAATCTCACCATAACTTCAAAACTGCTGCTGTACAGGACCATGGTCCTGCCAGTACTCACAAAGGCACTCCGACCTCTTAGCTGCGTTCGAGAGAAAAGTCTTAAGGAGAATTGTTGGCCCCATATGTGAGGAAGGACGATTCCGGAGACGGTACAATCATGAACTGTACGCAATCTCCCTTGAAGCAGATATCGTGACAAAAATTAAGCTCGGTAGACTCCGGTGGACAGGGCACCTAGCTCGCATGAGCGAAGAGGAACCTGCTCGGAAAGTTCTTTGTGGTACATTCTATGGTAGACGATAGCGTGGTAGACCATGCTTGCGCTGGAGAGATGGCGTAGAGCAGGACGCCCGAAGCCTTGGGGTGCGCAACTGGATGGCGTCGGCTCGAAACCGGGATGGGTGGAGAGACTTGTTGATGGAGGCCAGGACCGGAACCCGGTTGTCGAGCCGATGATGATGATGATACTTCGGACTAACACGTGAAGCGATCCGTGACAGTTAAGCAGTATCGGAAGGAGTTCACTGGATGTAGAGGTTCGATGATATCACCGTGTACGTGCCAAAATTGTTTGGATGGAGTTGCAAAATTTCGTAAAGATGATTTAACATGACCAAGATACACAAGACCGAGCCCAAATACGATAATCCTTTCGCATTGAAGGCCAGATATAGCGATCGCCAATTAACCTGGTAGATGTTTTGACTCCTGGATGGCTTAGGTTTTGCAGTTGATCGAAAATCTGATGACGCTTAGATATAGTTACAAAAGTTTGTGGCTTACCTGTAGATATATCACAGAATAGAAGTATTGATGTTCCAGGAATCAAAACTTGTTTGAGATGGAGAGACGAAGTATTTTCTTCCAGCAAGTCTTGAAGTTCTTCATCCTCTTCTTATGACGCAGCGAGTGATTGATAATCTACAGTAGAAGATATTGCTGATGATTTAACTGCACAGGTGATAATTGATCTCGTTTTTATTGAAATGCGTATAACTTCTTTGAGAAGAAAGTTTGCCGTCGGCGCTGCAAACTTCTTGATACGATTAGTTTCTTAAAAAAAAATTTGTCTATGTAAAAATGTTACTTTTCATTTTCGTGGGAAAGATCAGCAATAATATTCACTAGAACAAAGTCCACTTCCATTTTTGTGTTCTCACAATTATTTACACATCTAGAAAATTTTCTTATAAAATATACTGACTGTCAATCCAAGAAACATTGAAAATTTATGAGTTGTGACCTGCTCTGAAGGAGATCACAGTTTCGATTGTTTTTGTGACTCTCACAAGTTGTGACTGAGCGGCAGAATTCGAAAAAGTCACAAAATCAATTTCACCTCTTCTTGTGACTTGTGAGGCATCACTGACTTTGGGGAGAATCGGGCTGTTAGACTCATTTGAAGTACATTTAATAATAAAATAAGCAAAATATTTAACGACATTATTACTTGAAGGGATACATTTTCACCTATTTATTTTTAATCCATTTAGAATTCTAAAATATAATAAATAATTTGGCAGATGAATGGTTTCAAAGTGCGATCGCGGGTGCAACAGAATTGGCCCGACTTTTCTAGATCATAGTACAAAAACCACAAATTCTGTTAATTGTGAAACATTTATCATGTTATTCTTACATATATTGAACGACGTTGATTCAATTAACTAAATAAATAAAAATAAAGAAAACAAAAGTAAGCAACGAAATATTAACTTTTAAATCAATCGCGGGTGCAACATCAAATTATCGCGGGTGCAACGCGTCTAACTTAAATTAGTAAACTGATTAAAAAAACTGGAACAAATATAAAATAAGGCACATATGTTACAAGTCAGTACCCTTCTCTATTAATTATAATTTTGTTTTTTCAAATAATTCAATATTTTTTTGAAAATACATATACATATGTATGTTAGAAGTACTCCATCTTCATCGATATCGGTTAAGGATAACCCCACATAACGATATTGTGATATTGCAGCCTACCTGGTGCAAGAACGTACAAACCCGCGGAAATAACTTTTGGAAATACTGCTGCTGTAAAAACAGAACGGTATTTTAGAGCATGGATCTACTATTAATATAGGGGGTGCAAAAGACCCTGACTCAATAAAAATATCATGACTCATGGTCATTGTACTCTTCTCGATTCTTAACTTCCGACTTAGTCGATTTCACATCTTTTATACCCGGCACTTGTCTGCTAATATTATCCCTTTTATAGAAATCACCTGTCATCCTTCAGTTTTTTAGGCATTGCTTTGGTGGAATCATTTTTTTTAGATACATTTTTGACCTCTTCAACTACGTTAGTGGGACTCCTTGGGCGATTACGTTTCACTTGTGCGACTTTTTTAGTCTACAGGGACTGATGTAATGAGTGCCTGCCTTTTTTTTCTTTTGCCTGCATTTTTTCGTTTTGTCTGATTCTGGTCAGAATTTTAAAATTTGTATCTGCCTTAATTTTCTCTTTCAATACATCTCCACATTAAAACAAGAGTCCTTTTTCTGCATGAAGCTCAGCGTTTTTGTTAAGTTTTTGTCAATTTTCTGGAAAGCAGTCTCTTTTCCTTGTTTCATTTCCATTTAACCATATATTTTTATATAAAAAAGAACAAATTTTATTATATTACATAATTAAAAAAATAACTTGAACAGTAGAAATTATTATTCAAAGCATATTTTATTAATGAAATATAATAAATCACGTTATAATGTTAGTAGTCAATAAGTTGCACCCGCGATCTTAATATTGCGATAGCGGGTGCAACCAATTTAAATCAACGTTTTCTGTTGTTCAACGTAGAATATATTCCTAATAACGACTGATTTAATTTAAGTTTTGTTTTCTTCTTACTTTTTGAAAGTTTCAAAACGCTAGCACTTTATTTCTGCCAAAAAAGTAAACTTTTATATCTTTTATGTCGCGGGTGCAACAAGCTTACCATGGCTATTTGCAATCAATGATGCTAAAAATATAATAACAAATTCGTTCATGTTTTTATGCAAACGATTAAATGGCATGTTGCTTCATACGTCTATTGAGTAAAGCATAACTTAAAACTGTCGGAAATAGCTATTTTGAGCTTATGTTACCAGTTATAATAATTGCAGTTCGTACCGACTCTTCGTATGATAATGTTGGCAAGCGCAAACAAAAATGTTCTCTATAAGTTAGGTCTCAGAAAGCAATAAATATAAATTCAAATATTTCGCTAACATGATTATTCAAATTGATATAAGCTTAGTGATAATTTAACAAGTAGGAATTAACAGTATAGGAAAGAAATGTTAAGTTAAATGTTTTGGGTGTCACCACAGGTTTTTCTCAAGTTTAAATAATAATAAAAGATGATTTAAGAAATAATTTAAATATTTCAACCGTTCGTTGATGCAATTATGCAATCAAAAGAACTCTTGAAAGACGTAGAGGGAATTTTTGAGCCCCCGCAAAATTAATAAATTTTGCACAAAAACTCAATTACCACAATGCAAGTCATTATAAAAAAAATAATCCTAAAATTGGTTAGTAAAGATGTAAATAGTTTATTTATTACTAGCCGACCCAGCTCTCGAAATTCGAGTGCCAATTTATTTATTTAATTCATTATCATTCAAATAAAGTGACAGAGAATTCATGATTTTTTAAATTGTTGAATGCAATGAGAAGCACCTACTAAGCACTCAATCATGGAGTCCAAAGGAAAACAGTTAATGTAAACAAACTTTCAAACCTATACATATTTTCGACACATTAACAATTTTTGTTTCGATTCTTTCATGTCATTGTCCTTAGCTGTTGTTATGGCCATAATATTGGAATCGAACCCACGTCGCCGGAGTGACGTCAACTTGTGAATTTCGTGTTACATCTAAAACTTTTACTCTCATCATTTTTTCATATCGCGGCAATTGGGACTCGAACCCACGTCGCCGGAGTGACGTCAACCTGTGAATTTTGTGTTACTCATACATTTAAAAATTTCACTTTCATAATTTTTTCATATCACGGCAATACAAAAAATATTTACCTCTATTGGGACTCGAACCCACGTCGTTGCAGTGACGTCAACCTATGAATTTTGTGTTACATCTAAAAATTTCACTCTCATCATTTTGTCATATATCACGGCAATAAAAAAAATATTTATCATTCTATTGGGACTCGAACCCACGTGCGTCGTTGCAGTGACGTCAACCTGTGAATATTGTGTTACATATGTACATGTGATTTTTTTTTTAATTTCACTCTCATCATTTTTTCATAACGCGCCTAAAGAAATATAGCTAACTTCAAAAACATAAATTCAATTTACTTTTGTAAAACTTTTTTCGTTTGCACATCGATCGGCCAGCTGTTTATTGTCAACAAAAAATGACATAAATGGAAGTGTTCCGAAAATGAGGTAGGATTGAGCCCATGGAACGCTTTCAGCCATGGAGATTTAAATTTGTATCGTAAGTCATGTTCGTCCGAATTTTTGACGACGCGACTCTCACGTCTGCATTTTCTATCTTTTCTCTTTCCCTGACAAATACATTTCGAGTATTTTGTATTCTCTTTTTTCGCAAATATTTAAAATTCGAATGCAGACAAAATGTAAATAAGTTTTGAAAATAATTGACTTATACAAATACGCAGAGCTTACACTTTTGCATGAATATCCCTATTATTGTAAAGCCATAACTGCAATGAACTTGAAAAGTGAAAATGTTAAAAAAAATCTGCTCTCCTTTTTTCAACTCAATTTAAAATTTTATCTCCCATCTCAAAAAACCTAAAAGTAAAAGTTTCACTTTTTGAAAACACTAAGGCTAGGCGCGCACATTCAATTTTTAGTTTCGCAACTGCTTGGTTCGAGCAACTAAAAAGTTTGTGTTTTGACACAAACTAAACGATTGCCTAAAATGAATTCGTTAATTTGTGTAACATAGTTATATGCACCTGCGCGGACATTCAACGAAATAGTTCATCTGTGCAACTAAAAATTGAATGTGCGCGCCTAGCTTAATTCATTGAATAAAGTGCTTCAGAAAATGACCGACAGATGTCGCCAAACTGAAAGCAACAAATGTCGCTAGTGTATCTTTTTCATTTTTTCACTTATTGTACTTTTTGAAAAAATTGCCAATTGTAGTTAACGCTTGATGGTTTAAATGGTTCTACCTTTTTTACTTTTTCACTTTTTAAGAACACTATTACATGGAATACATTTTTTCAGAAAATCACCGATAGATGTCTGAACCGAAATTGTATGGTGTATGGCTAGTGTATGTGCGTATTCTTTTTCACTTTTTGCAAAAAGTGCCGATTGTAGTTAACGCTTAGACTAGCCGCGCACTATCAATTTTTAGTTGCGAAACTGTTTGGTTGGGGAGAGTACGATAACTTAGGCGCCAAAAATTGATAACGGATTTTTGTAGAAGGGTCAAATACAAGCGTTTTTTACTATGGGAGGGGGGGTCTATCTCGCCTTGTTTAGGAGGTAGGGGCGATTTTAGAAAAAATGACTTAAATTGAAAAAAAAAATATTAAAAAACAACGGCAACACTTACAATAAAATACTATACCGGTTTTGAAAGCCAGAAGTCTGTTCTATAATCGTAAATTTAAATTAAATTATTTATGTCAATAGTTTTTGAAAAATTTGCATGCAAACTCAAAATTTTGTTAAAAAAAATGAAAAAAAAAAAGTTTAGACCAATTTTTTTACAAAATTGTAAAATGAAGTGCTTAATTGTCTTTTTGTGGTCAATGCTACTATTAATTCTGAATCGAACACAAAAAACCGAATGGTTTTGTCCCTTCTAGTTTTTGAGAAAATCAAAAATTACTAAAACTACTTTTTATGAAATTTTTGATTTTTGGTATTTAACTACGGTGATTTCATTTTGAGGATTAATGTTAATGTGGTTCATTTGTAGGTAAAGTACAGCAAATCATTAGGGGTTACCAAGAATGCACCAGAGGAGGTAGAATTGCATGGCATTTCGAGTCTCAGTCAGTCAGTTTGTGAGTAAGTCAGGTGTTACTTAAAAATAGTCAAGTCAATTTTTCAATGTTCAATGTATTAAAACCGTGTTTACAGGCATTTTGATCACAAAAAAAAAATTATAACAAGCACCTCCCGAATCTCTAGCCAATATTGAGGCCCATGGAAAAATGTGCCGATAGATGAGTTTATTGCTCTGAGATTAACTTTTATATGGATTGCACCAGAGAAACTTTTAAATCATTAGTTTTAAGCAAAATTTAATTAACGTTATTTATTAAAATAAAAGATTAACTATGTAAATCATTTTAATGTAATTTGAATTTTATATACCCACCTACAAATTTGTAACTATATATTTACTTATGTATCTTAGTCTGTAAGAGTATAATATGCTCTGGTTGATGAATAAATAATAATAATAATATTGTATTCTTACAATTTTTGTCACGTTTTTGAGTTGGAGTTAAGGGGAGTTGACGCTTTAGTTGGAATTAGACCAATTCTTAGAAGAAGAACGCGATGCTTTTGAAATATTTTTTTTGAAATATTGAAAAGTTATTTAATTTAGGATGAAGTAGTGGATGCTTAGTCGCCATTCTTCATTCAAAGAAAAAAATACTTCACTCTTACAAAGGTTGAATAACGAATGACCTTGGTAAACAATAACCTGTACCATATTAGCATTAAAAATGTTAGACATAAACAATAAACAAACATATTAATTAAGGAATTACATATATAAATTTGCTGCATTCGTACAGTAGTACCTAGGTAATGTGAATTTTTCATAATGTATTAAATTTTCATGTCTGAACATTTTAAATGTGCAACTTTGGGCTACGTACATACATATATTTAGTCGACATTGGATATAGACCATAGGGTAAATTCAAAGTTTCTTTAAATCCAGATTCTGTAAATGCAAAAGAAACCTTGCATACACCCAACCTCGCACCTACCCCAAATCCTATAGTGTGCCCAGGCAGGGGGGGTTGCAGGGGGGCAGCATGCCCCCCCATAGATATTTCACTGTTTATACGCCGTAATGCGTAAGCAAGCAAAAAAAGCAAATATCCCATAAAAAAGTAGTTTTAGTTATTTTCAATTTTCTCAAAAACTAGACGACATAAAATCATCTAGTTTTCAGTTTTTGAAATAGAATAAATTAGAGCAACGAATTTTAGGAAAAATAGTAATATGTAACTTTGCAGTTTTAAAAAATTAAACTTTAAACTTTTTTTTTAGGCTTTTTTTTCACCAAAATTTGAGTTTAAAACTCGTTTTTTTAAAAACTGTGCATAGATTCTACTTGATTTAAAAATTATCTAATAGATCAGAGTATTGGCTTTAAAAAAAGGTATAATACTTAATTGTAAGTATTACCGTTATTTTTTAATATTTTTGTTTCCATTTCAGTACCTTTTTTATAAAATTGCCCCTCCCCCCCAAACGGGGGGAGATAGACCCCCCACTCCCATAGTAAAAAATGCTTGTATTGAACTGTTCTACAAAAAACCGTTATTATTTCTTGGCGCCTAAGTTATCGTACAGATGAACTGTTTGGTTGAATGTCCGTGCAGTTGCAGTTAATTATATGTTCAATGAAATGGCGAACTCATTTTAGGCAATCGTTTAGTTTGTGTCGAAACACAAACTTTTTAGTTGTTCGAACCAAGCAGTTTCACAACTAAAAATTGCTAGTGCGCGGCTAGCCATAATGTTTCAAAATTTTATTATAAGAGCTCAAATACTAAACAAACACATAGCTAATATTTATATTGATAATATTTCTTCATTTAGGGAGGTTACATTCAACAACAACAACATGTTCATCAACTTCTGTCGTGTTGGCGGATTTGTCTAATGTGAACACCACTGTTCACCCACCTTAATGTTTCGGGTTCTAGCTTTGGGTTTTGGGTTTTCGCTGAATGGTTAATTCTGGATTTGACATTTCTAATTATGTGTACGTCGATTTGACATTTCTAATTGTTTTTGTTTTCCGGGCATTTTTTTGCATTTTTTATTAATTGTTTTAAACAATGTCGGTGTAGTATATTTTAATAATTTTGGCATTCTGCATATCTATGCAAAAAATGCTTTCGTTTAGTATGTAATTTAAGCCCCTTCGGTTTTTGTGGGCCGCGAAAAGTGTACCACAAAAAACATGTTCGCCGTTTTATTATATGATTATATAAGAATTTTGTATGAGTTATGTACACATACAGCCGTATTTATTAGAATTCCCTAAACGCGTGAATAGTTATGCAATACATGAGGACTTATTCATCCACTATGCAAATTCATATTTATAAAACATTTGCCTACCCTGCATAGTTATAATGAGCTTGTGTCAAATAAAGTACCAAAAAGTAAGAATCTATTACATTTAGCCTTCATAACACTCAGCTGTTTATCAAAAAACAAAAAAAAAAAAAACAATAAAAAGTAATAAACAAAAACGAAACTACTAAAAGCTAAAACGATTCCAACAATTAACTTTGATTCATCAGATAAAGTATGTTATTATCTCTAGCACAATATTGGAAATCAAATTGTTATTCGTTTCATTATAGCTGGAAAACTCCTCAGACAAGTTCTTGAGGATAAAATTCAATAATGCAAGATAATAATTACAACACTAACACACCGGATGAAGAAGGACTTGTGGAGAGACATCACCAACAAGTATATTTATCTATTTAATTCTAAACAATTTGCAATTCAAATTGTTTTTAATATATTAGTATAACATTTTTGTTTCAATAAATAAAAATAACACAAAGTTTTAGTTTCAATATTAAGTCAAAGGCATTTTTTTTGTTGATAATGTTTATAATTCAATGTGATGTCAAAGTGAATGTGACAGTTCAATACTAAAATGGCCTTATGTAGGCACTATTCAACCTCCAAACGCGTTTAGCTTATAATGCCCCTATTAGTCCAGTCAAAGCGTCATGAAAAAGGGCCTGACCTTGCGCGCAGAGGCATGGTCAATTTTTTTTTCATGGATCGATAGGTGCTTATGAGAAAAGCTTAAAACCAAATTTGCACCACATGACAACTTTTTTTACCAAAGTTATTGGGAAAAATGTATTTTGTGTCATTTTTTGGTCATTTGCGAATATCTCGGCTCCACTATCTCGCACAAACAAAAATTAAACATGATTTTATTCCTTATAATATTATCTATTATGTTCTAAAAAAAAACATTTGTTTAAACAAATGAAAAAAAAGTTATAGTAAGTTAAACAAATTTTTTGTTGTTTAAAAATCACTTTTTCGTGATTATTAAGAAAAAAGCTCATTTAACGATGAAATTTTTATTTTTTATTATTAAAGTTCTTGTAATTCCCTACAATTTAAAAAAAAAAAATCAACACTCTACGATGAACGAAAGCCGAGTAATAAATTATTGAACATGGGTAAGTCAGCGCACCCACGCATTTTATGATTTTATGTTTTAATTAATATCTCAGCCCCAGTATGTCGCAAAGTGAAAATAAAAAACTGTATTGCTAATAACAATATTTTCTATCAACTTGCATTTAATTTAATATGTTTGAGCAAAAACATAAAAAGTTACCGTTGGTTTCAACGTTTTTTTTCTTGTTTTTAATACCTTTTTTTCATAGTTATTGAGAAAAAAACTGTATTTCACGGTAAATACTTTTCAGTTTTGGATTTTTGTTTTATAGTCCTGCTAATTTTCTTCAAATTAAAAAAAAATTAGTCCATTACGACAAACGGGAGCCAAGATATTCATGATTTAAAAACTTAGGAAAGCTTACAATTTAGTATTTTAACCTTGTAGCTTCTAATTTTGGTGTCGCCAGCAACAAGAAGCAACAAATATGTGTAAGTATGCGTGGGGTGTTTGAAGGATACCAATTGTTGCTGGCGACACCAAAATTAGAAGCTACAAGGTTAAAATACTAAATTGTAAGCTTTCCTAAGTTTTTAAATCATGAATATCTTGGCTCCCGTTTGTCGTAATGGACTAATTTTTTTTTAATTTGAAGAAAATTAGCAGGACTATAAAACAAAAATCCAAAACTGAAAAGTATTTACCGTGAAATACAGTTTTTTTCTCAATAACTATGAAAAAAAGGTATTAAAAACAAGAAAAAAAACGTTGAAACCAACGGTAACTTTTTATGTTTTTGCTCAAACATATTAAATTAAATGCAAGTTGATAGAAAATATTGTTATTAGCAATACAGTTTTTTATTTTCACTTTGCGACATACTGGGGCTGAGATATTAATTAAAACATAAAATCATAAAATGCGTGGGTGCGCTGACTTACCCATGTTCAATAATTTATTACTCGGCTTTCGTTCATCGTAGAGTGTTGATTTTTTTTTTTTAAATTGTAGGGAATTACAAGAACTTTAATAATAAAAAATAAAAATTTCATCGTTAAATGAGCTTTTTTCTTAATAATCACGAAAAAGTGATTTTTAAACAACAAAAAATTTGTTTAACTTACTATAACTTTTTTTTCATTTGTTTAAACAAATGTTTTTTTTTAGAACATAATAGATAATATTATAAGGAATAAAATCATGTTTAATTTTTGTTTGTGCGAGATAGTGGAGCCGAGATATTCGCAAATGACCAAAAAATGACACAAAATACATTTTTCCCAATAACTTTGGTAAAAAAAGTTGTCATGTGGTGCAAATTTGGTTTTAAGCTTTTCTCATAATCACCTATCAATCCATGAAAAAAAAACAGACCATGCCTCTGCGCGCAAGGTCAAATGACGCTTTGACTGGACTATATTCAACGTCACATAAGTTTTATAAATAACGATTTTGCGTTTAGAGGCATTATAAGGGTTGCATAGCCTTATGTACTCACTATAATGAGTTTATAAATATGGCTGATATAGTTTATTATATCTATGTACATTTAAAGTGAATTAAAGGATTCAAAATTTGTAAAATTATTTTTTTTTGTTTTACTACGTTTTTACTAGGTACACGTTTTTTCCTAAACACTACACTTTCAATCAGTTGGAGGAGCAACACTGATAAAAGAGACGAGGATTTCTCGTGTTACGGGAATAACGAATAAAGTATTGAAAGAGATGAAATTGTAGAGAGTTGTTTGTGGTAGTCAACCAGTGATGCCATATCGTGGGTTTTATCCCTTTTTGTGGGTTTTTTTGGTCTTAAAAAAGCAAAAAGGGATAAAGGGTTTTTTTGAAGCTCGTAGAACAAAAAAAAAGGGTTTTTTCATAATGAGAATTTTCGTTTTTCGTTTGTTAAAAAAAATTCCTACTAATCTAATTAAATCTTACCAATAAATAATAATACGTTGTATATTACAGAAAATATATTTTTGGGTCAAGAATACGAGAATCTAGTTGGACAGCGCCGAAAGAGCAGATTTAAAAACAAATTGTTTGAATTTTTATAAATCATCCGTTTCAGAACTAATCAACCGAATGACTTTTAAGGATGCTGTTGTTGGTCAACTTCAATTTCTTGGCTCAAATATAGCATTTACTGTTTTCTACTGTCCAGCAGTAGAAATTTTTCAATATCCGATCTTTTGAATCAAATTGGCATTTTGCTTATTAATATCATGCTTCCAGGCCAAAAATATTTACTGCTACAATTTTGAAATTAAGGAGGAGCCGTACATAATCCAAAAATATACACATAAAATATGTAAATGTAATAATGTTCATATAGGTATCAGTTCTTATAACTGCATACGTGATTTTCTTATAAGTTAAGTGTGAAATAAGTTTTTTTTTGTTTTTTTAAAGGTTTAGGCTAAGATCGCACTTGCGATTTCAATCGCACGATTTTTTAGTCGCAAAAATAGAACACATGAATTTAAATGAGAATGAACGCACTTGCTACCAACAAATCATGACGATTTAAAAGTCGCAATTTGTTTCATTTTTCTTGCAATGCGATTATCGTAAACTTAAATGAAACACATGTACTCAAATGGATATGCCCACACTTGCGATTTAAATAACTACGACTTAAAAATCGTAGTCGCAAAGAGAAATTGGCATGCACGCACATGCGATTTTTAATCCACGATTTTTTAGTCGCAAAAAGTAAGACACATGGCCTTAAATGTGAATGCACATGCGACTTAAAAATCGTAGCGATTATAAAAATGAAACAAGTTCTATTTTTTCAAGCGATTTTTCTGTCGCTACTTATTTGTAGCAAATGCGTGCACTCACATAAAAAGTAGTGTGTTTTATTTTTCGCGATTAAATAATCGCGCGGCAAAAAATCGCAAGTGCGGTCCTAGCCTAGGTGTGAAATGAGTTTTTTTTTTTTTATCAGACTGAATGTGTGATTTTTTGTTTTTTATTGTTAATTTTATTTTATTTTTAAGTTTGTTGAAGACTGAATAATAAATACTCGTAATTATGTTTTGTTATAAAAAACTTGTTTTTTTTTTTTTAATTTTAAAATGGATTATAATAAAAAAAACTATAAATTTTTGATTTTACACTTCGTGGGATATTTGTGGGTTTTTTCTTGTAACACCGTGGGATAAAAGGGTTTTTTTCTATTCATTCTGGGATTTTACGCTTTAAAAGTCTGGCATCACTGTAGTCAACACTCAATAGATCCTGAAAGTAGTCGACGAAAGAAGAGAATGTCGGTTATTGCTCTACGATCTTCCAGAGTATTCAAGTTAATTAATAGAAGTCGGTCTCTCTCTATACGGAGGTATAATGAGAAGGTTATTCCAAAATAGACCACGAAGGGCGAAAAGTTGAAGGCCCTCGATTATGGATATAGTAATTTGTTGATAAAGGTTCTTTGGACCATTATTTCACAAATTTTAGTGCAGGGTTGCTGTGAGAATAATCTTACGAATATGTGTGACTAAGTTTAGCTATCTTCACATAAAAAAAGGTCGTATATTGACCCAGTGGTGGATGTGGATGTGTTGATAATGGAGAAGGTAGAGACTTAAGTGATTGAATATGGGAATATTTGATGACCATTTCAATATCGTTATAGTAACAATTAATTGGAGATGTCTTAATTAGCTGTCTTGTGGGACTCCGGAAATAGCTTAAAATCTTTAGAGATGGTAAATTTTAATCGAATTAAGTAGTAACGATTTTTCAGCAAAGAAGAAATCCCTCTTATGAAGATAGGTTCAAACCCAAGTGTTGACAGTTTGAATAAAATAATCTAATGTGAAATTTTGTCAAAGGCCTTACTAAAATCGGTTGAAAAAACGTCGGCTTCCATTCTATTCTCTAAGGCTGAGAAACTAAAGGTTACAAATTCATCGACGTTGGTGATTGTGGACCTACCTTTGACAAAGCCGTATTGTCTAGGCTCTAGGGGAAATGAGAGACTTCAACCAAAGCTTCAAATTTCGTACAAAATGCTTTTAAAGATTTTGGGAATATGTGAACGTTTAGCAATTGGATGATAGTTTATAACTTCAAACTTTGGACCCTTTTTATGCTTTGGGGTTATAAAAGAGAACTTCCATAACTTAGGGAATTGTCCTTGAGACTGTTGAAGAGTATTTTATCAGCAATATGGCGGGGATACCATCTGCGTCCGGAATATACTCATCATTGAATTGATTTAGCCTATTTTCGATGAGAAATGGGTCAACGTATGAGAAATAATTACAATCGGGTATAATAGAGCCGTCGATAAAAAATTGTATAAAAATAGCAACTAGTCAACAGTTGAAACAGGAAGTTTCTTTTCCAAATCGCAATGCCCTTCTTTTCTGACTTATGACAGTGCCAACTCATTATTCTAGTCATTTAACATGCATCCGACGTATCAGGTGTTTTTTTTCACTGTTGATAATTTTTTTATCACTCGAATTTAATTTTGGCAAGCAGTGAAATTAGAACTGAAAATAAAGTCTCTACATTTGGTACAGATTCAGTGCTGACCTTCTTTCTTTGGCTTTCTACTGGAAATATATGAGGTTCAGAGGCTCTTCATAACATATGTAGTGTTAAACTGAATCACTAAGGGTTATCATACTGCTGGCATTTGGTAGTGTACTTGAGGACATTTTGTCAAGTTTTTTTTTTTTAAACGTTGTTATCTGTAGCACGAATAGATTCCAGACTTTTTAAAGAAGTTTTGGAAACTCATCTATTGGAACTGTCTTATATTCCGGGTTTGTTAGTGCGCTGTTAAGATGTTTTGCCATATTATTTTTAAGGTTAATCTAGTAGATTGGCAAAAGAGTTCAATTCGTAAGGAGAAAAAACAAACTTAATGCCATTTTCTTCAGCAATTTCGATAACATCTTCGCAGAAATCTATGTCAGTATTGGGATATGACGAAAATCAAGGGTTGATAATGAAAAACCGGAGCCACCTGTCGTTAACAACATTTTAAGTAGATTTAAACAAGAGGCAAATTGAAAAATGAATACGATGATTTCGGCCACCCAGCGAAAATCACCCCATCATTTTCCATTTTTTATATAGAAAACTAAATAAATGGCTTACAAAATTGTAAGCATAATAAGACATTGATCGGAAATGAATTCATTTTGCTAAAGTATTTTTACGACATGTTAAGACCTTTCAACATTTAATGATGTTCTTTTTTATTTTCTTAAGGAAATTTTTTTGCTGATTATAGTTTTCTTATTTTATAAATAAATCTAGTGTGATAAATATTCAGTCCATTCAATTATACAGATTTAGAAAGAAGTCTGACGAAGTGTAGACAACTCGTTCATATTTAAACAATGTTTTGAAAAAGAGTACATCCAAAAGCCAAAGTCACCAATATAGGCCTAAGTCAGCCGGGTTCACGCTAATTGTTTCTTTTTTGCTTAATCAAACGCAAAACTTTAAACTTCTCAATTCAAAAATAAGTGGACTTAAAATACTTTCAAATTAGATGGTTCACACCTTTTTAAACTCACCTACAAATTTTGTCTGCAAGCATCGTCATTAGATGTGTAAGCTGTTCAAAAACATTCCAACTTCCGTGAGGTATCATCTTAAAAAAGGTGTAGGTTAGAAATGATCCACTAAAAAAAAAATGTTTTTAATCAAAATAATATAATGAATGTAAAAAACCATAACCTTATGAAAAAGTAAACGTCGAATAAATATGTTGCATGATTTCGAATATGCTTTTGAAAGCTCTTGTTATCCCCCAAAAATGTGTTTCGGTTATTTGAAATAAAATCCATCTCAACACAGGTATTAGCATAAAGCAAAAGAATCGTAACCATTGCTAGCATACCGCTCATAGCTGTTTGTGAATCGTTTTCTCTTTTCCAAAGTTCAAAAACGATATTTTGGAACGATATAGCCTTGTTTACCTGTTTCATGAAATTCGGTCTCTGGGAATTGTCTGCTTAAATATTTAAACTATTCAAATTATTACTTATAGAAACACGTATTCATGACTGACCTGTTCCGTTGACTCTTGGAGCTACGAGTATATCTGCGCTAGAGTTGCCGTTTTGAACACGGGATTTTTGGGTAAATGTTGCCCCACGGACAGGTGTAGACTCATTGAGTTTATATACGTTGATATTGATGCTCTTTCGAAGATTTTCGTAATCTTTTAAAATATTTAAATTTACATCGGACTTATTGCATTTGTTGTTATCACTTTCTTCGGATTTTTCCATAACTGGCCAGTAGTACGAGAAATATGAAGCTATAAACATGACGAGGACTACTCCAATTAAAGTTCTAAACAAAAAGTAATTTCATTTTTTTTTTACTTTAAAAAACATCAAATATCTATAAAACATTTTATTAAATTTGAATATAAGAAACCGCTTAGATTTTACAACAAAATGTTTTTTTCTCGTTTTTAGGAAATTAATACATTTTGTGATCTGTAATAATTTATGTAAGAAAAAAGAAATACATGTGTAAATACTGAGTATTATAGCCTAGAAAATATAATTTATCTTTAATTTTCAACACCAAACTTAATATTTAATATAATATTATATTTATATAAATAAACATAAGTATTTCATTTGCAAACTTTCTACAAACATTGTGCAACATGTTATTGAATTTTGTGCGTGATATGCATCTCATCAATTGATTTTCATTCAATTGATACCGAAATGCAATTGGAAATAAATATTGAAATGTTCTCTTTCTCCTTGTAACTAACGTTGTTCCTATCGGAAGTAGTATCAAACATTACGACGGGGCACAGTGAATCGAATAGTACATGCTAGGTGGACAAAATTTATTCTCGAGTGAAGCTTTGGAAACGGGATAATTTTGTTAACAAATGGACACACATTAACATTATTATCAGTAGGCTTCGGATTCTCATGCACTTAAAATCTGAAAATATGCGCTTAAAATATGCGCTCAAAAATCCAAATTTTCATTTAAAATATGCACTTAAAACCAATTCAACTTAATTTCTATTCAATATAAAAACACATTTTCTTCATCTTTAAAATCAAGTTAAATCTTTTATTTTTATTAGAATGAAATAATGTCTTAAAACGAAATTAACATTTAATAAAAAAAAAAAATTGTCAAATAAAAATAAACATCTTCATTTGTTTAATTAAAATAAATTATTCTAAATAACAGAAAATTCCTCAGTGAATTTGAAAAGTTTTATTTATACATAAATCATAAAATTTTTCTTGAAGTTTTCGAAGTCGAAACGTTGCCGATTTGGTCTCAAGAATGATTTATATAACGAAAAAGATCGCTCGACGTCAACTGAAGTAAGTTGAGCGTTTTTTAAAGAACCAATCTCATCGACGGTAAAGTTCTTTGGGTAATGTCGTCACTGCATTCCAATGTGAACGTCTTGCTTACATTTTTCATTATTGAAAATCCTTCATTTTTTGCCAGAACGCACTGAAGTACCTACCTATATTCGTATATGGTGTGGTAGACTCAAAAACTAAGCATGAGTGCATCGGTCAACAATTTTCAGTTTATATGTAGTGGTTTATGTGTAGTCGAAAACGAAAACAGTTGGCTGTTGTACATGAAACGTGTTAAGCTTTATGCGCGAAACAGATTAAACCAGCAACGGCACCAGCGCCGTCAACAGCAAATAGCACGATGGTCAGCAAATACTTTTCAAACACATTAAACCAGCATCGTGTTTAAATTTTTTGACATTTATACGTCTTATTGTTGTTGCATTTTGTGTTATTGTAACCAGCAAAAGCAAATTTTGGATTTTGACCAAACGACGCTGTTGACGTTGCTGGTGCTGGTTCAATCTGTTTCGCGCTTTAAGCTTTACCACATTATACCCACACACTTTCATTTTTGATAGATGATCGTTTAAATTTCGATCTCATTTATACAGTTTCAAACACAGACTTAATTTTTTTTTTCTTTTCAATGTTTTGCCTGCACAATCTAGTCAAGTTCATATATGCACCTTTGTTTATATAATGCTTTATATTGTGGTGTTTGAATATGGTTCAAGATTGTGAAATGTATAAAAGAAATAGATAATAGTCTTAAGGTTCGTTTGCGCTGACATAAAATTTATATTTTTTTACTGTCTAGTTTAGTTTTTGAACAAAATAGGTAGGTACTCTAAGAATATAAATTTATTATAAAAAATATGCATTTATAGTAAAATATGCACACAAAATGCAAAATATGCATTTATAGTAAAATATGCAAAAATATGCACTAACAGTTAAATGCCATTTTAAAGGAAATTTATTGATTCGTATACATAATTAGTTACCTTGCTTCCAATGTGTTCCTAAAAAAATATGCATTTGCATGGAAATCCGAACCCTAATTATCAGCTTTAAGCAGTCATTGATTTCGTTTATCCGTTATTCGTAGCCAAAGTGAAATAATTAGGAAAAAATTGATTGATTTTTACTCAGTTGTGCTTTAGCTCTTTCAGTGATGGCTAATATATTTTATTGTAAATGTTGTAATTTTGTGGTTTATAATGGAAAGCGTTGCTCAAGGTATGTTTAATAGGTTTAAAAACTTAATGTTTCAACACTTTTCTAGTATGCTATTTAAATTTTGTTAGGAATTAACGTAATTTTTAGGTTTCCCATTGTAAAACTATTAGCTCCACGCCTCTCCCCGCTAAGATTCTTATATTTTTGAAAAGATTGAAACTTAAGCTTTTTTTCAATTCCAAATTCTATTTGCGAAAATTTGCGAAAATTTTTTTAATCATTTTATAAAGGTATTCTAAGTTTTCTGGAGTTTTTCAACATTTGGCGGATTAATTCAAGTAAATTTACCTGAAAATGTGCTTCACTGTAATAAATTGATTAAAATTGATGCTGATGTCTCGAAGATGCATTTTATTAATTTCAAACTCGAAATTCCGACCCATGCTTTTGAAGATGCACTTAACCCAGCGATTTGGCCCATTGGGGTTCAAATAAAAAAATTTGTCAGCATTCCAAAAAACGAAGTTCTTCCTGCAGGGAAGGAAGCAGCGCAAACCTAAAATGTGCTTCTCCATCGTCACCTTCTCCGTCTAAGCTCAATGTTTATTATCAAAATGCGGGAGGCTTACGCACAAAAACTAGTGGGCTTTTCATAAATTCTTCATTACATGAATATGATGTGATAATAATTACTGAGACCTGGTTAAATGAAAGCTTTCTGTCTTCTGAAATGTTTGAAGCATCTTATGTCGTTTATCGTGTTGATCGTCCCATTGAATCTGGAATGCAGCGTGGAGGTGGAGTTTTAATCGCTGTACGTACTTCGTTAGCTAGTCGTCAGTGCGATTTACCTACATATTCATCATTCTTCGAGCAACTCTGTGTGTATGTCATCACTAAAGACCATGAATTTTGCTTTATTGTAAGTTATATTAGACCGAATAGTAGTTTTCAATTATGCTCAACTTATGTCAAATATAAACGTAGTGGTGAAAGAGTTAACAATTGATCAGTTTCCATGTGTGTTAGATGACTTCAATGTTGGCGACATAGACTGGTGCTTTATGGCTGATGAACAAATTCTGGTTCCATTTAATGTTACATCAGACATGGAAACTGAAGTTGTTGATTCTGTAGCTTCGCTAGGTTTATTTCAAATAAATTATTCTAAAAATATATTAGGTAGAACATTAGATCTTATTTTTTGCAATAATGATATTAAATACTATCTTTATGAATCAGCTTTTCCTTTAGTTAATAATCAACCTCATCATAAAGCAGTTTATGTAATTTTTGAATTTTATTAATTTAACCAGAAATGTAAAGCTAATAATTGCATTAACTTTAATTTTAAAAAGGCCGACTTCACAGGACTTAATAATTTCTATAGTTCAATTGATTGGGAATTTAGACTTTGCAACAGATCTGTTAATGATATGTATGTAGTTTTTAAAGAAATAATTTTTTATGGTATTGAACAGTTTGTTCCGGTTTTAAAGAAAAAATCATGTTTTAAGCTCCCATGGTTTAATAAGAGATTAAGAAATCTAGAAAATGTTAAAAATAAGGCTTTTATACGTTCAAAAAAATCAGGTAAACCTGAGGATCATGCTCGCTTTCTTCAGCTTCGGAGAGAATTTGCTTTTTTGAATAAATTTTTGTATCATCAACATATAAGTGCTGTTGAGAGTAATATCAAAAGGAATAGCAAATCATTTTGGGTCTTTTTAAATTCCAAACGGAAAAGTTCTTTTTTGCCGTTAGAAATGGAACTTGATAGCGAAAAATCGCGCGATATATAATCAGCTTGCAATCTATTTGCAAAATACTTTCAGTCTAACTATAATAAAGACCTTATTTTAAATATTGTCGATTTTTATCCATCTATTTCTCCTATTATAGATTTTGATCTAAAGTGTTTTTTAGATCAAGATGTACTTGATGGTTTGATTGAACTCGATTCAAATAAAAAAGCTGGAGTTGATAATATTCCGCCATCTTTATTATCTAATTGTGCCTCATCACTTTGCTCCGCGTTAAAAATCATTTTTAATAAATCCTTAACAACTGGTGATTTTATTGACGATTGGAAAATATCTTATGTAAATCCAATTTTTAAAAGTGGCCTAAAACACCTGGTTAAAAATTACAGACCAATATCAAAACTTTCTGCGGTGCCAAAATTATTTGAAAAGTTGGTTACCCAGAGGATATTTTTTTCAGTCAAGGAATCTATAACGCCAAAACAACATGGGTTTGTTAGTGGCCGTTCAACTACGACTAATTTGTGCCTATTTTCTCAATTCTGTTTAAAATCCATGGAAAATAGAAAGCAAGTGGATGTCCTGTACACAGACTTCGTCAAGGCTTTTGACAGAGTTCATCACGGACTATTGCTCCAAAAACTTCGAAAGCTGGGTTTGAATGCTAATTTTTTGAATTGGTTGAGTTCCTACTTGTCGAACCGGAAACAGGTCGTTCAGATTGAAGGTTTTACATCAAACTTTATTCAGGTTGATTCAGGTCTTCCCCAAGGTAGTCACCTTGGACCAATTTTGTTCAATTTGTTCATAAATGATATTCCGCAAGTACTTAATTTTTCGGACTGTTTGATGTTTGCGGACGATGTTAAATTATACAGTGAAATATCTTCGGATTGTGACTGTTTAAACTTCCAAAACGATATTGATATGTTTTTAAATTGGTGCAAATACAACCACCTGGAGCTAAATTTTGCCAAATGTAAGATTTTTAGTGCCCACAGAACCTTATCCCCGATAATCTTTACTTATAAGTTTGAAAATAAATCACTCACTAGAGTCAACGAAGTTAAAGATCTTGGAGTTATATTCGACTCCAAATTTTCTTTTTCAGCTCACATTGATTTTATTGTATCAAAGGCAAATTCTATGTTGGGGTTCCTTAAACGAACTTCGACTGTATTTAAGGATGCGTATACATTAAAGGCAATTTTCATGTCATTGGTATTACCCATCATAGAGTATTGTTGTGTAGTCTGGTCACCATTTTATGAAAATGCTATTGATAGAATAGAAAAAAAACAAAGAAGATTCACGCGAGAAAAATTCTCTTTTCGCGGGATTTTTTTTTCCAAAAAAAATAAAAGATATATTTTTGTTTTTTTTCTATTTTATCCCGTTTATTGATATAAGAATTTTTTATTTCAGAAGGTACGGCCGCTGTCTCGATGCGGGGCTGCACCGTATTACTTCCTCGAGTTAATTTTTAAAACTGAACTATCTAGTTGTCGGAGGAGGCAGAAATTATCAGAAGAATATCGATATCGAATATTCATATGAATCGATATTCTTTTGTTTACCTACTTTAATTTTTTTTTTTTATATTCTTAACCGAACCAATGCATTCGCCTCCTAGAAAGAACATATAGCATACCCAAGCAATAATGATTGTGAGAAACTATGACCCACAATTAATATTGCTTGTGTTTACTTTTTCAAGTGGTTTGCTTTTAGTTTCCCAACAGGTCAATTGAATGCATTGGTTTTCTTTTGGTTTGCCGCAATCGTAAATTCTAGGTCATTTATTGTGAAGCAATAAAATGCATAATTTACAATGGCAGCAATTTGAAAATAAGTATGGTTTAGGACCAATACTTAACTCCTCCTTCTTTAGATTCAATTTTCTCCTGGAAATTACTATGATCTTTAATCTTTTCACTTTCTTTATTTGTTGAATTTTGAATTTTTATTTTTATTTTGCCTGTTCCTCCGACTTTCTTACAAACTATATATGTTATAAAAATTATTGCAATTATTATAATAAAAATGGATGTACCAGATATAACATATGTTTTTATTTTGTTGTATTTTAATAATTCTATTGTATTTCTGTTTTCAACTTGTCATTTTTCAAATTTCTTAAATACAGTATTCATTGTTACATTTTCTTTAATTATTTCTTCATAATACAGTTGAAAGGTATAATTTGTTTCTTTATTTTTAAGAATAGCATCCTTTATTTTAATATTACAATTTTGGATATTAACAATATAATTTCCTGTTAAAGCTAGTTCTCTGGCATCGCAATTATTTTGTACAGTTGCATTTTCAGAATTTTTAACAATAAAAGTTCTCTGCTTTAGGTTAATGATTTCAAAATTTTTGTTTATTTTCATTAGACAATTCTTTTTAATAATACAATCGTTTCTTTCTCTTAAATCATTGACATTATTTTTTTCATTATTAAATATGTACTCTTTTCCTTTAAATGTAATTACAAAAAATGGTTCTAAATCGATTTCTTCTTTTTCGTGATTTGTTATAGGTAAAATAATTTTAATAGGAAGTTTTATTATTTCTTCAGGTATTTTCAAGGCTATAATAATGGCTCCATTTGTATATTTCATAACTCCTGTTTTAATATTTTTTAGTTTGCTAAAATTCATGTCTGTCATAACTAATTCATCTTTAGTCAGTAAGCTAGGATGTGTTATCCCCATTTTGGAAGCGGCTATAGTATCTAGTAGGTTGTCAATTAGCTTTTCAAACATCAGTAATCTAGTTAATACTTCGGTTCTTTGTAATCGATTCAGTATTGATTTTTGCAACGTTTGACTCTCATTTTGATACATTTCTATTTCTTGTCTGTCCTTTAAAACTAAGTCCTAATGTTTTTCATATTTTCTTCTAGTTGTGTATTAATTTTAATCTGTTTATTAAGTTCCTGAATAGCATTTTTGTCGTTAGTCTCTATCACTTTTAAATGTTCGTCTATTTCTTCCCTATCTTAGTCGTCCATGGTACCAAATAACCATTTCTGACCCATTCCTATTATATTTATGAGTCCTCGTCTTGTACGTGTCTTGGGGGCATGATACTTAATATTTTTGTAAATATTGTAGAACATTCTCTTTTTAACTTCCCATAGGGAGTTATTGTAATCGGTCCGATTTGTCAAATTGGAATTTTTGACATTTCTCGACGTTTCAAGGTCCCTAGAGGCTATATCATTCATTTTTAGAGAGATGTCTGTGTGTGTGTGTGTACGTACGTTCGTACGTTCGTACGTGCGTACGTTCGTACGTCCGTACGTTCTCGTACCATTTTTCGTCGTCGATATCTCAAGAAAGAGTGAAAATATCGACTGCAAATAAATTTTGTTTAATAGATAATAACTTCGAAAGAGGCTGAAAGGGCGTTTATTAAAATTCAGTGAGTAGTTTTTTCACTATAACGGTTTAAAAAAAAGTAAAAATTTTGGTTAGTTTCAAATATCTCACGAAAAAATAATGCTATTGATTTCAAATAAGATTTAATGTACTCATTATAAAGTCATACAGATTTGGTATGAATTTGGAAAAAAATGAACATACCGTTATTTTTTTAAATTAATAAAACTGAAAAAAAAAATTTCATAACCCAGATATTCTAAGAACGGAAAGCAATTTGAAACTCAAAATAATTTTATTTTACGAAAAATAATGTGTTTTACAACTGGTGAAAATTTCAAAAAAAAACTAGTTTACAGTTTTTTTACAAAAAATAAAAAACTATATAAAATTCTATTGAAAATTTGTTAAAAATTGTTTTTCGACTCAAAGTTCTCGAGAACTAAAAGCGATATTGACTTCTAATTTAGTTTATTTTATACATAGTAGTATAATTTTGTACAATTGGTAAAATGTTGTCAAATATTGAATTAATGGTTTTTTTTTTAATAAAAAAACTATTAAAAATTCTAGTGAAAACTAGTTAAAATTGTATTTCAAGTCGAATTTCGTGGGAATGAACACCGATAGTGCCTTCTAAAGTATGTTGTTTTATACATCGATACCTTCCCCTAAGAATGTATGCTAAGCGACATTTCTAAAATTGTTCAGGAAAAGAGAAAAACGAAGAAAGTTCTAGTTGAATCATAGTGTGCTAAGAGATAATTTTGGTTAAACTAAGTGACATCTAACAAAATTTTTTGTTGCTCACAATCAACATCAACAATCTCAATTTCAAATTTCTTTAAATAATTAAAATGCTTTTCAATCTTAAAATAATGTTTGTTTGAATTTTACAGCTAAAGTTTGTTTCGCTGAAAATTTGGTTATTTGAAAAAAAAACTAAATATAAAGTTTTCAAGGCCACAAATGGGAAGTTATCAGTGTGGGTCGCACCCAGCCTCTTTTTAATTCTTGATCTTGGTTTACAATTTCATATTTTTTTATTTCCTGAAGGGTGTCTATTAAATTATTTGTGTTGACGATGTGGGTAACAGTCTGGGTTTGGTTGATAATTTCTCCTTCTCCCATGTTAATTATTGTGAACCCGTTCTTACTTTCAATTGGCGTTATTACCAATGTGGCTTGTACCAGGTTGGTCATCAGCATCAAAGGTAGAAGTAGGAGCATCAACGGAAGTACCTGCGAATTTTCTTGGTCGTTTAATGTTTGTGGTATGTACTCTATCAAGATTCTTATATCTAAAGTTAGGCTCGTTCTTGTGTCTAACATGTTTATAATTTTTTATATAGCCTTCCTGTCTTGTTTCTACATAATCCTCTCTTGCCTGGTTTTTCTTATTTATAATATTTTCTTTTTTATTCTTTAGTTTTCTTACTAGTGTTTCTATGTCTGCATTTTTTGCTTGTTCTGGAGACATTTTAATTGTTGAATGATGTCTTTTATTATAAATTTGGAAAGCCTTAAACATTTTCACGTTAACTGACTCTTCCTGTTTCATGGAGAGTAGAATTTCTGCTATTGTGCTGTGTAATCTTTCTATATCTGCATTTCCTGTATGTGAATTAGGTTTTGTAAAATGCACTTGTACCTGACGTTCCCTAAGAAAATCTCTAATGTATATTGTATTAAACTCGTTATCTGTAACAATTTTTGTGGGTGTCCCTTCTCTAGTAAGGTGTTCTGTGATAGCATCTGTTTTATGTATATGATTTTTGCTTTCTAATCTATAGACATATCCTTTTTTAGTGAGTTTGTCAATCACGGTTAGAAATATGTGTTTGTGAAGGTGATAAATGTCTATGTGGATTATTTCATTAGGTTTAGTGGGTGTTTCTGTTATTTTAAATTTGTCTTTAATAGGTTTCCGTTCATACTTGGCTGTTTGGCATGTGTCACAGTTATTAATAATTTGTGAAATTATTCGTGTTAATTTGGGAAAATAAATTTGTTGTTTTAGAGTGTTATAAGTTTCAATTATACCTGAGTGTTGACTTTCTCTTATATGATACAGTAATCCCCGCTTAGTTGCACCTCGCTTAATTGAACATCCCGCTTAATTGATCGAAAAAGTTGCATTGCAAAATTTCCCGTATTAGTAGCATAGCTTTTTAGATGGTTAATTGAACCCCGCTTAATTGAATTACTCGGTTAATTGAACTTTAAAATATGCACCCGAAAAAAAAAAATATATGGACATTTTTCGGATAATTGGACGTACAAAAAAATTATAATGAAACAAATATTAGAAATATTTTATTACTTAACCTACGCCTGAAGTGGTTTCTTAAAAGACAGGTATCATTCAAGATGAAGAGAAGCCGGAAAATGATATCGTGGTCATAGACAACATACTTAAGTACAATGCTTAACAGACGCCGAAATTTTAAAAACGGTTTAAGAAAAAGAAGAATTTGAAGCCATATTCCCATCGACTTTCGAAATTCTTCAGGACATTGCAATTCTACGTTTATACTTCTTACCACTAAATAAATTTACAGTTGAGCTGAAAAACAAGAAGACATTGTTCAAAACAAAACAATCAATCAAAATCAAATCACAAATTTTTTCAAACCAATGTATGCAAATAACCATTATGAGCCTTTCGAGGTACATACCTACATAATATTGTATTTATTATTTTTTTGTATCCTTTTCGAAGCTAAAAGTGACTTTTTATTAAGAATAATTTATTTCTGTTTCATAGTTTTAATTATGTATGTATGTTTATTTTTTAAATAAAACGTGTTCAAATATTTTTGTGTGTGTATTCTTTTTCAGTTTTTTCAAGGAGGTTTTCGTAAGTTGACAATGAAATGTTCATAGTAAATTTCTGGGATGAATATTTTAATTTTTAGTTGACCGACTCGTGCAATTATACGGGTTTCGTTTAATTGAACAGGTCGGTCAATTAAGCGGGGTTTCGTTAATTGAACCACCCGGATAATTGACCGAAAAATCTGACAAAATGGTCAGTGCAATTAAGCGGGGAATACTGTACATGGAAATCTGCTTTCTAGCTTCTTCCTCCGTCCTTAAGTCTCTAACTCTTCGTGTTAGTTTAATGAATTTAATTTTAGTGTTTCCTGAATATAAACTAATGATTATCTGTTGAATTTTATTATAGTCTGACTCTCTAACTTCAGAATATATGCCGATTATTCCTTGAGCGATTTCTTGATCGAAAGCAAAGTGCTTTCTTCCTGTTAAGCTTGTACGAAAAAGAGGTACTCTTTGTATCTACGTAAAATGCTAAGGCTTCTTCAGGTGTCATTGAACTTTAGATTCTTAGAGTTTATATTTCTTTTACAAAACTTGATGAACAGGATACCACGTCTCTGACTATATTAGTTGCATTCCTCTTTCTGTCTAAACGTAATACTAATTCAGCAGCAGATGTAATTTCCTGTGCCGATTTCTCCTTAACAATATTTGCTACTCTGCGTTTTTTAGTTTTTGATGAACACTCCTCAAAAGCTTTCAAGGGTCTACCAACATTGACAGAAGTAGGAGTTTTTTCAATGTATTCATCCCGGTCACCTTCGAATAATATAAAATCATCACCTTTAAGCCAGCCTTCAAACTTCTTTTTAAAAAATTTCTGGGTGACGGCCACTTTTTTCGCAACAAGACTTTATTCGACTTATTATTCTTGAAGTGTGTGATTGAATTATGCTCAAGGTAGTTCCAGAGGCACCAGCAGAACGAGTTTGAAGTAAAACTTGTTGTAGTAATTTTTTAAACTGCGATTTATTTATTTATTTTTATTTTATTTATTTATTTCATCAATGGATTTACAATCTGTTGACTACAAATGTTTGCTTAAGCTTAATTTTTTAAACTGCGATTTATTTATTTATTTTTATTTTATTTATTTATTTCATCAATGGATTTACAATCTGTTGACTACAAATGTTTGCTTAAACTTAACAATATATGATCTAGCTCAACTTAGAACTTAAATAGATTTTGAACAACTTTTTTAAAACTATCCCTACTCATAGAAAGATCGACTTCACATGAAATAGAGTTATACAATGTAAGAGAACGAGTTACTGGGTTATTAAGACCATAATTTGTTCGGTGATTGGGAACATAGAGTATGTCATTTCTGTTTCTTAGTGTTCTTTCCGGAACATAAAAAGAAACTAACGACTTCTGGCGTCTTCCGATTTAATATTATAACATAATATATCTTTGATAAAAAGAACGCATTGAGCTTGTCTGCGGCTTTCCAGAGTTTTCAAATCTAGCAACGCACATCTTGAAAAATAATCAGGTAAATCAGAAGACCATCTCAGATTTCTTAACGCAAAACGCGAGTTAAGTATTGGTCCTAAACCATACTTATTTTCAAATTGCTGCCATCGTAAATTATGCATTTTATTGCTTCACAATAAATGACCTAGAATTTACGATTGCGGCAAACCAAAAGAAAACCAATGCATTCAATTGACCTGTTGGGAAACTAAAAGCAGACCACTTGAAAAAGTAAACACAAGCAATATTAATTGTGGGTCATAGTTTCTCACAATCATTATTGCTTGGGTATGCTATATGTTCTTTCTAGGAGGCGAACGCATTGGTTCGGTTAAGAATATAAAAAAAAAAATTAAAGTAAACAAAAGAATATCGATTCATATGAATATTCGATATCGATATTCTTCTGATAATTTCTGCCTCCTCCGACAACTAGATAGTTCAGTTTTAAAAATTAACTCGAGGAAGTAATACGGTGCAGCCCCGCATCGAGACAGCGGCCGTACCTTCTGAAGTAAAAAATTCTTATATCAATAAACGGGATAAAATAGAAAAAAACAAAAATATATCTTTTATTTTTTTTGGAAAAAAAAAATCCCGCGAAACGAGAATTTTTCTGGCGCAGTCGGTAGGATTAGGTATAAATACCCTAATCCTTTAAACGAACAATACGAACCAATAAACCGAATTAAGTTATAAAAAAAAAATATATATATTTAAAGTATCTACATATTAAAAAAGTTTTGTCCTTTTTTTTTCTCATCTATAGTGAAAGTGAATTCTTATTTTTTCTCACAAATAAAGACAATAAAAAAAAAATTAAGAGACAAACAAATATCTACTTACATATATAAATATGGCGGAACAAGACGTTACGAATCGGGAGTTGTTGAATAGCCTAATGGCTATAGTGGAGAGAATCCCACCAGCAAGCATAGGAAGTAACGTAATGAGAGAAATTCGTTACTTACCTGAGTTCGAAGGTGAGAGCAAAAACCTGACTAACTTCCTAGTCATGGTGGAGAACCACCTCTCCAATTCAGCGGGAGATCGGCAACAAACGTGGAGGATAATCCAGCAGGCCAAGATAAAAGGCAAGGCGATGGATCTCCTCATAGTTAACAACGTCACAACATGGAACGAAGCGAAGGAGCTCCTAAAACAACATTATCGACCCATTGTCAACAGCACCGACCTCACGAGGGAGATTTTAAATATGAAAGTGAGTTCAATATACGACTTAGTTAATAAGTTAGAATATTTCCTAAGTAAAGTTAATACTTTTGTTATTTTTGCTAATAACAAAGAACAAGAAAAAACACTTTTGTACAATATAATTATTAATAAACTTAGGGATATAACTATTTTCTTTCTTCGTGACCTTTTATTTAATTAAATAATGTTTATCCTCAAGGATAAACATTATTAGGGATATAACCATAGGTAACTTAGCCAGGGAACTTAGAGATAAATTTGATATGCTAGAAATAAAAAGAATTCTCTTCTCGTATATAGGCTACGATAATGGAAATCTAAATACCAATAATAATTATAATCAAGTAAGAAACTCTAGGAATAACTATTTTAACAACCAAAATAGGGACACTAGAAGACAAGATTTTAGTAATAATTCTAGTGAGCAAAGAGTTTCAAGACAGGTTAGGCAAAATGATAATCGGAACGAACCAAGATACTCAACTATTAGTAGACAAAATAATTCAAGGCCACAACCAATGGATACTAATAATGTTATCACAGACCAAGAACCTATTCGACAGGAACTTAATGCAGTAGAACCGCCGGTTTTTCTGAATTGAGCCTCGGATCGATAATGATGGTACCAGTGGAAATAGAAAATCAAAGACATTATATTTTAATTGATACTGGTAGCGCAATGACAATTATAAATACAAACAAACTAGATATGACGAAATATAAAATATTAGATACAAAATTGACTAAAATACAAACTATTAATAGTAGTTCAACACAGAATACAAATATATACCAGATTCCATTTCCCAAAGAATTTGGATATGCAAATAATACCTATATAACAAAAATTATACCATGTTATTTGGATGTTTTAGAAAAAATTATTAAGACCATTGATATAGGACAAAGAACCATAACCCTGAAAAATGAAACAATTGTAAAAATCGAAAAATCTTTGGAACACTCTTGTAATTACTTAGAAGAGAACAGTCCTGACTTCGGCAGACTTAATCGCGAAGAACAGACAGCACTGACCTCATTACTAGAAGAATTCAAAGGCATTCAATATAAAGAAGGGGACACATTAACTCACACTTCAGGAATAAAACATGAAATTCATCTTCACGAAGATAAACCATTGCATGCAAAGTTATATAGATTACCAAAAAAACACGAAGAAGAGGTAGCCCGACAGGTTAAAGAGACGGAAAGACAAGGTATAATTAGGAGAAGTATGAGTAGATATGCTTCACCCATAGTTGTAGTGTCCAAGAAACCCGATAAGGATGGACAAGTAAAGTACCGCATATGTGTTGACTATAGGGCTTTAAATGAAATAACGGAGGATGATAGATTCCCGTTACCAAATATTGAAACCTTGTTTGATAAACTAGGGAAAGCAGTATATTTTTCGACCCTTGATCTAGCTAAGGGGTACCACCAAATTATGATGCATCCGAATGACATTGCGAAAACTGCATTCATAACTCCACAAGGACTTTACGAATATGTTCGTATGCCTTTTGGACTTAAAAATGCACCAGCAACGTTTCAACGATTAATGAACCACATACTAAGAGATTATATAAATAAAACTTGTGTCGTATATCTAGACGATATTTTGATATTTTCTGCTTCACTGAAAGAACACATGAAAAATCTAAAAGACATTTTCAAAATCTTAAGGAACAATAATTTAAAATTGCAAGTAGGTAAATGTTCATTCCTTAAGAAAGAAACTGAATTCCTAGGTCATATCCTGACGGAAGAAGGATTAAAGCCTAATCCTAATAAAATAAGTGCGATCAAAAATCTTCCACTTCCTCATACGGAAAAACAACTTAGAAGTTTTCTAGGGGCTTCCGGATACTATCGGAAGTTCATTCAGGATTATGCAAAAATAGCACAACCAATGACTAGATACCTTAAAAAAGGTACGAAATTAAATACTAATGATCCCGAATACGTGAATGCTTTCGAGACTCTTAAATTAAATTTGATAACTTACCCAATTTTAAAATTTCCACAATACGAAAAACCTTTCCATTTATATACAGATGCTAGTAATTTCGCAATAGGAGCTGTTCTAACACAAGACAAACAACCAGTTTGCTATATTTCAAGGACTCTTAACGAGCATGAGAGGAATTATTCCGTTACGGATAAAGAATTCCTAGCAATTGTGTGGAGTGTATCGAAGTTAAGACCATATTTGTGGGGAAACAAATTCAAAATAACCACCGATCACCTCCCTATTAAATATCTGAACAAAAAATATAATGGTGCAGAGTTTTCTCAGCGTAATCAACGGTGGTTACTCAAATTGCAAGAGTTCGACTATGACATTGAATATCTGAAAGGCCCAGAAAATAAAGTTGCTGATTTTCTTAGTAGAATCGAAGGTCAAAACACTGAAGTAAACCAAATTTCAGACAACGCAACAAATCATTCTGCAATTGAAGAACAATTAGATCATATACCCATCAAGGAAGGCATTGTTAATATATACAAGCAACAAATTATTTTATGTTATGACAAAGAATCGAAAATAGAAACGCTTCATGGAAAAAGAATTGTGTATATTAGAGCATCCGACCCTATACAGTCTATAACAGACCAGTTATAGGGCGAGAAATTATATCCTTCTTATTATACCTTATCAAACGAGCTTGCTTTCCTTCTGCTATAATATAACAGAGATTGGTGCAGAACTATCTTTACAATCAACATTAGATCTTTAGATCAAACGATTGTTTAAGTCTGATGGTAGTATTTTTGAAGAACATAATAGAAGGTTAGAGTTGTCGTGTAAATGGGGTTGTGACGGTAGTTCGGGGCATAGTAGATATAAGCAAACATTTTCCAATTTTGAAGCCAATGATGAATATCTGTTTTTAATTTCTTTCGTTCCAATTGAATTAAAAAGCGAAACCCAAGCCCATCTTCTACAAGGTAATTCAAAACAAAATAAACAGCTTAAACCCTACTGATTTAATTGTAGATGGAATTAATGTAATAATTAATTATAAGTTTATTCTCACTATGTTAGATGGAAAGGTATGTAATGTTCTTACAGAAACTAAGTCTGCCATGAGGTGTTACATTTGTGGAGCCACTTCCAAAACACTCAATGATGAGCTTACAGAAGCAAATATTAAAATTGACAGTTACCGCTTTGGCTTGTCAACATTCATCACATATTTGGATCAGGGTTTTTGAGTGCTTATTGCATATAAGCTACCGTTTAGATATTAAAAAATGGCAAATAAGAAATAATTCAGAAAATGCTGTTTTAAAAACAAAAAAAAGAACTAGTTCAAAAGAGATTTAGAGAAGAAATGGGCTTAATTGTAGACCAACCAAAGCCAGGGTCGGGTAACTCAAATGATGGCAATAGCGCTCGCAGGCTTTTTAGCGACCCTTTCAGAAGTGCAGAAATTACAGGAATTGACTTTAAAGTGATAGAGGATTTAGGAATCTTATAACAAACTTTATCTTGTTGCCAACATATCAACTTAGAGAAATTTGAACAACTTTGTTTTTCTACAAAAAAAAGTGTATCTTAGTCTGTATTCTTGATACATTATGCCAGTGAAACTACACAAATTGTTATATCATGTTAGTATGTTATAAAATACATCATAGTTCCAATAGGTCAGCTCTCAGAAGAGGCCCAAGAAGCACGCCACAAAGACTGTCGAAGATATCGAGATAAACATACTCGAAAAATCTCAAGAACGTCAACTAATTCAGACTTATTATCAATGCTGCTCATTACTTCTGACCCCTTAATTAACAGTTTTCGTGAACTCCCAAAAAAACAAATCACTTCATTATCATCTAAAGTTGTTAACTTGCTGGCTGAAAACTCAAATGAGAACATTTAACATTGAGAAATGACGAGGACCAATGCTATTGATTCTGAGAAATACATTACAACTGATACTCCTGAAAGTGATGAAGATGACTTTGGCGGAGAATAATATTCAATTTTTTTTTTTTTTTCAATTCAATTTAAATTTATTTCTTATAAATTCATATAACAATATAATACAAAAAAAAAATGAATTAAACCAGATTGTCAGAAATAAAAGATTCCAAATTCGAATAATTAAAACTGAAAACCCAAATTTTTAAATGTTTTATAAACAATCCAAACGATGAAATTGATCTTATAGAATGTGGAAGCTTGTTGAATAAGCGAAAACAACAAATTGAATAAAAGTTACGAAATGCAGTAGTACGAAAAAAATGTACGGTGTAAATGTTCAAAGAGTTTCCACGCAAACTGTGACTAGATACTAAACGAAAATTACGGTTACCAGACTTCATAAAGAAAGTTTTAAGCACTTTAAAACAATACAAATGGCGCACAGGATTATAAGTTTTATGTTCGCTAGCAATTAACAATTTATAAAATTTGTAATATGTAGTATTAATTTTATTTAATATAAATATATAGTAATAATAAATAATAATAATAAAAGTAATGAAAACGACTTTTAGTTAATATATATAGCGTTTTTTAAAGGAATGTACTTAATACAAAAATAAACATGGTTTCTTACAAAACATCTTTATTTTAATAATTTACAAGACAAAAATAATTTTGTTTATCTAAAGGGTGGTTAAATTTTAAGGGATATTGAATGTGACCACACGTAAACGTCAAGTTTTTTTCTGCATTTCAATTGACTCAATTTCAAACTAACTCAATTTTAACCATGGAAAGATACACAATCGAGCAATGCGTTAAAGTTATTCAGGCTTATTATGAAAATGGGCGGTCAAATCAAAATGCATATCGTGCACTTCGTGATTTTTGTCGGTCAATTTAATCGTCCAAATGTACGTACAATCGGAAAAATCGTGCAAAAATTTGAGCAAATCGGGTCTGTAGGAGATGTGAAAACACCAAAACATGCTCGTACAGTTCGTACTGCAGAAAATATTGCTGCTGTTCGCGATAGTGTGGCTGAAGAGCCGTCCAACTCAACTCGTCATCGTGCCCAACAATTGCACCTCTCACGCTCTTCGTTGATGAACATTATGCACAAAAACTTGCATTTACACGCTTACAAGGTGCGATTGACTCAAGAACTAAAGCCTTTTGACGTTACAAGTGTCGTGAATGGTCAGCATGGTGGCAAGAAATGGCAACAGTGGATGATCAATTTTCGAAGAAAATCATCTTCAGTGATGAGGAACATTTTCAATGATAATCCAAGAGTGATTGTCGAAAAACAAATGCACCCACAAAGAGTGACTGTTTGGTGGGGTTTATGGGCTGGCGGCATCATCTGGCCTTATTTTTCCAAAATGAGGCTGGTCAGGCAGTTGCTGTGAATGGTGTTCGCTATCGTGAGATGATAACGAGGCCCGAATTGGAAGATATGGATGTGGACGATATGTGGTTTTAACAGGACGTTGCCACTTGCCACACAGCTAACGAAACAATGGCTCTTTTGCGCGACAAATTCAATAGTCGTGTTATCTCACGTGGTGGCGATGTCAATTCTTCCTTCTTTGGGGTTATTTGAAAAAAAGGTATACGTCGATAAGCCAGCAACAATTCAAGAGCTAAAGGATGAGATAACTCCGCACATTAACGGCATAGAACCTCAATTATGCCTCAGCGTCATCGAAAATTTGGACCATCGGATGGAGGTGTGCCGCCGAGGTAGCGGCGGCCATTTGGCCGATATTTTGTTCCATAATAATTAGTAATATTTCAGAGACTGAATATTAGGGTGTGTCACTTTTGTATGGCCGCCAAAGAGTACTCTTATTTTTAAATGTAATAGTGCTCAAAAGTTGTATTAGGGTCTGAGGTTTAAGATCATGTAAAAAAAAATAAGATATCATTCGTCCTTGGCTCGCTCAAATCGGTTGAAGTTGAAAAAAAAATTTTATTTACAGTAAATTTTTTTTTTACGTATACTAAAAAAAAAAACTAAACAAAGTACAGAAAGAATTTTTGTCTTTACAAAAAGATATACCACGATATTGTAGGTGGTTCCGTTGATTTTTAAGAATTAAAAAAAAAAACACGATTTTACATAAAAAAAATGATTTTTCTTCCTTCTTTTATTATTTCATAGCTTCTTTATCAAGTGTTCAATTTAAACAAATAAAAGCTTAAAAGTGTTTCCTTGTAATTATCGTTGACTTGAAAGCCTAAAAATATTTTATATAATTTTTTTTGTATCCACACGGTGCAATTTAAAACAACACATATTTCAAAAATCTCGAAAAATCTAAATTTTTTGGATTTCATCCTATTTTTGAGCGAGCCAAAGATATTAATTAAAATGAAAATTGTAAACGCAGGATTTAATTTTGATAATCAATGCAACTTTTAAAAGCTATTACATTTGAAAATACCATACTTGAGCACTTTGACACGCCCTACTGAATATGAACTAAAAAATTAATGAAATTCTTTCTTAAGCTGCGAATATTTTGATGAATGCAAAAAGATTCTTTTAAACTAGTAACATTACTTTCATTATCACAAGCATACTTTTTAAGGTGGTAGGATGGATTGTTTACATGGATATCGCAAATATTTAAGGAACTACGAGTAATTCTAATTTAAGGAAGTCAGAAGACCTTGTTAATTTAGTAAAACTATCCCTCTCTTTTTTACGCATGTAAACAATGCCATTCCTTGTCCAAGAAATTTATAATTTTTTGAAGACTTAATTGCTGCTGCCGCTTTAAGAAGCTGACGAGTGTTGTACGTTACGCTTTCATTAATATACATATTTATAAAGTAAAAGTAGCAATTATATAAACAAAAAAACACTGTCTCATGGAACATAGCATTTTGCAGCTGCCGTTTAAGTACGAGTACAGCTAAGATTAGCATTTTCTTACGGGTGATTAAGTAGAGTAGCTTCCGCAAGTTCATTCTGAGCTTTGTGAAATGCTTCTTTGCGTTCAGATCCCCAGGTGAAATATATTGCTTTCGTGTTTCCTTGAAAGCAAGGTAATAATTTACCATACCTACAAATCGTTGTGCGCTTTTTATGGACTGGGGTTCGGTGAAGTCCGAAATCGCTTTAACTCTTTCCTGGACACATTTTGAAGCCTTAATTCGAAGACTGTACTTCGAAAGGCGTTGGAACAGGGTTCTTAAGTGCTCTTCGTGTTGTTTGGCTGAATTACTGGCCACCAAAATATCATCTACATCGATAAAGATGAAAGGGAGACCTTTTACCACCTGGGCCATGAACCGTTGAAAGGTTTGAGCAGCATAATTCTAAGCCCAAAAGGCATATGCAGGAACTCAAAGAGTCCGAAGGGTGTGGTTACTCCTGTTTTATGTATATTCGCTTTTGCCATAGGTCAGCTGTGGTAAGCTCTTACTAAATCAATTTTTGGAAAAAAATTTGCAATCAAATGGTGTTGCGTTTATATCGTGAATATGTGGAAGTGGGTTCATATCTGGGACGGTGATTACATTTAGTCGCCAAAAGTCACCGCATGGTCTCCAATCATTAGCTTCCTGTTTAGAAGCCATGTGTATTGGAGATGTGCCAGATGAGGATGAAGGCCTTCAAATTCCTATTTGCATCATGTAATCAACTATTTGCATCATGTAATCAAATTCGTCCTTTGCAATTTTGAATTTGACGTTGTTGAGGCGACGGGGACAAGAATAAGGAAATGGTCTAGTTTTAAAAGATGGTGAACAACGGTATGTTTTACGGGAAGGTTGAAATTTGGAGGTTCCATAAGATAACAAAGTTCTTGAAGGATTGCCGTAACGTTGCGACGATTGTATATAAACTTAATAGTATTCTCATGAGTAGTACCCCTTGGCATAATGGTTATTGCGTTGGACTGTCATACAGAAGGTCTCGAGTTCGATTCTCAGCCGCTGCAAGAAAGTTTTTTTCAGGGGTGTACTGCCTCTTGCGAGAAATTGACAAATTCTCCAAGAGTATCTCTTGTCATGGAAAGTGCTGCTCACTAGCCGTTTGGAATCGGCAGAAAATTGTAGGTCCTCTCTGTTCCTGGTAACACGCATACAGGAATGGTTGAGAGTTGTAAGTCACTAGGTCCTGGTTCACTCCGAGCTGTTGCACCACCAAATTTAATTTATTTTTTTAGTATTCTCATGAGGCAATTTTTTTTATTTCCTTGTCCGCTCACTAGAAATGCTGTAGTAGCGCCAAAATGGTTGCCAAGAAATTTGAGTGATTCGACAAATGGAGTGAGAGTAAACTGATTTTTAAAGAGTAACTAGAATGAAATTTTTAATATTGATTTCCATATCAGTACGGTGACAAAGTGATATGACAAATTGACGTGTTGTTGCTTAGATATACATACATATGTACATACATTATGTATGCATGTAGGTATATTATTATTTCTCATTTTTCAGCATGGGTTTTGCAGTTTGTTGTTTTGAAATTTATTTCATTCAACGACTTTAATTTTTTTTCTGTATAAATGTTTTTATTATACAAATTCTATATACTACTGAAATAAATCAGCCAAGTAGAAGACTTAGCACTATTAATGGACTTGTTGAATTATTGATTTAAAATAGCTTTTTTGGCCTTTAGTCTGCAAAAATTGGCGTTTCGTCCCGGTGATCTCACATGGACTCATCAGTTGACTGTCAGGACCTTGTCAATACGCAATTTTTGTTAAGTTTGTTAGTTTAATTTTTTCTTGGTAACTTAAGTTACTTGATTATTCTTCTTGTCTCCAAAATGATCAGTCAGTTACATTCAGTTTGTTTCATTTTTCTTCATGAATACATCCAACCATCCCGGGTAGAAAATTATCTAGAAAACACTATCGAATAGCGTGGCCCTAGCTAGATTGGCCATTATATAGTAAATCCTATGCTGGGCCTAGACAGATGCAAGCCTGGCGGATCTTGACTAATTTATGCTTATCCTGGCCTTATATTGAACCTGGCTAGAACTGCCTATTTATTGGCTTTTCCAGGAGTATCTTAGACTGGGCCTAGATATTTTTAAATTGATTTAGCCTAGATATGAAACTTTTTCTTGGCGATATCTTGGCTGTAGATAGTATCGCCTCTTTAAAGGTATTCTCAGATGTTACTTATACTGGGGCTATATAGTTTTTACTTGATGTATCCTAGATGTGTCTCTATAAAAGGCTATCCATTATCCTTCTAAAAACATAACTTTTTCGTTTTGGTCCTAAATCAGTATTTTTCAGATTCTATAATACGTATTTAAGTCTTCTTAAACAGTATAATTAAAAGAGAGTTATTTGAGTAGCGCACAAGCACGGCAAGCGAGAAGACTCGGGTTCGAATCTCAGTGGAGGTAAATTAAAAAACAAAAAAATCTTTCATTCCAGCAAAAAATCACATAAAGATTCGAATATAGGGAAGCAAAGAAAAAATGAAAATAATCAACAATAATAAAAAATAAAAAATTTTTTTTTTATTGTTTCTAATAATTTTTTTAAGAATTGCCGTAGCTCTTGTGCTACTTGTGAAGACCCATCTAGGGCCCATATAGGAACATCTAGCAAGGCCCATTATATACAGAGCATTAACAAATTAGCGAGGGACAAGCTAGATACTGCTCGGTAGGGCCATGACTGAAACTAAGAAAAACTAGCTGGGGCCTTGGCATTATCGAGTCGAAAATTCTACCCGGGATGTTTCGACTATCTTCTATCCGTCTTGTCGTTCTGCGAAATTAGTATCAACAACACTTTGGAAATTATCAACAGTTCCTTCGAAAAGAATCGACGGAACTGTTAATTTTCCAAATTCAGAAGACGTTGTTATGGTCTTATATGCTCTAAGTTGAATTAACGAAGTTTGTTTCCTTTCTTTGTCAACTTCTTCAATCATATATTGGGAGCAAACTTTGCAATTCAAGTTATTAAATATGCAGCTCCTCCTTGCTGCAATTTTTTATAATGGGTATCCTTTGTAGTGGAGTCTGTGTCCACTGCATCACATTCTAAGACATTTTCCTCTATGGGGTATTCGAAGTCGAAATCTATTTCGTCACTTGGCTCTATTTCCCTTTGCCCGCTTATTCTAGCTACTTCCAGGTGTGGTTCCGGTCCAGCATCCTCTTAACCAGAATTTTCAGCTGAGCATAAGTACTGAAAAATAATAATTTTCAAACAAAAGGTACGATTGGGTCGCACGATCTTGCTCTTATGTAATTAAGATTTTTAAAAATGAATGTTATTAGAGAAAACTATTCACAAAACTCATTCTTGAAATTCTTTTAGTAGTAAGCTAGTAAGACATAAGAACAGAATGTTGTGTGATTTCTTAAGCAATTTATAAGTCATTTTAGTGGTTTCTTAAAAAAATATGCTTTTATGTATAGTATATACAAAATATTTAAAACGATTTTAAGAAAAAATTTGGTACGCCAGCTTAAAAATGTTATTATTATAAGAATAAAAAATAAATTTCTAAAAAATATATTGAGCAGTGATAATCCTTTGGAACTATTTAAAGAGTACAGGTACCTGGGAGTGAATCTTAATAATACGATAGATTCTGATAAACACGTTTTGATTAAAGCAAAAACTTCACAAGGTCTGTTAAATCAACGGATAGTTCTGTCAGCGAAATACAAAATATTTGATGTTGTTGTGAAGAGTTCAGTTTGCTGCGCTGCTCAGGTATGGGGAATCAACGAATAGGAGGCGATAGAAATGTTCCATAGAGGTTTTTTAAAGAAACTTTTTAATATTCCATTAAAACACCGAACTATGCCTTATATCTGGAAACAGGACTGCCCAAAACTTTCACTATCACTTTAAAGTCACAAGCCGACTACATCGTAAAAGTGTTGTCTCATCAGGATAACCGACTGATGAAAAGAATGGCAATGTATGAGTTGAGAAACGAATATTGGTGGGCCCCGAAATTTAGGAAACGCTTGTGGTGGAGAAGATGTAACGTTGAATCCAAATAATTTGGTTGATCTCAAGAAAAAACTTTACGGCATAATTCAATCACATGAAAATTCTGTACGCGATGCTTTTATAGAAGAGGCACGGAATTCAGATAGCAGACTTCTTTACTCTCAACTCAACCGAAACCTTATGCAATCAAACTACTTTAATAATTCGCTTAGTTACAAAGAAATATCTTTGATCTTTAAAACGAGATGTGAGGTCGTTGGTTTAAACGGATCCCCATTATAACGGCAGTTTTAACCAGTTTTGTACACTATGTGATTTAAAAGTCAAAGAAGATTGCTTCCACTTCATGAGTGTATGTCATTTAAGCTCCACAAAGGTTTGGATAGTATTATGTATTCAAAATTTTCAGAAAAATTTTTTGGGATTAAAAAAAAAGGCATTTTTTTTCAAAACTCAATATTTCGAAAACATAATGCTCTATTTTTCTTAAACTTGACAAATAAAAGTTTCTTAAGACAGTGTAAAAGATGTAAGAAAAAAATTGGTAAAAAAAATAACGGTACCCACCATACAATGGCTAAAAGATGGTTTTCGAATATCGTATTTTTTCTCGAAAACGGCTCCGACAATTTTGATCACATTTTTTTTATATACACGATCTATAATTTAATTAATTTTTGAAATAAAGATATTACTTACTCTATTTACCAAAGAAATATTTTTTGAATTTTTGAAAAAAAAAAATCTATTTTTTTTTGGAAAATTCAATATATCAAAAACGGCTCAATAGTAAGTAAGTAATTCCTTTATTATTTCGTTTAAGATACATTTTTAAATTATAAACTCTGAATTTTTTAAGCTATGGCATTGCCGTCAGCTCGGTTAGCAAATTATTATATTAAGTGTTATCTATATATGTAAATAAAAATGTAAATGCATGTGTGTTCCTAATCGCTGATCTCAGAAAGTTTTTAACCGATTGCTTTAAAATTTTGACACAACATTGCATTCGAGTGAGTGTTCATATATACTTAAAATAAAAAAACGGTGGGCTTAAAAGCAAAACTAGCTTTACTGAAATATAATGTATATAAGACCTTTATTTATAAAAATTCTAAAAGTTTTTCTGTCAAAAAATATAAAAATAATAAATAAACAAATAAAGAAAATAAAATTTAAACAAATGTCTCATACAGTTGGGAATGATATCGTTTAGCTGCTACTTCGTTACACATTTGCGTCGTTAACAAAATTGTAATACTGTGAACTTTTGTCATATGTGCAAATAAATATACCTATGCTAACGCCTTAGCGAAAAGATGTTTATAAAAAAATTATACACGTCAATAACAGGGTTCGAAAAATTTTCTTCTTAAATGCGCCAGGAGGAACTGCTAAAACATTTCTAATAAAATTGATTATGGCAGCAATTCGATCCCAAACTGACATCGCCTTAGCTTTTGCGTCATCCGGAATTGCTGTGAAATTGTTACGTGGTGGATGTACTGCTCATTGCGCTTTGAAATTGCTATTGAATATGCAATTTATTAGGGGTACCTGTCATGAAACGGTTTTTTGATTTTCGAATTTCTCACCAACGACGGCTCTAACGATTTTAACCAAAATTTGTATGCAGGAGCTGCTTTGCATTTTAAAAAATATAAACTAAAAATTTTTTCGCAAAAATAGTTTTTGGATTTTTAAAAATATAATACAATTTTTTTTTTTTTGAAAATTCAATATCTTGAAAACGGATACACAAATAAATTTTTAAATTACGTTATATAATGTATTTTTTTTAATACTAACAATTTGCATATCAATTTTTTTATGAAAACTTTAAGAAAAATTTAGTACACAAAAAACATGCTTCAGTGTGTCTGTATGTCTGTACCTCCCACTACAGCCTAAGCCAATGGACCTATTTCTTTCAATCTCGGTAGTTTTTTTTTTTATAATCTACCCGCGCTCAAGGGATTATGATTACCCTTTAAATGTTTCAACACAGCGCGGGCGTGAAGTTAATGAAGAGAAAGAAGGATAGGAAAGATGTGTGGCACGATGTTCTGAGACTGTTGGTGCTTGTCTCAGATATTTTTATCTCCAGGGATGGCGGCTGAGCTAAAGCGGAGAAATGCCGTGTCTTATTTCTATGTCGCTTATAATTCACATTATTTTATTTGTGTTCATCCTTGTTGGGCACACTAGTTCAACTCAATTACATGTTGTTAGTGTTATGCCTGAACAACATGTAATGCGTAAACCAGCAACCCATTGATGACAATTTTTAGAAGGTTTTTAATGGAATTAAAGCGACATAGACGACGGCAGGGATCGAACCTGTCATCATGAGGTTGACAGGCGAGCACACATCCATCGCGCCACGGCCACCCCCTTCGGGCCTTCGGTGATTCCTTAAAGGAGAAATTGAAATATTTTTTTTAGCTCCAAAACTAACGGTACCCCACATACACCCGTAATGCAAAATCTTATTTATCTCGAAAACGGCTCTAATGATCTTGGTAAAACAAATTAGGTGCGATATTATGGACATGGACTACATTTTGGTAAAAAAAAATTGGGGGAAATGTTATTAGGGGTATTGGATGAACCATAACAAAATTCTAAAGGAATGTCAGGCGGGCTTTCGTAGTGGTTACTCTACAAACGATAATATATTCATATTAACAAGCATTGCGGGTACTCTTTTGGAGCAGAAAAAGAAACTTTATGTCCTATTTGTCGATTTCAAGTCTGCATTCGATACAATCGATAGAAAAGCCTTAATTTATAAGCTCTACAACAAAGGACTCTCTAAAAAGTATGGAAGGGTGATAGAAAACCTGTATGATGGGAATATAGCGACGGTATGGAATGGTGATGAAAGATCCGACTGGTTTGAAACAACAAAGGTGTAAAACAGGGATGCCCCTTGAGTCCTTATTTGTTTTCTTTGTTTATTGATGACCTTATTGAAGATTTATCGGGAGGTATAGAGTTTGCTGGAGTTACAATTAAAGCCCTCTTATTTGCAGATGATGTTGTTCTTTTTGCTTACTCTCCGGAAACGCTACAATTAATGATCAACCGGCTCGAGGTCCACTGTAAGTTGTGGAATTTAACTGTTAACTTAAACAAATCCAAGGCTATGGTCTTCAAAAATGGTTCTGGCAGATTGGCTAGAAATGAAAAATGGCATTACAACCACGAACCTATCGAAGTTGTAAAATCTTATAAATACCTTGGTGTGGTTATTACAAGTAACCTGAACATGGAAACCCATTTCAAAGAAAAATTGATCAAAGCGAAAAGTGCTATTAGTTCCTCATGGAAAAACTGTTTTGCTAACGATTCTGTTTCGCATAGCGTAAAATATAAAGTTTTTACTGCAGTAGCAGAATCCATAATGATGTATGCAGCACAAGTTTGGTGCTACAGAAAATATGAATCGGTAGAAAATCTACTAAGATTCTACGTAAAAAAATGTTTTCAACTTCCAAAAAATACACCAAACTACATGATAATTATTGAAACCGGGCTATCACCACTTTTCATCAAAACACTTAAGCTTCATATCGATTTTCTTTTAAGAATTTTTAACATGGGTGATGACAGGCTACCGAAAGTGATTGCGATGCATATTATGCAGAAAAAAAGTCTTTGGTTCGAAAAGCTGAAGGAATTAGCAGATTACTGTGGACTGGATTTTATCCTTAATGTTCAAGACTGCAACGGAAAGGAAGTTAAAGAGTCCCTGTATAATCTCATCGCTAGAACTGATGAAAAATGTAGACTCGAATGTATCACACAGGCGACTTCTTCGGTACACAGAGCCACATATAGCATTCTCCAACATAATCTTTGTGAAAGAAATTATTTTAAGAGCTATTTCAATCGAAAGCTGATATCTGCGGTTTTCAAAATGAGAGGTGAACTAGTACGATTGAACTTCATGCCGCATCGTGAGGATCTACCGATCATTTGCTCAATGTGTAATATGTCCGTAAGAGAAGATATAAAGCATTTTATAGGAAAATGTCCAATACTAAAAGAGCTACGAAGGACTTTTTTGGGAGGGAATGAGATCAATGACGAGGATGTAATAGCACTTCTTAACTGCGAACGAGATATAACAAATTTATACCATTTTTATAGAAAAGCTATGGTCTACAGAATCCAAATACTTAATGAAGCATTCTAAAAACATTTTTAGTTTATTATAAATTTTTGCTTTTTTCGATTTAAAAATATTTTTCTTTTTATGTATGTATGTATGTAAAATTTAAAACTACTATTTATAACCTTGTTTAAAATGTCAATCGGGCAGACGGCAATGCCATGCTTATATGATTTTTTAAAATAAACTTTTGAAAATTGTAATTTTAATTATGAAATAAAATCAATTGAACTTGAACTTATTAGGGGTACCTGTCGTAGAACCGTTTTTTTGATTTTCGACTTTCTAATTAACGGCTCTAAGGATTTTAACCAACAATTTTCAGCAGGAGTCAGCTTAAGTTTGAAATAATATTGTATGTACATAAATCAATATTGTATGTACATAAATCAATATTATTAAATACTTAAAATTCGCATCCCACATTTTTTTCTTCAACAATTTTGAAGAAATTTCTTATACAGCGCAGCTCACTTGATTAGGCGCACCATTGTTCTCTCAATAAATTGCAGTTTTCTTTTTGTTTTTCTTCATGAACTACAAACAAATTGCATTCATTTGAAAGGTTATAAAATTCTCTGGGAAAAGAACCTTAATTCAAGATAAGTGAGAGACACTTAACGGTGGTTTTGATCTCTTTATTCGCATTAGTGCTAAAAAAGCTCAAATAAATCGGTTCACTTGATTAGACGCACGAATTAATTCAGTTAGTTTCTTAATGCTGGGTAATACAAATTAAATTTGGTTAGTGAGTGTACGTTATTAAAGTTTTTCCGAGTGTTTAAAGTGAAAATGGGTAAAAAGGAAATGTTAACGGCGGCGGAAATAGCAAACATTGAGGCCTACCACTCAGAAGGGTATTCTATGCCGAAAATTGCAAAGAAAATAGGACGAAATGATAAAGCTGTTCGAAATGTTTTATCAAATCCTGCCACCTACAGAAAAAATGACAAAGGAAGGACAAAAACATCCCTTACACCACACGAGAAGCGAAAAATTATAAGAATTGCCTCAAATTTAACTAACTCCACGATTAAAATCAAACCATTAGCGGGGGTAAGTGCAAGCAAATCAACTGTTCTTCGAGATTTTTTAGGTATTCAACACTTGAAATTCAAAACGCTAAAAAAAAAACTCAACGCTGCAAGAAAAGAACAGCGCAGGTATGCGCAGGTTTTAAGTGTTTTAAATTGAAGAAATGTGGTGTTTTCTGATGAGAAAAAGTTCAACCTAGACGGTCCTGATGGGTATAAGTTTTATTTCTATGACATCCGAATCCTTTTTGAACCGAAATCATTCCAAGAAAGGAGAAGTATGTGTGTGGGGTGCCATTTCGTACTACCGCCCCTTTGAGTTGGTTTTGTGTCTCACAAAATGACAGAAATTTTTTGATTTTCGACTTTCTCATTAACGGCTCTAACGATTTTAACCAAAAATTTTCACCAGGAGCCCCCTTAAGTTTAAAATAATATTATATATAAAAATATTCGAAAAAAAAATATTTATTTTGTTTTTTGAGAAAATAAATTCCAATTATTTTTTTGAAAAATCAATATATTGAAAACGTGTGACCGATTATTTTTTGAAATTATTTCCTAAAATCTATACATATTACTAAACACTTAAAATTGGCATCCCAATAAGGTTTGTTCTAGAAAAAATTTGAAAGAAATTTGTTATATAAAAAATTACTTTAATAAAACGATTTTTGAACTTTCTTTGCGTAAATTCATAATTTTCCGGAAATCGGACGGCAATTCCATGCATTGTATTTATAAAATGTTTTTTAAATCTAAAAGTACTCTTAAATAGGAGCAAGTTCGTGCGATCTAGTCGTGCATTTTATTTTATATTTATAAAATGATCTTGAATTCCAAAGTACTTTTACATAAGAACTAGTTCGTGCGATCCAGTCGTACATTTTATTTGTGTTAGGTTCTAGTCACTAATTTAAGATATAAAAATAAAAATAATATGAAACGTACACCGGGAGCAAGCGTACGCTCATCCACTAGCCTAACACTGTACAAGTGTCACTTAATTCACTGTTTTAATAATTATATCAACATTATTTGCTAAAATTGTTTTGCCTGGCATATTTTTAAGTCGGCTACATAATAACTTTAAGATATATGTATACCTATACTAATATACATAAAAAAATTGTGTTTCAAAAAGTCTCAATAAAGAATTGAATTGATTATTAAAAACCAAAATATGCAAAGATCACTTAGATGAAATGCTAATCAGGACAAGGTCTACAGGTTCCGGGTGCTCCTCTTCCGACAAGTGCTACCCACGCCGAAATTCCTGAAACTACTAATCCTCAACGCCCAGCCAAGTTCTGGCACTACACCCTTTTTTACAGGAACAAACTCAGGCGATTTTTGACCCCTCCCTATCTTCAGTACCACTAAAGTCAGAAACTTCAAATTCCGAATATTTGCTAAGCTAGCCAGGCACAGGCGCCTCACCAAATTTCAATTTTCTAGCACAAGCGGTTCCTGAGATATAAGGCCTCAAAAATCACAAAAACCGTAACTGACTGACTGACTGACAGATCATCAAAATTATGGAGCACTTCCCGACATCGTAGAATCTTGTAATTTTGCACAATGGTAGGTCTTGTTATGCAAGCTAAGGAAAAAATCGAAAATTTAAGGTTTTCCATTCAGGGGCCGTGGTATCCGCCCACTTTCTCCGAATTGGTGTTGGTTGAATGGAGCACTTCCAACTGCTGTAAAACGATGAAATTCGGTACAACGGTAGAGCTCAAAATACATAAAAAGGACCAAAAATAAAAATTGAGGTTTTCCATTCAGGGGGCGTGGTATCCGCCCACTTTCTCCGAATTGGTGTTGGTTGAATGGAGCACTTCCGAATGCTGTAAAACGATGAAATTTGGTAAAGTGGTAGGACTTAAATTGCATACAAGGAAAAAAATATAAAATTTGAAGTTTTCCATTCACGGGCGCGGTATCCGTACACTTCCTCAGAACTGATGTAAATTATACACGGCACACTTCCGATTGCAGTAAAACAATGAAATTTGGTAGAACCGTAGGGCTCAAATTGCATATAAGGGACCAAAAATAAAAATTGGGGTTTTCTATTCGGGGGGCGTGGTATCCACCCACTTTCTGAGAAAATGTTTAATTTATATGGAGCTCTTCTGATTGCCGTAATTAAGGTAGGTATGTTAGTGTTAGGTATCTTGCCAGGACAAGAAGAAATAATTGAAGCGCAAATTAAAACAACCAATAACAAAAAGAAAATATACCAAAAGAAATAGGAAGCTTTAAACTAAGTTGAGTACACCCTTCTATCTTTCCGTATCTTTTGAGATTTTGACATGGCAAAATATTAAAATCTTTGCAAAAAGGAGTGAGATCAGATCAAAAATATAAATTTTAAAAAAAGAGCCAAGTTCTTCTATACAAAAACCTTTGTGTAACAAGTCAGCCGTGAAAAGTACTGAGATCTAAAAGTACCCCAAGTTCTTACTTCATGAATGTTTAATACCGAATATTTAAAGTAGAATAATATTGAAACAGCTACAATGTAATAGAGAAATTTTATTATTCAATGATTACTGACTAAAATTTGATGGGCTTACTTGGCAAGTTTTTTTTTATGCCTAAATTCGAAAGGTTTTAAAGGTTCATAAGGGGACTAAGGGGAGATTTGCCAAAATTACTCGCTATAAAGGAGCCTCTCGACCTTCCGCAAGCTTTTCATTTTTGTTTGAATTTAGAGAATCAAAATTTCCAAGCAATTCACGCTCATCAACATCAATCTAACATGAAAAGAATACAAAATCCTCATCCTCATCCAATCCGAAATAGCCTCCGGCCTCAATACAACCAAAAATTCATACAAGCACCTCGTTTCATGTATCCACATCCTGGATACGGTTTTAACAATCCAAACATGGAAATAAAAACTAAACCAAATGAATCCTATCAGCCCAGACCATCTCAGAGTCAAAAACAACCTTTCCCAGCAAGACCATATCAGGGACCACATCAAACATCCCATAAACGTAACAACCAATACAAACCTCCATACATACAACAACACAATTACTATACGGAACAAATGAACACTCAACCTGACGATAAGCAATCGAAACAAACCTCCATACATACAACAACACAATTACTATACGGAACAAATGAACACTCAACCTGACGATAAGCTAGAAACCTACAATAATGCAATAAACGTAAACGCAGATTATGACCAAACCCTTGACGAATATATAGAACGAGGTTATGAAACCTATGAAAATTCGTCTCCAATACAAGGAGAATTTTTTTTGTTTTTATTTTGTTTATTGACCGCTTATAAAATTTACAATTAAATAAAATGACTTCACTTTAATAAGCTTTTTAAAAAAGTTAATTTTACTTCATTACCTTTATAACTTTAGAAGTTATGTGATGTAGTGCATTCACTCCACTTTGTAAATTTCCTTTATTATTCATACTTTTGTAATTTTTTTTTTTTTTCGAAATAAGTAACAGAATAAAAAAAGCATCAAGACTACTGTCTCAATCATATTGTTTCTCGAAAAAATATAAAAACATAAAAAAGTTATATTTAATGAATTTCCCATTGGTTGGAATAAACATCGTACTAAATTTTGTGATTTTTGCATTTGTCGGGCGGATTTGAGGCATAAAGAAGTTTTTATTTTTTGTAAGCTACAAAAATATTACAAAGCAACATATTTACAATCGATCACCGTTTTTTTCATTCAAATCTTAATATATATAATTCTTCTGTGAGTGTGTATGTCACTGAACTTCTCTTAAACGACTGGACCGATTTTGATGAAATTTTTTGTGTGTGTTCAAGGGGATCTGAGAATGGTTTAGATTCACAATTAAAAAAAAAAATATTCGTAGTTAGCAACGCAAGCACGGGCGGCTAGTATTCTATAAATTGTGAAAGCTACACAGTTTTGCGCAAAAGTCTAATCTATTTTTTCAAGGCACACCTACTGTTTCGACTTCAACCTCAATTCACCCTGCCTGATAAAATTTCTCTATTACATTGTAGCTGTTTCAATATTATTCTACTTTAAATTTTCGGTATTAAACCTTCATGAAGTAAGAACTTTGCGCACTTTTAGATCTCAGTACTTTTCACGGCTGACTTATTACACAAAGGTTTTTGTATAGAAGAACTTGGCTCTTTTTTTAACATTTATGTTTTTGGTCTGATCTCACTCCTTTTTGCAAAGATTTTAATGTTTTGCCATGTAAAAATCTCGAAAGATACGGAAAAATAGAAGGGTGGACTCTACCTTTTAAAATCAACTTAGTTTATAGCTTCCTATTTTTTTTTTTTTGTACATTTTCTTTTTATTGGTTGTTTTGATTTGCGCTTCAATTGTTTTTTCTTGTCCTGGCAAGATACCTAACACTAACATACCTACTTTAATGTTAAATACTTGTACCTACATCTGCTCAAAGCCATAAAAAAGCAATCATTGTTGAGGATGCGATGATGTTTTTGTTGCAATTTTAATTCCTTTTTTTAAATGAAGGTAGACCACCAATTAACAGCCTAATTAGTGCTTTTATTATAGTTCATATCACAGTTAAGAGTTTTTTTTTATGTAAACTCATATTTTTTCAGGTATGCAAATGTTTTTTTTTTTTTTTTTTTTTTTTTTATTCATTTTTATTTTCATCAATCTTAAAACTATCTTAAAGCTAGACAAAATTCATAAAAAAAAACTAGCCTAATTATCCAATAACTTAAAACAAACTTACTGGCCCTATGCGGGCGCTCTAAGCTAAACTATATCTTAAATCTAATACCTTTCGGCCTAAAAAACTATTTTGAATTCAAAAACTATATCTATTTTTTTTTTGTTTTCTCGAGAAAATTTAAAAAACTCGGATTCTTTATCTTTTTATATTTTTATATATAAAACTTACAAACTAAAGTAAAACTAATTAAAAACTACCTAAACCAACTTAAACTATTTAAAATAAACTAAAACTAAACTAAAACTACTTAAAAACTAGGACAGCCACAGAGCAGCAGAGATTTTTTTTTTTTTTTTTTGAATATACATTAGAAGAATGTACTCTAATTTTTTTTTTTTTTTTTTTTTTTTTTTTTTGTGCCACCCTGACTGTCCATACCTAAGAATACCCTTAAAACTATGTAAGTCGGCCAAGACAACTTGTCAACTATCGCTATCAACATTAGACAACCACCAAAACTGGTTCTCCTGTCTTACCCCGTCTTTCAGGTCCCGATCGGACACAGTCCTACTGAACCGAAGTCGCTCAGCTCCGTCTTGTGCGAGGACGTCTCGACTATAAAGGAGCCGCCTATCCACAGCCCTACGGCCGACGTGGTAGATTAGCGGAACCGCCTCTCTATCCTGGATCAACCCTATACTATCTAAATAGAGGAATGCATTAGGTGCAATATGGCCACTTAAACGCACACTCTCGAAGTATTCTGTTTTCTTTTTTCATTCATGTTAACATAACATGGAGTACCAAATCGAGCACTCTAGTTCTAAGAAAAGTTATAAAATTTCAAAATGCATGTATAGTTTCAAAATGACAATAAAAAGACACTTCGAATGAAAAATCTTAGATTTTCTATTTTTCGCTTTGAATGTACATTAAGCTTTACCCTTCCACCAAACTTCATCATTCTACAGCAGGCGGAAGTGCTCCATATAAATCAAACTTTTTCTTGGAAAGTGGGCGGATACCACGCCCCTTGAATGGAAAACCTCAATTTTTATTTTTGGTCCTTTATATGCAATTTGAGCCCGATCGTTCTATCAAATTTCATTGTTCTATTGCAATCGGAAGTTTGCCATATATAATTTACATCAGTTCTGAGGAAGTGGGCGGATACCATGCCCCTGAATAGAAAACCTCAAATTCTAAATTTTTTTCTTTGTATGCAATTTAAGCCCTGCTACTTTACCAAATTTCATCGTTTTACAGCAGTCGAAAGTGCTCCATTCAACCAACACCAATTCGGTGAAATTGGGTGGATACCACGCCCCCTGAATGGAAAACCTCAATTTTTACTTTTGTTCCTTTATATGCAAATTGTTCCACTCTACCAAATTTCAATGTTCTACTGCAATCGGAAGTTTGCCATATATAATTTACATCAGTTCTGAGGAAGTGGGCGGATACCACGCCCCTGAATGAAAAGTCTCAGATTTTATATTTTGTTCTTAGTATGCAATTTAAACCCTGCCACTTTACTTAATTTCATCGTTTTACAGCAGTCGGAATTGCTCCATGCAATCAACACCAATTCGGTGAAAGTGGGTGGATACCACGCCCCCTGAATGGAAAACCTCAATTTTTATTTTTGTTCCTTTATATGCAATTTGAGCCCTACCGCTCTACCAAATTTCATTGTTCTACTGCAATCGGAAGTTTGCCGTATATAATTTACATCAGTTCTGAGGAAGTGGGCGGATACCACGCCCCTGAAAGGAAAACCTTGGTGTTTATTTTTGGTTCTTTATATGAAATATAAGCCTTACCGGTCCACCAAATTTCATCGTTTTACAGCAGTCGAAAGTGCTCCATAATACGATGTCGGGTAGTGCTCCAAAATTCGGAGAAATTGGGCGGATACCACGCCCCTTGAATGGAAAATTTCAAATTTTCGATTTTTTCCTCTGCTTGCATGACAAGACCTACCGTTGTGCAAAATTACAAGATTCTACGATGTCGGGAAGTGCTCCATAATTTTGATGATCTGTCAGTCAGTCAGTCAGTCAGTCAGTCAGTAAGTTACGGTTTTTGTCATTTTTGAGGCCTTATATCTCAGGAACCGCTTATGCTAGAAAATTGAAATTCGATGAGGCGCCTGTGCCTGACTACCTTAGCAAATATTCGGAGTTTTAGGTTTCTGACTTCATTGGTACTGAAGATAGGGAGGGGTCAAAAATCGCCTGAGTTTGTTCCTGTAAAAAGGGTGTAGTGCCAGAACTTGGCTGGGCACTACCGTGCCCTTTGATATAAATTAAATTAAAATTAAAATAAATAATCGCGGTAAGTCCGCAAGGCATTCGTTTTTCTTAAAACATTTTTCGTTTGGTCTTTAAACCTTATTACATCGCACCTTAAACTTTATTATCGCACGACTTGCCAAAACCAAACGAACAGAATTTAATCGTGGACCAGTCTAATATATATATATTTATACATTAACGTATGTATGTATATACATATGTATAAGATTAGCTTACATAATAGTATAGACACCTCCATCTTGAAACATATTAAAGTTTTCCTTGACAATTCGGTGTTTAGTGAAGGACATGTTTCTTACAATATGATTACTTTGAAACATAAATACTTCTAGTATTTGCAGTAAATCAGGATCATTACAAGATTTTGGGAGGCAAATCATTTGTTGGATTTTTGCACTCTGAAAGTAAAATAAAAGAAAAATTTACTATACATTATGTAAATAAAAACTGAATTCATGTCGAATCAGCATATAAGGCATTAACCTTAAATAAAATGTATAACAAATTTTAATTCAAGTGAGTATAATAAACAAAAAGATCAGAATGAAAGAGCAGCACAAGTTAGAGAAAACTGTCAGATCAAGTTCGAACAAAATCTCTCCATCTTTATGTGATTTACAGCCTTTCATAAAGTAAGAAATTTCAATTAAAATAAAATGCACGACTGGATCGCACGAACTTGCTCTTATGTAAAAGTACTTTGGAATTTAAAATACATTTTATAAATATAAAACATGGATTTAATTAAATAAAAATGTTCAAATGCATGGAATTGCGAACTTATTTACGGAAAAGTATGAATTTACGCAAATAAAGTTTAAAAATCGTTTTATTAAAGTAAGTTTTTTATATAACAAATTTCTTTCAATTTTTCTAAAACAAAATTTGGGATGCCAATGTTAAGTGCTTATAGTAATATAGATTTTGGGAAATAATTTGAAAAAATAATCGTTCACACGTTTTCAAGATATTGAGTCTTCAAAAAATAAATTGGAGTTTTTTTTTTCAAAAAACAATTAAAAATAGTTTTCGAATATTTTTATATACAATATTATTTTAAACTTAAGGGGGCTCCTGGTGAAAATTGTTGGTTAAAATCGTTAGAGCCGTCAATGATCAAGTCGAAAATCAAAAAAACGGTTCTATGACAGGTAACATGACAATAACATTTTCCCACAAAATTTTTTACTTGCGATATAGGTACTTTAGGGCAAGTTCTGCATCTGGAAAAAAAATCGAACTCGAGACTTTGATCAAAGTTGACATTAAGATTATAGCGAAGACGAAAAAAGTGGGTCCGGCAATTCCGTCTGTCTGTATGCCTGTACCTCGAACTACAGCCTACAGCCGACTTATTTCTTTCAATCTCGGTAGTTAACGGTCTTCGGTGATTCCCTAGAGGAGAAATTGAATTTTTTTTTAGCTCCAAAACTAACGGTACCCCCCATACACCCATAATGCAAAATCTTATTTATCTCGAAATCGGCTCTAACGATTTTGAGAAAAAAAATAGATGTGAAAGTATGGACATGGACTACATTTTGGTCAGAAAAAATGTTGGGGAAAAATGTTACTAACGGTACCTGTCATAGAACCGTTTTTTTTATTTTCGACTTTCTCAATAACGGCTATAAGGATTTTAACCAAAAATGTTCAGTAGGAGTCCCCTTAAGCTTAAAATAATATTGTATATAAAAATATTTGTCGGGATTTTTGAAAAAAAAAATTTCTTGAAAAGTTTTAAAGAAATTTCTTATATAAAAAATTTATTTAATAATAAAACGATTTTTTAAAGTCTGTTTGCATAAATTCATACTTTTCTAGAAATCAAACGGCAATTTTTTGCATTTGAACATTATTATCTCATTAAATCCATGTTTTAATTTATAAAATGTATCTTAAATTCCAAAGTACTTTAACATCATATATAAGAGCAAGTTCGTGCGATCCAGTCGTGCATTTTCGAGGTAAACAAGATTTTGCAATACGGGTGTATGGGGACGTTAATTTTGTAGCTAAAAAAAAAGTTTCAATTTCCCCTCTAGGGAATCACTGAAGACCCTTAACTACCGGGATTGAAGAGCATAGGTCTATTGGCTTAGGCTGTAGGGAGAGGTACAGACATACAGACAGACAGACATACAGACATACAGACGGAATTGTCGGACCCACTTTATTCGTCTTCGCTATCATCGTAATGCCAACTTTGATCAAAACCTCGAGTTCGATTTTTTTTTTCCAAATGCAGAAGTTGCCCTATAGTACCTACATACGAGTATATCGCAAGTAAAAATTTGTGAATTCTTTTTGTTTCAAACGATTTTTGATTCGATCTGTTTTTTTTTTTCATTTTATTTTATTATACCTATGTAGTTCTTTTAATTGTCAAGTGCCGCAGTTTTGAAACTGGGGCACAATTATTACGAAATGTCTAATTATGAATTGTAGTACGCTAGACTGTAACAATTATAACCACTGGCACCTAAAAACAAAATGTTTTGTTCCGGGATGCTACCTTTAGCGACGAATTGACATTAGATCAAAGGGCCAAGTAGCCAAGTTCTGGCACTACACCCTTTTTACAGGAACAAACTCATGTGATTTCTGACCCCTCCCTATCTTCAGTATCAATGAAGTCAGAAACTTAAAATTCCGATTATTTGCTAAGCTAGTCAGTCACAGGCGCTTCACCATACTTCAATTTTCTAGCATAAGCAGTTCCTGAGATATAATGCCTCAAAATCACAAAAACTGTAACTGACGACTCACTGACTGACTGACGGATCATCAAAATTATGGAGCACTTCCCGGCATCGTAGAATCTTGTAATTTTGTACAGTACTTAGGTCTTGTCATGCAAGCAGAGGAAAAAATCGAAAATTTGAGGTTTTTTCCATTCACGGGGCGTGGTATCCGCCCGCTTTCTCCGAATTAATGTTGGTTGAATGGAGCACTTGCGATTGCTGTAGAATGATGAAATTTGGTAGAGCGGTATAGCTTAATGTACATTCAAAGCGAAAAATAGAAAATCTAAAATCTTTCATTCGAATTGTCTTTTATTGTCATTTTTACACTATACATGCATCTTGAAAATTCATGACTTTTCTTAGAACTAGAGTGCTTGATTTGGTACTCTATGTTATGTTAATATGAATGAAAAAAGAAAACATTTGCATTTCTGAAAAAATTATGAGTTTACAAAAAAAAAAAAAACTCTTAACTGTGATTTGAACTATATAAGCAAACCACTTATTAGGCTATTAATTGGTGGGCTACCTTCATTTAAAAAAAGGAGTTAAAATTGCAACAAAAACATCATCGCATCCTCAACAATTATTGCTTTTTTATGACTTTGAGCGGATGTAGGTACTAGTATTTATAATTAAGGTAGGTATGTTAGTGTTAGGTATCTTGCCAGGACAAGAAGAAACAATTGAAGCGCAAATCAAAACAACTAATAAAAAAAAAAGAAATAGGAAGCTATAAACTAAGTCGATTTTAGTAGGTATAGACCACCCTTCTATCTTTCCGTATCTTTCGAGATTTTGACATGGCGAAATATTAAAATCTTTGCAAAGAGGAGTGAGATCCAACCAAAAACATAAATGTTAAAAAAAAGCCAAGTTCTTCCATGCAAAAACCTTTGTGTAACAAGTCAGTCATGAATAGTACTGAGATCTAAAAGTACGCCAAGTTCTTACCTTATGAAGGTTTAATACCGAATATTTAAAGTAGAATAATATTAAAGCAGCTACAATGTAATAGAGAAATTTTATTATTTAGTGATTACTGACTAAACTTTGATAGGCTTACTGGGCAAGTTTTTCTTTATGCCCAATTCGAAAGGTTTTAAAAACTTGACTTTTAAAGTAAAAAAATACACATATGTATTTCTTAAATATTTTGCGCCTTTCCCTGGGAAATTGAGAGATATATTTTTTTAATTTTTGTAAATATTGTTTTTAATCAAAGATTTATATACCCTGAACTGAAAAACGTTCTTAAAAATTGAATAAAGCTCCTCTAAAGTGCATTAAAATGCAATTCAATATGAAAGTATTTGTAATGCAATGTAATGTAAGGAAAGTATTGGCAATACAATTCTCACATATTTTTACTTGCGACTTGTAGGTAGGTACTTTGAGGCAAGTTATACATTCGTAAAAAAAATCGAACTCGAGATTTTGATTAAAGTTCACATTACGATGATAGCGAAGACCAAAAAAGTGGGTCTCGCAATTCTGTCTGCCTGTCTGTCTGTACGACTACAGCTAAACGGCTCGGCCGATTTTCTTCAAACTTGGTAGATATGGGTTTTAATTTTGTACCCTCGGATGTTTTATTTTTTTTTAAGACCAAAAATAACGGTACCTACCATACGAATTTTTTTCGAAATCTTACAAATATTTTCTTTCTCAAAAACTGTCCCGCAGATTTAAAAAAAATTCAGAAAATTTCATTTAGTTAAACCTAGGTAATGGTTGGAAAAAAATGTCCAAAAAATTATTATTTTTGGTACCCCCCTTGGAACCATTATTTTTGTTTTTGATTTTCTCAAAAACAGTACGATGGATTTTAATTATTGTTTTTATGTTAAAGCTCACCAACAGTTTCAATATTATTGTGGATTCAAATTTTCACAAAACAATTTTTTCAGTTTAAAAAAAAAATTCAAATTTTTTTTTAGAAAACTCAATATTTCGAAAACCCCATGTTCGATTTGCTTGATAAATAAAAGTTTCTTAAAATAGTCTACAACACATAAGAAAAAAAATTTATTGTAACTAAAAAAACGGTACCCTCCATACAAATGTTAAAAAATGGTTTTCGAAAATCGTATTTTTCTCTAAAACGGTTCCGAGAATTTTGCTTAATTTTTTTTTCTTTTAATTAATTTTTACGATCTATAATTTAATAAAAAAAATTGAAAACAAGATATTACTGACTGTACCTACCATAGAACGTTTTTTTTAAATTTTGAATTTCTCATTATCGACATAACGGATTTTAATGAAATTTTTTAGAGATAAGCTTCTAAAAAGTTTTAAAAACATTGCATTTCAAAGCTTTAAGAAAAATATTTTATTTTAACTTAAGAAAAAAAATCTATTTTTTTTTGGAAAATTCAATATCTCGAAAACGGCTCATTTGTTTTTTGTAAATTCAATTTTTATTCGAACAATAATAAAAACTTTAAACTGGCGTACCAAATTTTTTTCTTAAAAATGTTTTATAATTATTTTTTATAAAAGCTTATTTTTTTAAGAAACCACTACAAAGACTTCTAATTTTTTTTCTTGCATAAACCTATATTTCCTTGAATCACATGGCATCCTATTTTTACCTCCAACTACTTAAGAAGTTGTCTTAGTCTATTACATAGGAACAAGTTCGTGCGACCCAGTCGTGCCTTTTATTTACTTGCGATATAGGTACTCTAGGGCAAGTTCTGCATTCAATTCAATCAATTCCGTCTGTCTGTCTGTACGTCTGTACCTCGCTCTAAAGCCTAAGCCACTGGACCCATTTTCTTCAAACTTGGTACAGGGTCTTCGGTGATTCCCTATAGAGGAGAAATTGAATTTTTTTTTAGCTCTAAAACTAACGGTACCCCCCATACACCCATAATTACGGTGACCATATTTTCAAATTACAAATAATGAACATAGACAAAAAGATAAAAGAAGTCTTAAACGATTAAGTTTTTATTAAAAATATAATTTATTTTATTTAAAATAAAAAAAAATAAAGCACAAGGATTCAGTCCATTTTAAAATTAAAAATGGAACTCTTTTTGTATCATTAATAATCTAAAGGTAATAAATAAATAATTAATTCAATCTTTCATTAAGAAATTAGTATAATACATACATATATGTATAGTTTTGAGGAGAAAAAATTTGTTTAATTAAATCTGGTTTTTGTTTTAAATATTCTCTAAACTCTAAACGGGTCATTTCATGGTTAAATTTGGTTGTAAAAATTGATTTTATAGTTTCAACTTTCATTTGACTTTTTTCATCTGTCCATGTTTCATGCAGTCTTCTGAATTTTCTTCCCATGTATTTATTATCTCCAAGGAAACATAATTCTTAACACATGAAAATTCGATACTTCCATCATGCATATTTCCTGGGACTCAATCCTTAAAATGCTATTTTGAAAAAGAGTAGGCTGACAATTTGCAAAAAATACCTAGAGTTCGGAACAAAAATTGTAAAAAAAATGTCTTAATATAGTTGGGCAGTTTGGTTGCGACAGAAAATAAATTTTCAAGAGCTCAAAAAGTTTCAAAATTCCTTCTATTGCCGGTTTAAGGGTAAGCCATTGTGTTTTACTAAAACCCATTATTTTTTTAAATTAAATGTCTGCAACGTAACATATATTTACTTACTGTATATATGTATATATAAATAAGAATATATTTTTATACCAATTACTTCAACATCAATTGATAAACATTCAATTGAGGTTTGAACGCAATTATTTACAATCAGCTTTATTTACTAACTAGTTTAAGCGACAGAGTAAAGTTACTTCGACTTTACAACGGCTCTAATCCTGAAAACCTTATTTTTAATGAAAATGCACGAGGAATAGCGGTGGAATAAGCTAAAACTGGTTCATAGGAGGTTTAAGGCCGTTTTAGTATCTAAATGTCATTTTGAGATGACATCTTGTAAAATTTACAAAAAGGAGTGTAAGCAATTTTTTCCGTTTCTTACTAAGACAAAAAGGATAGGTATTTTGCAATAATAAATTATTTAGATATATTTTCCAAACGCTCTAACAGTTGTACGGTATTGGGAACGCAATGTGGTTGGTACATCATTTAATGGATTTTAACTTTATACAATCCAATTTTAAATGTATCCAATTTCCAATATGCATACAATGATAATAAAATGAATAATAATGGAAATCAGCTGGGGTTTGATTTAGGTGTATTATAACCAGAGTTTTAGATTTTTCACTTTTTTCCCGGTATATTCCCAGTATATTTGACATAAGGAAGGCGTAGCTAAAACGGCTAAGAAAATAATTTTAAATAAGGATTTGTTTGACGTGGCGTAAACTCGAAGTGCTTCGGCTCGGTTTAACTATTCCGAGGTTGAACCCAGTATTAGTGAAAAATAATAAATAAGGCTGAATATGTTGTGCACAGTTTACCCCAATGAGCTCGTTTCCAGTTGTTTGTTGAAGTTTATTAAACACATTTTTTTGCCCCTCCTTGCCGCTCCGCCAAAATTACAATTGGTGTTATTTGCACAGAGGGCAACTAGTTTTGTTTCAATATAAAATTTTTCCATGAGATCCGAGTTATACATATTTTGTTAAAATATCAGACGATTCTTCTGGCAGATTGTTGACTTCCAAAATTTTAACTTGAATGCCTTTCTGAGGCATAAATAAGCGGACAAGTAAGAGCCTTATTTTCGTTCTTCCATGATTTGAAGTAACACAATAAGTTGTAACAAAACTGACAGCGATTTCCTTGAGTGTGGTGAGAGCACATTACACACAATTAATTCACACTTCGTTCTAGCGCACGAATATTTTTCGTTAAAACATTTTTTTATTAATTTTGAAGTGCAGTCATTTGAACGAAACGAGTGAATACACATACACAAAAAAGTCTCCGTACAACAGCTTATTTTTTTTATATTTGCAAGGAAAAAGTAGTAAGGTGCAAAATTACATCTAAAATGGGAACACAGGTTATAGCACGTGTACTCCCCATGCTTTTTAGAAAAAATGCAGAAATTTCAAATAACGGAAAATACCGTTATGAATTTTACAATGCGAAGAGTCATACTAACAGAGCCAAAAAAGTTTCCGTACAGTTCTCATTCTTTTGTTATAGTTGGCGATTAAAGGTTTATGATAACAGTTTCTTTTGATTTTTGGTAAGTTTCAGTCTTATTTATGATATTTTGGCTAAACACTCTCATTTTCACACAAGGAAATAAAAATGGCAACCAGAAATAAGCAAATACCCTTAGCCAACAAACAAATCATAGTGGACTTGCGAAATGAGGGGAAATCTTTGGCTGAAATTTCCAAAATAATCAAAAGACCACGTTCGTCAATTCAATATGTGTTGGAACAATTTAAAAAAACCAAAACAATTGCTAACAGACCTAGATCTGGCCGTCCAAGGAAGATAGATCATCGATCGGAGAAAAGATTATTGAGGAGTATTGCTGAGGATCCGAAGCAAAGTGCACCAGTACTCGCAGGCCAATTGAAAACCAACGACGGGATTGATGTTACGCCTCAAAGCATACGAAACCTTTTAATTAGAAACGGTTTCCATGGTCGAGTGAGCCGAAAGAAGCCATTCATTCGTAAACCAAACAAAAAAGCTAGACTGGAGTATGCTATCTCACACTTAGAGAAAGAAAATTCATTCTGGGATCAGGTAGTATTTACCGATGAAAGTAAGTACAACATTTTTGGTTCCGATGGACGTCGTATGGTGTGGAGAAAGCCAAACACTGCACTTAATCTTAAAAACTTGACACCTACTGTCAAGCACGGCGGTGGCAATGTCATGGTTTGGGGTATTCATTGAAAACACCATGGATAAGTTTGGGTATTTAAACATTCTGAAGGAAAATTTACACTCGAGTGCGGAGAAACTGGGTCTCGGCAGGAATTTTATATTCCAACAGGACAATGATCCTAAACATTCGTCCAAGGTTGTAAAGGAATGGCTGCTTTACAATGTACGTAAGCAAGTGAAACATCCCGCTCAGTCCCCAGATCTTAACCCCATTGAGCATCTGTGGGATCACTTGGAAAAAAAAGTACGTGAGCATACAATCGCCAACAAAAATGACCTGAAAACAATCTTGGTAGAGGAATGGAACAAGATTTCCTCAGAAACGACTTCAAAACTCGTCCACTCGATGAAAAAAAGGCTGCAGGAAGTGATCAGGAATAAAGGAGGTCCCAGGGATGGAAAATGAAATTTTTCAATTGTACTGAAATCTGGAATAAAATTGTACTGAAATGATGTCAATTGTACCGAAAACGAATTTTGTATGAAAAAAAAATCAATAATTCAACTATTTAAAATTTTCCCAAAGTACTTTATTTAAAAAAAATCAAAGCAGAAATGATCAGCTATCAGCTTGTCTTCTTATAAAACATATAAATAAATATAAATAGCTCCACAGAAAAAAATACTGGCGCTAAATTTTAGTTGAATTATTACGATGTTAAAGCTGTTTTAGTAGGCGTATTTTATTGATAATGTATACATAGTGCAGCAATGGAAGTCCGAATAAAATGCTTTTTTGACTGCATATACACTTTTACTTTAAATTTTAAAGTTGGTATGCTTTGCATTTATACCCGTGTCAAAATCAGCTGATTTGGAAAAGTAGTAAAATAAATATGTAATTTCTTACAAAAATAATACAAATTGAAGATCCAAAACAGAAAAGGGCTATACATTATACATAATTTCTGAGTTTCTTTTAACAAATCATCTTAATTTAGTACTTAGATATTTCAGACTCATTAAGTGAACAAAGTAAAAGGAAACGAAAACTAAAAATGAAATATATATCTACGAATAAACAATCCACTTTTAAATAAGCTAAGGGATGCGTTGGCAAAGTATACGTTTTGATGTGGTTTATGCTGAATTAACATCACTGAAAAATTTGTTGTCAAACAAGTGGCAAAATTATTAATAAAATCAAATCTCAATGTCATGTTTGTACCCAAAGTCAAATTAAGGGCTCGGTGTCAGAAAAAAATCATTTTCATTTTCTTTTTAATCGTTTGGCATCACAGCCATCCTTTGATGACTTTTATACTCTCACGTGACAGATAGGGAACATGCAACATGCACACGCATTAAGAGACAACATTTTGACCATTGACTATTAACGTTTGCCGTCTAATCGTAAATTAATATTTCAAACCACATAATTTTGGCTCTTGTGAAAATTTACCATAAAATGAACAAATATCACCGACCACATTCTCAAATAATCAAAACTTGCCAACCTCACGAAAAATGAAACTTTTGCAACCAATTTGAGTGGCACTGTAATCCAGATGCTCCAAAACTTTATCAGCACTATTATGTGCACTCTTATTACTGCCTAGTTTATACGCACTATTCATTTGTTGTTGTTTACTGTATAGAATTTTACTGCACTGCCTATACATTTACCAATAAAAAACGACTAGTATGAAACTAAGTTAAAATGACGATTTTGCAAATTTCAATAATATAGCTTCATACTTTGTCTACCCTTTTATTAAAGTTAAAACCACCGAATACCTTTTTTTTTTTATTTTTTTAGTATTATGCTATTTGCAAAAGCCACAAAACGTCTGTTTACTTACTTTTTTGCAAGAGCTGTATTTGTTTCAAAAGCAATTTATTAAGAAAATTGCTTTAGTTACAAAATGTTTAAAATTAAGAATGAGTTAGTAAGCTACTTTAAAGTTAGCAAAATGTTAAGCAGTATCATACGAATATCTTAATAATAGGCTGTTTAAAATTTTGCGCCACTATCTTCATTTTAAAAGTGCATAACTATTGTATTGTATTGTAGTGACGAAACTAAATCTTTTACTTGTCCATTTTTGCGGCACCAGCTTATATAAATAAATTAAAATATAAAACTAAAATTCACAAATTCAATATCTTAAAAATGCACAGCCAAAGAACCGCAATCACATCAACAAGTTTACAGTTTAGTGTTTGGTAAACAAAACGATGCGATGCTTAAAAAAAACCGATCGATAAAGAGCCAGAATAGCAAGACGCCATCAAGAAGTTAAAAGAAAACTGCCCTTACAGTTTTCTTTACAATTCTTTACAACTGAGAGTTATTGTTCTGGTATGAAAATGAATGCATTTAGGCCAGGATGATGTATTCAATTCAACTTTCAATTTCCTTTTATGTGCTTTTGTTTATTTTTTTATTTTTGTGAAATACATAAAATTGGAAATTTTGAAATTGTACTGAATTAAGACAAATTGTACTTTTGTACTTGTACAAACTCAATTGTATCGAATTCGGTACAATTGTACCGAATTTTCCATCCCTGGGAGGTCCTACTAGTTATTAAGTTATTATTAAGTTTATGTTTTCATTTAAATTGAATGAATTTTGTATGTTTTAATCAACGAGAATTAATCAAAAAATGAAGTGTACGGAGACTTTTTTGTTCCTTTTTTTTTTTCTTTTTGTGCTGTGAAATCATTTTTTTTAAGTTTCTTATATTAAATTATATATATTTTGTTCTAAAATTATTTGTTGTTATCATTTTTTCTTATATCTGGTACTTTAAAAGAATTTTGTTGATGTTAATTCTAAAATTTTTAAGGATTATTTAAAAATCTACAGCTGTACGGAGACTTTTTTGACTATGTGTATGTTTAATGGTGTGAAAAGCCTAGGTACCTTCGTTTACGCTGCTTATTTTGACTGCATCGTCTAACGAGTGCATTCTGAAGAATGATGTTAGATTTTTAGTTGATGCGGCAGCTAAATTTACACTCTTGTGTTTGGCCGTTTTCAAATGCTGTGCAATGTTCTTTTTTCCATTATTTGCAAGGGAGAATATGGCCATGCACTTATTGCACATTACATCACCTTCATCAGTTTTTTTTAAGAACTCAAATTCTCGCTGAAGTTCTTCATTGAAAATACCTTGGACGGAATTATAAGTATTCAATCAGTTTTTTTTAAGTAATTAATTTAAATTTACATGCCAATTTTTATGTTTACCCCTGAATGAAAACAATTCACTTGTTGATTTTTATTTTAATATTGACGTTTCGAAATTGAGTATGTTCAATGAATGATTAAGAAATATTTGCACTACATTACCATTTTTGCACTAAGAAACTAAGGCACGTTCACATCATCACTTTGTTGAAAGAATTTTGAGTTGGTTAGTTTTAAGTTTGACTTTGTACGAAATTATATAAAAAAATGAACATATAATGAACAACTTTTGCCATAATGAACATTTTTATGTTTTTGAAAACTAGATAATTCATAATGCACATTTTCTCCAATAATGAACTGTTCATTATAATAATGAACGGATGGTCACCGTACCCATAATGCATAATCTTATTTATCTCGAAAAGGGCTCTAGGTGTAATATTAAAGGCATGGACTATATTTTGGTATAAAAAAAATTTGGGGGGAAATGATATTAACGGTATGTAGTTGTCATAGAACGGTTTTTTGGTTTTCGAATTTCTTATCAGCGGCTCTAACGATTTTAACCAAAATTTGTATGCAGAAGCCCCTGTGCACTTGAAAAAAATATAATCTATAAATTTTTTTCGGAAATATAGTTTTTGGATTTTTTAAAAAAAATTATACAAATTTTTTTTTGTAAAATCAATATCTTGAAAACCGATACACGAATAAATTTTTAAATTACGTTATAAAATGTATTTAATCAAATTCTAACAATTTGCATATCAGTTTTTTTTTATAAAAAATTTAAGAAAAATTTATTACACAAAAAACATGTTTCAGTGTGTCTGTATGTCTGTACCTCTCCCTACAGCCTAATCCGCTAGACCTATGTTCTTCAATCCCGGTAGTTAAGGGTCTTCGGTGATTCTCTAGTGGGAAAATAGAAATTTTTTTCTTAGCTCCAAAACTAACGATACCCCCCATACACCCGTAATGCATAATTTTATTTATCTCGAAAACGGCTCTAACGATTTTGATAAAAAAAAAATTACGTGTGATATTATGGACCTGGACTACATTTTAGTCAAAAAAAAACTGCGGTGACTTTCTCATTTTTTTTGGGATTTAAAAAAAAAAATCCAAGTTTTTTTTGAAAAACCAATATCTTTAACACATGGGAACGTTTATTTTTTGAAACTATTTCTAAAATCTATACTACTAAATACTTAAAATTTGGCATCCCAAATTTTGTTCTCGAAAAATTCTAAGGAAATTTGTTATATGAAAAATTAATTTAAAATTAAAAGGATTAATCAGATTGCAATTCCATATCTACATTTGAACATTTTTAACTCATTGTTTTTTATTTATGAAATGAAATCTACGATGTTGTAGGTAAATAGAATAAGATACATTATGCATAAACATAAATATATACAATAGGTTTTGTGTTTTTTTTTAATATGTAGATACATATGTATATACATATGTAGGTAAAGTAGAGGTGCAACGCCTTGACTTGATTTGGTATAGTTTCTGAAGGATTCTTTTGATTTAATTTTGCGCAGGTAGGTAATGGATGGATCAAAAATTTATTAGATAAGTACTTGTTAATCCTGTGTGAATGAATGAGATTTGCATTTCATTGTAAGGCGAATACGCAACAAGCAATGGATATGTCAAGTGGATGGCGCCAAAATATTTTGTAAAGGTATCTATTTTAATATAAATACATACATATGTACATAAATATGTATTTATAATTACATAAATAAAGATTGAAAACTCGATCAGTTTTTGTTTTCCGTGGTGACGTGTTCCACTGGTAGAAGAAGTGTGAGAGTGTGAGGTAGGTCAAAGTATGTAGGAAGAATATGGAAAGTACGTTCTTTTATGTATGTAAAATATTAATTAAAATATTAATAGATGTATTTATTTCGAAAGTAAAATAAGTAATGGAAATAATATTGAAAATATTTCAAACAATCTCGACGCTAAAAAATCAAACAACAATCGATTTAAGAAATTATAGCAAAGTAGTTTTCGTCAAAGTAACTGGACGGCTAATGCTATTGATATCCATCAACGATGCTTCTATACTTTTACACTCGGTCATCCTGAAATTCGTCATCTGACCCAGATGACAATAACTCTTCATTTTCAACGATGTACTTCCAAAGCTTCATATTGTCGCAACTGGTTAATGTTGTAGACGGTCCTTCGCCTTGGGCTGATTTTCGGACATCATAACGTCCATTTTAGTTTGATGACTTCATATGGACCAAGATATCCACTTGCTAACTTCCTGTCGGCAACGAACTAGGTGCGTTTAATTGCAACCAAATCTCCTAGTTTATAGTTATGTCCCTTCTTGCATTTTCTGTCGTAGCATTTCTTGTATGTTATTTGAGCTTGTTGTATCTGTTGTTTTGCTTCTTGACGTATCTGCTCTCGTTGGTTGTTAAAATGTTCAATAACCTCCTGTTCAAGCACCTCCACAATTTCGAAGTTAACTTCATTTTTCATTTTTACCCCAAACATCAGTTCAAAAGGTGAAATTTTTGTGGAACTGTGGATGTGCGCGTTGATAGCTTTTTGAACTTTAGGCACAAACTTATACCATTTTGATGGTTCATCCGATGATAATTTTGCAATGATGGACAAAATTGACCTGTTAACACGCTAAGTTTGGCCGTTTCCTCTTGCAACGCCAGTAGTAGTCAAGACATGTTCAATGTTGTTATCCTTCATGTATTCTGCAAAACCGTTAGGTGTAAATGCTGATCCTTTGTCACTGATAACTCTTCTAGGTGAACCAAATATATCTGACCATTCATTAAATTTTTTCAAGACCTCTTCATGTCCAGTTGACTTAGTAGGATACAACCAAACAAATTTTGTAAATACATCTACTATTGCAAAGATGTTCTTGTACTGCTTCGATGTAGCATCCATTGGCCCAAGATGATCGATATGCAGTGTATGCAACGGCTTGTCACCTTTGCCGATGCAATATAGTTGACCTTCCTTTTTGCCCAACTTCTTATTGTGTATTATGCACTTGATGCAGCTATTGATGAACTGTCCAACTTTACCTTCCAAATGGGGTATCCAATAGTTCTGCTGAATGTTATGAATTGTTTTTTGTACTGCAAAGTGGCCGAAATTATGTGCATCTGCAATACGTACTCGTGGAAACTTTCGTCCTTTCGCTTTCTCCGTTCACTTAACTGTTTATGAATCTCTGCACTACTAAAACTGCGCTCAAATTCACTTTTCAATAGGAAACGTAGCTCTTTGTACTCACTTACAGCTATTGATTCTAAGAAAAGCTTTGCAGTGTGAGTCATCTTACCTCTAGCTTGTACATATTTGTTTTTTAGTTAGACCATATGCGTCTGCATTCTGCTTAAAATTCTGAAACCAATGTTGAACTGGAATTGACTCACCATCGAAATCGGGAATAATTTTTGAAAAATTTTCAACCGAAACTTTCGGTTCGTTTTGTTTGATTTCGTCCGCTTGAATTTTTAAGGTAAGCAACTGAATAATTTGATTGTATCCAAATAATTTCGTTCTTGACCGCAGATTACTCGTATATAGGTGAATAGTCATGAAATCATGGACTTCATAGGTTGAGCTCCCAAATGTAGAATATTAATAGATGTATTTATTTTGAAAGTAAAATAAGTAATGAAAATAATATTGAAAACATTTCAAACAATCTCGACGCTAAAAAATCAAACAACAATCGATTTAAGATAGTAGTTTTCTTCAAAGTAACTGGACGGCTAATGCTATTGATATCCATCAATGATGCTTCTATACTTTTACATGTATTTTGTTTGTTTTACGTAAGAAGAGATTTTTTCTCCTTTATTTCAATATGTCATGGTGAGGTATAAAATTTTCGTTACTCCTATTAACTGTTGCGTTTCTATTGTGCAAATCTATTTGTCAAATACCTATAAATATTTTGTTCAGCAACCTAGCTGCAAAGGTATAATCACAGATAATTATATACAGATGTCGCATGCCCATAGAAAAAACTGACATATGAAAATAAAAATCTTCATTTGATTGAAAGAGCTTTTAAGAAAGCTGTTTTCATTTTATTATTTTCAGATATGTGAGAAGTGCTTTTTCTCTTTAAAATGTGTGCTCTCTGAATTCACGAGTAAAATCTATTTCGTCTGTTGCTCTTGCGTATTCAACTCTGTATCTGTATTCTTCGTTTTTTTTTTAATACCGCCAGACCATTTTTTTTAAATAAATTTGTTATGAACACAAGAACACAAGATACCTACATTGTTCATAGAGGAATTTTGGCAAGAAAAAATTGTATTTTGTGTGTTTATCTGGGAATATAAGGCAATTTTTTTCATAAAAAGGACACTTAGATATTTTGTTGCATTTAGAAGCAAATAAGGAACTTATGTAGGTATGTCAAAGACTTTGATGGATTTGTAAAAATTATTTTCTATCTTTTTAGCTATGTATTTGTTCTTTGCAATTCCCATACAAATTATTCTAATTTCGTTGCTCAATTTTGTCTATCAGAGCCAAAAATAGACACAGTATTGTTTGTTACTCCTTGTCCCAGTTCCTACATAACATACGTAGATACATTATGTACAGAGGCGAACGCAGGTAGGGGTTTTAGGGGTTCAACCCCCCCCCCCCCCCCCCCCCCCCCCCGAAACAACCAAAACCTAAGATTTCATTTTGTTAAAGAAAAAAGAGACAAAGTGCTATTTTCGTGCCATATTAATATTAATGTAAGTTCAATTGATTATTAGAAGTTTTGTGTTTCCCTTTATCGGTTCTCTGCGTTTTTCTTACGACTTATAGGTACTATAAGGAAAGTTATGCATTCGTAAAATAAATCGAACTCAAGATTTTTATCAAAGTTGACATTACGATGATAGCGAATAAAAAGTGGGTCTCCAAATTCTGTCTGTCTCTTCGACTACAGCCTAAGAGCATGGGCCGATTTTCGTTAAATTTTCCTTTTTTTAAAACAAAAAATAACGGTACAAATCATCTTTTGGAAGCCCTCTTGGAACCATTTTATTTTGTTTGTTTTTGATTTTCTCGAAAACAGTAAAACCGATTTTAATGATTATGAAGCTCCTCCAAATTTTAAATATTGAGCGTTTTTCTTTTTACTTGCGATATAGGTACTATAGGGCAAGTTCTGCATTTGGAAAAAAAATCGAACTCGAGATTATGATCAAAGTTGACATTACGATGATAGCGAAGACGAAAAAAGTGGGTCCCACAATTCCGTCTGTCTGTCTGTATGTCTGTATGTCTGTATGTCTGTACCTCGAACTACAGCCTAAACTACCGGAGGTATTTTCTTCAAACTCGGTAGTTAAGGGTCTTCGGTGATTCCCTAGAGGAGAAATTGAAATTTTTTTTTAGCTCCAAAACTAAGGGTACCCCCCATACACCCGTAATGCGAAATCTTATTTATCTCGAAAACGGCTGTAACGATTTTGATAAAAAAAATTAAGTGTGATATTATGGACATGGACTACATTTTGGTGAAAAAAAATTTGGGGGAATTGTTATTAGGGGTACCTGTCATAGAACGGTTTTTTTGATTTTCGAATTTCTCACTAACGGCTCTAACGATTTTAACCAAAATTTTTATGCAGCAGCTGCTTTGCATTTGCAAAAATATAAACTACAAATTTTTTCGAAAAAATAGTTTTTGGATTTTTAAAAAAATAATAAAAATTTTTTTTTGAAAATTCAATATCTTGAAAACCGATACACGATTAAATTTTTAAAATACGTTTTAAAATGTATTTTATTAAATACTAACAACTTGCATATCAATTTTTTTTATACAAAATTTTAGGAAAATTTAGTACACAAAAAACATGTTTCAGTGTGTCTGTATGTCTGTACCTCTCACTACAGTCTAAACCACTGGACCTATTTCTTTCAATCTTGGTAGTTAAGAGTCTTCGGTGATTCCCTAGAGGAGAAATTGAAATTTTTTTTTTAGCTCCAAAACTAAGGGTACCCCCCACACACCCGTAATGCAAAATCTTATTTATCTCGAAAACGGCTCTAACGATTTTGATAAAAAAAATTAAGTGTGATATTATGGACATGGACTACATTTTGGTGAAAAAAAAAAATTTGGGGGGAATTGTTATTAGGGGTACCTGTCATAGAACGGTTTTTTTGATTTTCGAATTTCTCACTAACGGCTCTAACGATTTTAACCAAAATTTTTATGCAGCAGCTGCTTTGCATTTGCAAAAATATAAACTACAAATTTTTTCGAAAAAATAGTTTTTGGATTTTTAAAAAAATAATAAAATTTTTTTTTTGAAAATTCAATATCTTGAAAACCGATACACGATTAAATTTTTAAAATACGTTTTAAAATGTATTTTATTAAATACTAACAATTTGCATATCAATTTTTTTTATAAAAACTTTTAGGAAAATTTAGTACACAAAAAACATGTTTCAGTGTGTCTGTATGTCTGTACCTCTCACTACAGCCTAAACCACTGGACCTATTTCTTTCAATCTCGGTAGTTAAGAGTCTTCCGTGATTCCCTAGAGGAGAAATTGAAATTTTTTTTTTAGCTCCAAAACTAAGGGTACCCCCCATACACCCGTAATGCAAAATCTTATTTATCTCGAAAACGGCTCTAACGATTTTGATAAAAAAAATTAAGTGTGATATTATGGACATGGACTACATTTTGGTCAGAAAAAATTTTGAGGCAAAATGTTATTAGGGGTACCTGCCATAGACCCGTTTTTTTGATTTTCGACTTTCTCATTAATGGCTCTAAGGATTTTAACCCAAAATTTTTAGCAGGAGTCCCCTTAAGTTTAAAATAATATTGTATATAAAAATATTCGAAAAAATATTTATTGGGTTTAAAAAAAAAAAAATTAAGTCAATATCTTCAAAACCTATGAACGATTATTTTTTGAAATTATTTCCTAAAACCAATATTATTAAATACTTAAAATTCGCATCCCACATTTTTTTCTTGAAAAATTTTAGAGAAATTTCTTATATAAAAATTTTATTTAATAATAAAACGATTTTTTAAAGTTTATTTGCATAAATTCATACTTTTCCGGAAACCAAACGGCAATTTTATGCATTTGAACATTATTATCTCATTAAATGCATGTTTTATATTTATAAAATGTATCTTAAATTTCAAAGTACTTTTACATAAGAGCAAGTTCGTGCGATCCAGTCGTGCATTTTATTTAGTTCAGAGTAGTACCTGAACTGTCAAACAAAATATCGTGTTTCTTTTTTTAGCTCAGAGTGTATAACAGTTCAAAGATTGTGTTTCTTTTTTTGTTGAGAGCGTGTTCAGAGATTGTTCAGAACGCACTCTATGAGCTCGGTATAAAATAGCTGAGTAGACAGAGTTAAATGCTGAAATCATTCTGACAGACAGAAAAAAAAACTCAAAAACTCGCGTGTGTTTATAAAATAATTCAGAGCTCTTAGAACACACTCGATTCGGAGAAAGTTCAGAGCATGTTTGAAGTGCTCATGCTCTGTTCAGTGCTCTACTCTGAATGAAAAAAGAAAAACGCCAATTATTTTTTTTGGAAAATCAATATTCCGAAAACCCTTGCTCGATTTTTTAAACTTGAATAAATAAAAGTTTCTTAATATACTTAATCTACAAGATCTGAGGGAAAAAAATTGTTTTAACTAAAAATTAAGGTACCCACCATGCAAGTATTAAAAAATCTTTTTCGAAAATCGTAGTTTTCTCAAAAATGGCTCCAAGAATTTTGATAAATTCTAATTTTAATTTAATAAAAAAAAATTAAATTAGGACAATACTGAGTGTACCTACCATAAAACCAGTTTTTTCGAATTTTGAATTTGTCATTATAGGCAGAACGGATTTCAATGAAATTTTGTGTAGAGAAGCTTCTAGTTAAAATTGGCGTACCAAAAATTTTTTTTAAATACATATGTTTTAAAAATCTTTTATAAAACATATGTGTTTAGCTCTAACTATTAAACTACTATTTATAAAATAATAACTTAAAGAGTTGTTTTAGTCATTTAAAAAATGAATTTTTTGCTTATAAACATTTTTTCTCTAGAAATATTAATTTTTGAACTTTTTACATAAAAGCAAGTTCGTGCGACCCAATCGTGCATTTTATTTTATGTGTCTTCGTATTATAACGAAACTTTCCTATTATGAATTGATCATTAACACACGAAGCCAGCAGCAATTGCGTTTTTGATGATTGACATTATGTGTTTAAGTATATGGGCAGTAACGGAGCAAGTTTGAGTTTTTGATGGCTCCAAGGTCGGAGTGCGTTGTATTGCAGCAAAAAAAAAAACTAACTCATTTCGTTTGTTCGAAAGTTACAGTTACTGATGAGTAGCACATAGCACCTTCTGGAAGCGTTGTGGTTATAATTATGTAGTATAGTAGTTAACGTAGGTACCAGTTGTGTGTCCTTATGTTTTCGGATAACTCTATTTCGTATGATCGCAAAAGTACAACAAGATATGATTTCACGTATTAATAAACTCCGGAAATAATTTATTTATGAAAATCTCATATTTTTTTGAAAACCCCCCCCCCGAAATTTTTTTCTGCGTTCGCCCCTGATTATGTATGTGCGTGTTTTGCATTCAGGTTCATGAGGTTATGATGACACCTGCAGGCAGGAATGTTGTTTTTTTTTTTTTTGATTTGGTGCGATCTTTTGATGATGGCGAGAATAGCGTGGTTGACTTTTTTGGGTTTGATAAAAATAAAAACAATCTGAAAAAATTAATTAAATTAAAACTTCAATTTGAAATAGGGCGACAAAGAAGAAGAAAATAAAATGTTAAGAAATTGTGGATACAGATTTTTTTACGGGTAAGGTATTTATTTTATACGAATAAAAGTAGATATCATTTTCCTTAATTTTCGAAGAGTTTATATGATAGGTTGTATGTATGCAACCAGAAGAATAACTGTAGGTACGAAAAGTTATACATTGTACGCAGGTGCATACATAGGTACATATACATATATGCAGTACATACAATTTTTCAAAAACGTATGCCTAGGAATTCATTGCGTTTGTGAAAATTTATTAAAAGATGACAATTTTCTAGTTATCAATTAGATACAAACATATGTACCTTTACTGTAGCAGAAGTTAATTTATAAATGTTAAGAATTGTCAAGTGAAACAATTTATACCTACTACAAATTTCAAAATTATTTCATTTCAGTATAAATAAGAAAACGTAGATACCTAGTATGTATGTATGTACATACGAAGGTACATAAGAACGGTTTTTCTGTTTTCTATTTTTTTGTAAGTGAAAAAATAATGATAGTTTTAATAAAGAAAAAAGGAGCTTTTGAATAGGTATTTTCTGCTCTTAGCCTATTCCATATAAAATGTCTGAAGCATTTATACTGTTAATTGCGTATTTGCTTAATTCACCCACCCTTCGTCCTGTTTTACATTTATTATTTTTACAATCCATTTTTGGTTTTTCATACTGTTTAATTCTTAATTTTTTCAAGCATTCACTAGTTCTGTAGCTTCTTATTTTTATTTTAAGGTTTTAAATTTTTCTAACGTTCTTGTCATAAGTCCATTTACAAATTTTTGAGAGAAAAACAATTATCAAGAAACTGTATCAAGTCTGTGCGTACGACATTCATTCTTATTGTCAAACCAATTTGAAAAATATTATTTTTTGTTTAAATATATTAATGTAAAATCTTAAGCATTGTAGACATTACTCGTATTTAAATTAAAATAACAAATTGGTTACTTTAACCTTTATTAATTTACTAAATTAATATGAAATCTGTCATTTTCCTAAAAAAAAAAAAAACTATATATCTTGGCAGTTTTATTTGAAAGAGTTAAATTGTTTTTTTTTTATTTCGATTCGTGAGTTTATTGTTTTTAAAAGTAAATAAAATAATATAAAATGTTTTCGGAAGACGAAGATTTTGATATACACATTTATATGATTGAAGACCCAGCTTTATGGACAATTTTACTCCAGAAATAGGTTTGACAAGATAGCAGTTCGGTTTTTAGTTGAAAAAGTTAAAGATCCAAGATCGAATTGTAAGCCGTAGGCTTCCGATTGCAGCAGAATTTCAAGTACCTACTATTTAAATTACACTTTTTTGGAAGAAGACTGGAATAATCCAATCCAAAGTGGCGAAATAATAAAAAAACATTTCGAAAAAAGTTGTCAAAAATAAACAAATAACATAATAAATTTAAGGTTGTCCTTTTGACTTTTGAGTTTCCGACATTTCAAACTATTCTCTCCGTTCCCCAGATTTAGTTAAGTTTGGTTTGTTAATTTTAACGAACTGTCATGATTTAAATGTGTTCAGACGCACCGTTTTTATAAAAGGGAATTAGTCTATTACTAGTTAGTAAAACGAAAAAAAAGTTTTAAAAATTTCGAAGAGCTAGTAAATTACTAAACAAATTACTAACATTACTAACAAATTGCTAACTAATAAAATGCTAAGCCCTTAAAAATATGTTGTTTAAAATGTTGTTCCTATGTTTCTACCATCACGTGTGAACGATTGTTTCCTATTTATAAATCATATCTATTTATTTATCTAATAAAATTGTATGTTGGGCTTGCATAGGTATTCAACTAAATGTTGTGAAAATTTGTGTAAAAGCTGAAATAATTCTCTTCTAATAGTAACTGATTAATTTATTGTGCGTACCGCCATTCCAATATTAATTTTTTTTTTTTGAAAATCTGTATATGTATGTATATGTGCCAGTTTGTAAGCTTTGGGCATAATTTTTTTATTTTTTCATTGTTGAAGATAAATTCGATTACCTTTCAGCTAACAATTCCATCAGGTGGTTCTTAAAATAAAAACAAACTTTAATCAACGAAGGTACATGAAATAAGAATATATGCGTTTAGCCCAGGTAGCTGTCGTACCCTTCAACATCTTACTGATGAGCCCACTGTCATAACTGGGCGAAAGCACTTTGGAGCTAAGGTCCCTTGAACTTCAATTTAATTAAAAACTTTAATTTTATATTTTATTATTATAATAAGTATTTCATTATTACACAACTTGAAAACTCATAAAATAGAAGTCAAGGATGTAAGTAAATATAATGTAAGTACACCGAAATTAAAGACGAACAAAATATTTCAAAACTTAAAACTACATACCAATAAAAATTGGAAAAAAAAATATGTATTTTTGAAAAACCTGTCTATACTGAATGTTTGTTTAATAGGCATAGAATATTTTTACAAAGAATCAGGAGTGTTTATATTCCAATATTCGCAGAAATATTGATCTCTTATACCACCCACTTAATTAAGAAATAAATACTTTTGATTACAAGTAGTATTCGACTAATATGTAGTTAAAATTCAACCGTATGAAAATAAATCAAAAAAAATATATTTTGTCTAAGGTTTAGTTAAAGATATCTATGAAACTCATAAAGATGAATTTTCAAAGGAAAATTGTAACTTATGAAAAAACAATTAATCATTATTTTGGTGCTATCATTAATTTTTTTTAATTTTTTTCGTACAATCATTTCTTCTTGCCCTGAAAAAAATTATTTTAACCAATCTCCCACATAAAATCAATTATTATATTTCAATAATTATTACTATGCTTTTTTAAATTTTCATTATTTTGGTGCTATCATTAATTTTTTTTAATTTTTTTCGTACAATCATTTCTTCTTGCCCTGAAAAAAATTATTTTAACCAATCTCCCACATAAAATCAATTATTATATTTCAATAATTATTACTATGCTTTTTTTTTTTTTTTTTTTTTTTTTTTATAATCGGCGCACACAAGGGGTTTGTATACTCTTATTTTAAATTTTCAGATTAACCGCGTATATAAAATATATTTAGCAAGTGCAATATGCAATACTGTAACCACCCCGAACGTTTCCCTAGAAATTTCACCGAGTGTGGTCGCGGTATATATAACGCAGCTAATCCGAAAATTTAAAAGATTAATTTTAATTTTGACACATAATAATTGATGATGGTGTTTAAAAAGTGAAAAATTTTCAATGATGAGTTTTAACGACAACCTAAAGTCAAATTAATATTTTTTTTAATATCAAGATTTATGTGTTAGACAAATGCCGTGATTTTTCAGTTTAAAAACGATACATTAGATTTTGATATCTTTAAATAAAAGTGTAGGTATAATTAACACTTTATAGTAACATTAAAAACTTTCTGTGTTATTTTATTTTAACTTTAGAAAACTCTTTCCTTGCTTAGAAATTTTTATGAAGACAATAATTATTTTTATTTATTTTTTTATTCGTTCTTCTAATAGAAGCTATGAACGTTTTGTGAAATGAATTCGAAGTAAAAATATATCCTGTTTAGAAATTATGGCGCAAAATTTTAAACAATAAAACCGGTTTTACTTAACGCGAATTTACGTTGAACAACCCTTAATTTGACAGATACATAACTTGAACACAATTAAAAAAAAACATGAAAAGCCAACTTTAAACCAAATTAAACCGATCGTAGAATACTTTTGTACGATTGTTTCGAATTTCTAATATTCAGTGATTGAGTCTATTTACAAAGCACATCTTTTAAAGTATCCAATAAAACATCAGTAAACATTTTTACTTCGATTTGCTTTGGTATGAAATAACCCTTTACAATATGGATAAAGTACACTTTTAAAAGACAAACTAGCTATTTGCTGCTGTTATAGTTAGACGAGCTCTTTAAAGTTAAAGTATAATTTATGTCCTTTAAAATTAACATAAAGTCGATTCTCGTTTTATATATCTACAATATTTAGAGTCGACTCCCATTCTAAAATTGATTTAGAGCTGGTTTTAAATGTTTACAATTTTGCGCCTATGTCTTTTATTTGTCTCACCCGTGACAGAAAAAAGATCCTGACTATTTTCAAAATACATAAAGGTGGTGTTTTTTTCAATTTCCTGTCCCTGTAGATTTTATAAAAAAAAATTAAACACTCTTGACTGTGGAATTACACTTTAGGAAATTTCATAAAAATGTTCTGTACAAAAACTGAAAAACTGTATTGCAAACATGCACATTCTTCATAGAATACCGACCTATACATGCGGCTATTCCATGGATGTACACACACAAACAAACAATATCAACATGACAAACAGGTGTAAAGTATTTAAAAAAAAAAAAGATTATAAATTAATATAATACAATGATAAAGATATTAATAGAATATGTTCTATCTACCTAATGCCTTACCTTTAGCCTTTTTTCTTTAACAAAAATAGGATACCCGATACCCCAATAGGAAATTGCTTTTTTTGGTAGATACCTACATATATATATTCCACATGAATAAAGGTAGCCGCATTGTCTGCCAGTATTATCTTTCTTGCGCATAATAAAAAAAGTCCTTAAACAGAAGAGAGAATATTATATTGTTCTCTTTTTAATTCAGAAAAGCTTTCTTACGGCGACTATAAAAATCTCTTCTTCTTATGAAACCTTCTTAAGAAAGCTTTTGTCTGCTGGAGATTGTCTGCTGGAGAAAATTTTCGATGACAGAATTTTGTATGGAGGTGAGACATCTGTATATAATTATCTGTGGTTGCATGGTTTGATTTGGAAAAATTAGTTAAATATTCCATTTAAAAGGTGATCATTTTTGTTTGTACTGAATGCAATATCTGTATGTAACTCTATTATCTGTGCTTCAATGCTTTTCGCATACCAGTACCAGCCAATGTGCATAGTTACTTTTCTACCAACAACTATCCAATGAGTTACATCTACTTTGATTCATTTCACACCAGATCCATACTCATCGTCATCGCTTACCAATCCCTATTTACCATAGCTCTCAAATATTATCATCCATGACCCAACAACACCGTGTGTGGTCTGATCTCTTTCATTTCTTCCCCTCCTACCAGTGGCGTGGCGTCCATATAACCCGATTCCTATCGGGTTACCTTTTAAATTTTCTTCTAAACAACAATATTTACTAAATAATAAACGACCTTGCTGCACAAGAATGTTTACTAAATAACAGTGACGTGCCGTGGTGGTTTCAGTAGGGTGTTCACTATCACTTGTTATTCAAATTATTTATCTATTTTAAGTTTTAATCCAGGATCACGACGAGGACGTAATAGACAACCATCCTATTTCATTTTTTTTTCTTTTTTTATTTTTTTGTTATTTTGTTTTTGTTTTTATTTTTTATATTTTTTTGTATATTTATTTTTTTATTTTTTTTTGTGTTGTTTAGTAGTTTAGTAAAATTAACGCAGTCCAACAGATATTTACTTGTATATAAAGGTCGATTCGACGGGATTTCTTCAAAAAAAACTTGTAGAACATAATCATACAAAATATTTTTTGCTTTAATTTCCCTAAGAAATGATTTTTCTGTTGAAATAATTGCCAGTTCTGACAATCTGTTCTCTAGCATTTTATTTCTGGCATAATTATTTTATGCGCTTAAGGGCAGAAAAAGATCGCTCGACAGAGCTACTTGATACTGGAATTGTCAAGATTAGTGATTTTAATTTAAAAATTTCCAAAAAAAAGTCTTTAAGTTTCATATTATCGAGCATTTTTGGAGTGTCCTTAATGGAAATATTTTTGAATTGTGACTGAGTAAGTTTAAAAAACACAGTAAGTTCATTCTCAACCTTCACAAAATCAAAAAACGGACCATAAGAACTTTTAAGGCATTCGAAGCCATCAGTTGGGAAATTTTTTTTATTTTCAGCAAATTTTTTTACGGAAAGACCAGAATGAGAATGAGAAAATAAATTTGAATTTCATCAAAACAAAAGGTACTTTTATAAATAGCGCACCGGAGACTGGACCACCACATCCACATTACTCAGTGAATCATTATCAGGGATGGACATTGACATTTGAAAATCGTATTGAAAAATAATTTGAAATTGTACTAAATTGGCACCAGTTGTATCTATTGAAAACCAATTTCATAAATAAAAACAATAAAATACATTTGTTTTCGTTTATTATGAAAAATATAACACAAAAAATAAACAAATAACTCAATTAAAACGAAAAAAAAAAACAAGAAAATAAACATTTAAACCACACAGATTTTTAGTCGAATTCGATACAACTGTATCGAATTTCCCATGCCTGATTATTATGATATTATGACATGAGAAATGAGAAATGAGAGCGAAACACTGTAAAGTAAACAAAAACTCTCTAGCTCTTCGCCTTGTGTGCAGCGTTCTGACTTTACTGCGAAAGCACTAGATCTACTGCACTTTTTTCTTATTTTTTAAATCTACTGCACCACTGAGCTTTTGCTAAAATCTACTGCGATTCTTCAGATTTTGTTTGAATAGCAGCACTGGTCATAGAAATAAATGTGCTCATAACAAAATGTCAAAATTCAAAAAGATTCTTGTCTCGTAAGTGCAAGTCTTGTCAGCTATATACGTTTTTAGTTCTACTATTCTTTAATTTGTTCTTGTTTCAAAAAGTACAAAGTTGTAGATGGTAAATTCATTTTGATTACCTAGCTTTATATATTTGCTAAAACTATACATTTTCATTATCGAGTAAGAGTATATTTGTTCACAAATACTATGTAAATGAATCGCTGATTGTTAAAACAACATAACTGAAATTTAACTTTTTTGTACAGGAGATACAAAAAATCCTACATTTTTGGCCTTGTAGTCATTGTCATTTTTTAACACAAAAATCTTATAAAAGTGTTTCGACTTTTTAAGGATTTTTTAATATGTTCTTTTTTTCTTCCGTAAAAAAATAAAACATCACTTATGTTGTTTTAACAATCAACGATGATTTAAATGTGATTTAACTTTGGTTCCTTTGTTTATAATTTGTTGTTACCTAATCAAAAAATATATAATGTATTTCTACAGCGAAAATTTTGGTTTTACTGCGATTTCTTTGCCAATTTACTGCGGTCTATGATTTATGAAGTCCGAACCCTGCTTGTGTGTTGTTCTGACCTTGTGTACAACAACAACTGGTATAAAATGAATTCGCACTCCATAATGAAAATGAATCATATCAGAGTTCACTGTCTCTCTCGATGCCGAATTGAGGATGGTACGCTCAATGAAGTTGAACAAATGAACACCCACCATACACCAAACCAATTTGTCTTCTCTTCTGTAGTTTGATGTTTGAGTTGTTTCTGTATGTTGATTTGCTTTACGGCGCGTTGCCCTTGCCTTTCGTCGGTGCGTTGACATGGAGAGAACACTGTAGCGTGAGAATGAATACTCTGTCCATTCGGATGAAGGATCGTGGTGCGCTCGATGAAGGTGAACACCAAGAAATTTAGAATTTTGGATTTATATATACACATTTTGTCTCTTCTTTGCATTTTTTTGTGTGGATGGGGATGTGTTTTACCTTGGTTTCGGAGGTCGGTCGGTGCGTTTACATCAGGAGAACACCCTAGAGTACTATTTTTGTTATTTTGCTTGAAAATGTATTATTCATCCATTGCATTTGAATGAATTGCCGTGGTGCGCTTGAATAAGGAGAACATGGAGAACATGAAATATGGAATGTGTATGTGACTTATGTGATTATTTTGGTAGGGTGTGCGGTGAACACCTGCGTACCTTCGAATAAACGTCACTGCTAAATAACGACCAACATAAAACCCACTTCATATACTAAATACGTATCTATTCATTAACCTCCACAAGCTGCACACTCCACCAACTCAATTGAACTTTATTCTCATTTTTCATTCAAATACCCACCACACAGTACACACGTTATTATCATGGAGTAATAATTTCTTCCACACTATCTGCCCACAAGCCAAAGCAAAAGTAACCCGAAATATCTCGGGTTATAAGATCTCTCGCTGGATAGAACAATGTTAGTTTTCTTTCTCTGTTTTACTTATGCTTTTTCTGAGTTTGGGTCGACCCTGTCCTACGCCCGCAGTCTTATGCAAAGAAATAACACGCTTTTCTTCGACTTATTTGGTGAATGTTCTGTTGTGACTTGTGAGGTGAGTATATCCAGTTCTAAAACCAAGTCACTTGGTGAATGGTGGGTTGCGCAGATAGAGCAAAAAAATGGTGCGCAAGAAATTTAACTAGTAAAGAACTGAAGACTGAAACTGAAGGAGAAGGTTATTTGTATTTGTTAAATTTTGTTTTATTTATTTATTTTAATTACAATGTAAAATCGTAAAGATAATTAAAGAGGAAAGCATTAACAGTAAACCCATCAGCCTAAATTTTGTTTTATAAGTACACTTTTCTGCTTATGCAAAAAATAACTCGCTCTTCACCGACTTATTTGCTGAATTGTGTGAGTTTTTTCTACCGCTGCACTTTCTTGGATTAATTGAGTAGGTCATTCTTTCATTCATACATATTTAATGAATTCTCAGTGAGAAGACTGAGAAGACAGGCTTTCAGATTTAGCACTTATTTCCACAGAAAAGCGGCTCTTTTAAAAAATAAGGATTAGACCTGACTTCTATGAAAGAGTTTTAGCAGATTTTATAAAAAAAGATCGTAGCTTTATAATATAATGTAAATAAGAGAAGTTTTTTAGTAACACTTTTCATAGATTCTTATTTGTTTAGAAACGCGAACTTTTGCTATTTTTTTTTAATAACATACATTATTATATTTATTGTAGCCAAAAATATTACATTTCTTATACTAAAACCTATATGGCACAATTTACAGAGATTGGTAACATACATATGTATGTACATAAATCATCTATTTATAAACTTTTGTACATAACTATTTATTTTTAATTGATATTTTTTATATTTTTTATTTGAGTATTTATCTCATACTTAAATATACTTTTGTTTTGAAGTTCCTTATTTTTTTTATAACATTACATTAAATTTTCTTTAATGTACATGCAATGCTTTTGCATTTGCCAGAAACGGTTTCTTTCGAAGCCACTTTTATTATGCTTTAAGATTATTTATTATTTATAAATTAATGATTTGAAGTATACAAAATTGGCATGAATTGATTCGTTTGTTTGTTTTGGAAATCAGAACTGCAATACCTTTTTTTAATTTAGGATACACATCGATATTAGAATTAATTATCGTTTGCAGGTTATTAGTCTAAGCTTCGACTTACCATTTGAAATATTTCACGCCACGCCACGCCACTGCCTCCTACACCCCTTCACTGAACCTCTTATACACACAAATGTCCACTCGCCTTTCATGTTCGTCATACTTTTTTTTGCTTCACTTCCAACAAATAATAGCTATCTTCGAAAAAAAAACTTCATTACGACAAATAGATGAACTGTAAAATAAAGTAACGACTTTTGTATAGAAAAAAAAACCCTTTTATAAAATGTGTTATTTTGCAAATATATCTAAGTTACGTTTTGATTACCTTTTTTTTTTATTAAACAATTTCAGAAAGCATTATGCCATTTTGGGAAAGTTATGTTGGTCTTTTCACAAAACTACACATTTAAAAATGCGTTAGAAAATGAGCAATTTTGATGTTTTTCAAAAGATTAGATTATTCAAAAATAGAGCCTTAAAAATCCGTTCCGAAGATCCTCAAGTTCTGTTCATTATCTGTTAAACGATGTAAATATAATATAAGTTTACCACTCCAATTTCACACAAGCCTTGCACATCCTGAGCAGTTTTGTGAAATTTAACGAAAGAGGCAACTGGAACATAAGAATAAATGAAGAAAAATAAAAAAAAAAAAATAAAAAAGTTGTTCGACGATCGTCAAGCTAAAATGTTTTTCTTTCTATAGACTAAAAGCAATTTTTGATGTGATTGATAACAAAAATAATTAGCATAATTAGATAGAACGTCTTGCATGCTCCAGTGGAAGCAATAGTGCATTATAGTGCATCATATATTCAGTTCTTTCCTAAGTCTAAAAAATTGTGATAAGAAATTTGCCATAACTTCAAAATGAAGAGCTAAGTGCCCTGATTGCAAATATCGAGGTTCATGACGTTTTGAACGCGGGCTTCTTCGTGCCAGAAGTACCTACCATATTCTTATCGCGTCTGGCAGGCAGAAGGCTGTCTGCAAACCGTCTTGGACCTCGATATTTTCAATCAGGGGGCTTAACTATACATTTTGGCAAAATTGTTATCACAATTGTTTAGACTTGGAAAGAACTATATAAGTATATGATGCACTATTATACACTATTGCTCCTAGTGCCGGCCTCAGCCAAAGTTGCGCCCTGTACAAGATTTATAGATAGCGACCTTTTTACTTGCGACTTATACGTACTAAAGGCAAGTTATGAATTCGTAAAAAAAATCGAACTCGAGATTTTGATCAAAGATGACATTACGAGGATAGCGAAGACTAAAAAAGTGGGTCTCGTAATTCTGTCTGTCTGTCTGTTCGACTGTTCGATTTTCTTTAAACTTGGTAGATATCATTTTTAATTTTTTCCCCCACACGTTTTTTTCTTTTTTTTAAGACCAAAAATAACGTTGCCTGCCATACGAATTTTTTTTCGAAATTTTTTGTAAATATTTTTGTTCTCAAAAACTGTTCGACAGATTAAAAAAAAGATACAAACAAATTTCATTTAGTTAAAGCATAGGTACTGGTTGAAACAAATTTTCCGAAAAATGGTTATTGTTTTCGATTTTTTCAAAACCGCTACGACCGATTTTGATCATTTTTTTTGCTTAAGCTCCCCAAAACTTAAATAGAATTGTATATTTAAATTTATGGATTTTTAAAAAACATTTCCATTTTTTTTTTTTTCAAAACTCAATATTTTGAAAGCGGTGCCTAGAATTTCGATAAAAATTTTTTTGTTTCAATTAATTTTAACGATCTTGAATTTAATAAAAAAAAATTAAAATTAAGGTATTACAGCTTGTTCCTACCATAGAACCATTGTTTAAAATTTTGAAACGTATTTCAATGATTTTTTTTTGTAGAGATGCTTCTAAAAAGCCTAAAATCTATTGCATTTCAAAACAAAAAAAAATTTTTGAATTTTTGAAAAAAAAAAAGAGGATGGGTGCGACCCACACTGATAACTTCCCATTTGTGGTCTTGAAAACTTTATATTTAGTTTTTTTTTTTTCAAATAACAAAATTTTCAGCGAAACAAACTTTATCCGCCAAAAAAATTATGCTAAGCGACATTAATAAAGATCTCATTGACGAGAGCAACAAAAAATTTTGTTAGATGTCACTTAGTTTAACCAAAATTGTCTCTTAGCACACTATGATTCAACTAGAACTTTCTTCGTTTTTTTCGTTTCCTGAACAATTTTAGAAATGTCGCTTAGTATACATTCTTACGGGAAGGTATCGATGTATAAAACAACATACTTTAGAAGGCACTATCGGTGTTCATTCCCAAGAAATTCGACTTGAAATACAATATTAACTAGTTTTCACTAGAATTTTTAATAGTTTTTTTATTTAAAAAAAAACTATTAATTCAATATTTGTCAATATTTTACCAATAGTACAAAATTATACTATGTACAAAATAAACTAAATTAGAAGTCAATATCACTACTAGTTCTCGAGAAATTTGAGTCGAAAAACAATTTTTACCAATTTTCAATAGAATTTTATATAGTTTTTTATTTTTTGTAAAAAAACTGTAAGCTGATTTTTTTTGAAATTTTCACCAGTTGTCAAACACATTATTTTTCGTAAGATAAAATTATTTTGAGTTTCAAATTGTTTTCCGTTCTTAGAATATCTGGGTTATGAAATTTTTTTTTCAGCTTTTTTTATTTAAAAAAATAACGATATGTTCATTTTTTCCCAAATTCATACCAAACCTGTATGACCTTATAATGAGTACATTAAACTTTATTTGAAATCAATAGCATTATTTTTTCGTGAGACATTTGAAAATAACCAAAATTTTTACTTTTTTTTAAACCGTTATAGTGAAAAAACTACTCACTGAATTTTAATCAACGCCCTTTCAGCCTCTTTTGAAGTCATTATCTATTAAACAAAATTTATTTGAAGTCGATATCTTGACTCGTACACACGTACACGTACGTACACACACACACACAGAGACACACTCAAAAAATTTATTAGTAAAATGGCTACGAATGATATTCGTAAAGAAAATATTCGTGCATTGTACGAATATTCGTAAAATGTACGAAGCATTTGTACAGTGGTATATCTACGAATGCATTCGTAAAATTTTACTAATAACTGTCGTACTATCCACGAATCTATTCGTTTAATACACTAATTTCATTCGTAAACAAGAAGTAAAAAATTTGTTTGAGTACATTGTACGAATTATTGTGTACATATAACTAATAATATTCGTTAATTTCTCGTACGAATGACTTCGTACTTTAATCTTTTGCATTCGTAGTATTTACTAATAAATTCGTACTATTTACTAAGTAAAACTAATATTAGTAGATAGAATTCATTCGTAGGTAGACTGTACGCATTATGCATAGAATGTACTAATAACTTCGTATTTTCATGTAGTGCATTAGTATCTATTATTTACTAATCATGAGTAAAAAAATAATATGTGTTCAGCTCTAAAAATTAAATGTATTCCATTCGTCAACACGTTGAAACATGTTTTTGCTTAGTGCGTGAATTATTTATAAGGTAATGGACGCGTCACACTTTTTTGCTGTAGTGGTCTGAATTAATTAATAATTTTATAAATTCATACAGTGTATGTATAAGATACAAATCTTGAGGACCAGACCAACATCTGCTTTTTTCGAAAAGACGAGGTGAGTACCTAGACATACATACATATGCCTTAAGGCCTATTTTATATTTGACATCCAGAAGCAGCAGCGCATACATATGTGGGAATTTTTCGCTAAAAGAATTTTAATGTAAGTACAATATTTTTTCGGAAGATTTTGAATGTCAAATTTTAAATTTATTTTCAGTGGCCCTTTGAAAATAAGGAGTTTGGACATATTACCTACTGTGATTGTTAATTTTATTAATAATGAATTAATTAATTTTCAGATACCTTATATTTTTTTTAACTTTATTCATATACTCGTATATGATAGTAAAATGAATTAAAAAACTATTTTTAACCTAAAACATACATTACCTTTGTTAATATTTCTTACAATGGATATTTAAGGAAATTTCAGAGAACATATTTAATGACAGTAAGTTCTACAATAATATTCGTACAATATACGAATGGAGCTGTATAATTTACGAATGAATTACAAGGGCATTAGTAAATATTACAATGATATTCGTACAATGTACGAATGGAGCTGTATAATTTACGAATGAATTACAAGGGCATTAGTAAATATTACAATGATATTCGTACAATGTACGAATGGAGCTGTATATTTTACGAATGAATTACAAGGGCATTAGTAAATATTACGATAATATTCGTACATTGTACCAATAGTGTTCGTACAATATACGTTTGTTTTTCTACGAATACTAATAAAATATTAGTAATATGTACTAATAAACCTCTATTCTACGAATACTATTCGTGGCTGAAAACCACGAATAAAATTCGTAGAATGCACGCATGAATTAGTAATATTTACACACGAAATTTTTTGAGTGCATCTTTCTAAAAATGAATGATATAGCCTCTAGGGATCTTGAAACGTCGAGAAATGTCAAAAATTCCAATTTGACAAATCGGACCGATTACAATAACTCCCTATGGGAAGTTAAAAATCATTCTTTTTGTTTTTCCAAAATTCGATATTTCAAAAACGGTTCAATATTTTTTTTGGAAATTTAATTTTCATTCGTACAATAATAAAAACTTCCAATTGGCACATCAAATTTTTTTCTTAAAAATCGTTTAAAAATTTTGTATATAAAAGCTTTTTTTTAAGGACTTATAATTTTTGTTCTTGCATAAATTCATATTTGCATAGCCTTCTGTTTTTGTCTCTTACTACTTAAAGAATTTAAAAAATTAATTTTATCCTTATGAACAGTTTTCTCTAATAACATTGGTTTTTAAAATTCCTAGTCTATTACATAGGGGCAAGTTCGTGCGACCCAGTCGTGCATTTTATTTATATTTGCACACATCCAAACATACATACACTTATACAGCTTAGGTTAGGTTAGGTTATGTTAAAGTGGCTGCTGACCGGAAAAGGTCAACACACTTAGACCAATATTTGGTCCGTTGTGATACCACAAGGATTTTAAAAATCACCTTTACTCGCTAAACCATTTTGAGCTACTAATGAAGCGTTTGAGACAGTGAATGTCGGAATTATTTAGATCACTAGGATCGTTATAGTAGTAGTCTCCCAAGTGGAGTCTACGTCTTTGCGCTAGGGCAGGACAAGAACTGAGGAACTGACTCCTCTTCTTCTTCATCCATGCAGCTTCTGCAAAAATCATTTGCAGGAACTCCAAGACGAAAAGCATGTCTCCCTATTAGGCAGTGTCCAGTAAGGACACCTATAACGGAGCTAATATGCAATCTACCAATAGAAGTTAGTTGTTTTGAGCGTTTAGCATCAAACAATGGCCAAATCAGTTTAGTAGACCGGCAAGTTGGGGTGCTGGTCCATCTGTGGTTAGCTTTCTTCATGGTATCATGCTTTAGCATAAGTTTACAAGTAGCTAAGAATATACCGTTAGATTTGTTAGATTTGCTATCCAACAAAGGTAAGATTGTTCCGTTTTTTGCAAGTTCGTCAGCTTTACAGTTTCCTGGAATGTCTCTATCCCCCGGCACCCATGTAAGGTGAATGTTAAACTGTTTTGACATCTCCACCAGAGATGATCGACAATTTTGGGCTGTTTGTGGAGACAGAGTCCAGTGACTTTAAGGCAGCTTGACTGTCTGAGAAGATACGTATATCAGTAGTCGATATAACGTTTTCTTTTAGCCAAGAGAGGACTTCTTTTATTGCTAGAAGCTCTGCCTGGAACACGCTACAGTGATTGGGAAGACGAAAAGATAGACAGATTTAATCTATCGGAGTATACGCCTCCACCGACCCCGTCATCGGTTTTAGATCCATCTGTATAGAAATGAATTGCTTCGTCTATCAAAAACGACTCATTTTCCCAAGAAGAGTTGGAAGGGATGGACACTTGAAAGTTTTTATTAAATTTTGGATGAGGGGTGGTGTAATCGACGTTACTAGGTGAACGAGTTGAGTATAGTAGAGTGACCAATATCATTATTGATCCACTGCGAGGAGGCTTTAAGTCGGATGGCTGTGTTAGCAGCCGATTGTTTGCTAAAAATATCTAGCGGTATGAGATGAAAAAGAACATCAAGTGATCAAGTGCAGCAGAAGGAGTTGAGCGGAGAGCTCCACCCTTGATTAAACAGGCTGTTCGTTGGACTTTGCTAAGCTTATCGCGGTTTGTTGCTCTTTCTAGCGCAGTCCACCATACTTTCACTCCATATGTAAGTATCGGTCTAATGACTGAGATGTATAGCCAGTGTGTTATATGAGTTTGTAGAACCCATTTGTTACCTACGGCTTTTTTGCAAGAGAAAAGAGCTATGTTGGCTTTATTGACTCTCTCTTGGATATTGGGCTTCCAGCTTAATTTCTTGTCCAAAATAAGAGCCAGATATTTTGCTTTGTCTGAGAATTTAAGCGATATATTTGATGAGGGGAGGGTCTATGTGTGGGATTTTATATTTCCTGGTAAATAGGACAAGTTAAGTTTTGTGGGGGTTGACATCGAGTCCACATTGATCTGCCCAGGTAGTAAGCTTGTTTAGAGCATTTTGTAGGAGTTCCTTCAGAGTGCTAGGGTGCTTACCAGATATCGCTATCGCAATGGAAAGCATGCAAAGCAACTAGACGTGTCTGCACTCATCTTCCCATAAAGTTCCTATTTTATTTATCGTATCTTCATACAACCATAGTTTAAGAGTTTTTAATTGACCTAACACCTGTTTCGTTTTTGTATTCATCTCTGGAATTATACCTGTGCTCGCGTTGTATAAATACAAATATTTTCCATCGTAAATTATATATATTTGCATTCGCGAAAGTTCAACATGCCTGCTAATTCCAATGCAAGAGCGACCCGTGCCCAGATGCAAACAACAAAATAGTTTCTCCTCTCCGAGAGATGCTGCATCATCTGGTATTGCTGACAAACTATGGAGCCGTATGCAAGAGAAGCTTGACAAATGGATGGATTTATTTAACAAATCGTTAGATAGTAAACTTGCTGCTTTGGAAGAGCGCATAAATGAGAAGATTGTTAATAATAAAATACATCTCGAACAACAGCTTCATAAAACAAAGCAAGATGTTAAGAGGCTTGAGATTATTGTTGATCAATGTGAGAGAGAAAAAGTAAGTTGTGATGCCGTAATTGTCGGAGTACCTGAGTCCCCAGGAGAGGATTTGGATGCTATATATACAAAAATATGTACAACTATCAACATCCAACCAGTTCATACCAACACCATCTTTCGCGCCAAAAATAAAAATACTCAACCTCAATCAGACTCAAGCATAATAATAAAATTCGCCGAAAAGCAAAATAAACAAAAATTTATGCAAGCTGTTGTAAGCTTTCGCAAGGCTAAAAAAGCTTCGCTTGATCTCAAAAATATTGGTATTGATTCTTCAAAAAGCTTTTATGTCAACGACTGCCTGACGAAAAATAATTATAGTCTACAACGTTATGCAAATAGATTGAAAAGAAAGTCTCTTCTTAAATTTGTTCACATATACAATGGACAAATTTATATAAGCACACCAAGCATCGAAAATCCATTCATCATCTACAATATGGAAGACCTAAGGAATGCTGTTGGGATTGATGACGACAATGATCAACATGCATATGGCTGTAACTAATTATGTGAATGTTTCTAAACTTGTTCCAATGTTATTAATTTATTTTTTCTTGCTTATAAGTTTATCCTTGTCGCACCAACCTTTTAATAATATATTGTCTTTTATTGTGCAAGTTGCCTCAGTTCTCTTTCCTTTTATATTTAAACTATTTTGTTTGTCTTTTTTCTTATTGAATGTTTATGAATTTTATGTTCTCGATTACATGTCTTTAGATTCATATTTTAATAATGGGAAACAACAGCAACAATGATTCTGGTTTTGACGGCATAAATGAAAAAAATAAATTTCTATTAAACACTCTCTGTAAGACTCATAATGGATTGCACATATGCCATATCAATGCTCAGAGTCTTGTTAACAAATTTGATGAGTTCAGAATGATATTTGAGAATAGTTTAATTGATGTGATATGTGTATCTGAGACATGGTTTAATACTTCTTTATTTAGCGATTTTTTTCCCTTAATGGCTTTAAGAAACCATATCGTGCCGATAGAACTCGTTCTACAGGTGGGGGTGTTGCAATATATGTTAAGAAATATATTCAATGTTGTCATTTTATGTGTTCTGATGGTTCTGAAGAGTGCGATTGTTATTTTATTGATTTACTTCATAGTGAGTTCAAATGCAGTATAGGGGTTATGTATGTGCCACCACGATTTGCTTCCTCGAATATAATTACTCCGATTATAGAGAAAATATCATTACGAGCACCTAAGGTAATTGTATGTGGAGACCTTAATATAAATCTACTCCAACCCTTATCTAATTCGTTTAAATTATCTATGAATTCTCTTGGTCTATCATTTGTAAATCATGTTGAACCTACTCACTTTAAGCCCCACAGTGCTCCGTCTCTTCTAGATGTATTCCTTGTTAGTGACAAAAATCTTGTACTTTCCTCGAGTCAGCTTTCTTTACCTGTTTTCTCTTATCATGACCTTATTTTTGCAACTTTTGATATACACGTCGCTTCTAAGTCCCCATTATCATATGAATTTCGTGATTTTCGTAACATAAATGTTGAATATCTTTTTAATGATTGTTATTACATGCCTTGGCATTCTTTGTATATGACATCAAACGTTGATGAACAGGTTGAATTTTTTAATTCTAATGTTTTATACCTCTTCGATAAACATGTACCTATTAAGATTCGTCGCATTAAAAATAAAAGTTGTCCATGGCTTTCTCAAGAAATTTTGGAAGCTATTAAAATGAGGGATAAATCATACCGTAGATGGAAACGTTTCGGTTGTCCTGAAATGTTAAACTCCTTCAAGTGTTCACGAAATCTGGTAACACAATTAATAAGAACTGCGAAATCAAATTTTTATAATAACAAATTTAACTTTAACCGCTCTTCTAAATGTTTGTGGAAAGAAATTCGTGCTATTGGCGTAAACAAACGTAATACTTCATGTGATGAAAATATAGATATAGAGCTGTTAAATCACAAGTTTACAACTCCCTTAATGTCACCCAACACTAGTAATTTAAGTATATTAGCAGATGAAAGAGATGATGCATTTTCTGTATGTGCTGTTAGTGAATATCTTGTAGGCAAAACTGTATTTTCTATCAAATCTAAGTCTACTGGTCTAGATAATATTCATCCTGACTTTTTAAAAATACTTCTTCCTTTATTACTACCCTACATAACTCATATTTTTAATACTATTTTAATGACATCAACCTTTCCAATCTCTTGGAAAAAATCAAAAATTATCCCCATTCCTAAGCAAGGAAGTAAAAATGAATATAGACCAATAGCCATTCTTTCTTTTTTGTCAAAGGTCTTTGAAAAAGTCATAAGTATTCAGATAAAAACATATCTTAAACAAAAAAATCTTCTTTGTTCCTTACAATCTGGATTCAGATCAGGACACAGCTGCATTTCAGCACTTATAAAAGTTACTGACGACATAAGACTAGCATTAGATAAAAAATACACATCTGTGATAACCCTACTAGACTTCTCTAAAGCTTTTGACTGCGTTAATCCAAAAATACTCTGTGATAAATTGACAAACAACTTTAACTTTTCTTACAAAACTAAAAATTTAATTTATTCGTATTTGACTAATCGATTGCAATCCGTCTCGTTTAATGGAAAATTGTGTTCCTTGCTACCTGTTTATTCTGGTGTTCCCCAAGGATCCATCCTTGGGCCCTTATTGTTTTCTATGTTTATCAACGACTTACCCTCTATATTGTCTCATTGTCAGTTCCACATATACGCCGATGACGTACAACTTTATACTAGTTTTCCTATGGAAAGAATTGAAGATGCAATAAATAAAATGAATATAGATTTGTGCTCAATTTCTCATTGGTCCATACGCAATGGACTCAAACTTAACCCGGATAAAACTAAAGCCATTCCCATTTCTGTGAATAAATCTAACTTTTGCAACTTTCCACCCATTGTTTTAAATTCAACTAAAATTCAATATGTCACAGAAGCTAAAAACCTTGGAATAATTTTCAACAACAATTTATCATGGAACACGCATATCAGCTCTGTAGTCTCTAAAATTTACGCATCCCTTAGAGGCTTATCTATGGCTAAACAGTATCTACCTGTGGAGATTAAACTTAAACTTGTTAAGGCTCTTATCATACCCATCATATCTTACGGTTGCGAGTTATTTGCTGACCCTGACTACCAATCATTACAAAAGCTTAATGTCGCCTTTAACTCAATCGCACGATTTGTTTTCAATCTTCGGCGATATGATCATGTTTCATCTCATGCTCAACAACTTCTAGGCTGTAGCCTTCAAGCTTTCCTCAAGTATCGTTGCTGTTCTTTTCTTTTCAAATTAATTGTTAACCAAACTCCAAGCTATCTCTTTGATAAACTTAATTTTTGCTCTTCAAATAGATTTATTTTACTTCGTTCTTTTACGTTTAATAATTTAACATCACGCAGACAATTTTTCGTTTATGCTGTTAGACTGTGGAACCATATTCCCAGTCATCTGAAAACTGGAATCGAGAACAGAACATTTCATAGACTTTCCTTTGAATATTTTTCTAATATGAACTGAATATGCTTACTTTCTTCTTTAATCTGTTGGTGCGTCCTTGTTTCTTTGTTTCTTTTGATTTTCCTTTCTTTTGTTTTAATTCTTAAATTTTTAAATTAAATTTAATTTTTAAGTTAACTATGTATATTTCTAAATTATTTTTTGTTGTTATTTTTTCACTTATTTCATGTACTAATTATAAGTTTATCTTAATGTACAGTTGATATTAAATAAATAAATAATAATAATTACATCGTCCACATAGGCAATCACCCTGTGCCCCTCCCTTTCAAGAATCACTAGTAGTTTATTTACGACTAGGTTCCAAAGGAGAGGAGAGAGGACGCCGCCTTGTGGCGTACCCCTACTGACAGTCCTTCGAGTAGTAAAATCGCCCAGTTTTGAATACAAGTTAACGACAACATAATAATTGATAATTAACAAATAGCAATCGATCACATGGAAAACTGCTGACACAGTGTCTGAGGCAATGACACTAAATAAAGCCAGCAGAAAACAACAACAAATTCTAAGAAATATGCAGCGACAATGTGGGAATGGAAAAAGTGCAATGTGAGCAGTTATTTAGTATTTAAGATATAGATTTTAAGCATTATTTTTGTCATTAAGTTTTCAGAGGCAGAATCGCTGCCGGTTTTTGGTATTAAAATAAAATAATTAAAAAGAAAAAAATATAAAAAAAAAAAATAAAATAAATATTTAAAAGAAATAAATTAATTTACACAAATAAGACATACATAACCTAAGAAATAACGAACATTGTATGATGGAGATCAGAGATGTATAGGCGGTCAATAGACGTACAATAATATTGGGCAAATATAGTATGTTAAAAAAAATTGAGTGTGAAGATGAAGTAGCACGAGTACACCCATAGCTTTTCCTAAAAGCACAATAAATATCTAATTTCATACAATATATTGCGACACCTCTTAATATCAAAATCATAAACGTCTACATTATAAAGTATGATTCCGTATGAATAAGTTTTTTTCTTTGTCATATTTTCCCATGTTAATTTGAGAACTCGGTGTGTATGAAATAAAACTTGCACAGGTGATGTATCGTGGAACGACGAGATTTTTTTAATTTTGTTTTATTTTGTACGAACAGGGTAGAATAGTTTGAGATAAGGTAGTTATGATTGAACTTGCACATGTCTAGTGGGATCTTTAATTTTACGATATTTAATGTTAAAGTCTCCTTGAATGTAACAATGAAAGTGATCTTAGTTAGTGTGCAAGAAATAACTTAGCGCAGTTGTTATTTTGAGATTATTTCAATGCAAATGGTTAAAGCAAATGGCAGTATTTGTTTGAGTAAGATCAAATTACATTTTCTGGCTCCTAGTAATTTGCCCTAGTAATTTTGTGCCCTGTGCATTTGTCCATCATGCAAATATGGTTGTTCCGGCCCTGATTGCTCCCACTTGAGCATGTAAGACGTTCACATTTGAAAATAACTACTAAGGACCTATCTAATTATGATAATTATTTTTTGTTATCAATCACACCCAAAAATTGCTGTGGGCGCTCGGTCTAATATGCAATTTAGTTTTTTTCCAAAACGTCTTGCATTGACTTCACAAACCTTGCAGCAATTTGCCCAATTTCACGTTTTTCTCGACATTTTGGACGGAGGCCTCTTAATAATTTACCTTATAAAGTAAAAAATGGATCACATGAATGATATTTTAAAAAAATGTACGTTTCTTAGATTGTTTTACTTGAAATGCAACTGACTTACATGTGTACGTCCATAGGTTAATGTATAGTTTAAAGTTCATACAGAGAATACAAAAATGAAGATAAGACAAAATAAGATAAGATAAAACAAGACATGAAAAGACAAGATAAAATAAGACAAGATAAGATAAGGTAAAATAAGATAAGATAAGATAAGATAAGATAAGATAAGATAAGATAAGATAAGATAAGATAAGATAAGATAAGATAAGATAAGATAAGATAAGATAAGATAAGATAAGATAAGATAAGATAAGATAAGATAAGATAAGATAAGATAAGATAAGATAAGATAAGATAAGATAAGATAAGATAAGATAAGATAAGATAAGATAAGATAAGATAAGATAAGATAAGATAAGATAAGATAAGATAAGATAAGATAAGATAAGATAAGATAAGATAAGATAAGATAAGATAAGATAAGATAAGATAAGATAAGATAAGATAAGATAAGATAAGATAAGATAAGATAAGATAAGATAAGATAAGATAAGATAAGATAAGATAAGATAAGATAAGATAAGATAAGATAAGATAAGATAAGATAAGATAAGATAAGATAAGATAAGATAAGATAAGATAAGATAAGATAAGATAAGATAAGATAAGATAAGATAAGATAAGATAAGATAAGATAAGATAAGATAAGATAAGATAAGATAAGATAAGATAAGATAAGATAAGATAAGATAAGATAAGATAAGATAAGATAAGATAAGATAAGATAAGATAAGATAAGATAAGATAAGATAAGATAAGATAAGATAAGATAAGATAAGATAAGATAAGATAAGATAAGATAAGATAAGATAAGATAAGATAAGATAAGATAAGATAAGATAAGATAAGATAAGATAAGATAAGATAAGATAAGATAAGATAAGATAAGATAAGATAAGATAAGATAAGATAAGATAAGATAAGATAAGATAAGATAAGATAAGATAAGATAAGATAAGATAAGATAAGATAAGATAAGATAAGATAAGATAAGATAAGATAAGATAAGATAAGATAAGATAAGATAAGATAAGATAAGATAAGATAAGATAAGATAAGATAAGATAAGATAAGATAAGATAAGATAAGATAAGATAAGATAAGATAAGATAAGATAAGATAAGATAAGATAAGATAAGATAAGATAAGATAAGATAAGATAAGATAAGATAAGATAAGATAAGATAAGATAAGATAAGATAAGATAAGATAAGATAAGATAAGATAAGATAAGATAAGATAAGATAAGATAAGATAAGATAAGATAAGATAAGATAAGATAAGATAAGATAAGATAAGATAAGATAAGATAAGATAAGATAAGATAAGATAAGATAAGATAAGATAAGATAAGATAAGATAAGATAAGATAAGATAAGATAAGATAAGATAAGATAAGATAAGATAAGATAAGATAAGATAAGATAAGATAAGATAAGATAAGATAAGATAAGATAAGATAAGATAAGATAAGATAAGATAAGATAAGATAAGATAAGATAAGATAAGATAAGATAAGATAAGATAAGATAAGATAAGATAAGATAAGATAAGATAAGATAAGATAAGATAAGATAAGATAAGATAAGATAAGATAAGATAAGATAAGATAAGATAAGATAAGATAAGATAAGATAAGATAAGATAAGATAAGATAAGATAAGATAAGATAAGATAAGATAAGATAAGATAAGATAAGATAAGATAAGATAAGATAAGATAAGATAAGATAAGATAAGATAAGATAAGATAAGATAAGATAAGATAAGATAAGATAAGATAAGATAAGATAAGATAAGATAAGATAAGATAAGATAAGATAAGATAAGATAAGATAAGATAAGATAAGATAAGATAAGATAAGATAAGATAAGATAAGATAAGATAAGATAAGATAAGATAAGATAAGATAAGATAAGATAAGATAAGATAAGATAAGATAAGATAAGATAAGATAAGATAAGATAAGATAAGATAAGATAAGATAAGATAAGATAAGATAAGATAAGATAAGATAAGATAAGATAAGATAAGATAAGATAAGATAAGATAAGATAAGATAAGATAAGATAAGATAAGATAAGATAAGATAAGATAAGATAAGATAAGATAAGATAAGATAAGATAAGATAAGATAAGATAAGATAAGATAAGATAAGATAAGATAAGATAAGATAAGATAAGATAAGATAAGATAAGATAAGATAAGATAAGATAAGATAAGATAAGATAAGATAAGATAAGATAAGATAAGATAAGATAAGATAAGATAAGATAAGATAAGATAAGATAAGATAAGATAAGATAAGATAAGATAAGATAAGATAAGATAAGATAAGATAAGATAAGATAAGATAAGATAAGATAAGATAAGATAAGATAAGATAAGATAAGATAAGATAAGATAAGATAAGATAAGATAAGATAAGATAAGATAAGATAAGATAAGATAAGATAAGATAAGATAAGATAAGATAAGATAAGATAAGATAAGATAAGATAAGATAAGATAAGATAAGATAAGATAAGATAAGATAAGATAAGATAAGATAAGATAAGATAAGATAAGATAAGATAAGATAAGATAAGATAAGATAAGATAAGATAAGATAAGATAAGATAAGATAAGATAAGATAAGATAAGATAAGATAAGATAAGATAAGATAAGATAAGATAAGATAAGATAAGATAAGATAAGATAAGATAAGATAAGATAAGATAAGATAAGATAAGATAAGATAAGATAAGATAAGATAAGATAAGATAAGATAAGATAAGATAAGATAAGATAAGATAAGATAAGATAAGATAAGATAAGATAAGATAAGATAAGATAAGATAAGATAAGATAAGATAAGATAAGATAAGATAAGATAAGATAAGATAAGATAAGATAAGATAAGATAAGATAAGATAAGATAAGATAAGATAAGATAAGATAAGATAAGATAAGATAAGATAAGATAAGATAAGATAAGATAAGATAAGATAAGATAAGATAAGATAAGATAAGATAAGATAAGATAAGATAAGATAAGATAAGATAAGATAAGATAAGATAAGATAAGATAAGATAAGATAAGATAAGATAAGATAAGATAAGATAAGATAAGATAAGATAAGATAAGATAAGATAAGATAAGATAAGATAAGATAAGATAAGATAAGATAAGATAAGATAAGATAAGATAAGATAAGATAAGATAAGATAAGATAAGATAAGATAAGATAAGATAAGATAAGATAAGATAAGATAAGATAAGATAAGATAAGATAAGATAAGATAAGATAAGATAAGATAAGATAAGATAAGATAAGATAAGATAAGATAAGATAAGATAAGATAAGATAAGATAAGATAAGATAAGATAAGATAAGATAAGATAAGATAAGATAAGATAAGATAAGATAAGATAAGATAAGACCCAAGTAACATCGTTGGAGCTAAATGTTATTTATATGTTCTTAAATAGCTCTGAGAGAGTTAAATGCACGGCTCTAGCTCTATTTCAAAACATATTGCAGCTCTTGGTAAACGAATTTAAATATCTAGCTCCATAATGGAGTTTCTTAACAATCTTTAGATATGTTACATTTAAGAGCTTTCTGCTCGATAAATTTGCTCCATAGTAATGTTTTTATCAGCTGTTGGAAAGCATGCTAGCATTTTGATACTGCAACCTTTAAAATAGCTCTTTAAGAGCAAAAGAATTTTTTAAAGATTTACTTAAGAGCTACAAGCTATATCTTCATGTGTGTTTAACAAAATGGCGAATATTTAAGAATTTTTATAAAACAGGAAAAGAAAACTATTAACAGTGCTGCGATGACTCCATTTTTAAAAGAATCATGATAAACACAGAAGCCTTATCCAAAAAAGTGCACGAGCAAAATAAATATTTTTTTCTCAAGTTAAAAATTGAAATAAAAAAAAATTTACCATCCACTTAAAACAAATTATTTAAGAAGGGCGTTGTAATATTTCGAAGTACAATATCAACATTTCTGATAAAAATGAAATCGCACTTAGAAATCTCTCCCATGTTGAACGTATTATGGCTTTTAATTATTACCTTTACTCATTGTTCTATGAAAATAAATTCTGATGCTAAGATGATTTACCAACACAAATAATAATTTCTTTTCGTGTTCAATAATATGATTTGTATTAATTTACTAATACTAATAAAAAACGTAAAAGCACGCGGCTCTATGGCAGTTTTAAAGTGTATATTAAAGCTTTTAGCTGTCAAAACCTACTTACAAGCACTATTAAGGAGCTAAAAAGTGTTCTCAAACTCAATGAATTAGCTGCAAGTGGGCTCCATGCTTGCTCTAAAGGCGCATCTAGAGCGTGTTTTTGAATTAACTAGCTCTAAGATTAGCTCCGAAAGCGCTTTTCAAGCATAAATACAGCTAAAATTGTTTCTTGGGGATAAGATAAGATAAGATAAGATAAGATAAGATAAGATAAGATAAGATAAGATAAGATAAGATAAGATAAGATAAGATAAGATAAGATAAGATAAGATAAGATAAGATAAGATAAGATAAGATAAGATAAGATAAGATAAGATAAGATAAGATAAGATAAGATAAGATAAGATAAGATAAGATAAGATAAGATAAGATAAGATAAGATAAGATAAGATAAGATAAGATAAGATAAGATAAGATAAGATAAGATAAGATAAGATAAGATAAGATAAGATAAGATAAGATAAGATAAGATAAGATAAGATAAGATAAGATAAGATAAGATAAGATAAGATAAGATAAGATAAGATAAGATAAGATAAGATAAGATAAGATAAGATAAGATAAGATAAGATAAGATAAGATAAGATAAGATAAGATAAGATAAGATAAGATAAGATAAGATAAGATAAGATAAGATAAGATAAGATAAGATAAGATAAGATAAGATAAGATAAGATAAGATAAGATAAGATAAGATAAGATAAGATAAGATAAGATAAGATAAGATAAGATAAGATAAGATAAGATAAGATAAGATAAGATAAGATAAGATAAGATAAGATAAGATAAGATAAGATAAGATAAGATAAGATAAGATAAGATAAGATAAGATAAGATAAGATAAGATAAGATAAGATAAGATAAGATAAGATAAGATAAGATAAGATAAGATAAGATAAGATAAGATAAGATAAGATAAGATAAGATAAGATAAGATAAGATAAGATAAGATAAGATAAGATAAGATAAGATAAGATAAGATAAGATAAGATAAGATAAGATAAGATAAGATAAGATAAGATAAGATAAGATAAGATAAGATAAGATAAGATAAGATAAGATAAGATAAGATAAGATAAGATAAGATAAGATAAGATAAGATAAGATAAGATAAGATAAGATAAGATAAGATAAGATAAGATAAGATAAGATAAGATAAGATAAGATAAGATAAGATAAGATAAGATAAGATAAGATAAGATAAGATAAGATAAGATAAGATAAGATAAGATAAGATAAGATAAGATAAGATAAGATAAGATAAGATAAGATAAGATAAGATAAGATAAGATAAGATAAGATAAGATAAGATAAGATAAGATAAGATAAGATAAGATAAGATAAGATAAGATAAGATAAGATAAGATAAGATAAGATAAGATAAGATAAGATAAGATAAGATAAGATAAGATAAGATAAGATAAGATAAGATAAGATAAGATAAGATAAGATAAGATAAGATAAGATAAGATAAGATAAGATAAGATAAGATAAGATAAGATAAGATAAGATAAGATAAGATAAGATAAGATAAGATAAGATAAGATAAGATAAGATAAGATAAGATAAGATAAGATAAGATAAGATAAGATAAGATAAGATAAGATAAGATAAGATAAGATAAGATAAGATAAGATAAGATAAGATAAGATAAGATAAGATAAGATAAGATAAGATAAGATAAGATAAGATAAGATAAGATAAGATAAGATAAGATAAGATAAGATAAGATAAGATAAGATAAGATAAGATAAGATAAGATAAGATAAGATAAGATAAGATAAGATAAGATAAGATAAGATAAGATAAGATAAGATAAGATAAGATAAGATAAGATAAGATAAGATAAGATAAGATAAGATAAGATAAGATAAGATAAGATAAGATAAGATAAGATAAGATAAGATAAGATAAGATAAGATAAGATAAGATAAGATAAGATAAGATAAGATAAGATAAGATAAGATAAGATAAGATAAGATAAGATAAGATAAGATAAGATAAGATAAGATAAGATAAGATAAGATAAGATAAGATAAGATAAGATAAGATAAGATAAGATAAGATAAGATAAGATAAGATAAGATAAGATAAGATAAGATAAGATAAGATAAGATAAGATAAGATAAGATAAGATAAGATAAGATAAGATAAGATAAGATAAGATAAGATAAGATAAGATAAGATAAGATAAGATAAGATAAGATAAGATAAGATAAGATAAGATAAGATAAGATAAGATAAGATAAGATAAGATAAGATAAGATAAGATAAGATAAGATAAGATAAGATAAGATAAGATAAGATAAGATAAGATAAGATAAGATAAGATAAGATAAGATAAGATAAGATAAGATAAGATAAGATAAGATAAGATAAGATAAGATAAGATAAGATAAGATAAGATAAGATAAGATAAGATAAGATAAGATAAGATAAGATAAGATAAGATAAGATAAGATAAGATAAGATAAGATAAGATAAGATAAGATAAGATAAGATAAGATAAGATAAGATAAGATAAGATAAGATAAGATAAGATAAGATAAGATAAGATAAGATAAGATAAGATAAGATAAGATAAGATAAGATAAGATAAGATAAGATAAGATAAGATAAGATAAGATAAGATAAGATAAGATAAGATAAGATAAGATAAGATAAGATAAGATAAGATAAGATAAGATAAGATAAGATAAGATAAGATAAGATAAGATAAGATAAGATAAGATAAGATAAGATAAGATAAGATAAGATAAGATAAGATAAGATAAGATAAGATAAGATAAGATAAGATAAGATAAGATAAGATAAGATAAGATAAGATAAGATAAGATAAGATAAGATAAGATAAGATAAGATAAGATAAGATAAGATAAGATAAGATAAGATAAGATAAGATAAGATAAGATAAGATAAGATAAGATAAGATAAGATAAGATAAGATAAGATAAGATAAGATAAGATAAGATAAGATAAGATAAGATAAGATAAGATAAGATAAGATAAGATAAGATAAGATAAGATAAGATAAGATAAGATAAGATAAGATAAGATAAGATAAGATAAGATAAGATAAGATAAGATAAGATAAGATAAGATAAGATAAGATAAGATAAGATAAGATAAGATAAGATAAGATAAGATAAGATAAGATAAGATAAGATAAGATAAGATAAGATAAGATAAGATAAGATAAGATAAGATAAGATAAGATAAGATAAGATAAGATAAGATAAGATAAGATAAGATAAGATAAGATAAGATAAGATAAGATAAGATAAGATAAGATAAGATAAGATAAGATAAGATAAGATAAGATAAGATAAGATAAGATAAGATAAGATAAGATAAGATAAGATAAGATAAGATAAGATAAGATAAGATAAGATAAGATAAGATAAGATAAGATAAGATAAGATAAGATAAGATAAGATAAGATAAGATAAGATAAGATAAGATAAGATAAGATAAGATAAGATAAGATAAGATAAGATAAGATAAGATAAGATAAGATAAGATAAGATAAGATAAGATAAGATAAGATAAGATAAGATAAGATAAGATAAGATAAGATAAGATAAGATAAGATAAGATAAGATAAGATAAGATAAGATAAGATAAGATAAGATAAGATAAGATAAGATAAGATAAGATAAGATAAGATAAGATAAGATAAGATAAGATAAGATAAGATAAGATAAGATAAGATAAGATAAGATAAGATAAGATAAGATAAGATAAGATAAGATAAGATAAGATAAGATAAGATAAGATAAGATAAGATAAGATAAGATAAGATAAGATAAGATAAGATAAGATAAGATAAGATAAGATAAGATAAGATAAGATAAGATAAGATAAGATAAGATAAGATAAGATAAGATAAGATAAGATAAGATAAGATAAGATAAGATAAGATAAGATAAGATAAGATAAGATAAGATAAGATAAGATAAGATAAGATAAGATAAGATAAGATAAGATAAGATAAGATAAGATAAGATAAGATAAGATAAGATAAGATAAGATAAGATAAGATAAGATAAGATAAGATAAGATAAGATAAGATAAGATAAGATAAGATAAGATAAGATAAGATAAGATAAGATAAGATAAGATAAGATAAGATAAGATAAGATAAGATAAGATAAGATAAGATAAGATAAGATAAGATAAGATAAGATAAGATAAGATAAGATAAGATAAGATAAGATAAGATAAGATAAGATAAGATAAGATAAGATAAGATAAGATAAGATAAGATAAGATAAGATAAGATAAGATAAGATAAGATAAGATAAGATAAGATAAGATAAGATAAGATAAGATAAGATAAGATAAGATAAGATAAGATAAGATAAGATAAGATAAGATAAGATAAGATAAGATAAGATAAGTACTAAAAATTTGTGTTTCAGTAGGTTTTAATGAATTGATGCAGTTTTAATTAGCATTATAATTATGTAGTAGTAATTAACGTAATTTTATTGTTTACTTTAAAAATAACAATCGATAGAGAAACCCATTTCATTTTTCTTATTTATATTCTCAATGAATAAGAGTTTTTAATATTAAGTTATAGTTTAAAAAAGGTCATGTTAGCGCGCCCATTTAATTAGTTAGAGTAGTAAGTAGCTTTAATAAGTTAATAAATAATAAATAAAAGCTTCATTAAAAAATATCTTCATATTACCTGGTAGAAATTTGAATTCGTCAGTTCGATGGTATAGTGAGCAACAGTAATGGCAACTGAAAACGGAACTACTGTAGTATTAAAACGTAAATTCCAGTGCTTTCCAACCATATCCATGTATTCCACTTCTAAGTTGCGACACAATTGAGGATTGTGTATTCTGAACATATTTCCACCATAGGCTCCACCGCTGTAGTAACTAGTGGCGTCGTAAACTTAAATAAAAAATAAAAATTTAACAAGTCTTTATTCGATATTGAAATTGATTCCTTAACAAATTTTTGTGCAAAAAAAAACAAGAAAATTGTGTTTAGCCATGACATTAAACCGAATTTTTAATGAAACATTCTCTATATACAGAACAGTCGAATAATGTTTGAATATTGAAATTTGTTGGTCCTCTCCAAACCTACTTATACGCACCCATACAAAAATGCTCATTATAGGTTTTTTGTTTTTAATTTATTTATTTTTTACTATGGTAACTATTAAAATGACCAAAGTAGTTTTTACTAAAGTTTGAATCTGAAGCTGAGAGAAAACTTAGGTAAGAAGTTAAGAGTTTCAATTATGCAAATCGTATTATGAAACATGGAGATCTTCTGAGCAATCGACCGTCATTTAGATTGAGCACATTGCTACACAAGGCACTCCGTAAGTATCATGAAACAAGAATGTAACTCAGTTACTGGTACGGGATATCCCGACAAAACCCAGCACAAGAAAAATAAATCAGAAAATACAACGTCTTTAATAAACTACGAGTATTAAGAATGTCTATTGAGAACCAGCATCAGCTTCTTACTGTCAAGGTCCCGACTGAAAATTGCGAAACGATCAACAAAACAGAATCGCAGTCAGTACTCAGTACTGATACTGATGATATAGAAGAGCATATCTGGAAAGCAGTTTAACTGCAATGATATATGTATCGTATTCCGTTGTGAATCAAGAGGCATGTTCTGTAAGTACCTGGACACATTGACGCAAGTGCACATGAAACTTGCATGAACATATAAAAGAGAGAGAATGATTTTTAATAAGAGGGAAAGAGATGGACTGAAGTTACCGGCTCGACGCTAAAATTAAAATGTAATGATCTGTCAAAATAGGAACGGTATTAGAACGAAACTTGATTCACTGCACAGAGTTTGATAATAAATTATGAGATTCGTGCAGATTTTTTATTTTTCAGTGCATCTCTTTCCCTCTTATAAAAAATCATTCTCTCTCTTTTATATGTTCATGCAAGTTTCATGTGCACTTGCGTCAATGTGTCCAGGTACTAACTCTCACATCGAGCATTGTATATAAAAACTATAGTACTCTCATGGAACAGAAAAAAATGTTATGGAATACACTCTACCGATGGCGCTGTCGGAGGAAAATATTGTCGTGGAGACTTTTGATTTACGGTGGGGTGGTAATTCAAGAGCGAGAAAATTTTATCAGCTCTGGCAATGAGAAAGACGAGAATGAGAAAATAAAATTTGTTTTGTATCATTTTCCTTTTGAGGGATCTTCTGTGTGTTTTGTTGTTATATTTTTGAAGTAAAACTTCTTTTCCGGCGTTGGGGGTAAAAAATGTTCTATGGAGTTGTCAGTGACATGTAGGGTTCCCAACCGTACTATAATATATAGTATTGTGCTATATTTTGGCTTTGCATACTATATACTGTTGAAGAAATATATAGTATGCAAAAATACTATATTTAAATGGATTGAATGAAAAGCAAATACATCTCTCATTATGTCTCATTTAATTATGCAAGAATCTGAACACGCCTAAGTCTTAATGTCAATGTCAAAATTGACAGCGATGATAATTTACAGTTACAAATTACTGCTGTCGGTGTTTTCCTGTATATTTAAACTTTGTTTAGTCTTTTTGTTTTTTTTTTTAATCGGGTTTTTTGTTCACAAAATTTCTAATGGGCGCATTCTTTAATGAAGTCACTATCTAGTCAACTCGTTCTGATTGGCTAAAGACAACTAAAAATTTAGTTGGAACTTGCCCTCCAACGTAGCGTAAAAATGTCTGCTTCAAAGCTAGTGGATAATGATTTTGACATTTCACAATCAGCTGTTCGATGAAAATACAAATTTGGTTTTTGGTGGAAGATATTTTCAAAAGGAAATTATTAAAAAAGTTTATATTTTACCTTATATTTAAAGTTATTTAATTTAAACTATTGTAATATGTCAGATTGGCGGAAATAAAGCAAGACTTATAGTTGATTCAATACTGATCTCTTTATTGTTGAATTCACCTTATTTATACTTATTATTATACAATTCAATTTGAAAGAAGGTGCAAGCGTAGCAAGAAGACCCGACCTCAATTGTGTCACACATTATGCAATGCACTTGAAAAGGTTCAAGTGGTGCGATATGAATCGTCACTATTTAAGTTGGCCACTGAGTCATGCTGACACTCGCAATTCTCGCTATACTACACCTCCCTTTTTTTTTAAAATGCTTATACATTGTTAGTGTCAATGGATGAGCATTCTTTCACATTATTTTGATGCACATTTGTTTTGTTTACATTTTGTGTTCATTAAATTTTAATAATTTTTTTTTTTTTTTTTTTTTTTTTTGTATCTACTCAAATTTAAACTGTATGTATTATGTGTATTGAACATAAAATTTTAGTTTATAGGTTTTAGCCTGTTTTTGTGTATTACAATATTTTTACTTATTTGTTTTCTTGATTTGTCATTGTCTGTGTTGTTGGGTGCTAAACTATAATTATTGTTCTTATCTATGCTTTCTACTCTAAAGGGACCCTTGTATCTACTATCTAACTTATGACCTGTGTCATTTTTTACTAACACTAGATCTCCTATGCTAATTTCCTTAGATTGTATTTTCCTATCGTAAATTGTTTTCTGTTTTTCTTTTGTTTTCGTTATGAATTCTTTAGCTCTTTGTTGCGCTATTTGTAGTCGATATTTTAATTCTTTGTCGTACGCGTCGTAGTTATAAAGTGGTGTAATTTCATTCTGTTTGAGGAAGTCAAATGTAGGTGGTGTTTTCCCGAAAACAAGTTCAAAAGGACAGTAACCATGCACGGTTGATGGTGTCGTGTTGTAACAATAGCAAAATATTTGAGATATCCATCCCAATCGCTTTTATCAACAGATATATAAGAGCGTAAATATTCATTGAATGTACGATGGCTACGTTCAACTGTTCCCAGTGTTTGATGATGATATGGTGTTGAAGTTTTGTGTTCAATTTTAAGTAATTGACATAATTCTTCAAAAATGCTGTTTTTATATTCTGTTCCCATGTCTGTTAACATTGTTTTCATACAGCCATAAATGAGAATATAGTTTTCAAATATTGCTTTTGCTATTGTTTTGGCGTGCTTGGTCGGTATTGGTACTGCAATAAGATACTTTGTCAAATCACATATGATGGTGACTGCATACTCATTCCCATTAAAAGACTTGGGAAGAGGACCTATTGTGTCTATTTGAACAGTTTCGAATGCTTTTCTTGGTGTTTCTGTGATAACCATTGGTTCTCTAATGTGTCTATTTATTTTGTTGTTTTTGCATTCTGTACAATCGTTAACATAATTCCTTATATCCTTTTTCATATTTTTCCAGTAGAAATGTTGCCTTATTTTGTTAGTAGTACGAACGATTCCTGGGTGGCCTCCCCGGATTGGATCGTCATGGTACTGCTTAATGATTTCGTTGATTTTTTCAACATTTGTCACCTGCGTTAATTCCGGAGTTAACGCTATTTCTATTCCTTTGAGAACTTGGGTACCCTTTTCTTTAAATTCATCTACTCGAGTATATTTAAACAATTTGTCTCCTAAAGACAATTGTATTTTTACAAGTCCTAATTTGCCGGCTTCTTTCATAAGCCTGACAAAGAATTGTCTTAGGTCAATTTTCGTCTCAACAATTAGGTTGCTTGTATCTATATAGCTACAAATTTTCTTCCCTTTTTTTTGATATACATTTTCGGAAAATCAAAAATGAGCTGAGCATGCTTTCTAACTTCATATTTATTTAGCGCTTCGTATATTTTGGGGTTCTCGTGGTGACTTATGTCATTTGCAACAGTGTAAGGATTATGTTTATTCATTGCTCTTGTTATTACTCTGTATACTTTAGCAGATTCTACCGTAAGTTGTTTTAAATCTGCGATATCTATTCGGGATAGTGCGTCCGCTATGTAATTTTCTTTTCCAGCTATGTATTCCACTTCAAAATCATATTCTTCAAGGTCTAATCTTATTCGCATTAGTTTAGAAGATGGGTTTCTCATTGAGAAAAGATAGGTTAAGGGTCTGTGGTCTGTTTTGACGAAAAATTTTCTTCCGTAGACATATGGTCTAAAAAATGTTATGGCCCAATGTATGGCTGCTAATTCTTTCTCTATTGTGGCTTTATTAATTTCTCCTTTGGTGAATGCTCTTGAACCGTAGGATATTGGTAATTGCTTGTCTTCATATTTTTGACTAAGCACTGCGCCACAAGCGAAGCCGCTGGCGTCTGTTGTGATATAAAATTCTTTGCTAAAATCAGGGTATTGGAGTATTTGTGGACTGATTAGAGATTTTTTTAAATATTGAAACGCGTTAGTGCATTCCTCAGTCCAGTCAAATGGAACATTTTTCCTACACAACCTTGTTAAAATCCTAGAGTGTTCAGCGAAGTTAGGAATAAATCGCCTATAATAGTTACAAAACGCAACAAACCTCTTAGTTTCATCAGCATTCTTTGGTACTGGATATTTCTGGACTGTTTCAAATTTGCTTGGGTCAGGCAAGATGCCTTTGTTTGTGCATTTATGCCCAAGATATGTTACTTCTTGATTGAAAAATATGCATTTATCAGGATGCAGTTTTAAGTTGTACTTCCTGCATGTATCGAAAACATCTTCTAAATTTTGTATCATGTGTTTTTCGGAACAACCTAATACTACCAAGTCATCCATGTAAAGAAATGCTTGAGATGGCTTAAGACCTGCAAATGCTAGTGTCATCATCCTTTGGAAAGAATTTGGGGCAATTTTCAATCCATAAGGTAGTCGCTTAACTGGCTGAACACAATGGAGACGGAGCTGCAACTGGAGCTGCAACTGGAATAGCTGTCAAAATATTCAATACACGTAAATTCAATGTTACGAACACAACACAACGCAACTGCAGTCGGTGCTGCAGTCGGTGCTGCAAGAGTTGGCGAACTTTTAACTTTTTCGTGCAGCATTTTTGACATTTCAAATTTTATATATCTGTCTGTGATTTTAAGTGTTGTTTTGTTGTATTGTGATTTCGTGGTTAAATTTTAATTAAAATAATGGACGAAAATCTTCAATTTCAGTGTCCATTTTATAGTTTCAATTACTTAAAATATTTATAATTTGCCAAAGATTCAACACCTGACCCAACAAATGACAACAAAACAATGAAAGCTGTACAGCCTCATTGTGGGCACATAAAAAAAAGTACGTACGACACTTTTTGACAGCTCTTCCAGTTGCAGCTGCAGCTCCAGTTGCAGCATTCTATTGTGTTCAGCCAGTAAATCGGTATGTACCGCCACCAGCTGTGAAAGATGTGATATCTCTTGATTTCTTGCTTAACTCTATTTGATGGAATCCTGACGTTAAGTCTAAACATGAGAAGTATTTTGCTCTTCCCAACTGATCGAGTATATCGTCTATTCTTGGTAATGGGAATTTATCTGCCATTAGTTTTTTATTAATCGCTCTGTAGTCAATGACTAGTCTCCACCTTTTCTCTTGTTTTCCTGGAAGTGGTCTTTTGGGTACCAAGAGTATAGGACTATTGTATTCCGAAGTGGATGGTTCTACTATATCATCTTTAATTAATTTACTTAACTGACTACTTATTTCTTCTTTGTGTACTTGAGGTATCCTATAGTTTTTAATATACACTGGTTCATCATCTTTCATCCTAAGTTTTTGTTTATAAAATGTATTAGTTGTTATGGGCTCTGTTTCTAATGCGAAAATGTCCACGTAGTTGGAACTAGAGATGAGCCAAAAATCACGAACTGCTACTTATTCGCAGCTAATGAAAATTCACATTCACAACCTGTTAACAACTTGCCAATAAACTGTGAATGGCTAAACTGTGAATGAAAAAATATCTCATCGCTATTCACAACATAACATCATACATCACACAACTGCGAATAGTGAAACCGTGAATGTGAAACTACATTCGCATCGCATTCGCAACCTTGTGAATTGATATGAATTGGTTGTGTGGTTGTGAAAGCAGGAGATAAGAAGTTGAATTCGGTTACTGTGACGACAAGTAGGTAAGATAGGTAAGGTAGAAAAAGGGTTGTAAGCTCGAAAATAGAATGTATTATACACGTGTTTGACTGGAAACTAAAAAAATGCGCTCGGTAGGTCCAGTCTATTTAGGGGTGTAATTCAGTTGTAAGTTGTAACAATATTTTGTATGATACATTCATGGTGGGTTTATATTTTTAATGGTTGCAAATTGCAATCTGTGTTTTTTGAACCGTTTGTTGCCTTGTAGGCAGAGTTGCCGGATAGAAATATTGTAAGGTATTACTGCAGCATAAAAAGAGGAGTATTTGGAAAAAATAGTAGTACAGACATTTTTTTAAGGGTACATCATAAATAAGTGTGTGCACCAAAATATATTTTTAAATCTTATTTAAAAAAATAATCAAGAAAAAAAAATCAGTTAAAAAAAATATAAATCAATAAATTAATTATGTATTTTAATAACAAAAGTAAAAATATCTTTTCAATTGTAAAGTGTTAGATATTTTAGGTCTTTAAAAATAAAATCCACGGCTGGGTCTCAAGAACTAGCACCAATGTAATAGACTACGAATTTTAAGAACGAATGTTATTTGAGAAAAGTGTTCATATGGATACAATTATTTTTTAAATTCTTTTAGTAATAAAAGCATTGTATATAAAACTTATAGTATTATCAATAAGAGAAATATTGTGGCGACATCTTCTAAATTTAATAATAAAATATTCTCTTTTTACTTCTTGTTTTGTATCTACTCTCTATTGTAAAATCAGCGCTAATTTCAGCTCCACCACAGGCTAGCGTTCGCAATACTAAATTACGCTCCATGATAATACTATAGGTTATGTATACAAAGATAAGAGATCATAAAACAGAATGCTGTTCAAATTATGTTAAGACAAAAGTTATAAGCCGTTGTAGTGGTTTATTCAAAAAAATAAGCTTTTATGTATGACATTTTTAAACTAAAGTTTTTATAATTGTACGATTGAAAATTAAATTTCCAAAATAATATCGTTTTGGAAATATCGAATTTTCTAAAAAACACTCTTTTTCACAAATTCAAAACATTTTTTTTTAAGTTTTTTTTAAAAAAATTTTAAGCTTCTTAGAAGCATCTCTAGATAAATTCAAAATTAGAAAAAAAATGGTTTTATAGCAAGTACAAGCTGTAATATCTTAATTTAATTTTTTTTTTGTTGCTCAGGAACGGCTAAGTGCGATCGCCACATCCGTGCCTTGCTAGAGGTTGTTTTCGAGAGCTAGGCAAATTGTATCGGAGAGTAGAACCCGACTAATTTAATTTGTCACAGTGAAGTGAATCCTGTTTTTTGTTTACTTTTAATTTCGACATACCTACTTGATTCTGGGTAAATAAAGTAACAATCGAAGCCAGCGGTTTTAAAGTTCCTTGTTTTAACTTTTTTTTTGTTTTTGCATAACGTTGTGCAATAAATAATGAACTAACTCTATTAAAAAAAAAACTTTAATTCTCTATAATTAAATGAATTAAAATACGAAAAAATCGCTTTTTCTTTAAAAACTCTCTATTTCAGGTAAGCAGCGTCTCTATTTGTATGAGATTTTGCATGTTTGTGTTTTACTTTTCAGTACCCACTGAAAGTCACGGAATGAAATTCACAGTTTACATTCACAGTTTATATTCGCAGTGAATGAAAATTAGCATTCACAGTTATACCTGTGAATGCGAATTCACGACTCAGCTCATCTCTAGTTGGAACACAATTTGTTCAATGCCTTATAAGCAAATTTAGGGAAATGTTTCCTAAGCTTATTTAATTTTTCTTCACTATTACCCGTTGCTTGAATCGAATGGATAATATTATAGTCGTTAAGACTTTCTGTTTTCACCTTTATATTCTGTATTGTTATATTTTCGTTCGAAGTGTTGGCAATTTTTACAAATGGTTGCTTTCTTGAAGTAATCGTATTAGCAATATACACACCGGTCTCAATCTCCTGATGAGGAATAAAAATTTCTTCCTCTGTTGATTCTATTTGAATAAGTCGAACGACTTCAGATCTAGCGGGAATCGAAATTGTGTTTACTTTGAAAGAATTTGACATGGGGATTGCTATATCCTCGTGGTAATCTTTCGATCTTATTATAAGCCAATCTTGGTTTGTTTGATAATCTAAAACACAATTATATTTCTTAAAAAAATCTAGACCTAAAATACCTGAACATGGTATGGGGAAGTTGTCTTCTACCACATGGAAATCATGTCGAACTAGCAGATCCTCTAATATTAGATCCGCACTCACCATGCCTACGGTACTGACTGTGCCATGACCAATGCCGTTAAGGCCTGTAACAATTGAAGTGTCTATGCAAACATTTTGATTTATGTGACCCTTTTTAAAAATTGATATATCTGCTCCTGTATCTACTAGGAACGTTGAGACTAAATTATTTAAAGTTGAGCTTGAAGATATATAACTGCTGAGATGCAAATTAAATGCATACACTTTTTTTTAAAGCACTATTTATTCTTGTTCTTGAAGTGGAATTTGCTGGTTTTCCTGCTGAGTTATATTTCTAATATTTCTTTGTTTATGTTGACCTCCGAACCTCTGGCCATTTTGGTTGAAATTTCTTTTAGTTTTATTAGAACTGTAGTCGTCTCTGCTATGGTTTGGCCTGAATCTACCTTTATTATTACTTTGTCGATAATTTTCATGGTAACTACCTCGATTCTGGTTTATATATAGTATTGTATTAGGATTACCAAATGCATCAGTGCAACTATTTGTAAATTTTGATATGGCATCATTCATTGTAGTAAATGTACCAGCTTGCATGATTAGTTTAACACTGTTGACTGAACAGTTCTTGCACATTGCTTTTACTGCTGTCTGTGTAGCATATTTTGTTGCTAATTCAGTTGTTAAACCATCAGAAATGTATGCTCCCTCTAGTGATTTTGTTAGTTTTTCTATCTCACTAGTATATTGGTTTGCGGTCTTGTCACGTTGTTGAATATTCATGATTTTGGCAATCAGAACTTCAACTGATTCACCTTGTACCTTAGTTTTAAGTCTATCTTTAATTTGTTGTAGCGTCTGTTCGTTGTTAATCAAGTTCCTAGCCGTTCCCTTGAGTTTGGTTTTGACCATCAAAACCGCGGTAGTTTCATGAGTCTCTTTAATCTGTTCAAGAATATCTATTGCATCCAAAAAACGTGTTAAGTTTTCTACACTACCATCGAACTCTGGAAGAATTGATGAGGCTAATTTTATGAATTCTACTGCTGTTACTGGCATTTTGGTTTCTATTGGTTTTTGTTTAAGCTGATGTTTCTCTATATAATGATAACCAATTAATAAATCGTCTGTGTTTTCTAACTGAGAAACGTCTTCATTTATTGGGTATAATTCTTCAAATTTTATTTGTATGTCTTCGGCATAGGTAGAAGGTACTTCTGCTTCTATATTATGCTTTCCTAAGGAATCTATCAACTTATCTCTAACACTAATAAAAATTTCTTGTCCCTGTTCTTTATGAACTGTCGCAATTTCTATAGGTAGATTTCGTAAAATTTCAGCTATCCCATTAAAAGCTGCTGATATTGCTATGCAATGTTTGATTATCGTTTCTCTACGAATGGGAACGTTTTTGTTAATACATTTATAAGCCCTATCTGCTTCTGCTTTTCTAGCTACTAACTCTGTAAGTATTTTATCCCACTGACACATGTGTTGCTGTCTATAGTCCGTATGCGTTTATATACATTTATATAGATATATATTTATTTATTTATACATATATTATATTTATTTATTTTTACGTATATATTTATAGTTTACAGGTCCCTTCATTTTGGGTGTATCTTTTTTTTAAAAATTTGTTGTGTGTGGAGTACAATTTTATAAATAAATTTACACTAGATAGTATTAAAAGAATTAATAAAAACCACCAAATGTCATTTAAATGACTGGTGTGATCTACTACTTTAATAGTGTTTATAACATTTGCGTTTGGGTTTTCGACTTTGGATTGTCCCCAACCCATTTTAAATTTTTATTTTATTAAGTTTAAAGGCATTAATTTTTGCCCATAAATAGGCAGCCGTGAGGTTGCCAGAATTTTATTATTTATTTATGACAATTTTCGAGTTCTAATTTCTTTTTTTTTTTTTTTTTTGAAATTGTTAGGTTTAATTCTTTATATAGTACTGCGATCGCCCTTCTGTCTTTAAATTGTTTTCCTCCTCTCTTTCTTTTTGTTGACGTTCTTATCGTTGACGTTGGTGTTTTCTTCGATTGTTAGGGGAAGTGGTCCAATTTTCAATACTTCGGGTCTTCACTCTTTTTAGCGTTTAGATTCCTTGGACATCGGTGACACTGTTGTCGATGAATTCACTTTTATTATATTTAAGTTAATTTGAATCAGTGTCTGGCAGGATCGCCATGTAATATGTCAGATTGGCGGAAATAAAGCAAGACTTATAGTTGATTCAATACTGATCTCTTTATTGTTGAATTCACCTTATTTATACTTATTATTATACAATTCAATTTAAAAGAAGGTGCAAGCGTAGCAAGAAGACCCGACCTCAATTGTGTCACACATTATGCAATGCACTTGAAAAGGTTCAAGTGGTGCGATATGAATCGTCACTATTTAAGTTGGCCACTGAGTCATGCTGACACTCGCAATTCTCGCTATACTACACTATAAATAAAAGTTTCTTTAAAGTTCTCAAAACACAACTTATCTTATTTTATTTGTTTACATCTGTCATTAATATGACAGTTTAGGATTGACTAGCCTGTAGTGCAATTTTGCATTCACAAAGCTAGTTGAATTTTGACTATGTAGTCACTTCAATAGTGAATGCCAGTAAATGCCATTTTCCTTCCTCCGCAGGGAGAAGAGAAGAACTGAAAAAAATTGTTGCGGCTGTTGAAGGCAAATGGACTAAGCTAAAACGTCATGTTGGCACTAGGTGGCTCTCATTGCTGCTTTGCGTGGACAATATACTTTTGAATTGGAAGCTTTTTATTGACTATTTTAATAGTTTAGATGAAGAATGTCCTAGACATATACAAGATATTTTGTGTATGCAATAAACTTATAAAAACATTAAAGTTCAAATATTTTTGAACTTTGCTAGCCATTTATTGGAAAACTTAAATAAACCTGTCAAACAACTTGAAGGCAGGGTTGCAAAAGCTTAAGTCACTTGTTAGCTTAAGCTAGGCTTTAATTCACAAGCTAGTGAGTGACTTATGAATTAAAAAAAATATAATTCAGCAGCTAGGAACTGACTTATGAATTTAAAAAATTAACTCCCAACCTATGAAGTGAAGCTTCTTAGTGACTTATGAATTAAAAAAAAATAATTCAGAACCTACTAAGTGACTTATGAATTAAAAAAAATTAAGTCATGGGAAATTTAGTGACTTATGAATTAAAAAATTTTAATTCCCAACCTACTAAGTGACTTATGAATTAAAAAAAAATTAAGTCATCAGAGAGTAAGTGACTTATGAATTAAAAAAATTCAAATCATCATTATGAATTAAAAAATTTAATTCAAAACCAACTTAGTGACTTATGAATTAAAAAAAATTTAATTCATGAGTTAATGGATAAATGCTGATTAGAAAAATTATGAAATGGATAATTTATAAGCTAGCGTGATAATCTTATGATTTAAAAACAAGATTTGAAAGCTAAAAAGATATTCAAAATTAAAAATTAAAATTAAATGTTATACTTACTGAGTAGGTACCAAAAGTTTCGAAGTGCTTAATTAAGAAAACGGAATGTTTTTCTTTTCAATTTTATTGAAAATACATATTGAATTCGTTTCAGGTACTTGAAACAATTTTACAAAAAAATATCAAATAATCAACTCATGTAAAATATGAAAACCAAAAAATTTAAAGGCATATGCATAAAAATATGCACTCACGAAATTTATATAATGATAATCCATCATTTGCTCAACACAAAGATTTTATCAATATTGCTTTTTATTTAATTGGATTATAAGGACTGCATAAACGGCAACTCCCAAAAAATTCTCTAAAAGCTTTCGTTAATAACTAAATAATTATGTCGTCAAAACAAGCTTAAAAATTTCCAATCTACCAACTAACTTATGAATTAATTTTTTTTTTTTCATAAGTCACTTACTCTTTGATGGCTTGATTTTTTTTTTAATTCATAAGTCACTTAGTAGGTGGAGAATTAAATTTTTTTTTAATTCAGAAGTCACTTTGTTGCTCATAATTTGAATTTTTTTAATTCATAAGTCACTTACTCCCTGATGACTTAATTTTTTATTATTCATAAGTCACTTGGTAGGTGGTGAATTATTTTTTTTAATTCATAAGTCACTTAGTAGCTTAGGATTTAAATTTTTTTTAATTCACAAGTCATCTATAGACTTATGACTTAAGGATTTTTTAATTCAAAAATTCGCAACCCTGCTTGAAGGTAACAACATCACAGTTTTAGATTTGTTTAACATTATGTTGACTTTAAAGATTGCGCTAGAACAACGCAAAAAAGATTGTTTCTTTGGTTATGAAACACAAAAATTGTTACAATCCTTAGAAGATAGATCTCTAAAAAGAAGTGATAAAATCAAAAACGATTATATAGTATTCTTCAATAAATGTTTAGAATACCTTGATAAATGGTTTAACTTTAAAGAAGACAACTGGTTATACAAAATTCAAAGTTTGAATTTGGAACAAGAGCTTTCCTTTGATTACTGAGATAGCATTACATGTTCTTAACTTACAAGAAAGAATTAAAATCAAGATGGACGAACTTTATTGTGAATTAAAATTACTCAATGAAATCTTTTCAAGAGTAAGGAATTCAAGAGATTTTACGGGCAGAACTTCAGATCAAAACTGGCTGCATATTTTTCAAAATACCGAAAATAATTTACCAAATATTTTTAAGCTAATTTCGTTCCTGCTCTCCATTCCTGCCACTTCGGCGTTCACGGAAAGGATTTTTTCATTCATGAACTCAAAAGGGTGAGAAGAAAGAAACAAAGTGAAAATTTATTGTAATGAGGCTTACGAAACTCTTATTGCTACCAAAATATTTTTAAATGATACAAGGAGTTCAAAAAAATATAGATTTTATAAAAAATAATATGCAGCAAAAATAACTTTGGCTTTTTAATTAACTTTTCATAAAATACTATATTTTTTTGGATTGTACTATATTTTTCTCTATCTTATTTGAAAAATACTATAATCAGTCGCAAAAATATTGGGAACCCTAAGTGTATGTGGCAACAGAAATTAATTTTTGGAAACTCTCTATTTAAAAAAAAGCCTAAAAATCAATGGAAGTGGATTTCACCAGATAAAAATTATAAAAACCAATATGACTTTATTTTAATAAATAACAGGTCAGTCTTAAAAGATGTTTCCGTTCTTAACCAATTCGAGTTCGAATCGGACCATAGATTAGTACGGGCTGAGCTATTGATTAACCATAAAACTAGACAGCTTAACAAAAACACCCAAAAAATTATATCTAAAGCGATATCCACTGAAGCCATCAATACGTATAACGCTGACTTACAACAAAGATTCCACATAATATCATCAATAAACGAACCATTTCAAATTGCTTATAACAAAATGGAAAGAACAGTTATAGAAGCTGCAGATAGACATATCCTCACTCCTTTATCGAAAAAACCGCAAAAGCTTTCAAATGAAACTTTGGATCTGATAAGAAATCGAGAACGCTTAAGAAAGAAGACAGGATTGAGTGATCAAGAGAGACAAGACTTAAGAAATATCCAGAAAACAATTAAGAAAAAAGCCCAAGAGGATATTAAAACATTTAATGAAAACCTCTTGAAAACAGTTATCGAGGAAACAAAATCTTTTAAGAAAGCTAAAATTGCAGTGCAAGAATATAGAGATTGGATAACCGCCATGTCAAAAAATGGTAGAAAAAATCATATGAGGAGAAATATAAACTTAATAGCTACTGATTTCTACAACCATCTGTACTCAAAACAAACGACGCAATCTGAAGATACGATCCAACTTCATCAAACAGATTCCGAAGAAGAATTTCCACCTATCCTCAAAAGCGAAATTGAGAAGGTAATAGACAGCTTAAAAAACGATAAAACCAAAGGAAATGATGGAGTAGTTGCAGAATATCTGAAGTACGGTAAATTTTCACTGGCCAACTGGTTGAGAAATATTTTCAACCAGGTTTTGGTCACCGAGGAAGTTCCAGATCAATGGACAAAATCTGAAATAATACTCGTTCATAAAAAAGGTAACAAGGATGATATTAACAACTATCGGCCTATCAGTATTATATCATCGATTTATAAGGTCTTCGCGAAATGTATTTTCGAACGAATGAAACCCATGCTTGATCTTAACCAACCTATTGAACAAGCTGGCTTTAGGTCAGGTTTCTCCACAATAGATCATCTACACACAGTTTCTCAAATCATAGAAAAATGTAAAGAATACAATATCACTATCTACTTTGCTTTCATCGACTTTGCCAAAGCTTTCGATACAGTTAAACAAGATTTCGTTTGGACAGCACTTCTAAGCCAAGGAATAGATGGAAAAATTGTTAGAATCTTGAAAAAAATGTACGACAGGAACACCGCCCACATAAAAACAGACTGCATTGGACCTGAATTTAAAATATCACGAGGTGTTAGGCAAGGAGACCCTCTCTCGCCGGCGCTTTTTTCAGCTGCTCTTGAAGAAATTTATAAAAAACTTAATTGGAAAAATAAGGGCTTAAGAATAAATGGTCAATATCTTTCAAATCTTCGATTCGCAGATGATATTATACTTATTTCAAATAGTAGTGAGGAGATGCAAGTAATGCTAAATGAGTTATGCTCCGAGTGCCAAAATATTGGTTTATTAACAAACCAACAAAAAACCAAAATTATGACAAATGGTGATGTCAACGAAATAAGAATTCAAATTAACATACTAGAGTACGTTGAAGACTATACCTACCTTGGCCAAATAATTTCATTCAGTGATAAAGAAACAAAAGAAGTAGAACATCGAATGACAAACGCATGGAGACAATTTTGGAGTGTTAAACATCTTCTGGACCTGAATATCTCTAAAACCCTAAGAAAATACGTTTTCGACTCAACAATACTCCCAGTTCTCACTTATGGCTGCCAAACATGGCAAATCACAAGAAGTACGGAAACCAAGCTACGATCTTGTCAAAGGGCAATGGAGAGAATAGTACTAAACATTCGTATTACCCAGCGCGTAAACCATACACACATTAGAGGTCAAACTCATTTTGAAGACGTTCGACATATGCTCAAAAAACTTAAATGGGAATGGGCTGGGCACATTGTGCGGATTGCTGATAATCGATGGACTAAAACAACAACAGATTGGATACCATTAGACGGTCATCGAAGCGTTGGAGGACAGCTGAAACGATGGAGAGACGACATACGGACAGCATGCCCACTCTATTATCATGATGCCCTGGACAGAAGAATATGAAAAAGTATGGGGGAGGCTTATGCTCATGTGGTATAGAATTTTGTTATATATTCAAATATTAAATATTAAATTGAAAAAAAAAGAAAAAAAAAATATTTAACTTTAAATTTGTACCAAAAGTAGTTTAAGAAATTTTCTTTCTGTAATTTAAAGAGTAAATAAAGCTTGGAATAATAATAAAAATAATAATGGTAAATTGCAACTGTGAAGTTTTTGGTGACCAAAATTAATTACCTGCATAGATTATTGTCTAGTTTTGTTTTTTTTTTTGTGTTTGTGTATTGCAATGGCTGGTAAGTTTTGTGTCGAGTATTGTAACATTCGGGGGCTCCGAAAGAATTTTTGTGCTGTGTACGTTCACTCTGTTTTAAACAGGCCAGCTGTTTTGGCACTAAGTGAAACCCAGGTTGGTGAAAACACCGATCATACGGAGTTTAACATACCTGGGTATAGTTTAGTGCCTTTATTCTTTGCTCACCATGGTCTTGCCGTATACGTACGAAATGATGTTGCCTATCAGCTTCTACCACAGTATGGTCCCTGTGTAAATACAAATTTTAATTATATGTGGTTCAAATTCAATGTTCAAAGGCGCATCATTCATACTTGTTTTATTTATCGCAGTCTAAGTTTGGATAGTAATTCGACTTCTAATGAATTCGATGCCCTGTCCGACTCTATCCAGAGAATTGGTTCCCATTTTCCGCACAGTGAGATCGTTGTTACGGGCGATTTCAATGCACACAATATTTTTAAAACTAGTAAAGGTTTGGCTTTTCAATCAAAATTATGATAGTCTTGAATCTGTGATTTCTAACATTTTGATCTAAATTTAGTTTGATTTTTTATTTATTTTATATTTTACATTTTTTTAATTTTTCATCTTATTTTTTATTTTTTCTTTCATTGTTTTCATTTAATTTTTTCTTGGTTTATTTATTGAATTAAATCTTTTGTTAATTTTTATTATTTTTTTTATTTTCTTTTTGCATTATGTACATATATTATTTTGTTTTTTTTTTTTATATTTCTGAGGGTCACCCCACCCGTATTCATATTTTATTTTATTTTTAATTTTAACTACTTGTAGTGGCATTTGACACTATTTCTTTATACCTTGGTATTAAAAATACAAAATGTCATTTAATTTTTTCATAATTTTTAAACTACTTATGTATCTGAATCTTGTAAATATTTAAAACTGAATTTTATGTGAAATAAAACTTAAACTTAAACTTAAACTAAACACAATTCTTCTTGGCTGCGCTATTCTGGCCAGACAACACCCGAAGGAAGGTATGTCGAGATTTTTGCTGAGTTAAACCACCTAACGCAGCTTGTTGACGAGCCAACTCGGATTCCTGACATTGTAGGTCAATCTGCCAACACTCTAGACTTATTCCTTACCTCTAATCCGTATAAGTACACCTTAAGTGTACTATTGCCTCTAGGCACTTCAGACCACTGCATCATATCTGCAAATTTCTCGTGCCAACAAACCCCAGTTAAAGAAAAAAGCCCTGTGAGAACCGTTTGGCTGTACGAGAAAGCCAACTGGGACGGTCTCAATGATTTCTTCGGGAAATTTAACTGGTCGCTATGCTTCCTCGATAGTGATGTAGATTCCAGTTCAGATATGGTCTCAAATTTTTACGGTATGAGAAATTTTATTCCAAATAGGACAAAATCTATCAAGCCGAAAGAAAACTCCTGGTTTGAATCGAGCTGTAAAGAGGCTATCAGGGTTAAAGAAGTAAGTTTTCGTAGTTTTAAAGCCAATCCTACTGAGGAAAACCGGAATAAGTACAAACAAGCTAGAAAGACATGTAACATTCGTATCCGACGAACTAAATTTGTAAATGATCAAAAATTACGGCAAAAAATACTATTATGTCCCAAAGGTAGTAAACATTTTTGGTCATTTGTAAAAAACGTACGAAACACTACGTCATCCTCAGTTCCAATGCTCGTCTCCCATGACACTCCTGTTGTAAGCTCGGTAGATAAAGCCAATTTGCTTTCAGCACAGTTTGCTGTAAATTCGACGCTCCTGTACTTGAGAGCGTAGACGGTTTATAGGACAAATCTTTTTTCGCACTCGTGCAGTTACAAGAGTTCTAAAAGATGTTGACATTCACAAATCCGCTGGCCCGGATAGTATCCCTGCTATTGTTCTGAAGAGGTGTTATCCAATGCTGGCAGAACCTTTGCGTAAGCTTTTCCATCTGTCCTACTCTTCAGGTCTCTTTCCGAGTAGATGGAAAACAGCATTTGTCCAGCCTGTCCCTAAAAAAAGGCGAATCTTCTTCCCCCCTAACTATCGTCCAATTGCACTTACGTCCATTCTTTCCAAGGTCATGGAAACCCTGATAAATTATCAGCTCAAGAAATATCTAGAAGAACGAAAGCTTCTAAATGACCGGCAGTATGGCTTTCGTAGCAATAGGTCCACTGGTGATCTGATGGTATATCTCACCGAAGAGTGGAACAAATCTTTACATCGTTTTGGAGAAAGTAAGATTATTGCACTTGATATTTCAAAGGCATTTGATAGAGTTTGGCATCAAGCTCTCTTATCGAAAATGCGTGCATTTGGTATCGACGAATCTCTTCTTCATTGGATTAGAAATTACCTTTCGGACCGTTCTCTACAAGTAGTATTGGACGGTTTCAAATCTGATATCCTCAATATAAACGTTGGTGTGCCACAGGGCTCCATTCTGTCTCCGAAACTCTTCCTTATGTTCATAAATGATCTTTTGTCTGAAACTTCTAATCCACTTAATTGTTTCGCTGACGACAGTACCCTCAGCTTCTCATATTCGTTTTTAGATTCACGTCCTTGTCCTTCGGATGTGGACTTCCAACGGCAGCGTATGATAAGATCATTAAATTCTGATCTTGACAGCATTGTCCAATGAGGAGTCAAAAACCGTGTAGAATTTAATGCTTCAAAAACTCAATGCTGTTTACTGTCGTTAAAGCGCAACCCTCCCCTAATGCCACTTTCTATGAGCGGCACTTGTATCGAGGAGACTGACCAGCTTTCAGTTCTAGGTATGTGCATCACAGACCATCTTTTGTGGAGTGATCACATATTTGACGTTGCCAAAAACGCTGCTAAGTGCTTAGGTTTTCTCCGCCGATGCAAGAAGTATTTTGCCCCTTCTTATCTGGTTGTTATATATAAAGCCTTTATTCTTCCGAAGCTCGAGTACAATTCCCATATCTGGGCAGGTGCTCCAAAAACCCACTTGAGTCTTTTGGACAGAATTCAAAAAAGAGCTATAAAAATGATAGGCGACACTTGTCTAACGGAAACATTTGTATCTCTCGCAAGGTTTCATGTCTATCATTATTTTGCCGATATTTTCACAAACAGTGCTCTAGTGAAATAGCCAGTTGCATTCCTCCCCTCAAACTATTCAACCGTAATACTCGTACTTCTAGGAATGCTCATCAGTTTACCCTTGAGCACAAATTTCGGACGTACTGTCAAGTATAGAGATTCTTTTTTTAGCCGCACAACACGAATGTGGAATGCTTTACCTGGCTCAGTGTTTCCCACCCATTTGAATATGCAGACATTCAAAACAAATGTGCATCGGTATCTCCTTTCCAATCCTATTCTACTTTCCTAATTTCTCGCACTGTGTTTAACATTATAAGGGTATTCATAACCCCTTGAGTGCGCGTTTAATATAAACAAAAAAAAATGATTTAAATTTTTTTTAATCACAAGTCACCAACTGACTAATGAATTAATTTTTTTTAATTCATAAGTCAGTAACTAGCTGCTGAATTACATTTTTCTTAATTCATAAGTCACCCACTAGCTTGTGAATTAAAGCCAAGCTTAGGCTAAAAAGTGACTTAAGTTTTTGCAACCCTGGGGTAGAGTAGCCTAATTGCGGCCTCCCCCAGCGGCCGGCCACCTATGAGAAAAGTCGTTGTAACTATACTCTGTCCAACAAAAATTGTCAGTACAGGGAAGATAGGACGTTTGTCTCTCATTCTGGTTGCATTGCCATGCATAAGTGTGTCGCCTTTTAAAGCTCTCACAGGGATTCCGTAGTTTACATTATGGGGCCTATCATGAATAAAATTTCCCTGGGAATTGTTCCCAACTTTCGAAATTGTCATCTCGAATAATGTCGAAAGTTTCCCTTGGAATTTATTGATATTGTGAATTAAGTTTCATAGTGACTTTGGCTCTCATTTCAAAAGGCCAGTCGCCAGCTTACAATGAACAGTGCAGAAGTATTGACCTTTCCAATTTTCGAAGATGGAGAAAATTCCGAGGGAAATTTTGTTCACGATAGCCCCCGATAAATCGGCGCAAATGAGAGTGAAAAACGCGTAGGGCTACCGTCTGCCGATTCAAAACGACTGAAAACAATAATCAATTTACCTTTTCCCACAACGCCAAGCGGTAAGATAATAGGCGCGTTTTTGTTTAAGTTTAAAAGCAATACGACAACACTAAACATACTCATCTTCTTAAAATGTGCTCTCAAAAGCTTCAAATCCCAAAAGCTCCTTAATAAAAACCACTAAAAAAGCTCCTTGCTTGTAATTGAGAATGATAATGGTAACTCTGTTTTGATGTAGATAAAGAGCGCACGATCGTATTGAGTGACACTTGACAGTATCTCATCAGCAGTGGGATACGACGGTCGTGTTGGGGTGTACAACTTTTTACAAAAAAATTACAACAACAATTCCTTAAGAAAAGTCAGTGGCTTGCTCTTTTTTTAGTGGCATTTTTACTAACGCACGACTGTTTCCATTTGATCCAAATGCCATGGACTAGGACGTGGACTAGAAACTTGTCTTTTTAATATTAGATTTTTTATAAGTTACCATGGAAAAAAGCTCAAAAAGCTAAAAGTTTGTAAGGTCTTAAACAAATTTAAATTATTATTTGTAACACTTTACAGAACCGCCTTCTTCAAAAAGCCGAAAGGTTTATCTAAAATATCCGAAGCCAATACGAAATTCCGTGCGACTATCTTTTTAGCAATCCTAAACCACCTATGTCAATATCATCGCAGGCCTGGAAAACTTTTCAACAAAATAAGGAAGATGAGAAAAAACTTAAAGCTGCCGGAGTGGGAAATATGAAGCTTGATCATGCAATGAAGATGTCCCTACGGACGTAGAAGAAGAAGAGCTTAAAAATTTAATTTAGAAGAAGAAGAGCTCAAAAATTTAGGATTTGATAGATGCGAAAACTGGTTTCACCTAAAATGTACCAATTTGTCAACCATGTCCTTTTTAGATGCTGAGCTCGAAGTATTTATTTGTCCAAAATGTGGTGTTTTGCTACCCAAAATGTGATACAAAAAATTCTAGTGAATTTTTTTCAATTAAGCATTTGTTATTTATACATTATTGAAAGTGTACCTTTTAAAAAAATAATAAATTAAGAATTTAATTCAATCACTCCACTTAAACAGAAATAATTTTCATTTCTCTATTAAATTAAGAAAATTTGTATTCGTTTTCTTATTGTTTAAGCCTGAAAATGGAAAAACTAGTTGAACCGCTGAGAAGAAAAAGGAAAACATTCCATTAATCATAGTTTTTGGGAAGTCGAAGAAAACTGTTTATTTCGGAAACTGAAAGTTACTCTTCAAAACATTCTGAAGGACAAATGTAAAGCTAGTAAAGAAGAGTGACATACCAAACAATTGAAATTTTAAGCTCTGGCTTAATAATTCCTGTTAAAGTGAGTGGAATGTTTTCATTTTTCCACTAATTGAAAAAAAATTCAAATAAATTATTTTAAATTAAGTTTTTTTATTCAAATAATATAAATATAGGGTTCAAAACATTTTATTTATTTAATATTAAATAATTCTGCAAAATGTAAACTAAAACCATATTTTAATAATAATTCAAGGGGATACAAATAAACAGAAATGAAATGCACGACTAGATCGCACGAACTTGCTCTTATGTAAAAGTACTTTGGAATTTAAAATACATTTTATAAATATAAAACATGAATTTAATGAGATAAGAATGTTCAAATGTATGGAATTGCCGTCTGATTAATCCTTTTAATATTAAAGTAATTTTTTATATAACAAATTTCCTTAAAATTTTTCGAGAACAAAATTTGGGATGCGAAATTTTAAGTATTTAGTAGTATAGATTTTAGAAATAGTTTCGAAAAATAATCGTTCACACGTTTTAAAGATATTGGCCCAAAATTTTAAAGTACTCGTTTAAGCGATAAAACCGGGTCTACTTAAAGCAGTCGTTTAGCTTGGAGACTTTGTCTAACTTTTTCATAATTTTAATCAAGTTAGACAACTCTTCTAACTAATGTGGGTTTTACACTTTGAGTATATATAGTATGGAGGGCTCGTTCCTATCCCTAATGCATTGTAGTACTTGAAGTTGTGATAGGGGTCGCTGTCTCACTTTCTGTAAGTTAAGGATACAGCCGTATCTTCCGATTTGTGCTTACCTTCTCCTCGCATATAGTTCTCCGTCACATGTGATATGAAGCACTCGGCAATAACTTTGTCTTACACAAATTTGAGTAGCGCCCCCTATGATAGTCACGCATTTGGAATAGAAACAAGCCCTCCATATTATATATACTCAAAGGTTTTACAACAGAATCTAAGCGAATTTGCGTTGAACAACCCTTAATTTGACAGATACACAAGTCACACAACTACAAAAACACAAAAAAAAGGAAAAAGAACAGACAACTTCAAACCAAATGATTTTTCGCCGACAAAAGTGTATTTTATATACTCGTAGATACTACCTCGGTACAGATTCTGATTGTTTATATGCTATTTACATTATTTATTATTTATTTTACATTTAGATCGAAATAAAGTATAAATCGCAAATTCACAGCATAAAAATTCAATTTGTTGTTGCAAGGTGCGGATTCATTTTGCTATACTCGTCTCGGCCCGGCGGCGCGCGTGCATAAATAAGATATGTATGTACATATGGGCACGAGTAGGGTAAAGTCGGGAGGATTTGACAGGCAGGAGGAATTGACATCAGCACTTTTCTGAAAAACTAAGACCTTGGAATCACTTTAAATAATGAGAAAACGAAGTTAGTAACGATTAGTTTGAGTGATAAATAAACAATCACTGTGGTATAGTAGGTAAGCGATGTGGACATATTTTTTATTTTTGTGCCTATTTCATCTAATTTTTATGGTAAGCAATCCAACTGTAATATTTGAATTATGTAGCTTTTGACATTGAAAGTGCATTATAGTGCACCTTCATTCGTTTTTAAATTATTAATAAGCAATAGTTTATCCTCATTACCAATACAAAAGTTTTTTTTGTATTTGTCCCAAAAGTAATCAAAAAGGAGGATTTGACATTTTCACTGAAGGAGGAGTTGACAGTATCAAATCCTCCTTTATGATTCAAAATAATGTGTGGTAAGACAACGTACCACTTTAATATTTAGAATCCAAAAAAACAAACAGGTCAACAAATTAACGCTCAATTCAGAACAACATATTCGAATAAGCAAGTTCTCACAAGAGTTCAAGAAAGGGAACTTTTTGAATATTTCAAAAAATGTTCAAAATTGCATTTTCCTTAGTGTACGAAAATCAGAAAATACAAGTAAGACTCGTTTTCATTGCTTTAAAAATGCATTGAATGAATGTGCGTTGAAAATATAAAAATAATTTTTTGTTGAAGAAAAAAAGCATTATAATTGTTTTATTACTTTAAAAATGTTGTAAAATAATCGTGTGTCTGATCCTCCTCCCTGTGTCAAAACCTCCTTAGGCAAGTGGCAAATCCTCCTTCATGGCAGGAGGAATTGACACTTTGTAAGGTCTTGGACAAAAATTTACAACTCTGTTAAAAACATTTATATCAATTAATTATTAATGCTTTTACATTTCTAAAATGACATGGTATCTTATGTAAATTTTGAAAATTTGAAATTGTATTTGGATTTAAAGATATTTCCAAATGTTCGTTAACGTGTCAAAACCTCCTGACCTTACCCTACGATAACTTGGCCGCAAAGATTTGATGACGGATTTTTGTAGAGGGGTCAAAAATAAGCACTTTTTACTATGGAAGGGGGGGCCTATCTCCCCCCGTTTAGGAGGTAGGGGCACTTTTAGAAAAAATGGTTTAAATTTAAAAAAAAAATATTAAAAAACAACGGCAATACCTACAATAAAGTGCTATACTGCGTTTGAAAGCCAGAAGATTGTTCTATAATCCTGCATTTAAATTAAATTACTCATGTCAATGGTTTTTGAGAAATTCGCATTTAAAGTCCAAATTTTGATAAAATAACGTGAAAAAAAAGTTTAGACCAATTGTTTTCAAAATTGTGAAATGAAATTGTAAATTAGCTTACATGTGTTTCATGTATCTATCAGTTCTTAATCGAACACAAAAAACCGCATGGTTCTATGTCTTCTGGTTTTTGAGAAAATCGAAAATAACTAAAACTACTTTTCTACAAAATGTTTGATATTTTTTGCTTCCTTACATAAATAAATCAGTGCTAGCTTCCAACATTACAATATATAAACAGTAAAGTATGTATGCAACCCCCCTGCTTAGGCACACTATAGGATTTGGGGTAGGTGCGAGGTTGGGTGCATGCAAAGTTTCTTTTGCATTCACAGAATCTGTATTTAAAAAAATTCAAATTTATTCTATTTATCCAATGTCCACTAAATACATATAAAATACAATAAACGATCTTGAAAACCAAAACAAACTTTTGACCATGTTCACCAATACATGGCACTATTTTTCTATCGAAAATACTGCCTAGAAAGGAAATATAAGGACGACTGGGGTTCGCAAATAATAGAGTTTTTATCAGATGTAAAAAAAGTTTACCCTTGTTATACCGATGGTGATATATGTAAGGGCTTACAGTTAAAAGACATCGATCCTCCCACCCTTCAGAGCGAAAATTTAGAAAGTGTTTTACCGCCAAAACATCCTCGGCTTCCCACCATAAAAGAGTAACTCAACGAACTCGACAGTTATAGTACGGAAGATGGCTTTATTGACGAGACTTACACACCTTTTTAATACATTTTGACCTTTTTTAACTAACTATGACTGACTAACTCCTGACTAACTGACAAAATAACTGACCCAGATGCAATTCTACCTCCTCATGGTGCATTCTGGGTAACGCTAAATGAAGTGCGGTACTGAACTAACAAAGATTCATTATGTTTATTAACATTAATCCTTAAAATGGAATCACCGTCACCACCAAAAATCAAAAAAAATAGTTTTGGATAGATTGGTTCGAAACAACATCTGGAGTAAGACAAGGCTGTACATTAAGCCCTACATTGTTCGACCTTTTCATCGATGATTTGATCGATTATCTGCCTGGTGGAGTGGACTTTGCTGGAGTGCGTATTAAGGCATTGCTCTTTGCGGATGATGTAGTCCTGTTTGCGTACTCACCCCAAACCTTACAACTCATGATCAACAGGGTTAATGACTACTGCCAATTATGGAACCTCATAGTTAACATAGAAAAATCCAAGGTAATGATTTTTAAAAGAGGGGGTGGAAGAATTGCTTCAAATGAAAGATGGGTTTTTAATGGAGAACGCTTAGAATGTGTCAACGAATTCAAGTACCTGGGTGTTTATTTTACAAAAAATCTGAGTTTGGAGAAGCATTTCAAGGAAAAACTCTTAAAAGCCAAAACTGCAATCAATGTTTCCTGGAAAAGATGTTTTATGAACAAAAATATAGCGCATAGCAGCAAATATAAGGTATTTGAAGCGGTTTCGGAGACGATTCTTCTATACGGAGCACAGATTTGGGGATGTAAAAAGTTCGATAAAGTAGAGAATCTCTTAAGACACTATGTGAAGAGAATATTTCACCTACCGGAAAACACGCCAAACTACGTTATAATGCTAGAAACCGGGATACCGCCTCTATTTATAAAAACACTAAAGCTCCAAGCAGACTATTTGCTTAAAGTCTTTGCTATGCCTGAAACCCGGCTTACGAGAAAGATAGCCCTCAAAGCTATCCAAGATAAAAACAGCTGGTATAGAGATTGGTTGGAATTAGCCCGAGGATATGATATGAGTTTAAGCATTAACGTTGAAGATATATCGAATAGTAAAAGTAATCTTTACGAAATAATTCAAAAAGTAGATGAGCAATGTAGAGCGGAATTTATAGCTGAAGCATCTGGTTCGCTGTACAGATCAATCTACAGTAGACTGAATCACAATTTATTGGACAAAAATTATTTTCGAGGTACAAATAGTGTACACATGATTGCCACAATGCTCAGGCTTCGAAGTGAATTGCTTAACTTAAACTTTATACCCCACAGACCTGATCTACCATTGGAATGCAGTATATGCAACTTAGCAGAACGGGAAGACGTCATTCATTTCGTCGGAAGGTGCCCAACTCTCAGGGAAACTAGGAGATAATATTCTTGGATGTGATTTCTTATCGGAGGAACAAGTGCTGATGAAGCTTATGTATGTTGATGAGATGTATGTTCCAAAACTGTATGAGTTCTGCAAAATTTCATTGAAGTATAGAGAACGAATAATTAATGAAGATTTTTGAAAATTAATTTATGTTGATTCGTGTGATGTTATTACTACATTAAAAAATTAAAATTAAATTAAAAATATTTAAAACATTGTTTAAAATAATCTGGTAAAAGTTATGTAAGTTTAAAAGGTTAGGCTAACTTTTTGCAAATATGTCAAAGAAAATATTCTGTTGTCAATCTGGCAGACGGCATTTTGCCATGCTATAGAGATTTTGTGTAAATTATATGAAATGTATATTTAAATGATTAATTTAGTAAAATCAATCTAATCTAAAAATCTAAATCTAGTTTTGGTAATTTTCGATTTTCCAAAAACTAGAAGACATAGAACCATGCGGTTTTTTGTGTTCGATTAAGAACTGATAGATACATGAAACACATGTAAGCTAATTTACAATTTCATTTCACAATTTTGAAAACAATTGGTCTAAACTTTTTTTTTCACGTTATTTTATCAAAATTTGGACTTTAAATGCGAATTTCTCAAAAACTATTGATATGAGTAATTTAATTTAAATGCAGGATTATAGAACAATCTTCTGGCTTTCAAACGCAGTATAGCACTTTATTGTAGGTGTTGCCGTTGTTTTTTAATATTTTTGTTTCAATTTAAACCATTTTTTTTAAAAGTGCCCCTTCTTCCTAAACGGGGGGAGATAGACCCCCCCTCCCATAGTAAAAAGTGCTTATTTTTGACCCCCCTACAAAAACCCGTTATCAAATCTTGGCGGCCAAGTTATCGTACTCTCCCCTACATTTGTATGTAAGATTTGTTAATCGTAGAACACTTGTACGATTGTTTGGAATTTATAATATTCAGTGATTATCTTTAAAAAATCGAATAAAACATCAGTAAACATTTTTTCTTCGATTTACTTTGGTATGAAATGACCATTCTCAATATAGATAAAGTATACTTTTAAAAGACAAACTAGCTATTTTCTGCTGTTAAAGTAAGACGAGCTCTTTAACTCTTAACTTTAAAGTATAGTTTATGTCCTTTAAAATTAACAAAAAGACTGTTGTCGTTTTATACTCAATATTTAGAGTCGACTTTCATTCTAAAATTGATTTAGAGTAGGTTTTAAATGTTTTAAATAAACTATATCTACTTTAACGTTAAAGAGCTCGTCTTACTTTAACAGCAGCAAATAGCTAGTTTATCTTTTAAAAGTATACTTTATCCATATTGACAATGGTCATTTCATACCAAAGCAAATCGGAGAAAAAATGTTAACTGATGTTTTATTCGATTTTTTAAAGATTTTTTTTGTAAAAAGTCTGAATAACTGAATATTATAAATTCGAAATAATCGTATGAAAGTGCTCTACGATGAACAAATCTGTAATTACAAATGTATGTAGGTACATACATATCTTATGTATGCATGCGCGCCGCCGCCACCGGCCGAGACGAGTATAGCTAAATGAATCTGCACCTTGCAACAACAAATTAAGTTTTTATGCTGTGAATTTGCGATTTATACTTTATTTCCATCTAAAATAATGTAAATAACTCTTAAACAATCAAAATCTGTACCGAGGCAGTATATAAAATGTACTTTTTTCGGCGAAAAATTATTTGGTTTAAAGTTGTCTGTTCTTTTTACTTTTTTTTTGTGTTTTTGTAGTTGTGTGAGTTGTATCTGTCAAATTTAGGGTTGTTCAACGCAAGCTCGCTTAGGTTATGTTGTAAAACCCACATCAGTTAGAAGAGTTGTCTAACGTGTTTAAAATTATGCAAAAGTTAGACGAAGTCTCCAAGCTAAACGACTGCGTTAAGTAGAGCCGGTTTTATTCCTTAAACAAGAACTGTTTTAAATTTTGCGCCATTGGTTTTACAAATAAAAACTTGCAATTTTTTTTCAATAATTCTAAAAAATATTTTTCGAATATTTTTATATACAATATTATTTTAAACTTAAGGGGCCTCCTCCTGAAAATTTTTGGTTAAAATCGTTAGAGCCGTTGATGAGAAAGTCAAAAAATCAAAAAACGCTTCTATGACAGGTACCTACCGCTTATAACATTTTACCCCAAAATTTTTTTTGAACAAAATGTAGTCCATGTCCATAACACCACACTTAACTTTTTTTATCAAAATCGTTAGAGCCGTTTTTGAGATAAATAAGATTATGAATAAATACGATCATATCTGCGAACAACTCGCTTTATGACAGAACTTCTCATCAAAAAGCATAGGCTACTAACAAACTAATTGTTACGGCTACCCACAAGGGAGTTGAAGACAGTCGCACAAACCCCAGAACGAATTCATTAACTCTTTCGTACCTACTAATGGAAACGCATCAATAAGAGTAACAAAATAAATTTTATTTAAAAAAAATATATAAGTTAGACTCACAAACACCATTAGGATAAAACCGATGTAGGTCATTGACCTCCTTCCCTTCTGAACTACGTAAATTCGTACTACAGTGGACTTCTTAGGGCGGGGAAACAAAATCCAATACTTTCGCCCTAGACAAATTCTGCGAATGCGATTCCTTTTATCTTAAGTCCGATTGTTGGTGTCTCAAACTTAAGAATTATATGTTGATAGTTCAGAAGTTGTGATGAGTAGCTAGAAAACAAAACAAAATAAGGGTTGTAGAAATGATGCTCGTCTGGTACAAAATTAAAAGGGCGGATACTTATCTGGACAGCTACTATGGTTTAGGAACCCTCTCCTTGAAAAAAAAAGTGTGAGTGCCAGGACTCACGGTTAAGATGTGTAAACATCCGAGTGCCAAATTTTTGTTATCGAACGTACTCAATAAACATACAATGCAATCGTACTATTTAGTTTGTGACTTTAGATATGTATGTACATAATATATTCAAATGGAAGCCACTTTTTTTCCCACAATTTAACCCTTTCACTTGTACTTAATGTATTGTAATATTTTTTGCTAGGTTCGTTAAATAAAACTTATTACTGTTTCTAATATTTCTTCTTTATTTACACTTTTCGAATCAAAACAATAAATCTCAATTTATAATCAACTCTAATACTTTTATTCCAACTTAAATCCACTTTTTTAATTACACTTTCCACAATCCAATAGTTCAGCTTTGCACACTTTCATAATCGAAAATAAACTGTGTTCCGCTCACCGTGAACACTCCCTTTTATACTCAAACCAGTTGTTCTAGAAGGTTCTTGTCCAGAAGGGGAAATTCTTATGGGGGTAGAATGTTCTAGTACTTTGGAATTAGGGGAAATTTAGATGCGATGGAAAAGAGCTTTTTGTTTTGTTCCCTCACAAAGCAGATATGTAATTCCCAACAGATGGCGCTGTAGGAGTATAAAGCTCTGTTCGCAACATTGCCCCCTTCTTAAGATTGTTCGTCCCGAACAACTCTATCATCAGCTTCGGCACTGTATCGGTGCAGTCGATCGCTATGCACAACTTTTAGCTTTCCTCTTAACCCTCTTTGAATTCGGTAAACGACATCATTGATTTTCGTGACGACAGTATAAGGGCCTTCCCAGTTTTGTTGAAGCTTCGGCGACAATCCCTTTTGACGATGTGGATTATACAGCCATACACGATCTCCTACTTGGAATCCTGTCGTGTTTGCTCTTGTGTCGTACCTTGTCTTCATTCGATCGCTGTAAGTGCTCATTCTAGTCCTGGTCCTTTCGTGGATGCCGATTAGCCTCTCTTTTAGGTCACTCACGTAATCCCCTGTTTCCTGAGACTCTTGTGGTGGGTGTCCAAACCTTATCTCACTAGGCAGGCGTATGCTTTTTCCGAACAGGATTTCAGATGGTGTTTGTCCTGTTGAGCTATGTACTGCACTTCGATAGGCCATCAAAAATAGTGGTATGTGCCTATCCCAGTTTCTTTGGTTGTCGCCTACGACCTTAGTGAGGTGCTCTTTTAACGTCCTGTTGAATCTCTCGACCATTCCATCAGATTGCGGGTGAAGTGGTGTGGTTCTCGTTTTCTTAATGCCAAGGAACGCGCACACCTCTTGGAATATGTTCGACTCAAAGTTCCTTCCTTGGTCAGAATGGAGCTCCATAGGCACACCGAACCTGCTTACCCAGTTAGACACAATCTGGTCGGCCACGGTCTTGGCTTCTTGGTTCGGGATAGCGTATGCCTCAGGCCATTTGCTGAAGTAATCCATTAGCACCAGAATGTATTTGTTTCCATCATTCGTTTCCGGAAATGGGCCAGCTACATCAACAGCAATCCTTTCAAACGGTGAGCCAACATTATATTGCATCATTTTTCCTTGCAGTTTTCTACCAGGGCCTTTGGTTGCAGCACAAGCGTCACAATTTCGGCACCACTTTTCAACGTCGTCTCTTGCATGCAACCAGTAGAATCGTTGTCTCACTTTTTCTAACGTCTTGTTGACTCCCAAATGGCCTCCTGAAGGTCCATCATGCATTTCTCGAAGAACCTCTTTAATTTTTGATTGAGGTAACACAAGCTGCATCACATAGGATTTACCATCAGCGGACTCCCATTTACGCCGAAGAACACCTTCTCGCACATGAAGTGAGTCCCATTGTGCCCAATAGGCCTTTAAAACTGGACTCCTATCGGAAATGTCATTCCATGCGGGTTTTTCTTCATGTTCTTTCCATGCGAGAAGAGGTTCAATGTCGGGGTCTTCTTGTTGAGCAGATCTTATTTCCTCATTGCTCCATCCACAAATGGGGTCAGCCCTTATTCGCAAAATGTTGATGGATTCCTTTTCTTCTTGTCGCCTACAATGCTTGCAGTCTATTTTACAAGGCCTTCGGGATAGCGCGTCGGCATTTGAGTGCAGCTTTCCCTTTCGGTGTTGGATTTCATAATCGTAAGTCTGCAGTCTTTCTATCCACCTTGCGACTTGTCCTTCTGGGTTCTTGAAGTTCAGCAACCAGTTAAGAGCACCATGATCGGTTCGTAGAAGAAACTTCTGTCCATAGATGTATTTATGGAAGTGTTTCGTTGCCAAGATGAGTGCCAAGAGTTCTCTTCTGGTCACACAGTAGTTTCTTTCGGTCTTTGACAGTACTTTGCTGAAATAGGCGACAACCTTTTCTTCGCCATTGTGCACTTGTGACAGAACAGCGCCGACTCCTACGTTGCTTGCATCAGCATCAATGATAAAAGGCTTGCCTGGAGTCGGATAGATCAGCACCGGAGCATTGCATAGACGGTATTTCAGTTCTTGGAAGGCTTTTTCACACTCACCTGACCATTTAAACTGCTTTTTCTTTTCCGTAAGCTGATGCAAACTCTTCGCAATTCCGGCAAAGTTCTTAACAAAACGTCTGTAATAAGTAGCAAGACCAAGAAAACTTCGTAGTTGATGTTTGTCCTGTGGTGTTGGCCAATTTTTGACGGTGTCAACTTTTTCAGGATCAGTCTTGACTCCTTGGGACGAGATGATATGTCCCAAATACTTTACTTCAGTCTGGAACAGTGCACATTTTTCTGGGTTCAGTTTAAGGTTAGCCTCTCGAAGTCTCTGGAACACACCCTTTAGGTTCTTACAGTGTTGGTCGTATGTCTTTCCATAAACGATAACATCATCCAAGTAGACAAGACAAGTTTTCCACGTCAGACCTTGAAGGACACACTCCATCAAACGCTCAAATGTTGCCGGAGCGTTGCAAAGACCAAATGGCATCACGTTGAACTGCCACAGCCCATTACCTGTGGAGAACGCTGTCTTTTCTCGGTCTTCAGGGTGAATTTCAACTTGCCAAACCATCCTTCTTCATGGTGGTAATCATTTCCTCAGCTTCACCTTGTTTGGCCAGTGGCAGACGTCTTGCGGGCTGACGAATGGGCCTTGCATCTCCTGTGTTTATTCGATGCTGCACCATTTGTGTCCTTCCATATTTTCCGTTTGGTGAAGCGAAAATGTCAGCATACTCGTTCAGAAGGCTTTCTGCCGTTTTAACCTGACGTTGGTCTAGGTTAGATGAATTAAGTATCTTTGCCTTGATGCTATTGAGCTCCTCAGGGTTTAATGTCGTTCTCGGTGTTTCAGCGTCAATTCGTGTTATGGCTGCGACAGATTCGCACTTACCGATAACTTCTCCTTTCACTAACTTCACATCGTACGGTTTGGTGTTGAGTATCCGTACGGGGACCATATTGTTCTTCGGAGCCACAAGTGTCTTCCCAATGATGACGTTTTGGGAAGAACAATCTGGGCCTGGTTCCACCATTAGGTATCGATGGCGTCCACACTCACCTTCTACTCTTGTCCAAACGAATACCTCAGAAGAAGTAGGAATAATCACATCTTCTTTGATGACAGTCCTTAGAGTTGTTGTTTCTTCGTGCCCATAAATCATTGGAATCTCTGTATTCTGGTATTTGAGTACCTGGTTCCCAATATCCAAAATTACTCGATGTTCTTTCATGAAGTCCATGCCTATGATGCATTCGTCACATATATCTGCCACCAAAAATTTGTGTGAGAATTCTAGATCTGCAATTCGAATTCTAAGTCGGATTTCCCCATAAACCCTAGCTGCTTCTCCTGTGGCAGTTCTTAGACGGTAACTATTGGTGTTGTGTAGCCAATTCAGGTGAACTAGGTCTTGACGCACAATGGAGGCTGTGGCACCGGTGTCGATGGTGACCACACGTTTGTTGCCATTTAAAGTTGCCTCGACAGTCAGACTTCTATTGTCTCGCTTAGTTTGAGAGACCTGGATGGTGTTTCTGGGGCCATCGATACCAGAAACCAGCTTCTGCCCCTCGAAGTTGGTTCTTACTCGTTTCCCTGTTGGGAAACTGTTCGGGAAGTAACACTGATGTTATTGTTACCTTGTTCTGGGGTTGAAACTCCGTGTCCACAATGTTGACAAGCTCTTCTTGGTGGTAATCGACATTGACGCTGTAAATGTCCGGTTTTGTTGCAATTCCAGCACTTTGCAAGTCCGTTTCGTTGGTTCCTTTGGACATCAGTTCTTTGGCATGAGCATTCTTCGACGATGGCTTCTCTAAGTCGATGTACTCCGTGAGAAGCTTGCTCAGCTGCTTCCATTGTCAAGGCAAATGCTAATGTTTCAGAAAGCGTTCGTTTTCCAGCAGTTCGCACGGCCCTTTGAAGATGTATATCAGAAATGGCGCGAACAAATGCCTCAACTGCGAACTGGTTACAAATTTCCTCTCCAACATCTGGGTATGCAAGATGAACAAGCCTTTCAATGTCCGCTTGCAGTTGTTGTAGAGTTTCGCCCCTCTTCTGAACTCTGGAATTGAGTTGCACTTTGAAGACTTCTTTCATGTGGCTGTTACCAAAGCGTTTGTCTATAGCCAAAACCAAGGAATTGAAGTCGCCGCTCTTATCTGCTGGTATGGTTTGCAACAACTCAGCAGCTGCTCCTCTAAGAGCAAGAGTTAAGGCTATATACTTGTCAGCCTCATCCCAGCCATTTGTTGTGGAAGCTGCCTCGAATTGCTTCTTGTATATAGACCAAGAAGTCTGTCCATCAAAGGTTGGAGGTTTCATCTCTTTTTTTCTCAAAGTTTCCCCAGAACTTTCCCGAATCTTTATATTTCGAATGCGATCTAGCTCTTTTGAAAGCGTCTCCATTTTGTTGTCGACTTGATTCTCTAATAATGAAACACGTTCGGCTTGATTCTCCAACAATGAAACACGTTCATCAAGTGCAGATACATTCTTTTCGATGTTAACAAGCTTGCCTTCTAGCATGTTTCTCTGTTCTTCGAGAAGGTCTTTTTGTTCACTATGCTGTTTCTCCAGGCGTTCGAGAACATTCTTCTGTTGCTCTTCGAAACGTTCGAGAACATTCTTTTGTACATTCTCCTGTTCTTTCTTTTGTTCATTTCGTTGCTCTTCGAGACGCTCAAGCAGAAGACTAAACATATTTGAAACATCTACATTTTTACTTACGTCTGCTTCCTCAGAGTCAGCTTCAAAGACGAAAATGTCCGGGTCTTCATTTTGTTGTTTCAAATATTCCGCCAAACGCAGAACAAGCTCATTTTTCGATCCTGCTCTAGAAAGTTCTCGCTTGCCTAATTCACTTTTCAGCTCATTACAGTTGAGCTCTTTCAGTAACTTGCTCATTTTTTTTTTTCCGTACACTTCACTGCACAATAAGTTTTATTCCACTTTTCTGACACCAATGTAATATTTTTTGCTAGGTTCGTTAAATAAAACTTATTACTGTTTCTAATATTTCTTCTTTATTTACACTTTTCGAATCAAAACAATAAATCTCAATTTATAATCAACTCTAATACTTTTATTCCAACTTAAATCCACTTTTTTAATTACACTTTCCACAATCCAATAGTTCAGCTTTGCACACTTTCATAATCGAAAATAAACTGTGTTCCGCTCACCGTGAACACTCCCTTTTATACTCAAACCAGTTGTTCTAGAAGGTTCTTGTCCAGAAGGGGAAATTCTTATGGGGGTAGAATGTTCTAGTACTTTGGAATTAGGGGAAATTTAGATGCGATGGAAAAGAGCTTTTTGTTTTGTTCCCTCACAAAGCAGATATGTAATTCCCAACAGATGGCGCTGTAGGAGTATAAAGCTCTGTTCGCAACAGTATCTAAAAATATCTCTACATATGTAGCTTTACACATAGAAACTATAGACATCTATGATTATTCCTTATTAAAAAACAGAGCCTTTTAGTCAAAACACAAACCTTTTAGTTGCTCAAACCAAGCAGTTGCGAACTGGCACTTATTCATTTCACACAACCCAAAAACCTTATCGACAATATGCTTCGATGAAGTAGTTCGTGGCGTGTGTTAGGAGTAAGTGGACTCCGCTGCGTAACGTAAAGTTTGTTTGACTTTAGTTTAAACAGGGATGTTGCTTTTTGCACTTACATATATTCAAAAAGGGATGTTATCTGATAGAAAATAGACTGTTTTTACACGAATCCGATTTTAATCTCTGTTTCTCTTTTGGCTTAATTTCGAGTACATCTGTGCTTTTAAACACAGCGATTTTTAATGTAAGTTAACTTTGTTCATGCAAAAAGGAGACATCTTTTCACACTCCTTACTCTACTCAGTTAAGTGAATTTCACTGAGCGAACGCCAAATATAAAAAAAGAAAACCACAAAGAAGAATGAACGATAACTCCGCCTTTTTCTCAACCTCAGCAATTGCGTTTAAAGCTAGATATACATTGTTCAAATGCATGACAAGCACGCGTGTAAGTATATTATTGAAAAAGTCACACATATAGATCGGATGTAGGCTTGAAGAAAAATCCAAATCCTTTCAATCTAGCGTACTGCATAGAAATATTGTATATGCAAGATTGATGATTGATCATGCATTTATTGGTTTATTTGCGTATAGTACGTCGAAGAGATGAGAACACAGCACAGCATAATAAGCACTGATTAAAATATTAAAACACCAAACGAAAATTATATGATGAAATGGACAGACAAAATAAAACAAATTACTCGGATAAAATTTAAAAAAATCTCAAAGAAATTCGTAAAAACACAATTTTACAGAAAAAAAAACTCACAAAGGGCAACGTCCTCTTGCCATTGAAATAATAGACTTGCACGTGCTTGCCATGCATTTGAACAATGTATATCTGGCTTAACGCCGCCAACAAATATACTTATCATGCAGCGAATTGTCAAAACTTTTTTTTTTGACAAGCCACTAGATGGCTTTCTTATCAAAATCAAACCAATCCTTTAATTTTTTTTATGTTTCTGTACTTTATCTTACTCCCTTCGTCAGAGATTTATAAACCGATTGACATCATTTCCACCTTGTAATGGAATTATAAGTGGCAAAACCTAATTTTTTTAATCCATTGAAGTTCGCAGTCATCATTCAGTTCATGGCTTGAGAGATGGAGAACGATCTATATTTTGATATAGTGAATGCCAAAAGTATACTTTGATATAATAAAGAATATTTAATTCGATAATTAAAATAATTATATGGTATATGACAGATATAGAGGACAAATTAAATTTTGACGTATCGAGAATATTTCGTTGTAGATGTCAACTGATTGCCCTGAACAACATTTTAAATGGTTTTTGGAACATTTTTTTAAGTTTTTGATTTTTTCGTAAACGGTACAACCGAATTTGATCGTTTTTTTTATGCTAAAGCTCCTCAAAAGTTTGAGTATTATTTTTTTTGTATTTAGAAACAAAATTCCAAATTTTTTCTAGAAAGACAAAGATGCAAAATTTTAGTCGAATAAGTACGATATTAAAGCTGTTTTACAATGAAACTTGGTTAAAACGACGATTTTGCAAATACATAAGAGCAAGTTCGTGCGACCCAATCGTACATTTTATTTAATGTCAATTCTGAAAATACATTTTTGGGAGCATAAAATAAAATTTAATTGTCCATCACTAACGTGAACTGGATTTGTTTAAAAAACATTGAATGAACACACTATGAAATCTTTCGTTAATGGATTGAATTTAGTTCTAGCCAGTAATAAAATCGAGATTGCAGTACTCAAAGTTTCCAATAGGCGCGTTTTATTGGTAATCTATATCTAGCGCAGTAATACAAGCACCAAAAAAACGCTTTATTCACTCTTTAACTCACTCTTCCTTCCTACTTGTTGAATTAACTTACACGGATGTGTTCGAAAGATCTGTATCTCGTTTTAAGCTGGAGTTGAAATATTCATGAAAATGCAGATCGAGTTGATTTAGAGTTTTTCTCACTGTTAAATTTGATTTAAAACTTACAAAAGTGCGAAAATATATATTTTTTCTACAATCTACTCAAAATGTTCTCACATATATGTATTGGAGTATTGGAGAAAAAAAACATTGTACTCAATAAAATAATATTGGCGCAAAATTTTAAACAGCCTCTTATTAAGGTAGTAGTATTATACTTCTTATAATATTTCCTAACTTTAAAGTAGTTTTCTAACTTTAAATATTTTTTAACTAATATCATCCTAAGGCTAGAAGCGCACATTCAATTTTTAGTTTCACAACTGTTTGGATACTTATAGAAAACAGATGACCAATTTGGTTGAATGTCCGCACAGGTGCATATAATTATGTGTTACACAAAATAGCAACTCATTTTAGGCAATCGTTTTGTTTGTGTCAAAACACAAACTTTTTAGTTTCTTGAACCAAACAGTTAAAAAACCGCCTAGCCTAAGGCAATTTCTTTTAATAAATTGATTCTGAGCAACCTTAAAACAATGGTAGTTCGTGTAAAAAACTAAGAAAACAGACCTATTTTGACGTTTTTAAATGTTAAAGAGTCATATTATGAGAGATTATTTTTAAAAACCTCAAATTGATTTAAACACAAGAAAAGTATATTGAATTATTTTATGCAAAATATTTCTAAATTAATTAAAAATCAATGACTTCTTCTTTCAGCAAAAACTTTATTAATAATACATATATGTAGTCAGTACTTGAATGAAAGATATTACTAAGTAATACAAAATAATATTTTTACATTAATGTTAAAGTGTATGAAAATGTCTTACAATATGAAGTTAGAACGATACTAACAAAATAAAATAGGTACCTATTCTGAGAGTTTAACTTCAATAAAAGTGTAGAGAAAGTATCGTTGTCTTAACCTAGCTCCATACTAAAACAGCCTTAACATCGTATTAATTCAACTGAAATGTGATTTTTTCAGTTGTTATATAAATTCAACATAATGCCGCAATTACATGACATTTTTGAACAAATGCCAGTGAACTGATAAAATATATCAATCGAAACCAATCGCCTTCGCGTAAATTGATTCAATATTTTATGACAAAATTAATGGCAGTAGTGTAAAGCCGGAATTATGGTATGAATTAAAGTTTTGCATTTGAAAAAATATTTGTTCTGTAAATTTCGGAGCGATCACACTTTGGATTAGTAACGGCAAAGTATAACAAAATAAATACCAACGAACATACCCTCAAGTATGCCACATATACTTTTTCGGACACCACCTAAACACCTCCTACATTTCAACATCCGAAACTCTATCTTCACTAAATTATCCATTTCAATTACTAGCTTATTTTTATTCACTAATCGTTTGTTGTTGTTTTCAATGTTAAATTTTGATATGTAGTGTATTCACTAACCAATATAACACGGCTAATGTAAACACGATGTCGTAAGTTCGCAATATTTCTAATGTAAACATGGTGTTAAATGCAATTGTCGGTAAGGTAGGTTGCTACACAGAACGTGTAACCGTAACGTGTAACCGTAGCGTGTAACCGTAACGTGTAACCGTAACGTGTAACCGTAACGGGTTACAAGTTTTACCCACGTTTTGGATTCACTCTACCGCCGGGAAAGATGTTTACACATCAATAAGGGCATCCACGCCACCAGAGTCGTTTTTTTTTTTATGAACCGTATCCTAGGCGCTAAACATTTCGGATGCTGGGTCAAACTCAACAAGGAAATCATTCCACGGGGGCTCAAGGGTACGGTTGAGGCACAGTCAAATGGTTCCTTTTGCTTTTTACGTTTTATTTCTGGTATATAAGTATGTATATTTCCTTTTTTTTTATTTTTTGTCTTGTATCGTAACTCGCGAAATAATTATTGTTTTCGTTTCCTAAGGCCGAAACAAACAAACTTTAGAAACAAAATTATAGCGTGCAAATTGCTATACGGTTTTACCGAAAACATAAAAGACGCGTACGACAGGCGAAAGTGAAAGAGGACCGTAGGACAGAGTGAGACAAGCGTTTATATAATTATGATTAAGCTAAAAAGCTATGGCAATATGGAGGTCATAAAACTAGCAAGGCAGAATGGAATGGGCATATAAGTTATGTTTAATAACTTAGGTGCTATGAAATAGGTGTTTGAAGAGGCAAGCAGTAGGAGAAAGTGAATAGGTAGGATATTCGGTGTCGGCGGGGAAAATATGTTGCAGGGATATGAGGCTAAAATTAGGTGGTTAGTACTATAAAGTAGTAGAAATTATTCTTATTAGCTAGGGTCCAGATGACTAGCGTTAACTTGTACCACTATAGGTTATTGAACCTTCTCGACGAATACCCCCAATCAGGTGAATGTGAAACGGTTACTGAAGATGATGCTGTAACAACACCATATACGGCATCGGGATCATTGTTAATCGAACCTACTTAGAGTCGACACCGTCACATCAAATTGTCGAAAGTGTAAATTGAGAACATTATAATTATCGAATTGATAGCATTGTCAGTGACAAGTTTTAAATAAATTTTAAAGTTTTTTTGAGTATAAAAAGAAAGAAGTTCAAGCGGGTGAGTCGATTAGGAATTATAGTATAGTTGATGTGATAGGGGAATTTATATTAATTTATAGTGAGGGTGAATTCTGGTCGAAGACGAGGAGTCGTTACTGTCTATATATCCCCTTGAATCGAAGAATAAAAGCGCAGCAGTTGAGTGAAAATAAAGCTGAGGACTAACCAAGAAGCGAACCTGAACCAGGTGGCCTTATACGGTCTGAAAAAGACGTGAAGGATTCAAATTTGAAAGTCCGTGAAAAAACCCGGACAAACAAGTAATCTGTGATAAAAAAAAATAAAGTTCTTTGAGTTCCCTGTGGAAAATAAGGCCATTTCTTGGGTTCACTTTTCTGGGTTCTTTTTTTTTTGAATCCCGTAATTTCACCCTCACCGCAACGGAAGTTTTACCCGTTTACTTTGAAATGACTAAAACCTACCTATATAAGGAAAGCAAAGAAATATAATCAGGCGATAGAGAAACCGCTAGAGATTGAGGGCGCGGCCCAGGAAGGCTCCTGAGTTCCAGATCGAACAATTTTATATTATAAAATAATTGGCGTGATAGTTTTTTTTTGTTCCTTATATAATTTTGTAGTTTTCTTGATTTTTCGTTAACATTATCATTTACCTTGTCAGTCATAAATATTTTTCAGTCTTTTTTTTTGTGTTACGTAATTTCGGTCTTTGTTTGGCGAGAAGTGTATAATAACGTAAATTTCCATTAGCCTTTTTCGGATCTAGGTTCTTCAAAAGCCCAAGCATCTACAAGCAAGATTTTGCAATAGCCTTAAGATACCGACAGAGAGCTCTTTGTAGGTAGGAAGAGGAAATAGAACGCGCTTCGAGCAGTACTAGCTGCCCAGAAAAGAAATTCAAATAAGATAATACTGGGATTTCGGGAGCTTAGCCCTACTATAGGCGTACTTATTAGCTATTACTTAAAGAAACATAAGGTCAGACACTTTAAGCCAAATCGGACGATTGCGTTCAAAATTAATTGTTTTATGTTCCTTTAGGTTTAAATTTTTAAAAGCAAATATATGATTCGTTAAATATTTAGGTTAAGTAATGTGGTCGACAATCATTCTAAATAAAGTATATTGTAAATCACGTCAAATTTGATGAAAACTACCCGTTTTGTTTTTTGCTAGCTTGGAAAAAGCTTAATGGCTGATTAATTCAATTTTCAGGGGGGTGCGGTACGGCCGGCCAATATCGGGTCGGTAAAGTGAGTATGATTCAACAGCAGCAGTAAGAAATCCTTTTTTCAGATAAGGGGATTCGCATTCTAAGCCGACCGAATCTCAGGTTGGGAGGGCCAAGGCTAAACACTGCGTCGACAGCAGCAGTGTCCCCAAGGTGTGATACAATGTGTGGCGGCTAAGTTTTTTTGTGTATTGGCATGTTTTTTTTTATTTTTTTGAAACAGGCGAGGTCTAGCTACGGGGGCAAGATCCCCTCTACATCCGACGAGCTGAGCCGAGCATCACCAGCATGCCATCGCCTCAGTAGTGGACACTCTACCCCTCTTCCTCCACCCTAGCCTTATCCCAATCCTATCCCGACTCATCTCATATTTTTCTCGTATAGATTCCTTCCAACTCCCTTTGCTTCGTTTCATAATAAACTTAAATAACGGCCAAGAAAATAAAAAAAATTATTTCAACGGAAAATTTCAAATTTTGAGTGGAAAAAGAAAAATATTCCTGGAATCTCTTCTTTTTTACACTCAATGATATTTTATAATCACATTTAAAAAGTAGGTTTACATGGAATGTTTTCGTTTTTAGGCTTATAATGTGCGCTATAAAAATAGCTACGCTTTTGCATCATTACTTCAATTTCCCATTTTTGTGGAATGTTTTCGTTTTTCTTCTCAGCGCAGCGGTTCAATTTATTTATTTCCTTGTATTTTTACTTTATTTATTTTTGTTTAAATAAATAATTTTTACTTGCGACTTATAGGTACTATAAGGCAAGTTATGCATTCGTAAAAAAAATCGAACTCGAGATTTTGATCAAAGTTGACATTACGATGATAGCGAAGACTAAAAAAGTGGGTCTCGCAATTCTGTCTGTCTGTCTGTCTGTCTGTCTGTCTGTCTGTCTGTCTGTCTGTCTGTTCGACTACAGGCTAAACGACTCGGCCGATTTTCTTTAAACTTGGTAAATATCATTTTTAATTTTTTCCCCCCACACGTTTTTTTCTTTTTTTTTTTAAGACCAAAAATAACGGTACCCCCCATACGAATTTTTTTCGAAATTTTATAAACATTTTTTTTTCTCAAAAACTGTTCTACAGATTTTAAAAATAAAGATACAGAAAAATTTCATTTAATTAAATCTAGGTATTGGTTAAAAAAAATTTTCCGAAAAATGGTTATTGAGGGTACCCCCCATGGAACCATTTTTTTTGTTTTTGATTTTCTCAAAAACGGTTCAACCGATTTTGATCATTTTTTTTTTGCTAAAGCTGCCCAAAAATATAAATAGAATTGTGTACTCAAATTTTCAAAAAAAAATTTTTTGGATTTTTAAAAAAAACTTCAAAAATTTTTTTTCAAAACTCAATATTTCGAAAACCCCATGCTAGATTTTGTTTAAACTTGATAAATAAAAGTTTCTCAATATGATCTACAAAATGTGAAACAAAATTTTTTATTTTACCTTAAAATAAAGGTACCTACCATACAGATGCTAAAAAATTAAAAAAAATGGTTTTCAAAAATAGTATTTTTCTCGAAAACGGCACCTAGAATTTTGATAAAATTTTTTTTCTTTCAATTAATTTTTACGATCTTTAATTTAATAAAACAAATTTTGAAATTAAGATATTACAGCTTGTACCTACCATAGAACCATTTTTTCGAATTTTGAATTTCTCATTATCCACATAACGGATCTTAATGAAAATTTTTATAGAGAAGCTTCTAAAAAGTCTTAACCACATTGCATTTCAAAACTTTAAAATAAATATTTTTTGAATTTTTGAAAAAAAAAATCTATTTTTTTCTTTTTTTTTTGAAAATTCGATATCTCCGAAATGGGTCAATATTTCATTTCGTAAATTTAATTTTTATTCGAACAATGATAAAAACTTTAAATTAGCGTACCAAAAGTTTTTCTTAAAAAGCTTTTAAAAAGTTTGTATATAAAAGCTTCTTTTAAAGAAACCACTACAAGGACTTATAATTTTTGTTCTTGCATAAATTCATATTTGCATAGCATTCTGTTACTACTAAAAGTATTTAAAAATTAATTTTATCCTTATGAACAGTTTTCTCTAATAACATTCGTTTATAAAATTCCCAGTCGATTACATAGGAGCAAGTTCGTGCGACCCAGTCGTGCATTTTATTTCTTAATTTTTCAATAATAAAACACTTAAATTTACTGGGTGGCCGAAGATAGGACACCGACTGGCCGGAAATAGGAAACAAGGGGCCGGCCACTGGAAAAAATGATTTTTTTTACAAAAATCTAAATACAAAATTTTTTGCATTATTTTTATATAACCCTCCCAAAAACCCAAAGTGCAGGTGCAAGATGGTACCTCCGGTTCCTCGCCGAGGGCATGTCCCCGCAGGAGGCCGGGAAGAAAGTAGACGAGAGAAAGGCGGATGCAAATAAAGAACCTGCACAACGCCTGGAACAGGGTAAGAGGAAGAGCCACCTTATAACTCCTCCCCTAAGGCAAGACGTCAAAAAAGCCAGAACGTCGCCAGCAACCACAGCGGGAACAAGCACCGCTAAAATCGGAGCCGACGTACAGCAGCTCTCGTACGCGAGCGCGGCCAGTACATTGAGGATTGCGGTTCTGCCAAGGGAGTACCCTCAGGTCTCCCTCAGTGCTGACGAATTGTCAGTATTGGAGGATGCCATTATTAAGGAAGTCTCCCTTTGTTGGACGCATAAACTGAAATTTAATGGCGTGCACTTCAGGGCGGGACTGTTGTTAGTCGACTGCGCTGGGAAGGAGACGGCAGATTGGCTCAAGGAAAAAGCCTCCAAGCTGAGTACTTGGATGGGCAGCGAATTGATGGCATTTATGGGCGATGACATCCTTAAAATGCACAACATCACGCTGTTTCTGCCAAGAAGCACCGGGCAAGACGACAAAAAATCGCTCGCGCTCATCCAGGCCCAGAATGAGGGAATGATTGTCAATGCATGGAAGATCCTGTCGAGCAAAGTCGAGGGCAAAGGACAGCTCCTGGTAATCAGCATTGACGGTCAGTCAGCGGAGGCCATAAGTAAGGCAGGACATGAACTGCATTACAAATTCGGGAAGATCCCCGTTACTGGCCTACGTAAAAACAGTAAGACGAGCTGTATGGAAGTAGCAGGTAGAGGAGCCAACACCATCCCTACCACGGCCGAATCCAGTTTGCCTGCCAACACCCCCCTCCCCCCCTCAATAGCTCCCACCACATCAACAACCACAACCCAACCCCAATCCAGTTTGCCTACCAATACCCCCCTCCCCCCCTCATTAGCTCCCACCACACAAACAACCACAACCCAACCCCAATCCAGTTTGCCCATCAACACCCCCCTTCCCACCTTATTAGCGTCCACCACAACCACAACCATACCCTCCCAAACCTCCCAACCCATCCAAACCTACCAACCCGTCCAATCCTCCCAACCTTCACAAATCCATTTACCTTCCTATACTCCAAAACCCACCCCTGAACAAACCCACAACCACACCCACATAGCAGTCATCCAAAGCCAGGTAGGAACACTGGCAACAAACGAAGCAAGTCGGATGAGCGAAGAGATGGAGGGCATTGACCTCTCTCCTAGCCCATTCGATTTGAACGAGTCGCTTCCAATGGACGAGGAGGATGATCTGCTTGCAGATGAAGGGGCATTAGCCCCTACCCAATAAAATTAAAATGTCTGGACGCGGGATCAGAACCAGGCTAGCTCAGGCGAATATCCACCACGCTAAGGCAGCATCAGCTGTCATAGCAAGAAAATTCACAGCGGATAACCTAGGGCTAGTTCTGATCCAAGAACCCTGGATTTACGGGGGCCAAGTTAGGGGCCTTACATGTAAGGACTCTAAGTTAATATGGGATACGAGGACTGACTCGCCCAGAGCATGCATAAAGATAAGAAATAACATAAATTTTATATGTCTTTCAGAATTTATGACGCGGGACTTGGTACCAATACAAGCCCAAATCGACATCGAGGGCAACCTCCGCACGATGGTTGTAGCATCAGCCTACTTCGCCGGTGACGACGCCAACATACCACCAGTCGAAGTCAAGAAGCTAGTGGACTACTGCAACAGCAAAGGACTACCACTGATAGTTGGATGTGACGCAAACGCCCACCATACAACGTGGGGTAGTACCGATATTAATCAAAGGGGTGAGTACCTTTTAGACTTTATTATCGAGAAAAATCTAGATATATTTAACGTAGGGAACACACCTTCATTTGTAACTAGAGTAAGGAAGGAAGTTCTGGAATTAACGTTTGGAACCCCGAACTTAAGTCGATTAGTTAGAGACTGGAGAGTCTCCAACGAACCTTCTATGTCTGATCATAGAATTATAGTGTTTACTTTAGAAAACCTGTTGACAGAGAACACCTCTGGCAGGAACCCTAAGAAAACAAACTGGAACCTGTACAAAAGCGTCCTAAAGACTAGTCTTGAACGTATAGGTCCACAAGAAACGACAAACAGTAACCTTGAGTTAGAACACTTAGTTAATGAATTTAGCGGGGCTATAAATGAGGCTTATGAACTCAGTTGTCCCCTTAAACCCATTAAAAGGCAGAAGGATGCTCCATGGTGGAACAATAATCTGTCAAAACTAAGATCCAAGGTAAGAAAGCTCTTCAATAAAGCAAAGAGTACTGGAGAGTGGCATAACTACTCTGCAGAGTTCACCAAATATAACGGAGAAATAAGGAGAGCTAAGAGAAATAGTTTTGCGAATTTCTGTGAGGGCATTTCGTCGCCACCTGCAGCAGCAAGATTACACAAGGCTCTAGCCAAAGATAACACATTAACCTCTTTGGCACTTCGTTACGCCGATGGTAGCTTCTCATTTTCTCATTTTCCAGGCAGCTTACCAATGGTAGGAAATATGATAGAGAGAATACCTCTAAGACCTAACCGGGAAGACTGGAAGATAGCTTCGACTATCTGTTCAGGCAATAGGATTGAATGGGCGTTAAGTACCTTTCAACCTTTCAAATCACCGGGCGTAGATGGCATATTTCCTGCGCTCTTGCAGAAATGTAAAAAGGAACTGATGCCCTATCTTATTAAATTGCTTCGAAGTAGTATTGCACTTGGGTACATACCAAGTCTATGGAGAAGAGCAAAGGTAATTTTCATCCCCAAAGTGGGGAAAAAAGATACCACACATCCTAAGTCATTCAGGCCAATAAGCCTAACATCCTTCTTACTGAAGACTTTGGAAAAGGTAATTGATAACTTCATTAGATCGGAAGTATTAGTAAACATGCACCTAAATCACCGTCAGCATGCTTACAGAGCAGGTAGATCCACAGAAACCGCTCTGTACGAACTAACTAATATAATACAGAGAGCTTTAGATATTAAAGAAACGGCATTATGCGCCTTCCTTGATATTGAGGGGGCCTTCGACAACACCTCTCACGAAGCAGTTCATTCGGCTCTAGGAAGGAAGAGAGTTCCTATCACTATAGTCAGACGGATAAGTAAAATGCTTAGTACAAGAACGGCGGAAGCATACGCAGGACTTAACGTCCAGAAAGTCATCACAACAAGAGGCTGTCCGCAGGGAGGGGTATTATCACCCTTGCTGTGGAGTCTTGTAGTTGATGAATTACTAGAAAGTCTAACCTCCCAAGGGATTCGATGTATTGGCTTTGCTGATGATATCGTTATAACGGTACTGGGGAAGTACGAAGAAACTCTTTGTGATATAGTCCACAGAGGGCTGTTTATAACTAGGAAATGGTGTATATCTGTGGGACTTAACATCAACCCTACCAAAACAACGATAGTACCATTTACCAGTAAAAGACTTTTACCTCGCATGAAACCCATTCGGTTGGCGGGAGATGTAATCGACACCCAGAGGGAGGTCAAATATTTAGGAGTTACACTAGATAGCAAACTCCTCTGGAACAGGCATGTCGAAATAACTGTCGGGAAAGCCGCAAAGGCCCTTATGATATGCAAGAGACTTGCAGGTAAATCATGGGGCTGCAAACCATACATCATAAGATGGATGTACACCATGATGGTAAGACCTATCATTACCTATGGGGCGATTGCATGGCATAAAAGAACCGAACTAAACACAACTAGGAAATCACTAGACAAATTGCAAAGGCTTGCATGTATATGCATAACAGGAGCAATGAGAACTTGCCCTACAGCAGCGATGGAAACCATCCTTCATCTGACGCCACTACACGTGGTCATTGAAAATGCTGCTAAGGGAGCCATAATGAGATTTGCCAAGGAGGGTACTGGGACGGGTAAAATTATTGGAAACAGGGAAAAAGATTCGATAATCCGGTCCGCAGTAACAAACCTTCTGGACATCCCAAGAGATGGTATGATCAAAAGATATAACTTCGAAAAACATTTCAAAACGGAGTTAAGTTGCAAAAAAGACTGGCTAGGCGAAACAATAAACTACAGTCTTAAAGAAAATACCATCAAATGGTACACTGATGGATCGAGGACGGCTGAAGCGACTGGTGCTGGAGTTTTTGGGCCTAGAACTAAACTCTCCTTACCGACGGGACAGTCCACTAGCATATTCCAGGCAGAAGTAAATGCCATAGGCATATGTGCTGGAAGAAACCTCGATAGGAAATATAAAAACCAAAACATTGCCATCATGTCAGACAGTCAGGCTGCACTAAAAGCACTAAGCTCCTACGCCATCAGCTCCAAACTTGTTTGGGAAAGCGTGATTAATCTTAATAAACTGGGCAAGAATAACACTGTCACGCTTCATTGGGTACCAGGCCACGTTGGTGTCCAGGGCAACGAAGTGGCAGACTCCTTAGCAAAAATAGGTGCATCGACACCCCTTACAGGACCAGAGCCCTACTGCGGAATAGGAGAAAACGTGATCAAAAACAAAATCAAAACAGAAGAGGAGACAAAAAGATCAAAGATCTGGAAAGAACTCCCTAAGCTAAGACAGGCAAAACTCCTACTCGGGGACTAAGAAACAACCTAAGGAAAATTACAGGGCTTCTCACAGGCCACTGTAGGTTGAGAAGACACCTCAACATCCTTGGCCTGGTGAACAGCGCGACTTGCAGATTCTGCAACACTCACGAAGAGACACCTGACCACATACTGGGGAAATGTGATGCACTTGTGCATCAAAGGCACAGGTATCTGGGCAAGCACCACATAAAAGAGAGTGAATTATCATCCCTTAAAATACTCCAAATACTTCAATTCCTCAGAGGAGCAGATTTGGAGGAATAACTGTAATAATGAGCCAACCTCAACCAGTTCTAGATGGGGGACACAATAGATCTTTAGGTCGCAGTGTTTTTATACCCCAATTATTCATTCATTCATTCATTCAAATACAAAATTTTATGGTAAGATTAATTAACTTTTTTTTTTATTTTACCGATGAAGAAATCAATAAACAATAATTTCTTTCAAGAATTATTTGAAAATGTTTATATTTGTTGTTACTGTGCTATATTTTATGACGAAAAATCCTTAGGGGGCCGGCCACTAGCGACTCTACCTATACAATATTAATATGATTAAGGAACTTTCAAACAAAATATACTGCCGCGAATGATAATAAAGTAAAGCTTCTTTGTAAATATTTTTATCTCCTTGTTATATAATTTATTATTTACATTTAAAGTACTCGTAATATTTATTATTTAAATTTCTAAATGATGTATATTGTATCTATATTTTTATTTATTTTAATTAATTTTTTTGAATACCACAGCCATAGGAATATTTTGTTCTTTAAGCCAAATGTGAATATTATTCTTAATTTTATCTTGGATTAAAATAATTAAAATAACAATTTTGTTACTTTACAAACACACACACTAACTTACGCTTTATTGCCCATAAAGATCCTTTCCTTTTATTTTAATTAATTTTTTTGAATACCACAGCCATAGGAATATTTTGCTCTTTAAGCCAAATGTGAATATTATTCTTAATTTTATCTTGGATTAAAATAATTAAAATAACAATTTTGTTACTTTACAAACACACACACTAACTTACGCTTTATTGCCCATAAAGATCCTTTTCGTAAGCCTTCTAAATAATTATAAGTATCCCTTAAACAATTTTCGCTAATGTTCCAGCCTTTGTCGTTGAATTCAAAGAATCGAACCATAGAATATGGGCTAAACCCCTCAAACACATAGTTAACGCTGGTTATAATTGCAGTATCTGCAGGCAATATTACATTATTCAATGATAACAAACTAATGAACAAAAGCTGCACTTGCTCATAAAAAATTACACTGGTTCTAAAATACTGATGCTTGAGATACATTTGCGTTGTTAGAGTACCGATTGAATACTGCAAGTTATGTATATGATCCACATTAGATCTTCTATTTTATTTTGTCTGATCTATGCTCACACATGGATATTTTTTTTGTTTTCTTGAAAAAAAAAAAAAAAATTAAATTATATGCGTACGAGTACGTGATGATGAGCTCTGAACCTAAAGCAGATGATAGAAATATATCATATTTTGTATAAGTGTCAGAAAGTAGAGATTGAATATTTTTTTTGCATTAAAGAGTGTATTTATTCAGGTTAATTGTAATGGTTGTAATGGCAAAAAAGTACCTGAAGTGAATGAACGATTTGTGTAACAAGAGATAATTTCTCTCGGAATATGCTCTTTCATCGTATGTTAGCGATCTCTCTATTGCAATTAATATTTGCGTCTACTTATTTGTTATAATGAAGGCTATAGTATATGTCAGCTGGGGCAATAGCATGTTGGGGTACAGCAGCCCCCAAACTTTAAAAACAAAAGGTTGGTCATAATATCAAAAATGAAATTTGATAGAAATATTATAGTTAACACATTAGCTTATACGCAGCTGCTGTATCCGGCTAAAAAGATTCTCAGCCGTAATGGTGGTTCATGCGTGTATAGAAGCGCGGTTAAACGCCACACGCACATTTCACTACGTAACTGACGGTTTTTCCTCCGACGTATAGTAAGCTGATTGCGGTTTGAAAAATTATTGAGCTTTAAATGGAATATCTCAAGCTTGAGTGAATTTAATTGGATATAGTATCTAAGCAAATGTATAGCTGTCCAAGCAAATTCTATCCCGTAATTATTCCTGAAGAAATTGTCATCTTTCGACCTTTTTATCGTCGAAACCATGTTTTTTTATTCTTATCTTCCAAACCGAATTCGATTTCAATTTCAATTTATTTATTTTATAGCGGGCGTACAAATAAGACTTAGTCTTTTATAGTATCTTAAAATTGGACTCTTATGTTAATTAAAATTAGAGCTTTCTTTTAACATTACTAAGATTAAATAAATATAATAAAAAAAATACATAATATAAGTTAATAAAATTAAGATTTGATTCATAATTACTTTCTAGTTACTGTTTTATAAATGTTTAATTAAAGTGACTAAAAATTGCCTTTTTAAATTGTGATATTCCTATTATCTGCTTTATCGCCAATGGTAATGAGTTCCAGAATTTAATGGCGTATACAAAAAATAGCCTTGATGGATTTGGATATGTGCATATAGGTGAAATAAGATTCATTGTTCGATCAGACTGCGCAAAGCATATTTTTTCATATAAGTATGATGGTGCCCTTCTTTGTAATATTTTGTGCAAGAAAATACAACACCTGGATTCAAAGAATTGTTTAAAAGTGCATCCTAGGACAAGTTGATGGTATTGAGAAACATGGTCAAATCTTCGCAAGCCAAAAATGTACCTAATTATATCATTAAAAGCAACAAGCAATTTACGCAGTGATTGAGAATCCAGTTTGGGGTAAACTACTCGTACTGAAGCATAGTCAATAAGTGGTACAAGCAACGATTTACTAATTCTCAGTTTAGTCTCAACCGGTGTTAGATTAGAGAACATATTCAATTTCCGAAGACATCCATAGATACGTTCAACAGAGAGGTTAATATGGTCGACGGGTGAAAGTGAACGATTTATTTTAAAGCCTAGACTTAAAACAGTACTCGAAAACTCAATTTGAAACTGTGCTAGAAAAACAGGTGGTAAATTGTTCGTATCAAATTTCCGTCTAGAGATAGCAATTATTTGGGATTTAGCGTAAGGCCATTACAGAGCGACCAGTTGTAAATCTCATCCAGATCTTCATTTATTCTGCAAGTTAGATCTTCCAGTAAGTTCAAAGGTCCCGAAAGATAAATTTGAACAATATAGAGAAATGAAAATTATTTCTGTTTAAGTGGAGTGATTGAATTAAATTCAATTAAAAAGCTCAAGTGACCTCAACTCCAAGGTGCGTTTCGCCCAGGTACGACAGTGGGCTCATCAGTTAAATGCTGTCGTACCCTTCTAAGACGCAAATATTGGTCGATGTTTACCGACTCTAATAAAATTTACAGCTTTAATAGACTGTGAATTTTATCGTTTTTTTTTTCTCTGATAAATTTGAACATCATCTGCGTAGAGATGTAACATGACATTTTTGCAAACATGTGGTAAGTCATTTATAAACATGCAGAACAAAATAGGACCCAAAATGTAACCCTGTGGGACGCCAGCAAGTAAGCTGATTGAATCACAAGAATTATTGCCAACTTTAACCTTTTGAGTTGGATTTCTATTTCCAGAGCCGGATTAGGCATTTTATTTTTCAAATATTTGGGGCACTGCTTTACCCCGACTCAACTCTGCAGTACATTTTTCGAAAATATGGTTCTTTGGTAGGTGCAGTCAATAATATCCCAATTTAAATTTTTCTTATTATGGTTCGTAAAAACCAATCGAAGGAAAAAAATATATCAAAATTCTAGGAATGACAAGATAAAACTCTTGTAGACTGTATTAAAAAAACTTTTAGGGACCTCTAGCATACTCGTAAAAAAATGATAAGAATCGGTGAAATCGTTCTGGATTGGTTACCATTAATAACAATTTTTCGGATTTTTTTTTCAAGCATTAAATAACTTTAACTAAATTTAGTTTTTTATATTTTAAAAATCATTTTAACAGTTTATGACAAAAAATATTTTCTAAAATTTTGAAAAAAATCGTATGTTATTTTTGGTCTTAATAAAAAACCTGTGGAGGGAAATTTAAAAATGATATCTAATGATGATGATGATGATGATGATGATGATGATGATGATGATGATGATGATGATGATGATGATGATGATGATGATGATGATGATGATGATGATGATGATGATGATGATGATGATGATGATGATGATGATGATGATGATGATGATGATGATGATGATGATGATGATGATGATGATGATGATGATGATGATGATGATGATGATGATGATGATGATGATGATGATGATGATGATGATGATGATGATGATGATGATGATGATGATGATGATGATGATGATGATGATGATGATGATGATGATGATGATGATGATGATGATGATGATGATGATGATGATGATGATGATGATGATGATGATGATGATGATGATGATGATGATGATGATGATGATGATGATGATGATGATGATGATGATGATGATGATGATGATGATGATGATGATGATGATGATGATGATGATGATGATGATGATGATGATGATGATGATGATGATGATGATGATGATGATGATGATGATGATGATGATGATGATGATGATGATGATGATGATGATGATGATGATGATGATGATGATGATGATGATGATGATGATGATGATGATGATGATGATGATGATGATGATGATGATGATGATGATGATGATGATGATGATGATGATGATGATGATGATGATGATGATGATGATGATGATGATGATGATGATGATGATGATGATGATGATGATGATGATGATGATGATGATGATGATGATGATGATGATGATGATGATGATGATGATGATGATGATGATGATGATGATGATGATGATGATGATGATGATGATGATGATGATGATGATGATGATGATGATGATGATGATGATGATGATGATGATGATGATGATGATGATGATGATGATGATGATGATGATGATGATGATGATGATGATGATGATGATGATGATGATGATGATGATGATGATGATGATGATGATGATGATGATGATGATGATGATGATGATGATGATGATGATGATGATGATGATGATGATGATGATGATGATGATGATGATGATGATGATGATGATGATGATGATGATGATGATGATGATGATGATGATGATGATGATGATGATGATGATGATGATGATGATGATGATGATGATGATGATGATGATGATGATGATGATGATGATGATGATGATGATGATGATGATGATGATGATGATGATGATGATGATGATGATGATGATGATGATGATGATGATGATGATGATGATGATGATGATGATGATGATGATGATGATGATGATGATGATGATGATGATGATGATGATGATGATGATGATGATGATGATGATGATGATGATGATGATGATGATGATGATGATGATGATGATGATGATGATGATGATGATGATGATGATGATGATGATGATGATGATGATGATGATGATGATGATGATGATGATGATGATGATGATGATGATGATGATGATGATGATGATGATGATGATGATGATGATGATGATGATGATGATGATGATGATGATGATGATGATGATGATGATGATGATGATGATGATGATGATGATGATGATGATGATGATGATGATGATGATGATGATGATGATGATGATGATGATGATGATGATGATGATGATGATGATGATGATGATGATGATGATGATGATGATGATGATGATGATGATGATGATGATGATGATGATGATGATGATGATGATGATGATGATGATGATGATGATGATGATGATGATGATGATGATGATGATGATGATGATGATGATGATGATGATGATGATGATGATGATGATGATGATGATGATGATGATGATGATGATGATGATGATGATGATGATGATGATGATGATGATGATGATGATGATGATGATGATGATGATGATGATGATGATGATGATGATGATGATGATGATGATGATGATGATGATGATGATGATGATGATGATGATGATGATGATGATGATGATGATGATGATGATGATGATGATGATGATGATGATGATGATGATGATGATGATGATGATGATGATGATGATGATGATGATGATGATGATGATGATGATGATGATGATGATGATGATGATGATGATGATGATGATGATGATGATGATGATGATGATGATGATGATGATGATGATGATGATGATGATGATGATGATGATGATGATGATGATGATGATGATGATGATGATGATGATGATGATGATGATGATGATGATGATGATGATGATGATGATGATGATGATGATGATGATGATGATGATGATGATGATGATGATGATGATGATGATGATGATGATGATGATGATGATGATGATGATGATGATGATGATGATGATGATGATGATGATGATGATGATGATGATGATGATGATGATGATGATGATGATGATGATGATGATGATGATGATGATGATGATGATGATGATGATGATGATGATGATGATGATGATGATGATGATGATGATGATGATGATGATGATGATGATGATGATGATGATGATGATGATGATGATGATGATGATGATGATGATGATGATGATGATGATGATGATGATGATGATGATGATGATGATGATGATGATGATGATGATGATGATGATGATGATGATGATGATGATGATGATGATGATGATGATGATGATGATGATGATGATGATGATGATGATGATGATGATGATGATGATGATGATGATGATGATGATGATGATGATGATGATGATGATGATGATGATGATGATGATGATGATGATGATGATGATGATGATGATGATGATGATGATGATGATGATGATGATGATGATGATGATGATGATGATGATGATGATGATGATGATGATGATGATGATGATGATGATGATGATGATGATGATGATGATGATGATGATGATGATGATGATGATGATGATGATGATGATGATGATGATGATGATGATGATGATGATGATGATGATGATGATGATGATGATGATGATGATGATGATGATGATGATGATGATGATGATGATGATGATGATGATGATGATGATGATGATGATGATGATGATGATGATGATGATGATGATGATGATGATGATGATGATGATGATGATGATGATGATGATGATGATGATGATGATGATGATGATGATGATGATGATGATGATGATGATGATGATGATGATGATGATGATGATGATGATGATGATGATGATGATGATGATGATGATGATGATGATGATGATGATGATGATGATGATGATGATGATGATGATGATGATGATGATGATGATGATGATGATGATGATGATGATGATGATGATGATGATGATGATGATGATGATGATGATGATGATGATGATGATGATGATGATGATGATGATGATGATGATGATGATGATGATGATGATGATGATGATGATGATGATGATGATGATGATGATGATGATGATGATGATGATGATGATGATGATGATGATGATGATGATGATGATGATGATGATGATGATGATGATGATGATGATGATGATGATGATGATGATGATGATGATGATGATGATGATGATGATGATGATGATGATGATGATGATGATGATGATGATGATGATGATGATGATGATGATGATGATGATGATGATGATGATGATGATGATGATGATGATGATGATGATGATGATGATGATGATGATGATGATGATGATGATGATGATGATGATGATGATGATGATGATGATGATGATGATGATGATGATGATGATGATGATGATGATGATGATGATGATGATGATGATGATGATGATGATGATGATGATGATGATGATGATGATGATGATGATGATGATGATGATGATGATGATGATGATGATGATGATGATGATGATGATGATGATGATGATGATGATGATGATGATGATGATGATGATGATGATGATGATGATGATGATGATGATGATGATGATGATGATGATGATGATGATGATGATGATGATGATGATGATGATGATGATGATGATGATGATGATGATGATGATGATGATGATGATGATGATGATGATGATGATGATGATGATGATGATGATGATGATGATGATGATGATGATGATGATGATGATGATGATGATGATGATGATGATGATGATGATGATGACGAAAAAAGTGGGTCTTGTAATTCTGTGTCTGTTCGACTACAGCCTAAGCGGCTCGGGCGATTTTCTTGAAGCATCGTAGCCGTAGGTAGGTATACCTATATATACCTACTATTTTTAAAATTGTCAATTTTTTTAATTTTTAAATAACGATTTGAGAAATTTGGAAATAGGTACTTTGATATATTGTTTGTTGTGAATAAATTGTCTATAGGCAGGTATAATGTGTGTATGTATTATGATTTCAATGTTGTTATGTCGAAATATGTTAGGTACCTATCTACCTATATATCACTTTGGTCTAGAACTGTATTTGTTCTGTGTTTGCTCTTTTTATAATCACTTGTTTTGGTTATTTTCAAACGTCCCGAAGAAGTTTTTTTCTTATACCAACCAAATATTAAATGATTATTTTTTCTGATGACTTTTACAAGGTAGGGAAGTTATACCTTGTTTTGCACTTTAAACCGTGAATTGAAATTAAGAATGATAAATTTAAATTGACTTCATTTGGTTGAAGAATTAAAAATAATTTATTTACATACATATTTTTGACTCGATTTTAGTTGTATCCTTATGTTAATTTTGGACTTTATTGCACTTCCAAGAGTGCAATAAAGTACAAAACTGAAATGAAATAAAGCCCAAAGAGAATAACACAAGAAATGAAAATACAAAATTTTATCTTAAAAGTTGGAATAGAAACTTTTTCATTGAATAATGAAAACTTCAGAACGACCAGCTCGATTGAAGGGTATCTATCATATAGCTATTTGTGCTCAAAACTTCCAAAAAAAGGAAACTTTTTCAAATTTTTGGACATTCTAAGAGTGTGCAAAATCTCAAAAGATGAAAGGCGCCATTCAGATGTATTCAGATGTGTACGTACCAAAACAGTCTAGATGCTTAAAGGAAGATTTAGTGAAGTTTGCTTAGAAAAGCAACTGGAAGACAAAATTAATTTGCAACAATGTATTAATCAACTCTCTTTAAGAAATTGAAGCCAACTGAATTTATCGAACCTGTAGCAGATAGTGGAAAAGATTAATAATAATTATGGTATCTACGTATATTTAATATTTAAGAAAATTGATTGAAATTCTTTTTTTGTTTTTGTTCCTAGTTTATTTTTTATTGTTAGTTTAGTGTTACACTTTTTCAAAACAATTTGTTATTACAAAATAATAGATTTTGTTTTTTTTTGTATAAAACAATTTTTTTTTTTTAGCAAAAACTTCAAAAAATATGGAGTTTTTGCACTCTTCAAAGTGCAATAAAGTCCGAAATTTTGTTTTGGACTTTATTACATAGCACTTTATTTCATGGCACCTAATAATCACCTGGTTAAGGGGAGATTCTAAGGGCGTAGTCCTTTTCTTTACCCCCACCTGAGGTAGAATCCCACCACCAGGCCCGTAGCAGCATGTGGCTCCTTGCAAATCTAGCAGATGAGTTCGACAAGTCAGTGTTTTTTGTATATGTCCATTTGTTAAGTCAGTATTGCTGATTAAGTTCAAGGGACTGTTCCTCTTCTCAAGAGAATTTTACCAATTTTAGAAAAAGCATTTAGCTCCATCACCTCACGCTCAGAGGAGTGGCAAACGCAATATAGGCGAAGTGCCCATTCTTCGTTTCTTGGTCGCTATCGTCTGTGATCATTTTTGTGTTTCCATTTTTTTACTGTGGTTGAAGGCGATTTTCGGAGTTTAGAAATTTTCAAGCCGTAAATAATTACTATCAATAATACAAAAAGTAAAAGTTCTAAAGTACTGCAAGAATTATGAAAGAGATAAAAATGAAAATTAAATTAACATTTTTCAAGCTTCATTTGGGTTTACATATAAATAGTCATAAATGGGTTAAAGTGCACCAAGTCCATTTTCAATTGCAAGCTAACAGCCCATACATGGTTTATTATGCTCTAAAGACCATTTAAGGTAAGATGTACCTGGAGTCTCGGACTGTTGGACCAATTGTCAGAGAAGATTTTATGGTTGACATGTCTGAGTACAGTTGCTGTGAGATGAGTAACCCCATTTCCACCAACACTCAAATCAGGAGCGCCCTCAGGACGAGTGTTACTTTGATCACTTGCAAATATGTCCAAATCATAACTTAATGCAGATACCCCAGTCAAGACTTAATTTTTGTATCTCCAATTATGAGATTTTGAGGGATTGTATTGTTTTAAGCCACTTCAAACTGGAGTTGTAACTATTTGCTGATAAACTGCTAAGAAAATCATCTTTTGACACCAGAAAAAGATGCTGTCAAAATTGGTGTCGTATTTTAAAAAGCTTATCATGCCTTGATTTGACATAGATTTTTTGGCTCCCAATATGTTGCATGTGAAAGTTTCTTATGTTTATATGTGATTGTTCTTAGGTCTTTTCTAATAGAACTGCGATACAGGCCGTTTGAATACATGAAATTTATAATTTCAATTTATTTTAACTAATTCTTAGTGGTAGGTATTTCAGGCCTAGATTTTTCTTTGATCTTTTTTTTCTGTCTTCGGTAGATTTGATTTGGGTTCGTCATCGGAACAATCACCATCTGTCGAACTTACCTGTTTATATTAAAAAATTTATAAAAAAATCGAACTTTTTTCACTGAAATGAACTTGACACTTGATCTTTCAACAACGAGCTTATTGGAGAATGACGAAGCCCTCACAGAAAAAAAAAACAGCTTATCATAATAAAATAGACCTGGTATATATATTTCTAAATTGCAGTTTTTCAAAATAGTGTTGTTATAGGAGAAATAAATGATTTTGAATTTGGAAACCCAGATATGGTTTTTTTATTGGGTAAAGGGTTCCAATCCGTTTTGAGATTGAACAATAAAACAAAATAAAAATCAAGTAGGTACCTACATCATTTTCTTCCAAAATTATTTGTGACCTGTTTCAGTAAAATGTTTTGTCATTTTTAAGTTATATTTTGAGTTTTCAGAAATTTTATTAATTATCTTCACAATATTACTATTTTGAAAGTTGATAGCAATGGACATTTGCGGAAGAGCAGATTGGTCTTAAAGGCTAATTTTCTTTATGAATCTTCAGTTCTTCAGTGAGATAAACATTTTGGGATTGTTGGCAGTGTATGTTGTCCTGATACTTTTGTTTTCAAATTCGTTTATAATTTTTGGACTGAATAAATCCTTACAATAACTATTGTTACAAACTTATGGTTTGTTGTTAGAGTCATTTTCCAAAATGGCATACGTATCTCGATTTCCCATTATATCATTCATAATATGGATCTTTCGAAATTGCAACAGTGTGTAGTGACCGCTGTATATAAATTCACAACTACATAGGTACTTACTCGTACAACTGACATAAAATACATATACATACTTATCCTATTTCTATAGCTCTGAAGTTCATTTGATTGATGGCGGTTCTAGCTTGTGGTCGTGGTCTTACCTTTTAATTATTATCAACTATCATAAAACCAAATTGTTAAAAGTTAAAAATTAAATTAAATGATGTGATTAATAAGTTTAAGTTATTTATGAATATAAATAAATGAAAATTACAAAACTTAATAACGCATCAAGTGACATTATTCAATTTGATTAAAAATTATTAAAATTTCAGCTTAAATTTTGTTCATATGTACAGTACAATTTTTTATATTAAAAGATATGCGGATATCTCAAAATGGGGAGAGTACGATAACTTAGGCGCCAAAAATTGATAACGGATTTTTGTAGAAGGGTCAAATACAAGCGTTTTTTACTGTGAGAGGGAAGGTCTATCTCGCCCCGTTTAGGAGGTAGGGGCGATTTTAGAAAAAATGACTTAAATTGAAAACAAAAATATTAAAAAACAACGGCAACCTTTACAATAAAATACTATACCGGTTTTGAAAGCCAGAAGTCTGTTCTATAATCGTAAATTTAAATTAAATTATTTATGTCAATAGTTTTTGAAAAATTTGCACGCAAGCTCAAAATTTTGTTAAAAAAAAATGAAAAAAAAAAGTTTAGACCAATTTTTTTCAAAATTGTAAAATGAAATGCTTAATTGGCTTTTTGTGGTCAATGCTACTATTAATTCTGAATCGAACACAAAAAACCGAATGGTTTTATGCCTTCTAGTTTTTGAGAAAATTACTAAAACTTCTTTTTATGAAATTTTTGATTTTTTATATTTACCTACGGTGACTTCATTTTGAGGATTAATGTTAATGTGGTTCATTTGTAGGTAAAGTACAGCAAATCATTTAGGGTTACCAAGAATGCACCAGAGTAGGTAGAATTGCATGGCATTTCGCGTCTCAGTCAGTCAGTTTGTGAGTAAGTCAGGTGTTACTTAAGAATAGTCAAGTCAATTTTTCAATGTTCAATGTATTAAAACCGTGTTTACAGGAATTTTGATCACAAAAAAAAAAATTATAGCAAACACCTCCCGAATCTCTAGCCAATATTGAGGCCCATGGAAAAATGTGCCGATAGATGGGTTTATTGCTCTGAGATTAACTTTTATATGGATTGCACCAGAGAAACTTTTAAATCATTAGTTTTAAGCAAAATTTAAGTAACGTTATTTATTAAAATAAAAGATTAACTATGTAAATCATTTAAATGTAATTTGAATTTTATATACCCACCTACAAATTTGTAACTATATATTTACTTATGTATCTTAGTCTGTAAGAGTATAATATGCTCTGGTTGATGAATAAATAATAATAATAATATTGTATTCTTACAATTTTTGTCACCTTTTTGAGTTGGAGTTGAGGGGAGTTGACGCTTTAGTTGGAATTAGACCAATTTCTTCTAAGAACGCGATGCTTTTGAAATATTTTTTTTGAAATATTGAAAAGTTATTTAATTTAGGATGAAGTAGTGGGCTTAGTCGCCATTCTTTATTCAAAGAAAAAAATACTTCACTCTTACAAAGGTTGAATAACGAATGACCTTGGTAAACAATAACCTGTACCATATTAGCATTAAAAATGTTAGACACAAACAATAAACATACATATTAATTAAGGAATTATATAAATTTGCTGCATTCGTACAGTAGTACCTAAGTAATGTGAATTTTTCATAATGTATTAAATTTTCATGTCTGAACATTTTAAATGTGCAACTTTGGGCTACGTACATACATATATTTAGTAGACATTGGATATAGACCATAGGGTAAATTCAAAGTTTCTTTAAATCCAGATTCTGTAAATGCAAAAGAAACCTTGCATACACCCAACCTCGCACCTACCCCAAATCCTATAGTGTGCCCAGGCAGGGGGGTTGCAGGGGGGCAGCAAGCCCCCCCATACATATCTCACTGTTTATACGCCGTAATGTGTAAGCAAGCAAAAACAGCAAATATCCCATAAAAAAGTAGTTTTAGTTATTTTCAATTTTCTCAAAAACCAGACGACACAAAATCATCTAGTTTTCAGTTTTTGAATAAGAATATATTAGAGCAACGAATTTTAGGAAAAATAATAATACATATATAACTTTGCAGTTTTGAAAAATTAAACTTTAAACTTTTTTTGTATGTTTTTTTTTCACCAAAATTTGAGTTTAAAACTCGTTTTTTTCAAAAACTGTGCATAGATTCTGCTTGATTTAAAAATTATCTAATTATCTATTTAAATCATTCTTATATTTTTAAAGAAAATAATCGAAAATATCAAGTGATCTCTACAATGGTGGCTAAATGTTTTTCGTGTAAAAATAATGTAACCAGACATAATCCGGGTGTGGTGACATTGATAATGAGTTGTTCCAAAAGCTAAAATCTGGTGAAATATCAGCATAGAAATGTGTAACTTGCAGGCTCCAATCATCTACGCATAACCCCAATAATGTCAGCATGGGTGACTCAGACTCCGAATCTGAAATTGGTTTTAGTCAAGCTGTTCACAAAATGCAAGTAGAATTACAAAAAATCAAGGCCACTCAATTAGCATTTACCGATTCAACGTGAGTAAACAACTCTCGGAGATCGAAAATATGGCAAAAACAATAACGGAAAATAAAACAAAAATAGCCGCGCTGGAGTTTGTTTCTCAGCATCATCGAATTCATCAACTGGAGCAAAAAGAAACAAATAAAAAAATCATAATCTACAATATTTCATCTCTTGGACCGAACGAGAACTTGAGTACAGTCCTCACTCAAATACAAACAGCCCTATCCAATGTTCCACTGAAAGAAGACGATATTGTAAACATCAAGAGACTTTCAAGTAAATCAAGTAAACCTGGACCAGTTTTAGTTGAGATGAAGAACGAGAACATCTGCCAACGACTTCTGACTGCATCGAAATTACACCAAATTAGAGTATCACAATCACAATCCCAAAATCAAAATTTTATTTCTTTCACTAAATCCAATTCCATTTCTAATTCTGTTAATGATAATGATAATAATAGTCTAATTTATATAAACGAATTCATTCCTATTACAGAACATTTATTGTATAAAAAAGCAAAAGCACACAAACAAGAACATAACTTTAAATACCTATGGAGGAAAAATGGCAATATTTTCTTGAGGAAGACTGACGATAGTAAGACGTACAAGCTATCATCATTTACTGATTTTAGCTTGATTCAATAAATTTAAAAACCAGCAAGTACAAATCCATTAAATCAATAACAATTTTCAATGAATAAACTTTATATTTATTATCAAAAAATTAACAGAGCTATCACCAAAACCCAGAACATCAAACTTTCTATTTAAAGTTCCGATTTTTATATCATTTGCTTCACAGAGACCAATCTCAACGATAATATTTATTCAAATAAAATTATTCCTTCAAATTACAACGTTTTTCGGAAAGATAGGAATAACGAGATTTTTAACACTCGCGGGGGAGGTGGTTGCTTGATTGCAGTGAACAACATATTCCAGCAATAAGACTGGACAAATTACAAACGCGCTTTGAAGATTTATGGGTGTGTATATCCAATCCGAATAATATGAGGAAATGTTTTCTTTGATGTAATTATATAAGACCACAAACAACATCTGATGCTTATGAGTTATGACCAAATACATATGTGAAAGTCTCTGTTCTGGTTTTCAATCATTTCCGACCAACTCCGAAGTGATATACCTAGGCGATTTCAATGTTCCAAATATAACATGGACTCCCGAAATAAGGGGCCCTACTATGTAACTCGATTCTACTTTCGGTTCTATTCGAAAGTCATTTCCGATTCTACTTTCAAATAGAACTATCTAAGAAAGTAGAATCGGATGCCGGTAATGCCAATTATTTCCCACAAAATTTCCGATTTTCGAACGAGTCTCGGATTATATTTGACAACCAAAGTAAAAACAAGAAACAGCTGGTGTGAAAAAATAGAATTTATAGCGAAGCAATTAAATTGAAAACAATAATAATAACAAATAAACATGGACAGTGTCGCAATTTGGTTTAATTCAGATGAAAATCCGGAACGAATAGAACAAATTGAACGAAGGCGAATTAGAGACAAATCCAACATAATGGAGCTTAGCGAGAAAAGGTTTACACATCCAATATTTATTAAAAGACATTTTTAATCCAATAAAATAAATTTATTTCAGCTTTGTTAAAAATTACCGTCTGTCAAAAGACGCCTTTACTTATTTATTGAATAATATTTCAACAGATCTTAGTGTTCGCAGAAGGCAAACTTCTGTTCCCAACATGATCAAGGTATCAGCTACCTTAAAATTTTTGGCAACAGGAGGTTACCAAAACCAAATCGGTGAAGACAGGCACGCGGGACTTGCTCAACAAACTATGTCGAAGATTATAGCCGAGGTTATAACTTCAATTGAGAAAGTAATTTGTCCTCAACTAATCAACTTCAAAATGACAGAGAAAGAAAAAACCAAATCAAAACGCCATTTTTGGGAAAAATCTCGAATTCCTGGTGTGATTGGTGTTGTTGATGGAACGCACATTCAACTTATTCGACCAACTAAGAGCGAACATCTTTTCTTCAACAGAAAACTCAAGCATAGTATTAATGCGATGGTGGTAAGTTCAAATAATCATAAAATACATATGCACATATACACAAAGAACAACTTGAGATGAAACTTTGTTTTAAACTAGATATGTGACTATACTACGGCAATAAGATCGGTAAATGGACGATATGGAGGCGCATCTCATGATTCTCATGTCTGGGGTCTTAGTGCTGAAAGAGCTTACCTCAAACGGTGCTTTGAAAATGGAGATAAGTCGTCCTGGATCTTAGGCAAGTTACTAAACCTACAATTTTAAACTAAAAAAATATTAAAAACAATTTTTAGGAGACTCTGGGTATCCTTTAGAAGAGCCTTGGATTATGACACCATACAGGACGGCAGCTGAAGGATCTATTGAATCGAAATTCAATGAAAAGTTTTCAATTTCGAGATCAATTATCGAGCGCGTTTTTGGTGTCCTTAAGGCAAGGTTCCGATGTCTTTTGGCGGCAAGAGAACTTCATTATCCACCCAAGAAAGTCACTCAAATTTTGAGAGAGAAATAATATAAGAAATGATTTGTTTAATTCATAAATACATATGTATATTTATTTTTAAAAAACTCACTTATAAAACTAAAAATACGATAAAATAAAAATAAGTCTTCAAGTCTATGAAAAAATAAATATGAACTCTTATAACTATGATAACATAAATAAACTTAAATTCGGTTTTAAAACTAGAAAACACTTTGTTAGTATTAAAATAGGTATATTATTAGTATTGCGCGTTCATTTGTTGGCGAAGTCTTAAGATCTCTTTCTTCAGTTCCAATTTAGCAACAGAATTTTGGTTTTTTTCGATGTGACTTTGTTTTTTAAATTCAAATTTTTGTTTTTTAAGTTCTAGTTTTTCTTTTTTAAGTTTGTATATTCTTTCATTCAGTTCGGAGTCCCTTCGTTTATACTTCAGAATTCCTTTCAAATTCTCATTTATCTCCTTCATAACATCGTACGAATTGTTGTGATACTTCATTTGATTTTCAACTTGTCGTTCGAGGAGTGATGTTTGCCGTTTTTTTGGTGTTATTTTGGACTGTGGGACATTTTCTTTTTCATCGTTTAGAATATTGGTTAAACTTGGTTCGATTTCTGTCTCAGCGACCACGGCATCGCACGCACTGAAGTCTTCATCTTGTTCATTATTGCATCCAAAACTAAGAGATGCATCCATTCCACCGATTGCTTGATCTAAATTTAGCAATTCAGTGACTTTCTCTTCCAGTGGAGTAAGAGAATAGCACTTAGGCGGACCACCACTGTAGGAAACCTTGAATAATAATAACAAATATAATAATAACAAAAATAATAATAATAATAATAATAATAATAATAATAATAATAATGATAATAATAATGATAATAATAATATAGACCTATTTACTGACCCTGACTGTTACCAGAACAAAATAATACCATTACATAATAACCAACTCTATAAAAAAAAATATAATCTAACATTTCATCGATCAGCCCATAGGATCTACAGTTGGGTTAGCTAGACCACCCGATAAAACTTCCGCTAGCTAACCATGATCTAATGGACCGTTGCCGAAAAAAAAGAAAAGAAGTAAAAAGAGGCGGAGCCTATCCTTGGCTAAGAAAATAATTAATTTTTCTAGGCAAGGATAGTCAGTTGTTAAAACAATTTAATACGGGCGAGACGAACACAAGAAAAGAAAAACAAAGTACAGAAATTAAGAACATTACAACAAAAAAACCAATAAACTTAACAAGAACACAAAAATAAACATTATTTTTCGGTATTCCTACGAGTTATTAGGAATTAATAAAAACGATAATTGTGGTGAAATTTATAAAGAAAAAAAGGAAATATAAAATGAAAACTACGAGTAAAGTAATGTAATGTGTATAAAAGGAAATAAAATATAAAGAAACGTGGTAACCTAGTGCTGTAACGAAAGAAAAAACAAGAAGACAATTTAACAGAAGGTTCTACAAAACAAAAAACTGAAAAGACAACGAAAAAAAAACAAGTTGAAATACCTACGAGGACATATTTTATATATTGGTAAAAAAAAAAAAAAAGGACAAAAAAAATAAAAACTATAAAAGGTGATAAAATATACTAACTACCAGTGCCGCCTATCATCCTTTTTCATCATTAACGTCATTCCAACATCATCAACATCATCATCATCATTAACATCATCGTCAACCGGCTTATCATCATCATCATCATCAACCTCCAATTTTTCCCTCCAACTATAGTAAAGGTGTCCCAGTGTAGTGATTCCCCTTCCGCTGTTATACATCTATCCTATTACCAATACTTACCCTATATACTTACCCAGCTCCTAGTGTAAATTTTTTTTCTCTATCCCAGTATCCGCGTATGTGCCTTCGTTTTGTGATAAATTTGTGTTTAATTATAAGTGTATTTATTATATTACAATATATTTTAAAAAAGAAGAAAAAGAAAGATAAAGAAACTAAGTAATTCAGGTGCAACATAAAAAAATTAAGGAATTGTAACTAATAAAAAAGAAAAGGGATAAGAAAATCTAAATCAAAACAAATCGCTATATTTAATACTTAACTTACACCCCTAAAACAAAAGAAGAGAAAAGAAAAAAAAAACAACAACAAAATACGCAATATACATTTTTTTTAGATTTTGATTGCTGAACCAAGGTGTTGCACTACAGTGGGAGCAGAAAAAAATTAATTTGGAAAAAAAAGTAAGTGTTTTATCATTATTTTTGGATGATCTCATAAACATCTGGTTTTTTTTTTGTTTTTTTTATTTCTGTTCCCCTTTTTTGTCGCTTTACTTATTTTGATTAATTGAATTTTAATAACTACAAACGAGAACTAAGGCGATTTACTTTTTTTTGGGTTTAATTTCGAATTTTTTTTTGATTTAATGATTACCTACAATGAATAAAACAAATTGAATACCTTTTAAGAAATACTTACCTGAAAATAGTCACCTAAAGAAAAATGTAAAGAAGTTTAAAAAAAGAAAAAAAAATTACCTGAGAATAAAATTTTAACTAAATACTTACCTGATTAAGAGAGGATATCTATTTACCTATACAGAACAAAAACAAATTTAATACTTACCTATTCGGATTGAATACTTACCCATTTACTTATTAAATGTTATAGGAATTATAGGATTAAGACTTTTACTTACCCTGGAAAATAAAAACAACGGATTTTTATAATTTTTTTTTTATTACTATCGGGAAGGCGATTCTCTTTTTTTTATTTTTTTTTGTGTTCCTAATTAGGATGTCCGATTAGGAAGCCAAGGACCGAGGTGGAGATGACTGACATGAGGTAAGGTGCGATTAGTGTGTTACGGTAAGATTTACCGCAACAAAAACTATTCTTTGTCTCTATTCGTAAAACGTTCTTTCGACTATGTTGTTTAGTCATAGTCTCACTCTCGATATCTGTTTTCCCCTCCATCCCAACCATTCCCATATTTCGACCCACATTTTGAGTCCGTTGTCCTCATGGAGCTTGAGAGTAGCTCAGAGAGGATGACAAAATAGGTATCCTATAATTCGATCGTGTTGAGCCAGCGGATGGGCTGGAGACTCACACGCCATCTATTCAGAGAACGAGGAAACTTATACTGGAAGACAACCAGAGAACGAAACATACACGTATACTTTAAAGTGGATAGGAGAACAACACAACATCAACAACATCAGATAAAGATAACTTAACTTCTGAACTCACTTTTAAAGACGGCTTTGAGCCCACCGTAAAATTCTTCATTTAAAACTTAATTTAAATAACAGACCAGCATCAAAGAATGGAACGCTAAACGCTCTTCCCTATCCCACCAAATCTGCACAAAGGTCCACCGAATAGTAGATTGCGCGTTAGGTAGTTTAATTTGAATATTTGCCTTCCTTCTTCGGTTTCTCAAAATTGTTTAAAGATTAAATACTAGTATTGGCTCCTTTTTCGAATTAGTTGAAAATAGTAAATTTAGTAGAGTAGCTGAGAGAATGCTCAGAATATTTTCTTCAACTTTTTATAATTTCTTTATATTTTTCTCAAAAATAGTAATGGTAAAAAAAAGTCAGGGTACGGCCTTGGATTCGCTAAGTTTTGGGACAGCACCAATAACTTGGGGAATTTATTGATTGTGTGGGTGAATGAGAGTTTCGTTGGAACTCAACATCGGAGTGGTACCGTAACCGAGTTCCACGAAAGCTTTTGATTGAGAGTGTGAATGTGTGAGTGAAAGAGGAGGCCAAGAGAAATAAAAGGCTAAATGGTTAATCTAATTCTTGGTTGACCAGCTAAGCCGATAGGCGATTTGATAATTTTTGAGAAGGAAAAAGAAAAGATAAAAAGTTGAAGAAAGCGTTGAAAGTGAATAGTTATTTGAAAAAGAAATAATAGTCTAAATTCGAAAAAGGAGAAAGGAGCTAAATTGGAAAGAGTTAATAGCCAGAAAGGGGCGAAGGAAATCTTTGAGGAAAAGAGGAAGGAAGAAAAAAAAAGGAATTGGAAAAGATAAGTAGTGTTTTAAGTTGTAGAGTTTTATTCGTTTGCAAAAAGTGTTGTGCAAAATAAATTCGGTTGATCTTTGTTTCGTTACTATGATCTCAAAATTGTGAGACGCGCGCCCCTTTACAGTAGTTTTGATTATCTGTTTTATTTCGGGACCGAGTGATAGCGGTCCATTCTTGCGGTCTGTGTTTTTAAAATCCCCCTTTGTTTCATTTTATATAATTTTCAATTTCATTTCATTTAATTTAATAATTTCATTTATCTTCAATTGGTTTTAACCAAATTATTTTTTGTATTTATACCTAAGTATATTTGAAAAAAATTCTAGGTTTTAATCCAGGCGCAAGCCACGGTTTCCTAGATATTTTTAAATAAAACCTTCTTTAATTTAAAGTTGTATTTCCTTCAATCATTGAAGAAATTTACAGCATCCCGGTCAAGGCAAACGACCCTAAACAGTTTCCTGGCGCCCACCCCTCCCACGTAAGTACGCCCCAGTACTTCCATTTATTTAATTGCCTTTTTTATAATACCCAAATTCGTCTTTTTATTCGATCTGAGTTGTTTACCTTTTTTTTATCACAAATTTAATTCGACGAACCCACCCCCCGCTGACTAGCCGGTGAGCTGCGTCGTTACACACCGCAGTTGTTGTTGCAATATTTCTAATCTCTTTCTCTCTATCATACTTCTTGATCTTTGACATTTCATCAATTCGATCTAATCTCTCGCGTGTGCCGGTGGCACATTTTAATAATTGAATAATTCGTTTGTTGGTTTTTTTATATAATTATAAGTGGATTCGTATAATCCAAAGTCGCGGTTTCTAAAGTTCTCGTCACCTTAATCATCCTAATAATTCTTCATAAAACTCGGGAAAAATATTGCAACAAGTGGAGTCAACTTGTGAGCTAGGGGCTGATGCATATTTAGGAGGAAGCATCAGCCATGGTGGTATCCGGCGGATACAAGGGTGGGCAAAACCTCCGAGGGTCAACTCCATCAAAGACCCTCCCCCTCTATAAGAATCACTACCCCATGCGTGGATGAATTCGGGTCACCATTTTTTTCGTTGATTTTTCATACATTCCGGCATGAAGTCGTAACCCCGTCCAGTACTGCGGTAGCAAGAACCCCCCCATCGGCGAGCTAAGTCGTGCCTATGCAAGCATGCCATGTTACTGTGGACTGGACACCCTTTCCATCCTGCTGCCAGGATCAGCCTCTGGGTCCTGTAACTAGTGGTTGTAATGGTGGTAAGGGAAGGAGAGGTCAAGACCTGATTAGGGTTCGTTACAGGTGGCGCCCAACGTGGGGCTCGAATTGTCCAACATTTTAACATCATTTTGGGGAAGTTTGATCAAGATTTTTACTTAGTGATTATGCTGCGTTGAGCATATTGTATTTTGGTTTCTTGATTATGTTCCTTCAGTAATTAAATCCGTTAAACATTTTTGTTTGTAACTTTTTTCCTAATTTGCTTGGAACGTCCGCTTAAAGGGGTAATCCATTCCCTGTTAAGGCAGTTGCGCTTCTTACCAAAGAAGTTTATCATCAAGTTTTCTTTTTTCATTATTTGCTGTTTCAAATCCTAAGTTTTTGCGATTTTTTTTTTAGTCAAGCTTCAGTTGTTTGAAATACTTTTTTGAATTTTTTTTGAGATTTGCTGGTGCAGGGTTATGATGCTTGGCTGTCAGCTTGGCTAGAGAAGCCAGATGATCAATGCAAGCACTAACCGTGACATACAGGACATTCAAGGACCAAAGTACAGTATGGGAAACGCAGTATGATTGATTGTAATCTGATTAGATTTACGTGGTTTCATAGAGGGCAGATGTTTGAGTAACATGCTAAATCGCTGATCGTATTGCTTCTTTTGCTGTCATCTCCACCTCAACCTAATGAATATTATTGATTTTTCTTGATTCTTTTCGTTATTTTTTCATTTTGAGATTTAGTTTTTCTTCATTTATTTGAATTTCTATAGCTTATTTTGGATATTTAGATTTTTTGAGTTTGTAATTTTTTTATAATTTTGATAGTTTTACTGAATTTCGATTTCTTTTGAATTTTGATTTTTCTTTGAATTTTGGAGTTTATAGTTTTGATTTTTTTTTAATTTTGATTTTTTTTCTCGAATTTTGATTTTTTTTAGTTTCTTTTATTTTTGAATTTCTCATTTTGAATTTTGTTGAATTTAAATTTTTTTTTTGAATTTTAAGGCTTTGTCTATTTTAGGTTTTTCTCTTTGGTTAATTCTTGGTAAGATTTTCTTTTTTTAATTATTACCTTCCATTCCCTACCCTTCTTTTTTTTGCTCTTCCTTCTTTCGGTTTTATATATTTTATATTTTTTTTGAAATGCGCAAGCGAGTGACTAGGTCTAAGGGCAAAGCTACCTTGCGAAGTCAGGTAATAAGGTCCCAATTTTTGACTGATTCCGTTGCGGACTTAGGCGTCCCGCAAGACACTCCTCAACCCCCTCCTCAGCGTTCAACGGATGAGGCAACCAACATTGACGGAGCCGCATCCTTACTGGCTCAGAGTCATGAGACAGGGGCTAGGCCACGCACATTGGTACCTAATCCAAAGCCACGTGTGTCATTGGGTGGGAATGAAGAAGAACTCTCCGGCTACATCCAGGAAGTGGTCACTGCTGCTGTTGGAGCAAGTCGTGCGGAGGACTTCCGATTCTTTTCTGGGGAGATGGAGCGAACGAGAACGGCTCTTCGTGATGAAATGGCCAGCATCATTCGCGAAAACCTGGTAGCACCAACGCCAGGTGCCAAGACCCCAAATCAACCCAACCCAGGTGAAGCACCCCGCCATTTTTCTACTTCTCGCGAGCCACGCCAAAGATATTCCTCCCCTCCCCAGAACCGGAATCCTCCACGGATGCAGCCTCCTCTCCAACGGAATACAGCGGCGGACACTTCTAACATGGATGAATTTCTGCGCCGGTTGCATGACCTAACGTTGAGCGACCCCAATGATCAAGCCCAAGCACCACCTCGTTCCACAGGTTTTAGGTACCACAACTTCCACAAGTGGGGGCTAAAATTCGATCCCAGAAAAATGACGGTCGACGAATTTTTATTCAGACTGGAGCGGTTGAAGTCCGGTAACAGAGCAACATGGGATGAAATTGTCCTAAATTTTCACCACTTTGTTACTGGGCCGGCGGAGACATGGTTTTGGGTTTACCTTAAAGGTAATCCGGAAGTTCCATGGTTGGCACTCAGGGATGCACTAATCGAGCAGTTCCGGAGCTTGCAGTCAGACTCCGAGCTGTCACGGAAGCTGTACGACCGGCATATGGGGCAGAACGAGACCTTTGACGAGTTTTTCGCGGACATTCAAAAACTCAACAGCATGCTGAGGATTCCGAAATCCGACGCGGAAATTATTGAGGTGCTGAAAACAAATGTCAAAAGGCAAATGGGAATGCTCCTGATAACTTACGACACTCGTACCCTGACCCATATGGTTTATGTCTGTCGAAAAGTAGAAAAGTATCTCCTCGATCGAGAAGCCGGAACTCTGAGACCAAGACCTGGAGTTGTACCACCGCCCCGAAGAACTGCAGTTTCCGAGCTAGTTGCTGTAGAGAGAGAGGAAGAGGTATTTGCTCCTGAGCTCGAGGCATTCCACCACAAAAAAGACAGAGACTCTCGAAATTACACCTGTTGGAACTGTAAGGGAAAGGGTCATTCATTCTTCGAATGCCCGGACCCACAGAGGTCACTCTTTTGTTTTAAATGTGGTTGGGACAACACCACCTCACCCCAATGTCCTCGTTGCTCGGGAAACGAGCCGAAGAGCAGTTTGAAGTCCCGGGGGAATTGCTCTCTGGAGAAGAACCCGGAGTCCCAATAAAACACTCTTCTGTTCCCTCTTCTCCCTCCAGCAACACCGATTCCCCATCAAAATGTTCGCCAATCCCTCCAGTCCCAGCCGTCAGGATCATGTCCAGACCTAAAACCTCAACGGTAACAGAAAATATACCACCCGTTACTACCAGAAAACCGCTGAAAACCTTGCACGAAAGGCTTCAAAACTATCTCGAAGTCCGAAAAAGGATTTTTGGAACTCAAAACACCGTCGTTTCCGAAAAAGTGGCTAAACTTAGGAAGAAGTTTCGTGATAAGAAGGAATCTTTCAAAGCCATTGAAGCCACTACGCTATGCAGTTCAGACGATCCCCGTCCTTATGCTACGGTCCACATTTTTGGTGAACCCCTGTTGGGATTACTCGACAGTGGAGCCAGCATAAGCTGTTTAGGTGCAGATGGTTTTGAATTCCTTCAAAAACACGGCCAAAACTTCTCGAAACTTTCTTCCGAAGTAAAGACTGCTGACGGTAAGCAACAAGCTATAGTAGGCAGAATCTGTGTGGAGATTACCTACAAAGGGAGGACGAAAACCATTCCCCTGTATCTGGTTCCATCTTTGCAGCAGAAACTGTACCTGGGTATCAACTTCTGGAAAGATTTTGACATTGCTCCTCAGTTGATCTCCGAAATTTCTTCAGTTCCTTGTCCGATAGAGGCTGACCCTAATGCTCACGTGCTGACCGAACAACAATCAGAACGGTTGCAAGATGCCATTAGCCTGTTCCCTTCTTCAGCTGTACATGGCTTAGGAAAAACTACGCTAGAGGTACATACCATTGACACAGGTGATGCTGAGCCCATTAAGCAGCGTCATTACCCGATATCCCCAGCGGTACAGAAACTTCTATATGAGGAATTGGATCGTATGCTTAAACTCGGAGTTATCGAGGAAAGTACAAGTGCGTGGAGCTCTCCTGTGGTCTTAGTGCGAAAGCCCGGCAAAAATCGCTTATGCCTAGACTACAGGAAAGTTAATGCCAAGACGAAGAAAGATGCGTATCCACTCTCTCATATAGAAGGATTGCTATCGCGTCTTCCAGATACTCATTTCATCTCAAGTGTGGATCTGAAAGATGCTTTTTGGCAGATACCGCTGGAGAAATCTTCTCGGGAAAAGACGGCGTTTACTGTGCCCGGTATGCCCCTGTTGCAGTTTACAGTCATGCCCTTTGGTCTCTGTAATGCGCCACAACGCATGGTCAGATTAATGGACAAAGTGTTACCTCATAATCTGCGAGAGAAAATCTTTCCATACCTCGATGATCTGTTGGTCGTGTCAAGTACATTTGAAGAACACATCGAATTGTTGAAGGTTTTGGCAGGTCGACTGAAGGAAGCAGGACTTACTATGAATGTTCAGAAGTCGAAATTCTATTTCAAGGAGTTGAAATACCTGGGATATATTGTTGGAGATGGTTGCTTAAAGACGGATCCAGATAAGGTGACCGCCATTTCAGATTTTCCCATGCCCACTACTGCAAAACAAGTGTGAAGATTCTTGGGATTAGCCGGATGGTATAGGCGGTTTGTTAAAGACTTCTCTTCACTAGCGGCGCCCATCACCGATACGTTGAAGAAAGGGAAGAAATTTACCTTCAACAACGAGGCGGTTAAAGCTTTCAACCAACTCAAAACGGCACTAACCACAGCCCCGCTTCTAGTTAACCCGGACTTTTCAAAGCAGTTCATCATTCTTTGCGATGCTTCCAATACCGGTATCGGTTGTGTGCTGAGCCAGTTGGACGAATGTGGTAACGAACGACCAATTTACTACCACTCACAGAAGCTCAATTCGGCCCAGCGCAATTACAGTGTGACCGAGCGTGAATGTCTTGCTGCTGTCGTGGGAGTTCAGAAGTTTCGTGCGTATGTAGAGGGACATGCGTTTAAAATTGTGACCGATCATGCGAGTTTGAAGTGGTTGATGAACCAGAAAGATCTCAGCGGTCGTTTGGCGAGATGGAGCTTGAAGCTACAGGGATTTGATTTCACCATCGAGCACCGAAAAGGATCTCAGAATGTCGTACCCGATGCGCTTTCGCGAGTGCATGGAGTGGATGCTCTGATTTCCGAGGTTTCAATGCTGACAGATCCTTGTGATGTATTGCATATCGATCTTGAGGATCCTAGCTTTAAATCTATGGAATACCGCAAGCTCATAGACAGCATCGAAGAACAAAAAGATAAGCTACCTGATCTTCAAGTGTCGGAACATTTCGTCTACAAGAAAATTAAACATTGCACAGGGAATCCTGTTGAGGACGACCTTATTTGGAAGCTTTGGGTTCCTCAATCGCTAACCGAACGCTTGATTGCACTTGCGCATCAGCCACCTAGAGCTTCGCATGGCGGTATCGCAAAAACCCTGTTCCGGCTGCAGCGTCGATTCTTCTGGCCTAACATGGCAGCCCAGGTAAAATCCTTCATTGGGAGGTGCAACATCTGTAAGGCCACGAAAGCCCCAAATGCCACCCTAAGGCCTCCGATGGGCAAAGCATTTTTGGCTGAGAGGCCCTTTCAGATGTTGTACATCGATTTTTTGGGTCCATATCCTCGCTCGAGAGACGGGAATACTCATATTGTGATTGCGCTGGACCAGTTGACAAAGTTTGTGGTGGTGAAAGCTCTTCGTAAAGCAACAACAGATACGGTGTTGCGGTTTTTGCAGGAACAGGTGTTCTGCATCTTTGGAATTCCGGAAACTATTCTCTCTGACAACGGTAAACAATTCACGAGCCGTGAGTTTGAGAAACGGATGTCGTTGTTAGGGATTAATCACGTTAGAACCGCTGTGTATTCACCTCAAGCAAACGCCAGTGAGAGAGTCAACCGGTCTATTCTGGACGCGATAAGATCATACATAGATCCGGATCAAAGAAACTGGGATATTCATTTGCAGTCCATAGCTAGCGCTCTCCGAACAACAATTCATTCGGCGATAAACATGTCACCGTATGAAGCGTTGTTTGGACAAAACTGTGTAGAGCATGTCTCAGATTATAAGTTGCTCCGTAAACTTAATGGGCTGAATAATTCAAATGTAGAAGTTGTTTCCAAGGCTGCACAGATGAACGTCTTACACGCATACATTAAAAACGCACTGGCTAGCGCCCATGCCAAATACGAGAACACCTATAATTTGCGAAGTAAGGACGTCAAGTTCGCGGTGGGAGATGAAGTCTACCGTAGAAATTATGCCTTAAGCGACGCATCGAAAAGGTTCTGCGCGAAACTAGGTCCAAAATTCGTGAAGATGAGAATAGCTAAAGTAATAGGCAACAACTTATATGAATTGGAGGACCTAAATGGGAAAAAAGCAGGTATTTTCCATTGTAAAGATTTAAAAAAATGACCTCTACGAAAGCCCGGCTGCAGTCTGCGCATGAGACCTCAGGAAAAAAAATGTAAAAGGACAACGGTTTCTTTTCTTCTTCTTTCATTGCGAAAGATCTAGATGAAAGAAGAAGCTTTGTAGGAAACCTTGAATAATAATAACAAATATAATAATAACAAAAATAATAATAATAATAATAATAATAATAATAATGATAATAATAATGATAATAATAATATAGACCTATTTACTGACCCTGACTGTTACCAGAACAAAATAATACCATTACATAATAACCAACTCTATAAAAAAAAATATAATCTAACATTTCATCGATCAGCCCATAGGATCTACAGTTGGGTTAGCTAGACCACCCGATAAAACTTCCGCTAGCTAACCATGATCTAATGGACCGTTGCCGAAAAAAAAGAAAAAAGTAAAAAGAGGCGGAGCCTATCCTTGGCTAAGAAAATAATTAATTTTTCTAGGCAAGGATAGTCAGTTGTTAAAACAATTTAATACGGCGAGACGAACACAAGAAAAGAAAAACAAAGTACAGAAATTAAGAACATTACAACAAAAAAACCAATAAACTTAACAAGAACACAAAAATAAACATTATTTTTCGGTATTCCTACGAGTTATTAGGAATTAATAAAAACGATAATTGTGGTGAAATTTATAAAGAAAAAAAGGAAATATAAAATGAAAACTACGAGTAAAGTAATGTAATGTGTATAAAAGGAAATAAAATATAAAGAAGCGTGGTAACCTAGTGCTGTAACGAAAGAAAAAACAAGAAGACAATTTAACAGAAGGTTCTACAAAACAAAAAACTGAAAAGACAACGAAAAAAAAACAAGTTGAAATACCTACGAGGACATATTTTATATATTGGTAAAAAAAAAAAAAAAAAAAGGACAAAAAAAATAAAAACTATAAAAGGTGATAAAATATACTAACTACCAGTGCCGCCTATCATCCTTTTTCATCATTAACGTCATTCCAACATCATCAACATCATCATCAGCATCATCATCGTCAACCGGCTTATCATCATCATCATCATCAACCTCCAATTTTTCCCTCCAACTATAGTAAAGGTGTCCCAGTGTAGTGATTCCCCTTCCGCTGTTATACATCTATCCTATTACCAATACTTACCCTATATACTTACCCAGCTCCTAGTGTAAATTTTTTTTCTCTATCCCAGTATCCGCGTATGTGCCTTCGTTTTGTGATAAATTTGTGTTTAATTATAAGTGTATTTATTATATTACAATATATTTTAAAAAAGAAGAAAAAGAAAGATAAAGAAACTAAGTAATTCAGGTGCAACATAAAAAAATTAAGGAATTGTAACTAATAAAAAAGAAAAGGGATAAGAAAATCTAAATCAAAACAAATCGCTATATTTAATACTTAACTTACACCCCTAAAACAAAAGAAGAGAAAAGAAAAAAAAAACAACAACAAAATACGCAATATACATTTTTTTTAGATTTTGATTGCTGAACCAAGGTGTTGCACTACAGTGGGAGCAGAAAAAAATTAATTTGGAAAAAAAAGTAAGTGTTTTATCATTATTTTTGGATGATCTCATAAACATCTGGTTTTTTTTTTGTTTTTTTATTTCTGTTCCCCTTTTTTGTCGCTTTACTTATTTTGATTAATTGAATTTTAATAACTACAAACGAGAACTAAGGCGATTTACTTTTTTTTGGGTTTAATTTCGAATTTTTTTTTGATTTAATGATTACCTACAATGAATAAAACAAATTGAATACCTTTTAAGAAATACTTACCTGAAAATAGCCACCTAAAGAAAAATGTAAAGAAGTTTAAAAAAAGAAAAAAAAAATTACCTGAGAATAAAATTTTAACTAAATACTTACCTGATTAAGAGAGGATATCTATTTACCTATACAGAACAAAAACAAATTTAATACTTACCTATTCGGATTGAATACTTACCCATTTACTTATTAAATGTTATAGGAATTATAGGATTAAGACTTTTACTTACCCTGGAAAATAAAAACAACGGATTTTTATAATTTTTTTTTTATTACTATCGGGAAGGCGATTCTCTTTTTTTTATTTTTTTTTTGTGTTCCTAATTAGGATGTCCGATTAGGAAGCCAAGGACCGAGGTGGAGATGACTGACATGAGGTAAGGTGCGATTAGTGTGTTACGGTAAGATTTACCGCAACAAAAACTATTCTTTGTCTCTATTCGTAAAACGTTCTTTCGACTATGTTGTTTAGTCATAGTCTCACTCTCGATATCTGTTTTCCCCTCCATCCCAACCATTCCCATTTTTCGACCCACATTTTGAGTCCGTTGTCCTCATGGAGCTTGAGAGTAGCTCAGAGAGGATGACAAAATAGGTATCCTATAATTCGATCGTGTTGAGCCAGCGGATGGGCTGGAGACTCACACGCCATCTATTCAGAGAACGAGGAAACTTATACTGGAAGACAACCAGAGAACGAAACATACACGTATACTTTAAAGTGGATAGGAGAACAACACAACATCAACAACATCAGATAAAGATAACTTAACTTCTGAACTCACTTTTAAAGACGGCTTTGAGCCCACCGTAAAATTCTTCATTTAAAACTTAATTTAAATAACAGACCAGCATCAAAGAATGGAACGCTAAACGCTCTTCCCTATCCCACCAAATCTGCACAAAGGTCCACCGAATAGTAGATTGCGCGTTAGGTAGTTTAATTTGAATATTTGCCTTCCTTCTTCGGTTTCTCAAAATTGTTTAAAGATTAAATACTAGTATTGGCTCCTTTTTCGAATTAGTTGAAAATAGTAAATTTAGTAGAGTAGCTGAGAGAATGCTCAGAATATTTTCTTCAACTTTTTATAATTTCTTTTTATTTTTCTCAAAAATAGTAATGGTAAAAAAAAGTCAGGGTACGGCCTTGGATTCGCTAAGTTTTGGGACAGCACCAATAACTTGGGGAATTTATTGATTGTGTGGGTGAATGAGAGTTTCGTTGGAACTCAACATCGGAGTGGTACCGTAACCGAGTTCCACGAAAGCTTTTGATTGAGAGTGTGAATGTGTGAGTGAAAGAGGAGGCCAAGAGAAATAAAAGGCTAAATGGTTAATCTAATTCTTGGTTGACCAGCTAAGCCGATAGGCGATTTGATAATTTTTGAGAAGGAAAAAGAAAAGATAAAAAGTTGAAGAAAGCGTTGAAAGTGAATAGTTATTTGAAAAAGAAATAATAGTCTAAATTCGAAAAAGGAGAAAGGAGCTAAATTGGAAAGAGTTAATAGCCAGAAAGGGGCGAAGGAAATCTTTGAGGAAAAGAGGAAGGAAGAAAAAAAAAGGAATTGGAAAAGATAAGTAGTGTTTTAAGTTGTAGAGTTTTATTCGTTTGCAAAAAGTGTTGTGCAAAATAAATTCGGTTGATCTTTGTTTCGTTACTATGATCTCAAAATTGTGAGACGCGCGCCCCTTTACAGTAGTTTTGATTATCTGTTTTATTTCGGGACCGAGTGATAGCGGTCCATTCTTGCGGTCTGTGTTTTTAAAATCCCCCTTTGTTTCATTTTATATAATTTTCAATTTCATTTCATTTAATTTAATAATTTCATTTATCTTCAATTGGTTTTAACCAAATTATTTTTTGTATTTATACCTAAGTATATTTGAAAAAAATTCTAGGTTTTAATCCAGGCGCAAGCCACGGTTTCCTAGATATTTTTAAATAAAACCTTCTTTAATTTAAAGTTGTATTTCCTTCAATCATTGAAGAAATTTACAGCATCCCGGTCAAGGCAAACGACCCTAAACAGTTTCCTGGCGCCCACCCCTCCCACGTAAGTACGCCCCAGTACTTCCATTTATTTAATTGCCTTTTTTATAATACCCAAATTCGTCTTTTTATTCGATCTGAGTTGTTTACCTTTTTTTTATCACAAATTTAATTCGACGAACCCACCCCCCGCTGACTAGCCGGTGAGCTGCGTCGTTACACACCGCAGTTGTTGTTGCAATATTTCTAATCTCTTTCTCTCTATCATACTTCTTGATCTTTGACATTTCATCAATTCGATCTAATCTCTCGCGTGTGCCGGTGGCACATTTTAATAATTGAATAATTCGTTTGTTGGTTTTTTTATATAATTATAAGTGGATTCGTATAATCCAAAGTCGCGGTTTCTAAAGTTCTCGTCATCTTAATCATCCTAATAATTCTTCATAAAACTCGGGAAAAATATTGCAACAAATTTGGCGCCCATACGTGTTGTTATCTGAAAAAAAAAAATAATACCTACCTACATACTGTTTTTGTAGAAAAAGTTCTGAATTTGGAAGTGTCTGTTTAAGTGTTCATTGTTGGTGAAATTAATTGTTCCTTTTTTATAACTTGTTTGGTTCTTTCATTAATTGGTTTTTATCCCTAGGTTTATTCTAAAGTGAAGTGGAAATTTTAATATCAAAAGCCACAATAGTTGTGAGGAAGCTGTGTTCCTGTGTTATTTTTTATTGGTTCGTCTACAAGAGTGTGCAGAGAAGGGAGTACCTAAACAAAGTTAAAACGAGTAAGGTGTTATTATTGGTCAAATAATTTTTATTATCATTTCATATTCTTTTTATATAATTTGTGTGGATTTCGTTACCTATTATTTGATTTTCTTTTTCGATTTTGACTTGATTTTAATTTATTATCCATTATTAATTATTTGTGCATATATGAATCGTAGTGTTTTCTCTTTCGGGTACATGATTTAGTTTGAGTGAGTTTTTATAATTGAGTGATTTTTGTTAGATTCAGAAGGAAAACCAGTGTTCCCACTTTGCCAAAGTGGAGTTGTTCAGTACGAACATTTTAGAGTTTTTTTTAGAAAAATTTTATTGAGAAATAATTTTTTTTTGCGCTTTGAATTAATAAGTATTGTCGTTAGGAAATAAATTTTCAAGTTCATAATTTATTTTGTTTTTTGGATTTTTTTTTTTGTATAAATTGTTTGAAATTTTCTTCGTTCTTAAACGGTCTTAAGAACATTTTAATTAATTTAGGAAAATATTTTCAATGCGAAAAACGCACTTCTAGGCAAGATTTGTACATATAGGTATAGGCATTTAGTTTTTTTTTCGTTTTTTTTTTTAGTTTCTCATATAAATATTATAGTATGGAGGTAAATAGGTTGTCACAGGACGAACTCGCTTACGAGATGGAGTGGCGAGGTTTACCAGTAGGGTCAGTAGATGAGATGCGCAAGGCGCTTAGGGTTGCCACCAAGTTGGCACGTAGGGATTCATTTGTAGCTCCCGCATATCCGTTCAGTTTTGAACAGGATCAAATAGCGGTAGAGAAGAAATTAGGAGAATTAGGGAAACTTTTAGAAAATCCTCCAAAGTCAGAAACTTCAAAGGAGTATTTGAAGATTTTGACGAAAGTAGAGTGGGGATTACGCAGGTTAGATAGGTCTATTCCTGAAAATGAGATACATGAAAAGAGCAGACAAGCTCTCAAAAATAAATTGATAATGGCAATGGCTGAGCTAGAGAAAGACGAAGATAGTGATGAGGAAATTTGTTTTGAGAAAAAAGAAGATAGAGTAAATGCAAAGGAAAAGGGTTTGGAGGTTGAAAAGCAGCGTTCAGCTGAACCTCAAAATAGCAGGTCGATGACAACTTCTGCCAGTACATCGATGGGCTTAGGAGTGGCAGATAGTAGATTAGCTAGTAGTAGGGATAATTTTAGGATGGAAAGTTCAACTGAAGATAGGTATGAGCAGGTTCACAAATGGGATGTGAAATTTACGGGTGAGCGTTGTGGTGCCTCCGTAAACGCATTCTTAGAGAGGGTTGAGGAAATGCGTCTGTCCCGTGGTGTAACGGAAGCGCAAGTTTTTAGGTCCGCGGTAGAGTTTTTTGTAGGAAAGGCGTTGATATGGTTTAGGGCAATTAGGATTTCTATTAATTCGTGGCCAGAACTCGTCAGAGAGTTGAAACTGGAGTTCTTGCCACCGAATTATGATGATTCTTTGTTAGAAGAGATAAGGCATCGCACACAAGGCCGCGATGAGTCCATCGGTGTCTATGTGGCGACGATGCAAAATTTGTTTGGTCGGCTTACAGAGCCAATATCAGAACGGAGGAAGCTGTCAATGATTCAGCGGAACTTGACACCTTTCTACCAGACACAACTTGGTTTGGCTAGACCAAATTGTATTTCTGATTTGGTAGCGTTAGGTAGAGATTTGGAGGCAGTGAGGGCAAATGTGGAATCGTATATTCCACCTCCAAATAGTAGAAGTAGGACCTTGCTAGAACCGGATCTAGCATATGTAGGGTTAGGGTTGGATGATCATAGAGTTTCGACTGTTACGCAGAGAAACCATGATCAAGCGTCGAGTACGAATCAGATTCGGGAATCTAATTCGTCAAATAGGAATAGGTTTTCTCAAAATAGTATAAGACAGGTTGTTAGGTGTTATAATTGCAATGGAGAAGGCCATTTTGCAAATAGGTGTTCTGCTGTTAGGCGTTGTTATGGTTGCGGTAGGGTTGGAGTTACTCGGAGTAACTGTCAACAGTGCTCGGGAAACGAGCAACGAACTCTCGTGCCAGCGGGGCGAGAAGTTCGAAGACGTTAGTTAGGTTGCCTGCTGGTAACCAGTCGGTGAAAATTAATTTAGGTTTCACGCTAGAACAAGATGGTAGGGATCAACGACCATATCGTCGCTTTTCCGGCAGAGTGGCATAAGTCGAAATTTGTCGTTTTTTAGTTTTGAACACAGAACTGAGCTGAAAAACAAACACAATTTTTCTGTGTAATCGGCGTTAACCTACTTCTTCTAGTTTCCGAGTTATGAAGAAGCGCAGCTCTCAATGTTCAAAAACATCCCTCTCATTTTCTACGTATAAATACGGCATAAATCAATTTTTGTTTTTGTTTTTTTAATATTTCGTTATTTATAAAACTTAACAAACAAAAAATGCAATTTTTTCACGTATTCAACATTCGAGTTTTGTTTTTATGAACAACGAAATTTTTTTTGTTCAGTATGAAAAAAACTTTAAAATGCTCTCCTGAAAATTTGCAAATTTCGACTTATGCCACTCTGCCGGAAAAGCGACGATATGTTGGTGTTGAAATTTATGGTGTTAAGATGTTAGGGCTTTTAGATTCAGGTGCTTTACGCACAATTATAGGTAGGGACGGATGGGAAATTTTAAAGGATTTAGGGATAGGTTTAGAAAAATCAAACTTAGGTAGAGTTATTTTAGCGGATGGTACAGGCATTGGAGTGGAAGGAGTTGTTTCACTTCCAATTAGGATTAAAGAAAAGGTAGTTTTAGTAGAATGTCTCGTTATTCCGCGCCTGCCCCATAAACTGATTTTAGGAGCAGACTTTTGGGCTCTATCGGGTGTGGTCCCGGATTTGAAATCAGGGGAGTGGACATTTTCGAACCAAAGTTCGTTGGCTTCGATGTCCGTGGCGGATCATTTAACGGAATTAAACGAGACACAGAGAAAAGAGTTAGATACGTTTTTAGAAAAAGTTTTTAGTGAGATGCCAGAAGGATTAGGGTGCACACAGATGGTGGAGCACAAAATTAGGACGGAAGCTGAACCAATCAAGCAACGGTACTATCCGGTGTCCCCTGTGGTTCAGACTTTCATAGATAGGGAATTAGAAGAAATGTTGAAAGATGGAGTCATAGAAAAATCTGACAGTCCATGGGCTTCTCCCATTGTCATGATTAAGAAGAAAGATGGTTCGTATAGGTTTTGTGTAGACTATAGGAAGTTGAATGAGGTTACGGCTAGGGATGCATACCCCCTTCCATATATTACGGCCATCTTAGATAAATTAAATAATGCTAGGTTTTTGAGTTCACTGGATATTAAGTCTGCATATTGGCAGATTCCAGTTGAGAAAAATTCTCGAAAGTATACTGCTTTCACAGTTCCAGGTAGGGGTTTATTTCAATTTTTGAGGATGCCGTTCGGGTTGCACAATGCACCTGCAACATGGCAAAGATTTATAGATACAGTTTTAGGAGCAGAGTTAGAGCCATATGTCTTCGTCTATCTCGATGATATCATCATCGTGACAGATACTTTTGAGAAGCATATGGAAGTTTTAAGTGAGGTTTTTAAAAGATTAATTAAGGCAGGTTTAAAAGTAGGTAGGGAAAAATGTAGTTTTGTTAGGCCATCTTTGAAATTTCTGGGCTATGTTGTAGACAGAAACGGTCTACACATGGATCCAGAAAAGATAGAAAGTATGTTAGGGATTCCATCACCAAAGAACGTTAAGCAGGTTAGGAGTTTTATCGGTACGGTATCCTGGTATAGGAGATTTATACCAAACTTTGCGAGTCTGGTGAAACCGTTAACCGATCTTTTAAAGAAGGATAGGAAGTTTATTTGGAGTAGGGAATGTGAGGATAGCTTTAGAAAAGCCAAGGAATGTTTAGTTGCTGCACCCATCCTGACGTGTCCGGATTTTTCGAAGCCATTTGTAGTTCAGACGGATGCTTCTGATTTCGGGATTGGAGCAGTGTTAACTCAGGATTTTGAGGAGGGAGAGAAAGTGGTTTGCTATTTGAGCAGATCACTTAATAGGAATGAGAGGAACTATTCGACCACAGAAAAAGAGTGCTTAGCTGTTCTGTGGGCAATAGAGAAGTTGCGGCCATATCTGGAGGGGGTGAGATTTAAGGTGATTACCGATCACCACTCCTTAATATGGTTGAGCAAGTTGAAGGACCCAGCGGGTAGGCTGGCTCGATGGGCTGTACGTATGCAGCAGTTCGAGTTCGACATTGTTCACCGCAAAGGAAAGGATCATGTGGTGCCAGATATGCTTTCGAGAAGCGTACCAGTTTTATCTGGGATTTCAGAGCCCACAAGCGATCCATGGATAGGGAAAATGTTAGGAGAAATAGAAAAGAAGCCATTGTCTTTTCCAGCATGGCGAGTAGAACAGGGAAAATTATTTAAGTTTGTAAAAGCAAATCATATTTTAGTTCATAGTTCAAATAGTGAGTGGAAATTAGTTATTCCAAAGAATGATAGGAAAAAGATTTTAAAGGAGAATCATGACCATCCGTTAGCAGGGCATATGGGGGTGAAGAAAACTTTTGCTAGGATAGGAGAAAAATATTACTGGCCAAAAATGAGGTCAGATATTACTAGGTACGTTAGAAATTGTAAGGTTTGTCAAAGCGTGAAACCGATTAATGAAAGACCGGCTGGGTTGATGACGGAAAGGAAAGGGGTTACCAATCCGTGGGAGATGTTATGTGTTGATTTAGTTGGCCCGCTTCCAAAATCGAGTAGGGGTTTTACCTATATTCTGACTGTCGTAGATTACTTTACAAAGTTCCCTTTGTTGTTTCCGTTAAGATCTGCAACGGCCAAATCTGTTTGTAAGGAGTTGGAAGACAATGTCTTTTTATTATTCGGCATCCCTAAATTCGTTGTTTGCGATAACGGTCCGCAATTCAAAAGTAGAGAACTGAAATCTTTGTGTGATAGCTACGGGTCTTCGATAATGTTCACGGCACATTATCATCCGCAGGCCAATCCGGCAGAGCGAATAAATCAAATCATAAAGACAACACTTAGGGCTTATGTTTCAGATAACCATAGGGCTTGGGATTCGCAGTTGGCGAAAGTAGCGTGCAGCATACGCACGGCCCAGCATGAGGTGTTAGGTGTGTCGCCGTATTATGCAAATTTTGGTCGACGAATGGTGACTTTTGGAGGCGAATCCTTAAGCACTATTCCGAGCGGTAGGAGTGATAATACGGACGATACTAGGGAACAGTTTAGGAAGCTTAGGGAACAAATAGGGAAAAATTTAGCATTGGCATCGAAGAAGGCATCCAAAGCATATAACCTTCGTAGGAGAGATGTGCAATTTCTTCCAAACGAATTGGTTTGGCGAAGAAATTTCACTCTTTCTGAAGCAGCGAATTATTATTCGGCGAAATTAGCGCCTAAGTTTGTAGGCCCGTTTCTAGTTAAGAAACGTGTATCGCCATGGACGTACATTCTCGTGGATGAGAAAGGCACAGATAAAGGAACCTGGAATGTTAAGGATTTAAAACCTTACTGCGACGACCCTGAAGGACCCGAAAATCAGTCGCGTAGCGGAAGATCTGCGCTAAGAGGTACTGAGAGCCTTCGAGCTCTGTGATGTGCTTACTCTCGCCTGGAGCGATCGAGTTGTTTTAGTTGTGTTGTATAGTAGTGTATGTTTTCCACTTTCGTATTTTTTTTACCTTTTCTTATCCCTTTTTACTTCGCTTTCATTTCTGAAAGCCAGCTTTTACTCCTCGGTAGGTAAGGGTGGAATTTGTTACGGTAAGATTTACCGCAACAAAAACTATTCTTTGTCTCTATTCGTAAAACGTTCTTTCGACTATGTTGTTTAGTCATAGTCTCACTCTCGATATCTGTTTTCCCCTCCATCCCAACCATTCCCATTTTTCGACCCACATTTTGAGTCCGTTGTCCTCATGGAGCTTGAGAGTAGCTCAGAGAGGATGACAAAATAGGTATCCTATAATTCGATCGTGTTGAGCCAGCGGATGGGCTGGAGACTCACACGCCATCTATTCAGAGAACGAGGAAACTTATACTGGAAGACAACCAGAGAACGAAACATACACGTATACTTTAAAGTGGATAGGAGAACAACACAACATCAACAACATCAGATAAAGATAACTTAACTTCTGAACTCACTTTTAAAGACGGCTTTGAGCCCACCGTAAAATTCTTCATTTAAAACTTAATTTAAATAACAGACCAGCATCAAAGAATGGAACGCTAAACGCTCTTCCCTATCCCACCAAATCTGCACAAAGGTCCACCGAATAGTAGATTGCGCGTTAGGTAGTTTAATTTGAATATTTGCCTTCCTTCTTCGGTTTCTCAAAATTGTTTAAAGATTAAATACTAGTATTGGCTCCTTTTTCGAATTAGTTGAAAATAGTAAATTTAGTAGAGTAGCTGAGAGAATGCTCAGAATATTTTCTTCAACTTTTTATAATTTCTTTTTATTTTTCTCAAAAATAGTAATGGTAAAAAAAAGTCAGGGTACGGCCTTGGATTCGCTAAGTTTTGGGACAGCACCAATAACTTGGGGAATTTATTGATTGTGTGGGTGAATGAGAGTTTCGTTGGAACTCAACATCGGAGTGGTACCGTAACCGAGTTCCACGAAAGCTTTTGATTGAGAGTGTGAATGTGTGAGTGAAAGAGGAGGCCAAGAGAAATAAAAGGCTAAATGGTTAATCTAATTCTTGGTTGACCAGCTAAGCCGATAGGCGATTTGATAATTTTTGAGAAGGAAAAAGAAAAGATAAAAAGTTGAAGAAAGCGTTGAAAGTGAATAGTTATTTGAAAAAGAAATAATAGTCTAAATTCGAAAAAGGAGAAAGGAGCTAAATTGGAAAGAGTTAATAGCCAGAAAGGGGCGAAGGAAATCTTTGAGGAAAAGAGGAAGGAAGAAAAAAAAAAGGAATTGGAAAAGATAAGTAGTGTTTTAAGTTGTAGAGTTTTATTCGTTTGCAAAAAGTGTTGTGCAAAATAAATTCGGTTGATCTTTGTTTCGTTACTATGATCTCAAAATTGTGAGACGCGCGCCCCTTTACAGTAGTTTTGATTATCTGTTTTATTTCGGGACCGAGTGATAGCGGTCCATTCTTGCGGTCTGTGTTTTTAAAATCCCCCTTTGTTTCATTTTATATAATTTTCAATTTCATTTCATTTAATTTAATAATTTCATTTATCTTCAATTGGTTTTAACCAAATTATTTTTTGTATTTATACCTAAGTATATTTGAAAAAAATTCTAGGTTTTAATCCAGGCGCAAGCCACGGTTTCCTAGATATTTTTAAATAAAACCTTCTTTAATTTAAAGTTGTATTTCCTTCAATCATTGAAGAAATTTACAGCATCCCGGTCAAGGCAAACGACCCTAAACAGTTTCCTGGCGCCCACCCCTCCCACGTAAGTACGCCCCAGTACTTCCATTTATTTAATTGCCTTTTTTATAATACCCAAATTCGTCTTTTTATTCGATCTGAGTTGTTTACCTTTTTTTTATCACAAATTTAATTCGACGAACCCACCCCCCGCTGACTAGCCGGTGAGCTGCGTCGTTACACACCGCAGTTGTTGTTGCAATATTTCTAATCTCTTTCTCTCTATCATAGTCCGGGAGCTGGCGACACTTTTCAATGTCTAAGATGCGTACTCATGAAATATTTTTTTTCTTGTAGTTCTGAGGTAGGTGACGACGAAAATCGACTGCTGCCACCTGGGTAGTGGTGGGTTGATTTACTGTGAATTTTTGAAGTTGCAAAAAAAACCGAAAATTTGTCTAAAATGCGTACTCATGAAACCAGTGACATATGTTAGTTTAACATTTAATACGATGAAAAAACTTGTGCTTACACCTGGGGGCTGGTGGAAAGTACCGCTGCCAGTTAAGGGAAGTTGGGCCCCCTCGTAATGCACTGTAACCTAATTATTTTTTTCCTGGCCTTAAAATCTTGTAGACAAAATTTTTTTGATTGAATTTCATAAATAATTAGACAAAGATTACGGGACAAATAGCACGTGCTTTAAAAGGTCATCTTTTACCCTAAAAAAGGGGCAAAAGGGGCGAAAAACACTCTTTTGAAAGTTTTTTTTTTTAATCTCAAAAACTACATGCATTTTAATGAATCTGATAAAGAAATTTTAGATTTCATACAAACATAGACCAAATGATAAAATTATAGAAAAAACTGGGGGGTGCCGGGGTTAAATGTTCCCTTTTTACGCATCTCAAAAACAAAATGTATTTTGAAGACTTTTTTCTTCTGAGGTTTTTTTATTCACAAATTCATATATACTTTATTATACATATATAAAATAAGGGAAGGTGCTTGGGGAGGGGAATACATTTTTCGAGTTTCTTGTCATATATCATAACGAAATTCATTTTTAGTAATCCGCTAATGAGGTTTATTCTGAACACATTCAAAATGAAACAAATTCAAAACAAATCGAAAACAGAATTAAAAAGATGGATAAGAATATTCACAAACCAATAACATTTTTCCTAGTATACGTTCCTATCCGTTTTAATACTGTTTCTAATTAGGTACTAATTACCTAAAATTTCCCCGTGGCGACTTGCAGGTCACCTTAATCCCTCAAAGAACAACATACCCTTTTTATTCAGAAGACAAATAATACAAAACGCAATTTTTTATATGTTTTTCTTTTTTTTTAATTTCGTGTTCTTTAGAAATTATAACATTATACTCTCGTCTGAATATCCAAAAGTTTCCATTAAACAGGATAAATCTTCTTCATCAAAATCCTCACTTGTGCTGACTTGAGTGTTTCTTGATTCTCCTTCAGCATCAGTTTCCTCACTATCATTTTGGATACTAGAGTCTATAAAATTGAGAAATAATTTCAAAAAAAGTATAAAATGAAGAAGGAGTCTATTTTGTAATTACCTGCATAACTGATTTTCGAAAGATGTTCGAATACAACTTCTCTGACTGAAGTTGGTAATTGATTTTGTAAAAATTGACATTCGGGCTTCATTCACGTCGCTAAGCTGTTTGTAGCCGTACATACAGCAAACAAATTTCTCCAACGTTTGGAATACATCTGCTTCAACATCTGGATAATTTTGTAGTCTTGAGAAGGTTTCGATGAATTGAGGAGAGTTTTGCAAAATTGTGAATGTTCGGATAATTCAGTTACTTCAATGTTTTCACTTTAAAATATGGAAATTTGTACGTTAATAGAATTTTAGTACAAACACTTTTCATTTAGATTCGAAACTATTGTTATTGCATGATTTTGTGAAAATAGATAAATTATAATTTAGAAATTATTTAGGTACACTTACTTTGTGATCACAAATGCTGAAAGTCCCGATATATTAGATTCACTTCTGGGTTCATTATCACATTGTTTATATTTTTTCCTTACTTCATTAAACTTACTCAAACACTTTGAATGGTAACCTTCACTTTTGCTTAAAATTGGTTGCAATTTAATGTCGCGCCCGGTCAAGTTATTTTCTTGACGAATTTTCAAACTTACAAGACATTTATCTAAACGTTCTTGAGTGAATAAAATAATTTTATCTTTTTTATTTCCACAAAAAACACAAACTGGTCGAGAATTAGCCATCGCACAAACTGATTACTGTTTACTGTCTTTATCTAAGAAAAAAAGAATTGTACTGAAAAGTTAAATATTTCGTGGTACTTCGTTAACTTCTTCTATGCATAATTAGAAACAGAATATGGCACAGGTAGGAACTTATACTTCAAAAAACGGTATGTTGTTCTTTGAGGGATTAAGGTGACCTGCAAGTCCCGACGGGGAAATTTTAAGTAACTAGTACCTAATTAGAAACAGGATTAAAACGGATAGGAACTTATAATAGGAAAAAATGTTAGCTTTAGGTAGATATATTGGTTTGTGAATATTCTTATCCATCTTTTTAATTCTGTTTTCGATTTGTTTTGAATTTGTTTGATTTTGAATGTGTACAGAATAAACCTCATTAGCGGATCACTAAAAATGAATTTCGTTAAGATATGACAAAAACACGAAAAATGTATTCCCCTCCCCAAGCCGCCTCCCTTATTTTATACATATGTGTATAATAAAGTAGGTATGAATTTGTGAATAAGAAAACCTCAGAAGAAAAGTCTTCAAAATACATTTTGTTTTTGAGATGCGTAAAAAGGGAACATTTAACCCCGGCACCCCCCATTTTTTTCTATAATTTTATCATTTGGTCTATGTTTGTATGAAATCTAAAATTTCTTTATCAGATTCATTAAAATGCATGTAGTTTTTGAGATTAAAAAAAAAAAAACTTTCAAAAGAGTGTTTTTCGCCCCTTTTGCCCCTTTTTTAGGGTAAAAGATGACCTTTTAAAGCACGTGCTATTTGTCCCGTAATCTTTGTCTAATTATTTATGAAATTCAATCAAAAAAATTTTGTCTACAAGATTTTAAGGCCAGGAAAAAAATAATTAGGTTACAGTGCATTACGAGGGGTCCCAACTTCCCTTAACTGGCAGCGGTACTTTCCACCACCCCCCAGGTGTAAGCACAAGTTTTTTCATCGTTTTAAATGTTAAACTAACATATGTCACTGGTTTCATGAGTACGCATTTTAGACAAATTTTCGGTTTTTTTTGCAACTTCAAAAATTCACAGTAAATCAACCCACCACGGGTGAGCCTGCAGCAGTCGGTTTTCTGTTTGTCGGGCACCTAAATTACACAAAAAACATAAAATCATGAGTACGCAAATCTCACAATTTTTTGTGTCGCCAGCTCCCGGACTATCATACTTCTTGATCTTTGACATTTCATCAATTCGATCTAATCTCTCGCGTGTGCCGGTGGCACATTTTAATAATTGAATAATTCGTTTGTTGGTTTTTTTATATAATTATAAGTGGATTCGTATAATCCAAAGTCGCGGTTTCTAAAGTTCTCGTCATCTTAATCATCCTAATAATTCTTCATAAAACTCGGGAAAAATATTGCAACAAGTGGAGTCAACTTGTGAGCTAGGGGCTGATGCATATTTAGGAGGAAGCATCAGCCATGGTGGTATCCGGCGGATACAAGGGTGGGCAAAACCTCCGAGGGTCAACTCCATCAAAGACCCTCCCCCTCTATAAGAATCACTACCCCATGCGTGGATGAATTCGGGTCACCATTTTTTTCGTTGATTTTTCATACATTCCGGCATGAAGTCGTAACCCCGTCCAGTACTGCGGTAGCAAGAACCCCCCCATCGGCGAGCTAAGTCGTGCCTATGCAAGCATGCCATGTTACTGTGGACTGGACACCCTTTCCATCCTGCTGCCAGGATCAGCCTCTGGGTCCTGTAACTAGTGGTTGTAATGGTGGTAAGGGAAGGAGAGGTCAAGACCTGAGTAGGGTTCGTTACACCACCAGTTCCGGACAAACTAATTTTATTTCTTCTTAACTTAGCTTTTGTATGTATTTTAAAATCAGCCCAAACCTGAAATAAAAACAAATAAAAATATTATTTGGCATTGTTGGAACTCTGTTTACCTTTTTCCATCCAACTACATCACGCTGCGGTGGACCTTCAGCATTCAAGGAATTTGACAAATTAGTCCATAAGTTTTTCGACTTTTGTCTGGCTTCGGGTGTTTTTAAGTAGCCCTTGGACAAATCTGGATGCTTCTCCATATACTGCACCAGAATCTCGAACTGTGCCGCCTTCGTGTTTACACTTTTAGATGATTCCCTACGAAGAAAACATAAACATATTACTTACATCTTTGAAATATTGAATAAAATTAATTTATAACTTCTATTTACTTACATTCTGAAAAAAAAAAATCTTGATTCCAACTGCTCGCCAACACATTTGATGTAGAATGATTATTTGCGATTTCGCTTTGTTTTGACATTAACTTTCGAAATAGGTGGTTCCCCGATTATGCGAAAGTACACAAAAACGTAGTTGGCACTACTCGAGCTGTTCGATTATCGCACATTAAAACGTTCTTAAAGAATTACAGAGTTGCATTTTTGCGAATTCGAACATTTTCATTGTAGAATCGAGATACATAGTAGGGCCCAAGGTCTAACAGCTTAATACCAATTAACTTTTTGCCTCACCAAGCCGAATCTCTCATGGCCTCGACATCTTTTTTGTAATTTTTCACAATTCAATGCTATTCAAAAATGTGATGATATGATCGACTGTTAGACCTTGTTTTTTCATTAATGCCTTCTTCTAACATAAAGGTTTCGTTGTGCAGTGAAGTTCTCTCAAAAATTGATGTACACCATCCACCACTCCTTATTACATGCGATTTTCAAATACCTAGATTTATGAGAGAATCAGTTATTACACAACGAAATTTTCTTCATGCTAATTTTGAGGGCATACATTCATTTTTAAGTAATGTGAATTGGTCTGATCTGCATACATTAGACATTAGAATTCTGCATTCGATTATTTCAATGACAAAGTTATGAGCGGAATAGATTTAAACGTTCCTCTTCGCAAACCTCGCAACACATTATCAGTGGCGGCGCTAGGCGTCTGCGACGTCGGCGACCGCCGATGTCCTCGCGCCTGAGAGGGCCTCGCAAATATAAATTTTTAAATAATTAAAATTTAGTTATTTATTATTATTTATGTACATACACTTGCCCGAGTGAAGTGAGTGAGTAGTACTTTACGGGTGTTATCCAGAACCGTGTGGCAACATATGAAAGTTAGGCAACGCGTCGTGGCGCGCGAGGAGTGTTGCCAGAAAATTTTTCGAGAGACAGCTAGTGTCGACTCTGAAACCACTAAAAGACCACTAGCGCTCTCTCCGAGCTAAGCTAACTAATTCAAATATTTAAAATGAGGAGGAAAGGAAAGCAATAATGTTAAAACTATTTTGAAAAAATAATTATTTTTAATCAAAAAAGTTTTTAAAATTATAAATGATAAAAAAATAATGATATTAAAATATTAAATCATTTTTAAATCTGCAGAGTGATTTCGAAAGCTTATACCGCAAAATTTACACCAAAGTACTTTATTACCTTTGGTATCAACAATAGCTTCTAACCAATCTTTTAAAATCACGTCCTGAAGCCAACAATCTCTAAATTTTTGCGAATACTTTTGTTTGCCAAGCATTTTTAAATGAATATTAGAGTAATTATATTCATAAAAAGTATTTTTTCACTGGATAATTTTCTTAAAAACGAAAATTTATTTTATCATAAAGAAAGAACGAGCAAGACAAGCTTAAAGAGAATCAGTTGAATATAGTAAACAACTGAGTATAGTAGGGAAAACTTGAGAAAGAACTAGAATACCTTAGGGAGAAAGCACTATTATGTATATTTACAATTATATATTTAATTTTCTGTATTTGTCGTTGGAAGATATTATTTATCACTTAAAAATCCACCAACCACTAAAAACATGTTTTGCCCACTAGGGGGAGAGTAAAACCACTAGTTTTAGTGATAAAACCACTAAGTTGGCAGCACTGCGCGCGAGTCTCGGATGGGACGGGGAATTGTCGTTTAAATATTTGTATTTCATTGTTCCTTGAATGTAACGTAAATAATAATTCCGGTCGGTATTAATAAAGGTGTCAGAACAAGAATACTTAATATTAATCCAAAGTCAAAGTCAAGTAAGCGTTGGGACATTGTAAAAACTAAATTAAAATTGACATTAATGGCTGAAACACAAACACGCTTTGGCTTTGGCTTCGCCTGACGTTTACGAGTTCAGCTATAGGAATTCAATGTATGCTATCACAATGAAGCTTCGACCTCAAGTTTCGTTTGACAACCGTAAAGAAAAGAACGTAATGTGACTGCAAACGGAAGCTCTAGTTGAAATATGTTGAACATTTGCTTTGTCTGACAGCTCAAACAGCAAAATTCAACAAACAAAATTCGTCTCTTTTTGGAGGGATTCCTAGTGAAAGGCAGAAATTATTTAAAGGTAAATTATTGAAATATAGAGTAACTATATGAATTTTTCTTAAAAACTTTTTATTTTCTTTGAACAGAAAATGTATTTCGAGGAACAGTTAATCGACTTGGTGAGGGAGCGGGAGTTTCTCTGCAATACTCACTCCAAAACATATAAAAATGTTTTAAAAAGAAATGCTGCATGGGAAGAAATTGGAAAAACATTAAACAGACCAGGTAATTACTTTAAGTAATAAAAAGTTAAAATAATACCTATCGCATATATCTGCAGTTGGCGAGTGCAAGCAGCGTTGGAAAAGCCTCCGAGACCGGTTTGTTCGGGAGAAGCGCTCGATGGAGCAACCATCTGGGAGTGGAGCTGCAGTGGCAGATAGGTGGGAGTACTACGATGTGCTCAAGTTCCTGATCCCATCACTGACACCACGAAGGTTCAAAAATACATAATTTTTAGTTCTTTTTATAAGACAATATTTTCTTTTTTTTTATAGGCAAATAGGGAACTACCACCAAACTGATACTGCAGTTGAGAGCTCAGGAGATTTTCCGTCGCCAATCAGCGGTGAAGACTTCACTTTTGGGATTGACGACGGCAACGAGGTGGTTACTCCAAAGAGAGCAAAATCTTCCAAAAGAATGGCGGAAGAGGAGTTTAAAAGCTTTCTTGGTGGGTTAAATGAGACGGTGGCAACTCATTTAAACCCACCACCTCCTGCGCACGATGTTGACGAGGAGTTCATGCTAAACATGGCAAAAAGAATGAAACCACTCCCGGAAGCAGTGCGTATTCGTCTACACTCCAAAATATTAGCAGACGTGAACGAGGAAGTTCTGAAGCTGCTTGAATGATTGGATGGATTTTTGTTTTGTTTTTTTTTTCATTATTTTTACTATGAATGTGATATTTTTGTTTATTTTTGTTGTTTTGCACTGTTGAATTAGCTTTTTGTTTTTTTTATTAACTATGTATATTATGATATTGAATATTGTGATATCGAATACTTACTTTTTGTTCCTTCCTATTTTATATGTACAAGTTCCTGAACAAAAGACTGAATAAATATTTTGTAAGGAAAAATCTTGTTTGTTTTTTTTTATTTTGTATTCTTTTATATTAAAGATAAATAACACAAAGTACACTTTTTCAGCCTGGAATTATTGTTTTTAGATCCTGTTGTTGTTTAGATACTCCTTTAATTTATCTCGCATTGCAAACGCAACTTGAGATGAGTTGTGTCTTGTGTGATCCCATAGACCTGCATGTTGTAAGTGGTCCTACATCCCTTCGCCAGAGACCTTCGGTAAGGACGTCGTTTTCATCGTAACGATCGACAAAGTCTGGAGTTATGTATGCTGAATCGTTTAGCCTGACAAAATTATGCAACACTACACTGGCCTTTACGATTTTGTCTGCATTTGTAGACAACATATTAAGTGTTGTAGTTAAGATTCTCCACTTTGCGACCAATATTCCAAAGGCATTTTCAATCACTCTCAGAGCTCGAGAAAGCCTTTTATTGAAGTAATATTTCTCAACGGGGAGTAATTTTCCAGGGTACGGCCGCATCAAATATGGTTTCAAGGGAAAAGCTGAATCACCAACCATGTAGTGGTTGCAGGTATAGTTCGAATTCGGAAGTCGACTGGGAGGTGGAAAGTTTATGCCACCAGTTAAAACCTTTCTACCAAAGGATGAGTCTGCAAACACTCCGCCATCACTTTGACTTCCGTATGCGCCGATGTCAACTACGGTAAAAGTATAATTGGCGTAAGTGGCCAGAAGAACTATCGAAGGTGTCCTTTATAATTGTAGTATTCCGAACCAGCTCCTGGCGGGCACTGAATATTGACGTGCTTACCATCAATAGCGCCAACACAATTAGGTAAATTCCACAAAGTTTGGAAGTCAAGGGAAATTCTCTTCCAATCACTTTCTGTTGGTGGTGATAAGTAAAAGGGCATGAGGCAGGTCCAAAGAATATCGGCTGTTCCGTAAATGATGTTGGCTACTGTTGAATATCCCATACGAAACATCCACACGAGGACTTGCTTTGGTACTCCTTGTGACAAATACCTTGAAGACAAATTTCTAAAGCAAAGAAATAAACATTTTCACTTAAACAACTTACAACAGAGTTAAGAAAAGTCGTGCACTCGGTTCAATAGGTTTTCTCCAACACGTCTTCTGCAGATGTGGTTCAATAAGAGCGCGGAGTATCTCAAATGCTTTTGGAGACATCCTTGTTATTTTGAAAAAGTGCTCTGGATCTTTATCCTTCATTTGGTTGAAGTTCCGTGCAAAAAATCCTTCCTCATCTCTCCGTAGATTGAGCTCCCGGACCCACCAACGTCTCTCAGTCTGCGCTTCTTCTTGCTCGATGAGCTGAACATATCCACGATAAGCTGTGTATGCTACTTCCGCGATAAATTTAATTTTTTCGATTTCACAATTCATATTTATTGCACGAAAAATTAAAACAAAACTACTTTTCAGAAAAAAATAACAGCTTGTAATGACAGAACCTGTCATTTCAGAAATGTCATATTAGAAATGTCATTCAAAGCAAACTCGAAGCGGGTGCATCGTTAACGTAGACGAAGTCAAAGCCAAAGCTAAAGCGTGTTTATGTTTCAGCCATAAAACCTATGTCTGAAACGCGATGGGAGAGTAGAATCGGAGCAAAGAAAGCAATATTTTTGCAATTCGATGATGTTATCGAATGCTTGAATGACCTGAAAAATAAAGGTGATGATTCCGAAACTCTAGGCGAGTGTGACGCAGTCTTGAACGAAATGTTAACTTTTGAGTTTATTGTTGCAATACACGTGTGGTACGAGGTTTTACATTGGTGAACAATCTTAGTAAACTTTGGCAATCGGTTGAAGTCAACTTGAAAGTCATTTTTGATACTCTACGTTCATTTTGCACTGGATTCAAGAGTTCCGTAATGTAGGATTTAACAATAGTGTTGAACAAGCTCGATTATTTGTGGAGAAAAGTAGTTACGATATTCAGTCTCAATTTAAGGAAAAAGGAACAGCCCGGAAAAAAACGAATGTTCGGTTATGAACATATTGATGAACCTATTAAATCTTATGAAATGCTGTACAGAATTAACTTTTTTAACACAATGGCAGATGCTATTATAGTCGACACCTAATGTCGATTTAAAGCTCTCAATGAATATTTTGAACAATTTGATATCATATATCAGCTATTTAAAATCCATATCAAAAGAGGATCTTCTTAAGCATTGTAATGATATAGGCACTAGTCTCTATTAACGACGCGAAACAACGGATTCAGTACATCTTAGAAAATAATTTAGAAGAAATACAGTCATTGGCAAAATTATTTCCACAACGTAAAATTTACACAACATCTCTTCATTGAAATCTTATAACTTTCAAAATAAAAAAGAAATTGTTAATATTTATTTTTATTAATAATGAATACCGTGAGTTTCTCACGGTTCGGCAAAATTATTTGCACAAGTGCAATGAACTGCTTAGACTGACTACAGGTAGTTTATTTACCCGAATAATCATAATGAACGGTGCAATTAGTTATTTTTTTCGTTTATTGTGATATTGTTGTTGGCATAGTTTTTGAAATGGCTAAAACGAATGAACTTTCAACAGAAAAACACGCGGCTATTGTTTCCGAGTTCCGATCTGGTGTTCCGACAGCAAAAGTTTCAGCTAAATATCGCTGCGCTTGGAGGACAGTTTATTACCTCATTGAAAAACAAAAAACTCATGGAAGTGTAAAAAATCTTGCTGGTAGAGGAAGAAAAAGGGCCACAACCAAAAGGTAAGACACAAAAATTATCCGTTCCTTTAAAAGTAAGCGCTGTACAAAAGTTCGAAATGTGCTTAATAATTTGGACAAAGATCGTGAAACCGCTGTTAGTAAAAGGACGATACGACGGAGGTTGAAAATAAAATAAACGCCTACGTCATTCAAAAAAAGCCCCATATACCTATCAAGAAAAAATAAAATCCTCAGTTAAGAAATTGTTAGGGAGCATATCAATAAATCGCCGGGTTTTTGGAGAAGTGTACTTTGGGACTGATGAGACTACTTGTTCGTTGGATGGTAACTATGGCCGAAAATTGTATTACTCCGATCGCAAATCAAAAACAAACGATTCGTTACACAACTCACAAGGCATTCCATAGGAGGTAAAATAATGGTATGGGGATGCTTATCATATTGTGGCGTAGGACCAATTGTTAGGTGCTCCAACCGTATGACAAAGTCGCATTATTTGGAAATACTAAATGATGTTGCACTAATGACATGGTAAATATTCATCGGGAATAATTGTATCCTTCAACAAGATAATGCTCCCATACATACGGCCCGGACAATAAAACATTTTTTATCTGGGGTAGACCAAGAAGTTTTAAAATGGCGCCCACAGAGCTCTGATCTACTAAATGTCATTGAGATTGTTTGGCATCTTGTTAAATCAAAAATTCCTCAAGACATTGGAAGATCTTCAAATAAAACCTGAGAGGAGTTTAGAACAGCTTGGAGTCAGTTCTGTCAGAACAGATTCAAAATTTGATAGACTCAATGCCAAGGCGCATCGCTGCTGTTATTGCGGCAAAAGGAGGAAGCACAACTTACTAGATAAAGCTATTTTCAAAACAACGTTTCGTTTTATTTAAAAAAAATTAACTTTTTGGTTTCCAGTGGTATTAAAGGCAGTAATTCATATGCAAAGAATTTTGCCTGTTTAATATGATGTGCAAATAATTTTCCCACTTTTGTTTTTCTGTTTTTAAAACGAACCGTTTAAAGTTCGATTTTGCTATTTTATGTACCATATTGAGAATATGTATTCATTATTGATAAAAATAAATATAAACAATTTTATTTTAAAAGTTATAAAGATTCAATGAAGAGATGTTGTGCAAATTTTACGTTGTGCAAATAATTTTGCCATTGACTGTATATCCAAATGTTTATGTTACTGTAAAATTTTACTAGGCTAGTTCTAGCAAGACTAGTTTCTTCCATAAATTAGATATGCAATTTTCCAACAGATGGCGCTGTAGTAGTATAAAGCTCTGTTCACAACATTACCATTCGAATCATGCTTACAGTTACCGTCAGTACAGCTTCCGCTGAGAGAAGCTTCTCAAAATTAAAATTGATCAAGACCTACTTGAGAAGCACGATGAGTCAAGAGAGACTATCTGCGCTATCAGTAGACTATCAATTGAAGCTGAAACTGTTAGCTATGACATAATCCAGAAAAAGTTCAGTGAGGCCAAAAGCCGAAAAGTTCGACTCTTTTATTTGTTTTAATTTCTTTTAATTTCTATTTGTGTATTTTTTATAATTTTTTGATTAGCAATAAAACTCGTTTAGGTTTAACTGTAATTTAACGTTTTCTTAACTGGGCAATATAGGAGGCCTCGCAAACCTAATTTCGCCGACTTCCACGTGTGGTCTAGCGCCGCCACTGCACATTATACCCAAAATGGTATTCTGTGAATCTAATTAATTCAATAAAAGAAAAAAAGAAAATGCTACATAAAACTCGGAAATATAAAAGGCAAGAAGATATAACCACTTTTAAGTATTTGCGCAAATTGGTCAAAAAACAAATAAATTCATGTTATCAGAGATACCTAAATGATATTGAGTCCAATCTAAAAACTAATGTTAAATTTTTCTGGTCGTACTCAAAAGAATTAAGAAAATCAAATAAAATTCCGAACGTTACTATCGCTCGATGATAAAGTTTATAGTACAAATGAAAATGCTGCTGAAGCCTTTGCCTCTTTCTTTAAACGAAGCTATAGCTCTTCAATTAACTCACAAATGATACATAATTTCAATAATGAATCAAATGAACAAACAATAATTCATGTCCCTGTCATAACCGAAGATAATGGGTCTTGTGAATAAAAAAAAAGTTAAAGCTTTTTTTGGAGGAAGCTAAAGCCAACTAGTCATAGCTCTTACTAGCAGCTAAAGCTAGACAGTACTAGCTTAAGCTTTGTTTTATGTGAATAAAAAAATGATAACGCTAAATAGCTTATGCTGGAAAATTCTAGCTTAAGCTTCGTAATTTAAGGTGTTCGTTTTTTTATTCACATGTTTCGGCTAGTTAGCTTTAGCTAAAACTGGTACATGTATGACCGAAAGGAAAGTTTTTTTGCCTCAATTTGTTATCTGTTCTACAGGGCAAGTATTTTTCGGCTAAAAAATGTTTTTAACATTTCGTATGTCAGTTTCTGGGTCTATACGTTCACAGTCCTATTTTTTGAGATATTCCCTTATGTTTAATTAACAACTCGCATAAGTTAATACTGAAAATAAGACCTAGTCAAAGCTTTCTAGACAGGTCGAAAAAATCTTGAAATTTTTGTAGCTTTAACTATAATATTCTAGTTTAAGCTATTTTTATTCACACAAATTGAAGCTTAAGCTAGGAAAACAAGCTAAAACTAAATGAATTTAGCTTTGGCTATTTTTAAATAGCTATTACTAGAAAACATCTTTAACTAGCTAGCTTAAGCTTATTTTTATTCACTAAAAATCAAGCTTTTACTTAAAAATCCAAGTTTCAGCTTTAGCTTTTTTTTTATTCACAAGACCCAATGTCATTAACGTTCTTAAGAGCTTATATATGCATCCAAAAACTCTGGACCAGATGACATTCCTAACGCTTTTTATAAACACTGTGAACCTTCTTTAGCAAAACCTTTGTGTTTTCTCTTCAACATGTCATTAAAAAACAGACTTTTCCCATCATGTCTCAAACCAGCATTTATCACTCCTATTCACAAAGATGGTAATCCATGCGACATACAAAATTATCGTCCAGTGTCCATCTTAAATGCTTTATCCCTAATTTTTGAAAAATGTGTCTATAATTCTTTGATTCCCAACATTCTTCCGTATTTAAGTGACTGTCAGCATGGATTCGTAAATGGTTGATAGACGGTGTCAAATCTTGCCTCGTTTTCGCATATTGTAGCTGACGCATTAGACAAATGTAAACAAGTTGACGTAATTTACACCGACTTTTCCAAAGCTTTCGATAAAATAAATCACACCACCATGATGATAAAGTTACATTAGTTTGGATTTCACAAGAATCTTGTTATGTGGTTCGAAACTTATCTAACATATAGACAAAATACTGTTGTTTTAAATAAATATTCATCAAGACCGTTCTTTCTAACTTCAGGAGTTCCACAAGGGTCAATTTTGGGACCAATTTTATTTAATATTTATATCAATGACATAACCTCTAATATCGTATCTATGTATGTCCCTAGCTTACGCAGATGATTTTAAAATTTTCAAACAATAAATAATGTAAGAGGTTGCGTTGTGCTTCAAAGAGATCTAAATACTTTATTTGAATGGTGTCTCAAAAATAATTTACATCTCAACATAAGAAAATGTTCAATAATGACCTACTCTAGAAAATTAACTACAATTTGATTCGATTACGCCATCAATACAAGCCATCTGACAAGAGTATCTGAACACAAAGACTTAGGTATAGTATTTGATTCAAAATTCCTTTTTAAACCCCACTATGATTTTATTGTTAAAAAATCTTCGAAAGTCATGGGTTTCATTTTTAGAGTGGGTAAAAATTTTAAAAAAGAGGCTGGGTGCGACCCACACTGATAACTTCCCATTTGTGGTCTTGAAAACTTTATATTTAGTTTTTTTCTGCAAAATTCAAACAAACATTATTTTAAGATTGAAAAGCATTTTAAGCATTTTAAGCAGTAGATGGAAGATCGAAGTAGATGGTTTCATAGTGTAATTGTTGTTGCGGTTTTTCCGGATTGAAAGGCTGTGATCTGCACTGGATATATAATGACTCCTGTTTTAAAAATCGATGATGCTTGTGGCATACTGATATTAGGAAATTTGCTTTGTTTTGTTGATGATGAGGATACTTAGTCGCTGATTTTATGTTTTTTTTACAGAAAATGTGTTTAACTAATTTTAAACTTTTCTATTTAAAATGTTAAATTTCTTGTAATAATTACGAAGGTTGGTAGGTACATATTATATACTGAATTATAGATTTCAGTGTTTTTTAATATATCTGTGTTCCTACACCTAAGAAAACCTTGAGTAGAATGTTACATCTTTTTCATGGACGAAAAGATAAAAACATATTTTGACGTTTTCTTCAATTTTACATAGGTATTAATGGAATTTGAATATGTGGGACTTGGGTACAACTGAACAACTGGTTTGGTTATTGATGGACTTACAAAATATATCCGCTCTAAAACTAGATATATGTCAAATATAAACCATTTGTTAGAAATTGTATTATGTATAAAATTAAATAATGGCAAAGTCAATATCATTACTCGTTCTCAAGATATTCTAGTCGAAAAACAAATATTACCACTTTTTAGTAGATTTTTTTTATATTTTTGTTAAAACTGTCAATTCGATACTTGTCAAAATTTAACCATATGTTAATAATTGTATTATGTCGATACCTTCCCGTAAGAATGTACTAAGCGACACTTTTTTTCGAAAATGAGTTGTTGATGAGGAAATATACTATGTTAAGGACCACGTTTTGGCTTGGGTTTCGCCAACCTATTATGCATGAAAAGGAAACTAGAGTACAAATTAAAAAAAATATCAATTGCCATGTTTTCTCATTAAAATAATATTGCCCCCTGAAATTTTTATTATCCGCCCAAAAAATTATGCTAAGCGACATTAATAAAGATCTCATTGTCGTGAGCAACAAAAAATTTTGTTAGATGTCACTTAGTTTAACCAAAATTGACTCTTAGCACACTATGATTCAACTAGAACTTTCTTCGTTTTTTTCGTTTCCTAAACAATTTTAGAAATGTCGCTTAGTATACCATCTTACGGGAAGGTATCGATGTATAAAACAATATACTTTAGAAGGCACTATCGCTGTTCATTCCCAAGAAATTCGACTTGAAATACATTTTTAACTAGTTTTCACTAGAATTTTTGATAGTTTTTTTATTTAAAAAAAAAACTATTAATTCAATATTTGTCAACATTTTACCAATTGTACAAAATTATACTATGTTTAAAATAAACTATTAGAAGTCAATATCACTACTAGTTCTCGAGAAATTTGAGTCGAAAAACAATTTTTACCAATTTTCAATAGAATTTTATATAGTTTTTTATTTTTTGTAAAAAAACTATAAACTGATTTTTTTTGAAATTTTCACCAGTTGTCAAACACATTATTTTTCGTAAAATAAAATTATTTTGAGTTTCAAATTGTTTTCCGTTCTTAGAATATCTGGGTTATGAAATTTTTTTTTTTCAGTTTTTTTTATTTAAAAAAATAACGGTATGTTCATTTTTTTCCAAATTCATACCAAATCTGTATGACCTTATAATGAGTACATTAAATTTTATTTGAAATCAATAGCATTATTTTTTCGTGAGATATTTGAAACTAACCAAAATTTTTACTTTTTTTTTAAGCCGTTATAGTGAAAAAACTACTCACTGAATTTTAATAAACGCCCTTTCAGCCTCTTTCGAAGTTATTATCTATTAAACAAAATTTATTTGAAGTCGATATCTTTACTCGTTCTTGAGATATCGACGACGAAAAATGGTACAAGAACGTACGGACGTACGAACGTACGAACGTACGAACGTACGAACGTACGAACGTACGAACGTACGAACGTACGAACGTACGAACGTACGTACACACACACACACAGACATCTCTCTAAAAATGATTGATATAGCCTCTAGGGACCTTGAAACGTCGAGAAATGTCAAAAATTCCAATTTGACAAATCGGACCGATTACAATAACTCCCTATGGGAAGTTAAAACTAAGTTGATAGTAAAATTATAAAATTATGTATTATATTATAGAAATTACTTTATTATTTCGGCTACAAACATTTTAATTGAAAAAAATTTAAAAACGAAATATTCAAATATAAAAGATATGGTTTGGTTATTGATGGAAGGGTACTTACAAAATATATCCGCTCTAAAACTAGATATGTGTCAAATATAAACCATTTGTTAGAAACTGTGTTATGTATAAGATTAAATAATGGCAAAGTCAATATCATTGCTCGTTCTCAAGATATTCTAGTCGAAAAACAAATATTACCACTTTTTAGTAGATTTTTTTTATATTTTTGTTAAAACTGTCAATTCGATACTTGTCAAAACTTAACCGTATGTTAATAATTGTATTATGTCGATACCTTCCCGTAAGAAAGTACTAATCGAAACTTTTTCCGAAAATGACTTTTTGATGAGGAAATATAACATAATATGTTAAGGGCCACGTTTTGGCCTGGGTTTCGCCAACGAACTTTCTTCGTTTTTTTCGTTTTCTGAAAAATTTTAGAAATGTCGCTTAGTAAACATTCTTACGGGAAGGTATCGATGTATAAAACAACATACTTTAGAAGGCACGTCGGAGTTTATTCCCAAGAAATTCGACTTGAAATACAATTTTAACTAGTTTTCACTAGAATTTTTAATAGTTTTTTTATTTAAAAAAAAAAACTATTGATTCAATATTTGTCAAAATTTTACCAATTGTACAAAATTATACTATGTATAAAATAAACTAAATTAGAAGTCAATATCACTACTAGTTCTCGAGAAACTTGAGTCGAAAAACAATTTTTACCAATTTTCAATAGAATTTTATATAGTTTTTTATTTTTTGTAAAAAAACTGTAAACTGATTTTTTTTGAAATTTTCACCAGTTGTCAAACACATTATTTTTCGTAAAATAAAACTATTTTGAGTTTCAAATTGTTTTCCGTTCTTAGAATATCTGGGTTTTGAAATTTTTTTTTTCAGTTTTTTTTATTTAAAAAAATAACGGTATGTTCATTTTTTTCCAAATTCATACCAACTCTGTATGACCTTATAATGAGTACATTAAATTTTATTTGAAATCAATAGCATAATTTTTTCGTGAGATATTTGAAACTAACCAAAATTTTTACTTTTTTTTTAAACCGTTATAGTGAAAAAACTACTAACTGAATTTTAATAAACGCCCTTTCAGCCTCTTTCGAAGTTATTATCTATTAAACAAACCTTATTTGAAGTCGATATCTTTACTCGTTCTTGAGATATCGACGACGAAAAATGGTACGAGAACGTACGGACGTACGAACGTACGCACGTACGAACGTACGTACACACACACACACAGACATCTCTCTAAAAATGATTGATATAGCCTCTAGGGACCTTGAAACGTCGAGAAATGTCAAAAATTCCAATTTGACAAATCGGACCGATTACAATAACTCCCTATGGGAAGTTAAAAATCGGAAACCTTCATCCAACTTTTCAACTTGTTGTGCAGAAGTATCCTGGAATACAGGGCAATTGTTTGGTCTCCTATATACACTTATACAGTATCCACTCACTAGCTATAGAATCGGTGCAACGAAAATTCACGAGATATTTACAACACAAAATATATCGCAATCATAGCAGTTATGAGGATAAACTGGATCTTTTTAAAATTCATTCTTTATCCCAACGCCGATTAATATTAATGGAAACATATTTAAGACAGATAATAGTAGGAAAGGGCGATCGTCCCTACTGCCTACTGGCAAATGAAATATGCATACGCTGGTCATCTGGACCTAGTAGACAGCCACTGCAATCATTCTTACCACCGCACGCTCGTACTAATATATACTTAAAATCACCAATCGTAAGAATGCAGGTCTATCACAATCGCTACTTCCTCTCGTTTGATGTTTTTAACTCCGGTGTAAGTGATATTAATGTTAAATCCTAGTTATTGAGAAGTGTACCACGTCACTCTTCCTCTACGTCATTTCTCCACTTTTAGTTTCTCCACTTCTAGTTTGCCTTTGCCTCTGCTTTTTATTTCTCACTTTTGTTTCTTGTTTTTTAAAAACAGATTATTTTATAAAATTCAATATAATGTAAATATTTGATTAAAACAGTTTTTGGTACAAATTTATAGACTTATTGTTTAGTTAACTTTTGTTTTCATTTTTATAATACACTCTTTTTAATTATAATTTTATTTTTTTTCTCTAAATATACTGTGCTTAATTATTGATGCATTCTTGTAATTGGTTTATTTTAAACTGTTAGTATAAAACTGTTATAATAAAAATGAAAGTGGCATCGACAAATGATTGACACATTTTTTCAGAACTGAAGCTGGTACCCCATCAGGACCAGACGCGTCATTATCTTCTTAATTAGCTATATATTGCATAATATCATAATATCAATAGTTATGCATATGAAAATTTATATCAGTCAAGTGAGAATATGATTTCAAATGACCAAATAATTGATCATTTTCGTCAAGATTATCACAGTTTAAGTTATCACAGTTCGAATAGTTATCACAGTTAGAAGAATCACAGATGTATGCACTTTGAAAAAAGTCTGAAAATAGTTGTGTTATGATACGTGGGCCATGGTCTGAGATAATGTTATGCATAAGAACGGAGGGATGTGGACTAGATTTTCCTATGCTATTAATAAAGTCCCAAAAGTATTTAGGATCCGTTTTTAAATTAATTTGAACCTTTTGTATGTAATAAAAATATTTAATACTTGATTCTCTGTTGAAAATATCTCTTGCCTCACAATAAATATTAAAATTGGTAACTAATCCAGTTTGTTTGTATTTAAACCATAGTTTATTTCTACGGTTTTTCAATCTTCGCACTTCACTTTCATACCAGCTAGGAGCAAGCGATTTCGATTTATTAGATATTAGAGGAACAGATGCTAAAAACAATCAAATATTTTGTCATAAAATTTCAAAACCATTTCAAAGGCATCACCAGTCAATTAAGGAAAGCAAATTATTTAATTTAGCATAATCAGTTTTCTAAAGTTAAATTTAAAAACATTGTCAGGATCTTGATTATTAATTTCAAAGTTTTGAATATGGTGAGTGCTGGGTGATGAGAGTCTTCGTTCACAAGAGGATCAGTTGATCTGTCAAGTGAAATACCGGCATCAATATGTTGTGTAAATTAAGTTGAGGATCTTGGCGTTAGAGTTTGTGACGTCATTTATTTGGTGGAGACCAAGTGACGTTAGATTGTCAAGAGTTTGAGGGTCATCCATTGATAGATTTCCTGTTGGAACCATTGTGTATGTATCGGGACAACGTTTCCAAGATTGAAATCTCCAAGGCAGATAACTTCATCATTTTAACTCACTAACTCAAAAATGCAGTTCAAAAAAGAGAAGGCTTCATTGTAAGTATCAACTGGGTTCCTAGAAACAATGTGTATAGTGACAAAATAGATATTTGTGACGTCACAAAACAAGATTTAACGGCAATAAGGATACCACCGCCGACAGTATTAATACTCGGATGGGAGTGTCTATCTCGTCTATATACATTAAACGAAGAATCAAAAAGTTCCGAGTCATTTATCCCGCCAAACAGCCATGTTTCAGTCAAAGATAGGACATCGTAAGAAGAGTTTGAAGAGCTGTAGTAGACCTTATTAGTCTTTGTCCGTAGGCCTCTTACTTTTTGATAGAGTATATCAACTAGTTGCAACGACGGTTTGTTGGTCTTGTCAAAGTCTTTCGAAAAGGAGTATTCATGGTATTTCGCTTAACGAACTCGTGGATGATAATGTTTTCCGGCCAGAAATGCTTATCCAATAAACGGGTGATTATTTCATGTGGATCGAATAGTTTGAAAGATAGTCAATTCTTTTTGTTGGTAACTGCTCAATTTTGAATTTGATGTTGGTGAAATGAGAATCAACATATGCAGATATATCATTGCTGGTAGTGTTAGCGTCAAAATATGATAGAAAAATGCATTTAAATCTCTCAGCAGCTCTTAATTTAACTGCAGGTAATATATCACCATTTGGTATAGCTACTGACGATACAAACGCAGAAGACGTGGGCACTGAAGCTGTGGAGAACTTTGGAATTGAGGAAGTCGTAGAAGAGGTATTAAAAGCCGGTAAACAAAACTTAGATACTCGTATTATTGATGCCAATGATGAAGAGGGTGGTGAAAAAATTGTTAGTGAAGATGACGTAGATGACGCGATGATGTAAAAGGAGCAATTGGATAAGGTTAAGATGTCGAATAGGAAGATATCGAAGATGAAGATGTTGTAGTTGAAGAGGTTGCAGGTAAAGTTGTTATTAATGAAGATAAAGTAGATGTAGAGAAAGACGATGTAGATGAAGTAGATAATGCACAAAATGTAAAAGATGATTCTGTAGGAAAAGGAGCAATTATAGAAGTTAAAGTTGATGAAGATGTAGACGAAGAAGTTGTACATGTAGATGTTGAAGGTATTGGTGTCATAGTTGAAGAAGTTGAAATATATGAAGATGTCTTAGGTGAAGACGTTGAAGTTGAAGATGCAGTAGATGCAGGTATTGAAGATGAAGATTTCGTAGATGGTGGTTGTGTTAGAGGTGTTGAAAGAGTAGGTTTCTTTGTCTTTTGGACTAAAGGTGAGAGAGCTAAATTTGCTCTTTTGAGGGTGTTGCGAGTGACACGGAAGGGACCATTCATTTGTTTTAAGGGAAGAACTGTGGGATGTTGATACTTCCTTTCTTAGACTTTGAATCTTAAGAGTTTTTGGAGTAACAGCATTAGATGAGGATAAGCAGAGATTTAAAAGTCAATAAGTTTATCAACTTTTAGTTCCAAAGAATTAATGTAAGCACTGAGATTTTCCATTTTTTAAATGTTTACTTTTTTTCTTTATGTTTATTAAAACTTACTTAAGTTCGGGTGCAATTTTAACTACGGCCCTGGTGAAAAAAAATATTTTTTAATAAAGAAATGTACAAGGTTTTTATTTTCAACAAAAAAAATTAAAACAATTATTCATAACAAGAAGAAATTAATAACAACAAAATAAACCTCTGAAATTCTTCCACAAAAGTCTGCGTACAGCTGTAACAGAAATTGAAAAAAGTTAGTTAATATAGACAAATAATTATTTTTTTGTACTACTTTCGCTGTTAATATTTGGTCGGATACCTTTTTAGCCTTATAACTTCTTTCAAACGGTTTTGCATTGACCCTACCAGTTTTTCTGTATAAGAACTATTGATCTTACTCCATTCAAGCAACAAGGCTTCTTTTAACTGCGACTTTTTGCGGATATCGTGGGTTCGGATCTTTTTTTCCAATTCATCCCAGCAGTGCTCGATAGGGTTAATATCTGGACTCTGTGGTGGGGTTCGTAGCAGGTGGGGTGTTATATGCCAGCCACATGCGCGATTATGGGCGGTATGTTTGGAGTCATTATCTTGCTAGAAGTAATAGTCATTGGATATACCCAGAATTTCAGCACTTGTTTTCAAATTTCTTTTGAGGATAACGATGTATACATATTGATCCATTGATCCTTCTATTACTTCCAACTTACTGACTTTTGAAGACGCCATACAGCCCCAAACCATAACACCTCACCACCGTGCTTGGCAGTCTTAATTGTGCATCTGGGATTAGGAGCATCGTTTGCTCGTCGCTACACCCTCAAACGACCGTCAGAACCAAAAATGTTGTATTTTGATTCGCTGGAGAATATAACCTTACGCCAGAAGTCCGGAGGCTTGTTAACATACTCTTTTGCAAATGCTAGCCGTTCCTTTCTCTTTATTTTACTGACCAATGGTTTTTTCCTGGGTGTGTGTGACTTAAACCCCTCTTGAACAATAGCTCTTCTTACCGTTTCTGGATGCACTGTATTGTTGTTATATATTTCGAGCCGTGTGGTTATCGTCTTAGCCGTTATAAAGTGATCTTGCTCCACCATTCGCTTGATCACACGCTTATCCCTTTCGGAGAGCTTCGAAGGTCGGCCTTATTTTGTCTCCGATTTAATCTGTCCTGCGTTTCTAAAGCGATCTACCGTTCTCTGTATCGTTGACCGAGCTCTTCAGGTTATTTTTGATATTTCACCATACGACTTTTTTTGTTTAACGTAAAGATTAATAAATCAACTTCCGCTCACTCAAACTTAACTCTTTATTTGCCATTTTTTGCTTTAAGAACAAAAAAAAAACAAAGACAATGATTTGCAGTACGCGTTTAGAACGATTAAAAATAAACAAACAATCATATTATGCAAAAACAAATTTATCGATACTTAAAGAGAGTGTAATGCAAGAAATATTCACCTGTACGCAGACTTTTGTGGAAGAATTTCAGAGGTTCATTTTGTTTTTATTAATTTTTTGTGATACGAATATTTTTTTTGTATTTTTTTTGTTGAAAATAAAAACGTAGTGAATATTTTTTAATGAAAAATACCTTTTTTTTAAAATAATTCACTTTATATTTGTGAATAACAGCAATTTTTAAAAAATATCTTCCTTGTACGCAGACTTTTGTGGATCACTGTATATCAAATTTCTTTTTTTTATTTTTAATTATATAAATACCTATTTTATTTTAATAAGCTGTTAGATTTTGTATTTAAGTGGATCCCGGCAATGCGGACGCATGAGCGTGGAAGAGCAAGTGGAGGTTGCTACTTTGGTTTCAAAAAAAAGCTTCAAAGTTTGAAATGCGAGTTTCGGATGCACAATAACATATGGTTTCTTTACTTAGAAATCAATACCAAACACCTGTGGATACTTCCTCAATACCTCAACTGTAATAATTGGGAAGAAGATTTTGAAAGAACAACGGAGTTACTTAGCCACATGAGATCGACGAACGTTATGCTTATTGGAGACCTGAACGCGAGAATCGGGCTAGAGGCAGGAGTAATGAACGTTATTAACGGTTTTTATAGGCAATCAAAGGATACTGTTTGTAATGCAAGAGGAAAGAAACTCCTAGAGCTTTGCGATTCTTTTGGACTTCGAATTCAGAATGGAACGAGTGCGAGTGACACCTTGGGTAATTTCACATTTATTGGAGGCCAAGGATCATCGTTGATCGATTATGCAATCCTAGGTGAAGACTGGGAGTCACTGGTGACGGATCTAGAAGTTAAAGAATTTCCGTATTCGGATCACCTTCCCATTGTTGTAACATTCCAACGGCGGCGCTTGCAACCAAATGATGATGAAATTATTTGCCCGCAATCACTGCCCAGACTTAACTGGAAGATATCGCAAGCCTCAGCATACAGACAGCAACTGGATAGTAGACTACAAGCGCATCAAAGACCAGACTTTCAAATGTTAGAGCGAACCATAAAGGTATCTTACCCCCAACAACAGCCTCGCGGAAAAGGATGGAATTCAGGAAATGAGCCTTGGTTTGATCAAGAATGCCGAAAAGCTAGGAAGATTTCTTTTGCATGGTTGAAAAATTTTCGAAGTTCCTCCCAAAGCTCATTTAGGATTAACTACTTAGAGGCCAATAGGAAATTTAAAGAGCTATGCAAAGCCAAAAAGTTGAAATATGAAGAAAAACAAGCATGCAGATTGCTGTCTTGTAAAAACGCTAGGGACTTTTGGAAACTGGCTTGGGAATTAAATGGAAAACAACCAGTAATACACAAAAAACTGTGTGCAAATTCACTTTTCCTTTACTTCAAAGATCTACTAAATCCCGAAACAACAGTAGCAAACTGGCATTATGCAGTTCCTCGATTTGAGAACGTAATTTTAGACCCAGAATTTAGTATGCATGAACTTGAACAAACTTTATGGACACTTAAAGATGGGAAAGCGGCAGGTTCAAATGGTATTCCAGTAGAGTTCTACAAATACGGAAGCGTCACACTGAAAGCGCATCTGGTAACATTATTTAATAATGTTTTTGAGGGGAATCTTCCGGTAGATGAATTCAGGAATGCTGTAATATTCCCGATACACAAAAAAGGATCCTTGTTGGATGCAGCGAACTATCGAGGAATCTCTTTTCTAAATGCAACATATAAGATCTTCACAACAATGTTACAGAAACGACTTACAAGATGGATTACAACGCAAAATGTGCTAAACGAGTGTCAAGCTGGTTTTAGATCCGGATACTCTACAATCGACAATATCTTTGTCCTCAGGAGCATTGCTGAAAGCTTTTGCATGCAGGGTAAAAAATTGTATGTATTTTTCATTGATTTCAAAGCAGCCTTTGACACGATCAACAGAGGTGCCTTATTTTACAAATTGTACAATCTGGGATTTTCGTTGAAGTTCGGCTTAATACTCGAAGAGTTGTACAGAGGAACACGGGCTGCAGTTTGGAATGGAGCGGAACTTTCGGATTGGTTTGCAACTTCGTCAGGAGTGAGGCAGGGATGCACACTGAGTCCTACCCTCTTTTCGCTCTTCATAAATGATCTAATTGATTTCCTTCCTGGAGGAGTTGACTTTGCGGGAGAGCATATTAAAGCACTGATGTTCGCGGATGATATAGTCTTGTTTGCTTCCTCCCCAAAAACACTCCAACTTATGATAAACAAGATTTACAATTACTGTTGTTTATGGAATTTGGTTGTCAACACTCAAAAATCCAAGGTGATGATTTTTAAAAGAGGAGGTGGACGAAACGCATCGAATGAAAAGTGGGTGTTTAACGGAGAAGACATTGAATGCGTCAAGGAGTACAAATACCTAGGCGTCATCTTTTCGAGCAACTTAAACATGGAAAAGCATCTAGTAGAAAAACTGCAAAAAGCAAAAACAGCTATAAATATAGCATGGAAAAGAGTTTTTATGAACGTCAACATAGCTCATAGTATAAAATATAATATATTTGAAGCTGCAGCGGAGAGTATTCTTTTATACGGCGCCCAAGTTTGGGGATGTAAAAAGTTTCTCACAGTGGAGAAACTACTAACTCACTACGTGAAAAGAGTATTTCGTCTGCCATCGAACACACCAAACTATGTTATTATGCTAGAGACAGGACTTTCACCTCTATTCGTCAAAACCCTTAAACTGCAAGCGGACTATTTACTGAAAGTTTTCAAGATGCCTGATTCCCGACTGGTCAAGAAAGTAGCTCTTAAAGCAGTACAAAATCAAAATAGCTGGTACAGGGAGTGGAATTGCCTCGCCGAAGGATGTAACATGGAGTTCAATTTAAACGTTGGAAGCATATCAAGTTGCAAGGATATCTTATATGATGTGATTGCGAAAGTAGATGAAAAATGTAGAGAAGATTATGTAGCTGAAGCTTCCGAGTCCTTATTCAGAACTGTTTATAGAAGGCTGAACCACAATCTTGCTGAAAGAAACTACTTCAGTGATGCAAATAGTGTGAACGAGATTTCAACAATGGTTAGACTCCGAAGCGAACTTATAAGCCTGAATTTCATACCACATAGACCCGAATTACCATTGGAGTGCAGTATGTGCAATCTTAGAGAAAGGGAGGACGTTATTCATTTCGTTGGAAAATGCCCTACCTTAATGGAAACAAGAAGGAGCTTTTTTGGAAGCGACTTCTTATCGGATGAACAAGTTGTTGCCTTGCTGAATGAGATGAATGTCGGCAATTTGTACAAATATTGCAAAATCGCGTTAAGTTATAGATCTAGAATTATGAACGAAGATTTCTGATTTAAACTTCTTCTTTTTTAAATCCACATAAATAATTATAAAAGTTTATTACAATATTAGTATAATTTATGTTAATTGTCAATCTGGCAGACGGCAAATGCCATGTCGTAATGATTTTTTGTTTGTATATATGTAAAAACATGATTTGTAAAATGTATTTATATTATTCTAATAAAAAATCTATCTAATCTAATCTAATCTAAAAAAAAATCTAAATACCTATGAACGCATAAAAATATTTTTTTTGTAATCAAAATTATTTTCTACCATACCATATTTTATATAGGTACGAGTATGTACATACATATATGTAAAAGCTATTTTCTCTAATAAAAATATAGGTATACGTACCTATTAGATTTGCTTAAAGAAATAGTTTTATACCTATGTACATAATTATATTAGTTGCAAAAAAAAATAATTTCCACTACCTTACCACCCACTGCATCTAATGTAGGCAGTTAAAATAGTTGATTGCAATTATTATTTTTGTTCTTCAAAATTACACCAATTATAATACTTTTGAATAACAAAAATAATAATAATTGCAATCAACATAGGTAAGTTACCTAATATATTAAGATAAAGTTCCTATGTAGATATACTAAAATTCAAAAAAGCCTAATCCTATCAAGAATCAATTTTCAAAATTATTCCTACTTAAATCTATTCAAATAGGTATGTGTGTCCCTTTGAGTATATATAATATGGAGGGCTCGTTTCTATTCCAAATGCGTGACTAACATAGGGGGCGCTATTCAAATTTGTGTAAGACAAAGGTCGCGTTCACCTCGTAGTCCGATAGGGTATCTAAGATACTTTAGTATCCGATACGTTGGCGAACGACCAAAACCGGATAGGTAACATTGGTCGCGTTCACCTCGTAGTCCGATAGGGTATCTAAGATACTTTAGTATCCGATACGTTGGCGAACGACCAAAACCGGATAGGTAACATTGGTCGCGTTCACCTCGTAGTCCGATAGGGTATCTAAGATACTTTAGTATCCGATACGTTGGCGAACGACCAAAACCGGATAGGTAACATTTACTGTCAAAGTCAAAAAAAAGACGTGAATCGACCAGGGTTGGCCGAGTCAACTACATGCCTAATTTACTACAATTTGTTACGTCTGCTACATACGTACTTAATTCATAAAAAAATAGAATAATGGAAACCAAACAATTTTGCACATTTATGATATTAATCTTATGAAGGTTCGTACAAAAACTGAAAATGTTTCATTTACCATAATGATGATAAATTGTAGGAATTATACATAATAGATGGGAAGTTTATTTTTGGAGACAAACAATTGTCTTTGGCATAATTAAAGGATTTGGATTATGAACACATGATTTAAAGATATTTTTTAATGCTGAATTTATTGTACAAGGTATGTTGCGACGAGTTAGTTGCAGCAAGAGACCATTTGCTAATCCGCAAAGCAAACAATTAATATTATACATATACTAGATTACAAATCCTATGAATTTTTTTTATTATAATAATTCGATAAATATTTAAAAATATAATATGGTATAGCCCTTATAAATATATACAACTTACAATGTCTCTATTAAAGCCTAGTACGCAGATCGAGACAAGACAAATTTTATCTCTACATTTTTAATCTCTACAAAACTTTTCCAAATCTCGCGCAAAAGTTTGAAGTTGGAGAGATGAAATCTAATTTAATATGTTTTTTAGTATATCTCTGGAACGGGTTGTCTTACAAAAGTCATTCATACCTTTTTGGAATCTCCTCTTGACGCTTTTAAGAGAAGCATCAGCACATTTTACAAAAAACCAGTTTTTACAAAAATCACTTTCGGCTGTCAAAATTTGTCCCGCAAAATAATGCTTGTATCATTCTTTTTCCTGGCAAAATTTAGTGGAGACATTTTGAAGAGCAATTCACAATAGTATGAATTTTGCCCGCGAACTGCGTACTGCTAGGAAAAATATCCGAGACAAAATTTGTCCCAGGAAAAAAAATGTATGGGAGACAAAATTTTTCCCGATCTGCGTACTAGGCTTAAGTTTTTAGTTCAAATTTTTGATAATTTAATCCTGCAATGAGGAAAGGTAAATTGAAAAGGGCAGATTTTTTAACCACAAATTATCTGACACCAACAAGGTTTTTTTTGTGATTTTAATAAGCGGTGAGCTTAAACCGACAGAGTCAAGCTACGATTTCTTTTAGTGCTTGTTCGCGTTTGGTGAGCAGACGCTGTCGTTTCTAGGTAAGTTCATATAAATATTACCAAAAACGTTTTTAAAAATAATAAAAACCAAGAACTGGTAATTAAATTTAAACTTGAAACTGTTTACTTTTAAGAACCGCAGCACTCTAGTACGATCTTTTTCTATTTTAATTGGAGTAAATCCACCAATAATTATGTAGCTTTTTGACCAGCCATTTTCACTTCGCTTATTAAAAATGAATAAGTCCAACTAACATAATATCCAGAACTAAACTCTTGAAATCTGACAAAAAAAACTCCCATACAACTCTCTTATATCCCATTGTTATACCTAAGTATTAATATCTTGTTATGAAACTGAACATTTCCTATCATTTTTATTTTAAGAGGTAAACACTTTTGCAGCTTACAACTACTTAAATCTTATAGATAAACTACTTTCTCTTTCTAAATATGTCCATATAATCCCATAACAAGTCATGTTTAAGAGTTAAGATCATTTCATATTTCTATGAAACCCCTAAAAGAATTTGAGTTTAATACCTCCAATATCAAGAAACAATCTGAAGTTCAAAGAATAAAAGCTTTGCAGTAGGATCCGAATGAGATCTTTAATGCAACAAACTTTACTTTTCTCAATTAGTAAATTAGTACTAGACGTAACAAATGTTAAGAAGTTACAGTTCGGCCAACCCTGTACTCGACACAAAAGAAAATAGATCAGCTGAAATGTCAGCTGTTCTTCAAAATTCCCCTTGGATAGTTTAATATACCAAAAATTTTTGGATAGCTTTAGATTTCTGCTTGACATCAGCTGTTTCGTTAATCAGTTGTTTTTTCCTATGGAATTACAACAACACAAACAAATCCGGATACCTTTGGATACGTACCCGAACGCGACCATTTACTGTCAAAGTCAAAAAAATGACGTGAATCGACCAGGGTTGGCCGAATCAACTACATGCCTAATTTACTACAATTTGTTACGTCTGCTACATACGTAGTTAATTCATAAAAAAAAAGAATAATGGAAACAAACAATTTTTCACATTTATGATCATAATCTTATGAAGGTTTGTACAAAAACTGAAAATGTTTCATTTACCATAAGGATGAGAAATTGTAGGAATTATACATGAATTAATATTATACATATGTATACTGGATTACAAATCCTATGAATTTTTTTTATTATAATAATTCAATAAATATTTAAAAATATAATATGTTATAGCCCTTATAAATATATACAACTTACAATGTCTCTATTAAGTTTTAGTTCAAATTTTTGATAATTTAATCCTGCAATGAGGAAAGGTAAATTGAAAAGGGTAGATTTTTTAACCACAAATTATCTGACGCCAACAAGGTTTTTTTTTGTAATTTTAATTAGCGCTGAGCTTTAAGATGACAGAGTTAAGCTGCGATTTCTTTTAGTGCTTGTTCGCATTTGGAGAGCAGACGCTGTCGTTTCAAGGTACTTACATATAAATATTACCAAAAAAACTTTTTAAAAATAATAAAAACCAAGATTTGGTAATTATATTGAAACTGTTTTTTTTTTAAGGAGCGCAGCACACTTGTCGAAGAGAGCTCCAGTACGATCATTTTCCATTTTAATTGGAGTAAATCCACCTTCAGCCCAATAATTATGTAGTTTTTTGACCAGCCATTTTCACTTCGCTTATTAAAAATGAATAAGTCCAACTAACATACCCTCCAGAGCTAAACTCTTGAAATCTGACAAAAAAAAAACTCCCATACAACTCTCTTATATCCCATTGTTATACCTAAGTATTAATATCTTGTTATGAAACTGAACTGGGTTTCGTAACATTTTTATTTTAAGAGGTAAACACTTTTGCAGCATAAAACTACTTAAATCCTATAGCTAAACTATTTTCTCTTCTTGCAATAAGATTATATAAGCTTATAGTCTTAAAAGAATCCTTTTCTGAAAACTCAGCTCTAAATATGTCCATATAATCCCATAACAAGTCATGTTTAAGAGTTAAGATCATTTCATATTTCTATGAAAACCCTAAAAGAATTTGAGTTTAATACCTCCAATATCAAGAAACAATCTGAAGTTCAAAGAATAAAAACTTTGCAGTAGGATCCGAATGAGATCTTTAATGCAACAAACTTTACTTTTCTCAATTAGTAAATTAGTACTAGACATAACAAATGTTAAAAAAGTTACAGTTCGGCCAACCCTGTACTCGACACAGAAGAAAATAGATCAGCTGAAATGTCAGCTGTTCTTCAAAATTCCCCTTGGATAGTTTAGCATACCAAAAATTTTTGGATAGCTTTAGATTTCTGCTTGACATCAGCTGTTTCGTTAATCAGTTGTTTTTTCCTATGGGATTACAACAACACAAACAAATCCGGATACCTTTGGATACGTACCCGAACGCGGCCATTTACTGTCAAAGTCAAAAAAAAGACGTGAATCGCCCAGGGTTGGCCGATTCAACTACTTGCCTAATTTACTACAATTTGTTACGTCTGCTACATACGTAGTTTATTCATAAAAAAAATAGAATAATGGAAACCAGACAAATTTGCACATTTATAATCTTATGAAGGTTTGTACAAAAACTGAAAATGTTTCATTTACCATAAGGATGAGGAATTGTAGGAATTATACATGATAGATGGGAAGTTTATTTTTGGAGACAAACAATTTTCTTTGGCATAATCAAAGGATTTGGATTACGAACACATGATTTAAAGATATTTTTTAATGCTGAATTTATTGTACAAGGTATGTTGCGACGATTTAGTTGCAGCAAGAGACCATTTGCTAATCCGAAAATATGTATGTTTGTATACTGGATTACAAATCATGAATTTTTTTTATTATAATAATTCATTAAATATTTAAGAATATAATATGGTATAGCCCTTATAAATATATACAACTGACAATGTCCCTATTAAGTTTTTAGTTCAAATTTTTGATTATCTAATCCTGCAATGAGGAAAGGTAAATTGAAAAGGGCAGATTTTTTAATCACAAATTATCTCACGCCAAAGAGGTTTCTTTTTTTTGTGATTTTAATCAGCGGTGAGCTTTAAGCCGACAGAGTTAAGCTAAGATTTCTTTTAGTGCTTGTTCGCATTTGGTGAGCAGACGCTGTCGTTTCAAGGTACGTTCATATAAATATTACCAACAAACTTTTTAAAAATAATAAAAACCAAGAACTGGTAATTATATTGAAACTGTTTATTTTTAAGGAGCGCAGCACACTTGTCGAAGAGAGCTCCATCGGTATGATCATTTTCCATTTTAATTGGAGTAAATCTACCTTCAGCTCAATAATTATGTAGCTTTTTAACCAGCTATTTTCACTTCGCTTATTAAAAATGAATAAGTCCTACTAACATACTCTCCAGAGCTAAACTCTTGAAATCTGACAAAAAAACTCCCATACAACTCTCTTATATCCCATTCCCAACTAACAATTTTGCTTCCTATTTCTGAAATTAAGAATCATTCATTGCTATAGTGCTCATATAACCATTCTTGCTGGAAGTCAAATAGCTATAGGAGTAAACTTTGATATAATTCATCGCCTAGACATTCTCTGGAGCACTTTCTATCACCTCTATAGGCGTAAAGACTCAATTTTCCTTTAATCATACTATAGAGATACTATAAAACCACAGGACAGTTTATGCTCCTATAGTAATCCCAACAAACTGCTATAAAAGTCTTTATTTATTATTCGTTATCTTTATAGAATCATTATTGGACAGTTTAAGTCAAGACTCTATAATCATGATCAATTTTTCCGTTGGACTCTTAGGCTAGCCGCGCACTAGCAATTTTTATTTGCGAAACTGCTTGGTTTGAGCAACTAAAAAGTTTGTGTTTTGACACAAACTAAACTAAACTACTTACTTACAAAAACAAAATGCGGAAACCCCACACTGAGTAAATCCTTATAAATGAAAAGTAGGATTGGGTCGAACAAACTTGCCTAAATGTAAAAAATGGCAATTTCAAAAAATTTAAGTTTATGGTCGAAACTGTCTTTTAAAACATTTTTTTAGAAAAACATTTGATAAGCAAAATTTGAATTTTTATTATTGTATCCGTTCAACAAAATTAAATCTGAAAAAAAGATATCAAATTTTCAAAAAAGTTTTATTTTTTTTAAACCGAGAAAATATTTTAAATTTTTCTTGGATAGAAGTTTTTTTTTTAACCTTTTATCAAGCCTCTCTAAACAAATATTATTAAAATCCGGCAAGCCGATAGTGAGAAATTTAAAATTAGAAAAAATAATAATAATTTCAAAATTTTTTATTGAATTATAGATCGTTAAAATTAATCGAAAGGAACAAAAATTATCAAAATTCTAGGTGAAGTTTTCGATCAAAATACAATTTGGAAAATCATTTCTTTACATTTTCAAAAAAAAAATGTTTGTCATATATCTTGTGGATTGTATTATAAGATTTTAAATTTTAAGCTTTCCAAAAATTAAGCATCGTCTTATTTTTACGAATAGATAACTTGCCATATGTCTATATCGCAAGTAAAAAGTCAATAGTGCAATTTATTTAAAAAAATATATTGTTTCATTCAAATTTCATATAAAATTTGAATCATGTTGTTTCTTAAGAAAAAAACTATTTCTTACGAATTATTTTAGCGACAGTGATTTGTATTGTCGATTGATTGACGAGACTTTTTTACTGCAACTGTAGTACACGACACATTTTCAACAGCTAGATTTTCGATGAAGAAGCTGAGAATAATCAATTTATCAATAAATTAATACTGGAACATATTGTTGCGAGGCAAGAGGAGCGGAGGAGTGTCGGTATTGGGGTTAGGTAGGAAAAAGGAGAGGTTAGGAAACTGGAATAGGAATAGGTTAGAAAAAGGTAGGAATGCTAAGTTTCGGAGGACGCGGCCTGCTTGCGGTGCACGGCATCAGCTCGTCGGACGGGGGGGATCTTGCCCCCCGAAACTTAACCTCGCCTGCAAACAAATACATATATCAGGCCAGGTAAACAACACAGGAAAATTTCAGACTAGAAAGAGACAGACGGACTATCGACACACCAAGGGCACTGCGGATGTTGTGGCAGTGAGGCCTTTACCCACCCTACCATAGGAATCTTCGGCCATTTTTAGATTCCCCCCAAGGTGGATGATCGGCTTCGGATCACGCCATCTTCACCGGAACTCAGCTACCCTAGGCACCCCTGAAAAATGTTCTTCAATAGGACATGTTTCGACTGCTCGAAACACTAAAACGCATTTCAAATTTCATATAAATAAGCGTGTTGAAGTTTTATTTCATCACAAAAAATAAGAAGTTAAACATATTTAATACTAAACAGCAATGAAAGGAAAACAGGGTGTCCAAGAAATGTTCCCCTACTAAAAGTACCCTTTTTGGTCACTACAGCGATATTATTTGTATCTTCATTGAATGAAATTCCCTACCTGCAATGAGCTCTTTGGAGGTATAAACTTTCAAAAACAACAAACAAAAAAAAACAATCGAAACTTCGATCGTATCACACCACACAGAAAAAACCGGAGGGAAACACCCCTTTTCCACTTACAAATTAAATTACTTCTCTTTCACGAGATCATAAAAAAAATACCAAGGAAAAATAAAAGAAAATCAACACTGAACTTCCACGCTTCTTTCAAGTACTTAAAAAAATTATTCTTAATATTGTAAACTACAAAGACAAACACAAACACTTAAATCCCATAGGATGATCTTTAAATAAAGGATACCACTTCGTTGGTCCTTCTGGTTTTGTTGTTATTGGCTTTTCTGGAGCTTTTTTGGCGCTCCAAATCGAGGGCGTTTCAGGACGTTGGTCGAAAATTCCAATCCTCCACGACTTCGATGAGCAAATCACTCATACACTATCAAATCGCCGCGACACTGGACTGAATTCTACTGCAAATCAACACGAAAAAGCAAACAAAAAGGATGCGGCGGCCCAGTCTTTGGTTGGTTATCTGGGGCCGCCGAGAATTCACCACTTTGAATTCGTAATATTTTTTTGTTTTTACGTGTATATATGTTTCCTTTATATTTTGTTTTTTGCACGAGGTGGCACTTATTATTCTATATTTTATATTTTATCCTTTTTAAATTTATCCCGAAAAAATATTCAAAATTGATTTTAACTTATTTTTATCTTAATCTGTATACTTTATTTTTTTTTCTTTGCCTTTGGGTATTACAGCCGAATAACTCTTGATCATTCTCAGAAAACTTCACCCGAACGAACCCAAGTTACAAGAAGTACCACAAAAAAAAACGACACTAAAACCTAACACCTAAAAACGTCGAAAACCGGGAATAAAACATGTCAGAAGACAGAAATTGACAGGAATAAACAAAACGAAAACGATTAATAAATAAAACTGAGTAATGACATGAATTGACAGAATGGTCTCCAAACTCTCCACACTTCGTATATCAAAAATTTCCCATAAAAGCTCGCTTCGTTGAACACGCCCCACTTGGAAATTCTGCTGTCTCGTATATAAAATTTTTGGCAAATACACGAAGATGGACCCAAACAACAACAACATCAAGAGAATTTTATTTGTAAACAACAAATAGCATCAATCACCCTGGCGGACATTTCATTTGGTGAGTGCCAAAAACAATTTTTCTTTTATTTTGTTATTATTTTCAGTAAATTTATTCTTTAAGTGATTCAAAACTTGACATTTACTTTTCTCTTTTTGCAGATAGTCTCTACTGGAGGGTTTTTGACAACACTGGTCTACAATTGAGGTAAGAAAATTGTTTGCTTTTTTTTCCAATATTGAAAATATTTTTCTTTTCCTTTTCCACTTTCTAGGTTACTATTACCAATGTTTTTGGCCTCAACGGTGGACAACTCAAGGCCTAAACAGGCGCCCGCAACAATATGCTAGGTATACCAGGACTCTAGCTTTTTTCACAGCTTATGCGAATTACGAAGCGATAAATATCGCTTCCTTCTAATATTTAAGTGTTAAAAGCACCTATAAAGGAAGCTTATGTGACTTTATAGGATTAAATTCATGATAAAAGTGATCCCAATTCAACGCTAGGTTTTACATATGCTAGTTTAGCCGAGCGGTTAGGGAGCAAGAGATTTGGTGCGAGAGGACCCGAGTTCAATTCCCACATTCTGCCTTCACGTGTAAGTAATTTTTAAATTAATTTTAAAAATAAAAGTAAAAATGAAATCATAAAAAATAATCAGCTCTAAGATCTTTACAGAAATCATGCGGAAAAAGCCGAAAAACATGCAAGAAAAGCATCAAAATAAAAATGAAATCAAATAAGCACAAAAATAAATATTTTTTTTTTTATTTTCCACATACTCCTATAAGTATTTTATTCTTGTGACAGTAAATCTTCTTTTCATTTCGACTATCGATGCAATTGCTGCAATAAAGCATATATTACCTCTATAACATAACGATAAGTATGTTCTTCGTAGTAACACAATTTACTCCATAAAAGTGGAATAGGAGTTAAAAAAAGTCGCCCTTTTAACTCTTTGGAGTTTTATGCAACCCTTAAATGTGTGCAAGAAATAGTAATAAGAAGTTTCTCTAGATGAATATAGAAGTAAAATTGTTATACCTAAGTATTAATATCTTGTTATGAAACTGAACTGGGTTTCATAACATTTTTATTTTAAGAGGTAAACACTTTTGCAGCTTAAAACTACGTAAAAATATAAGCTTATAGTCTAAAACGAATCCTTTTCTGAAAAATCAGCTCTTAAAATGTCCATATAATCCCATAACAAGTCATGTTTAAGAGTTAAGATCATTTCCTGTTTCTATGAAAACCCTAAAAGAATTTGAGTTTAATACCTCCTATATCAAGAAACAATCTGAAGTTCAAAGAATAAAAGCTTTGCAGTAGGATCCGAATGAGATCTTTAATGCAACACAATTTACTTTTCTAAACTAGTAAATTAGTATTAGACTTAACAAATGTTAAAAAGTTACAGTTCGGCCAACCCTGTACTCGACACAAAAGAAAATAGATCAGCTGAAATGTCAGCTGTTCTTCAAAATTCCCCTTGGATAGTTTAGTATACCAAAAATTTTTGGATAGCTTTAGATTTCTGCTTGACATCAGCTGTTTCGTTAATCAGTTGTTTTTTCCTATGGGATTACAACAACACCAACAAATCCGGATACCTTTGGATACGTTCCCGAACGCGACCAAAGTTATTGCAGATCGCTTCATATCACATGTGACGGAGAACTATATGTGAGGAGAAGGTAAGCTCAAATCGGAGGATACGTCTGTATCCTTAACTTACAGAAAGTGAGACAGCGACCCCTATCACAACTTCAAGTACTACAATGCATTAGGGATAGGAACGAGCCCTCCATATTAGGTGCGTTTTATTATTCACAAATCTATCTGGATCCGGATCTGGATTAAGTTTTAACATGTATTACAAAAACAATTTGGGATCCTGTTTTCTATCGGGATCTATTTCAAAGATCCAAAAATTAGTTATTACACTGGCGAGTAGATGGCTTTTTATGCTAAGGTAGTGTAAGCTATACTGTAAAGAAAAAAGACAAGACATAATTTAAAATTTCCAAACCCAAGGATAAAAAGAGACGGGCTTATAACACTCCTGTCAGTAAGATCCGTATCGTTTTATTTTTAAGGAAAGATCCCGATCCGGATCCAGATAGATTTGTGGATAATAAAACGCACCTATTATATATACTCAAAGGGACACACATACCTATTTGAATAGATTTAAGTAGGAATAATTTTGAAAATTGATTCTTGATAGGATTAGGCTTTTTTGAATTTTAGTATATCTACATAGGAACTTTATCTTAATATATTAGGTAACTTACCTATGTTGATTGCAATTATTATTATTTTTGTTATTCAAAAGTATAATAATTGGTGTAATTTTGAAGAACAAAAATAATAATTGCAATCAACTATTTTAACTGCCTACATTAGATGCAGTGGGTGGTAAGGTAGTGGAAATTGTTTTTTTTTGCAACTTATATAATTATGTACATAGGTATAAGACTATTTCTTTAAGCAAATCTAATAGGTACGTATACCTATATTTTTATTAGAGAAAATAGATTTTACATATATGTACATACTCGTACCTATATAAAATATGGTATGGTAGAAAATAATTTTGATTACAAAAAAAATATTTTTATGCGTTCATAGGTATTTATATAATTAAAAATAAAAAAAAGAAATTTGATATAGGTATAGACCAGTTTTTAAAATTTATTCATATAAACTTTGTTTGCAAAAAATATAGAAAAAGTTTAATACTTTTTATGTTTATATAAACAATTTCAGAAATGTATAAATATTCACATAAAGCAATTGTGAAAAAAAATCAAATAAGTTTTTCGAGAAAAAAATAATTTTAGAAAACTTAAATTAATTAAAAAAAAATTAGAATAAATAGAATAAAATTATTATTGACATAATATTTAAAAAAAAATAGTGTAATATTTTTGCTAGGTTCGTTAAATAAAACTTATTACTCTTTCTAATATTTCTTCTTTATTTTTACTTTCCAAATCACAACAATAAATCTCAATTTATATTCAACTCAAATACTTTATTCAAATTAAAATCACACTTGTTTTACACAATCCAATAAGCAGAGTTTTGCACACTTCCGTAATCAAAAATCAACTGTCTCTCGCTCACCGTGAACACTCCCTTATATACTCAAATTAGTTGTTCTCGAAAGTTCTTGTGTTGGAATGTTCTAGATGTTTGGAATAAGGGGAAATACATTTGACATTGGAAAAGAGCTTTTTGATTCTTCCATAAATTAGATATGCAGTTTTCCAACAGATGGCGCTGTAGTAGTATAAAGCTCTGTTCACAACATTGCCCCCTTCTTAAGATTGTTCGTCCCGAACAATTCTATCGCCAGATTCGCCACTGTATCGGTGCAGTCGATCGCTATGCACAACTTTTAACTTTCCTCTTGACCCTCTTTGAATTCGGTAAACGACATCATTGATTTTCGTGACGACAGTATAAGGGCCTTCCCAGTTTTGTTGAAGCTTCGGCGACAATCCCTTTTGACGATGTGGATTATACAGCCATACACGATCTCCTACTTGGAATCCTGTCGTGTTTGCTCTTATGTCGTACCTTGTCTTCATTCGATCGCTGTAAGTGCTCATTCTAGTCCTGGTCCTTTCGTGGATGTCGATTAGCCTCTCTTGTAGGTCACTCACGTAATCCCCTGTTTCCTTAGACTCTTGTGATGGATGTCCAAACCTTATCTCACTAGGCAGCCGTATGCTTCTTCCAAACAGGATTTCAGATGGTGTTTGTCCTGTTGAGCTATGTATTGCACCTCGGTAGGCCATCAAAAATAGTGGTATGTGCCTATCCCAGTTTCTTTGGTAGTCGCCTACGACCTTAGTGAGGTGCTCTTTTAACGTCCTGTTGAATCTCTCGACCATTCCATCAGATTGCGGGTGAAGTGGTGTAGTTCTCGTTTTCTTAATGCCAAGGAACGCGCAGACCTCTTGGAATATTTTCGACTCGAAGTTCCTTCCTTGGTCGGAATGAAGTTCCATAGGCACACCAAACCTGCTTACCCAGTTAGACACAATCTGGTCGGCCACGGTCTTGGCTTCTTGGTTTGGAATAGCGTATGCTTCAGGCCACTTGCTGAAGTAATCCATTACCACCAGAATGTATTTGTTTCCAGCATTCGTTTCCGGAAATGGGCCAGCCACATCAAAAGCAATCCTTTCAAACGGTGAGCCGACATTATATTGCATCATTTTTCCTTGCAGTTTTCTACCAGGTCCTTTGGTTGCAGCACAAGCGTCACAATTTCGGCACCACTTTTCAACGTCGTCTCTTGCATGCAACCAGTAGAATCGTTGCCTCACCTTTTCTAAAGTCTTATTGACTCCCAAATGGCCTCCTGAAGGTCCATCATGCATCTCTCGAAGAACCTCTTTGATTTTCGATTGAGGTAACACAAGCTGCATCACATAGGAATTACCATCAGCGGACTCCCATTTACGCCGAAGAACACCTTCTCGCACATGAAGTGAGTCCCATTGTGCCCAATAGGCCTTTAAAACTGGACTCCTATCGGAAATGTCATTCCATGCGGGTTTTTCTTCATGTTCTTTCCATGCGAGAAGAGGTTCAATGTCGGGGTCTTCTTGTTGAGCAGATCTTATTTCCTCATGGCTCCATCCACAAATGGGGTCAGCCCTTATTCGCAGAATGTTGATGGATTCCTTTTCTTCTTGTCGCCTACAATGCTTGCAGTCTATTTTACAAGGTCTTCGGGATAGTGCGTCGGCATTTGAGTGCAGCTTTCCCCTTCGGTGTTGAATTTCGTAATCGTAAGTCTGCAGTCTTTCTATCCACCTTGCGACTTGTCCTTCTGGGTTCTTGAAGTTCAACAACCAGTTAAGAGCACCATGATCGGTTCGTAGAAGAAACTTCTGTCCATAGATGTATTTGTGGAAGTGTTTCGTTGCCAAGATGAGTGCCAAGAGTTCTCTTCTGGTCACACAGTAGTTCCTTTCGGTCTTCGACAGTACTTTGCTGAAATAGGCGACAACCTTTTCTTCGCCCTTGCACTTGTTACAGAACAGCGCCGACTCCCACATTGCTTGCATCAGCATCGATGATAAAAGACTTGCCTGGAGTCGGATAGATCAGCACCGAAGCATTGCATAGACGGTATTTCAGTTCTTGGAAGGCTTTTTCACACTCACCTGACCATCTAAACTGCTTGTTCTTTTCCGTAAGCTGATGCAAACTCTTCGCAATTCCGGCAAAGTCCTTAACAAAACGTCTATAATAAGTAGCAAGACCAAGAAAACTTCGTAGTTGATGTTTGTCCTGTGGTGTTGGCCAATTTTTGACTGTGTCAACTTTTTCAGGATCGGTCTTGACTCCTTGGGACGAGATGATATGTCCCAAATACTTAACTTCAGTCTGGAACAGTGCACATTTTTCTGGGTTCAGTTTAAGGTTAGCCTCTCGAAGTCTCTGGAACACACCCTTTAGGTTCTTACAGTGTTGGTCGTAAGTCTTTCCATAAACGATAACATCATCCAAGTAGACAAGACAAGTTTTCCAAGTCAGACCTTGAAGGACGCACTCCATCAAACGCTCAAATGTTGCCGGAGCGTTGCAAAGACCAAACGGCATTACCTTGAACTGCCAGAGCCCATTACCTGTGGAGAACGCTGTCTTTTCTCGATCTTCAGGGTGAATTTCAACTTGCCAATATCCACTTTTCAAGTCCAACGTTGAAAACCAATGTGCTCCTTCCATCGCATCTAAGGTGTCACTAATTCTTGGCAGGGGGTAGCTGTCTTTCTTGGTTACGTCATTCAACCTTCGGTAGTCAACACAAAACCGTGTACTTCCGTCCTTCTTTTTGACTAGGACCACTGGTGACGCCCAAGGACTCTTGGAGTTCTCAATCAAACCATCCTTCTTCATGGTGGTAATCATTTCGTCAACTTCATCTTGTTTGGCCAGTGGCAGACGTCTTGCGGGCTGACGAATGGGTCTTGCATCTCCTGTATTTATTCGATGCTGCACCATTTGTGTCTTTCCATATTTCCCGTTTGGTGAAGCGAAAATGTCGGCATACTCATTCAGAAGGCTTTCTGCCGTTTTAACCTGATGTTGGTCTAGGTTAGATGAATTGAGTATCTTTGTCTTGATGGTATTGAGCTCCTCAGGGTCTAATGTCTTTCTCGGTGTTTCAGCGTCGATTTGTGTTATGGCTGCGACGGATTCGCACTTACCGATAATTTCTCCTTTCGTTAACTTTACATCGTACGGTTTGGTGTTGAGTATCCGTACGGGGACCATATTGTTCTTCGGAGCCACAAGTGTCTTCCCAATGATGACCTTTTGGGAAGAACAGTCTGGGCCTGGTTCCACCATTAGGTATCGATGGCGTCCACACTCACCATCTAATTAATTTTGTCCAAAGAAATACCTCAGAAGAAGTAGGAATAACCACATCTTCTTTGATGACAGTCCTTAGAGTTGTTATTCCTTCGTGCCCATAGATCATTGGAATCTCTGTATTCTGGTATTTGAGTACCTGGTTGCCGATATCCAAAACTACTCGATGTTCTTTCATGAAGTCCATTCCGATGATGCACTCGTCACATATATCTGCCATCAAAAATTTGTGTGAGAATTCTAGATCTGCTATTCGAATTCCAAGTCGGACCTCACCATAAACCCTAGCTGCTTCTCCTGTAGCAGTTCTTAGACGGTAGCTATTGGTGTTGTGTAGCCAATTCAGGTGTACTAGGTCTTGACGCACAATGGAGGCTGTGGCACCGGTGTCAATTGTGACCACACGTTTGTTGCCATTTAAAGTTGCCTCGACAGTCAGACTTTTATTGTCTCGTTTAGTCTGAGAGACCTGGATGGTGTTTCTGGGGCCATCGATACCAGAAACCAGCTTCTGCCCCTCGAAGTTGGTTCTTACTCGTTTCCCTGTTGGGAAACTGTTCGGGAAGTAACACTGGTGTTATTGTTACCTTGTTCTGAGTTTGAAACTCCGTGCCCACAATGTTGACAAGCTCTTCTTGGTGGTAATCGACATTGACGCTGTAAATGTCCGGTCTTGTTGCAATTCCAGCACTTTGCAAGTCCGTTTCGTTGGTTCCTTTGGACATCAGTTCTTTGGCATGAGCATTCTTCGACGATGGCTTCTCTAAGTCGATGTACTCCGTGAGAAGCTTGCTCAGCTGCTTCCATTGTCAAGGCAAACGCTAATGTTTCCGAAAGAGTTCGTTTTCCAGCAGTTCGCACGGCCCTTTGAAGATGTATGTCGGAAATGGCGCGAACAAATGCCTCAACTGCAAACTGGTTACAGATTTCCTCTCCAACATCTGGATATGCAAGATGAACAAGCCTTTCAATGTCCGCTTGGAGTTGTTGTAGAGTTTCGCCTCTCTTCTGAACTCTGGAATTGAGTTGCACTTTGAAGACTTCTTTCATGTGGCTGTTACCAAAGCGTTTGTCAATAGCCAAAACTAAGGAATTGAAGTCGCCGCTCTTATCTGCTGGTATGGTTTGCAACAACTCAGCAGCTGCTCCTCTAAGAGCAAGAGTTAAGGCTATATATTTGTCAGCCTCATCCCAGCCATTTGTTGTGGAAGCTGCCTCGAATTGCTTCTTGTATATAGACCAAGAAGTTTGTCCACCAAAGGTTGGAGGTTGCATCTCCTTTTTCCTCAATGTTTCTCCAGAACTTTCCCGAATCTTTATATTTCGAATGCGATCTAGCTCTTTTGAAAACGTCTCCATTTTGTTGTCGACTTGATTCTCTAGCAATGAAACACGTTCATCAAGTGCAGACACATTATTCTCGATGTTAACAAGCTTGCCTTCTAGCATGTTTCTCTGCTCTTCGAGAAGGTCCTTCTGTTCGCTATGCTGTTTATCAAGGCGTTCCTCGAGACGTTCGAGAACATTCTTTTGTTCATTTCGTTGCTCTTCGAGACGTTCGAGAACATTCTTTTGTTCATTCTTTTGTTCATTTCGTTGCTCTTCGAGACATTCGAGAACATTCTTTTGTTGCTGAAGCAGAAGACTAATCATATTTGAAACATCTACATTTTTACTTACGTCTGCTTCCTCAGCGTCAGCTTCAAAGACGAAGATGTCCGGGTCTTCATTTTGCTGTTTCAAATATTCGGCCAAACGCAGAACAAGCTCATTTTTCGATCCTGCTCTAGAAAGTTCTCGCTTGCCTAATTCACTTTTCAGCTCATTACAGTTGAGCTCTTTTAGTAACTTGCTCATTTTTTTATTTTACTATTTTTTTTTCACACTTCACTGCACAATAAGTTTTGTTCCACTTTTCTGACACCAATGTAATATTTTTGCTAGGTTCGTTAAATAAAACTTATTACTCTTTCTAATATTTCTTCTTTATTTTTACTTTCCAAATCACAACAATAAATCTCAATTTATATTCAACTCAAATACTTTATTCAAATTAAAATCACACTTGTTTTACACAATCCAATAAGCAGAGTTTTGCACACTTCCGTAATCAAAAATCAACTGTCTCTCGCTCACCGTGAACACTCCCTTATATACTCAAATTAGTTGTTCTCGAAAGTTCTTGTGTTGGAATGTTCTAGATGTTTGGAATAAGGGGAAATACATTTGACATTGGAAAAGAGCTTTTTGTTTCTTCCATAAATTAGATATGCAGTTTTCCAACAGATGGCGCTGTAGTAGTATAAAGCTCTGTTCACAACAATAGGTTGTCTGCATTTACATATTGCCAATAAGCAATTTTAGAAAAATTAAAAAAAAAGAAATATGGTGTCAATTTAAAAAAAAAATTATTGATGCACCCCACATGAAAAACTTTGAAAATAAAAATAAACGTTTTCTTATCAAAAATAGTTTTTATCCATATATTTTGTAAAAAAATAAGATATTTGCCCTGCGAATTTTGAACAAACAAATATTTCTTTTAATGTTTGTCTACGAATTTTCATCAAATTTGGAAATTAATAATTCATTAAAATAAAAATTTTGTTTTTTTTTTTTTTGTATTTTGTTAATATAAATATAAAAGGTACGAATTTATGCAAACAAAGTTTAATAAACCTTTTATTATTAAACTAATTTTAAATATAAGAAATTTCTTTAAAATTGTTCTAGAAAAAAAATTTGGGATATTAATTTGAAGTATTTTAAAATAAAGATTCTAAGAAATATTTTCAAAAATTAATCGCTCAAACTTTTTTAAGACATTGATTTTTCAAAAAAAAATTTTTTAGATAAAAAAATATTTTTCCGTTTTGTCCATCATCGTAAAGTTAACTTTGATCAAAATCTAGCGTTTAATTTTTTCCACATACAAAACTTGCAATTATGTACATAATTTTGTAAGTGAAAATGAAATAAAAAAAAAATTGGTACACCAACCTTAAGTTTTTATTATTGTACGAATGGAAATTAGTTTCGAAATAAAACATTGAGCCGTTTTTGAGATATCGAATTTTCCAAGAAAAAAAAATTACTTCTTTCCAAAAATTAAAAAAAAAATATTTTTTTTTTCAAAGCTTTGAGACGCAATGTTTTTAAACTTTTTGGAAGCATCTATATACAAAATTTCCATAATGAGAAAATTGTCAAATGTCAAAATTTGGAAAAATGGTTCTATGGTAGGTACAAGCTGTAATAACTTAATTTCAAAATTTGTTTTATTAAATTAAAGATCATACAAAAAAAAAATTATCAAAATTCCAGGCGCCGTTTTCGAGAAAAATACGATTTTTAAAACCATTTGTATGGTGGGTACCTTTATTTTTAGGTAAAATAAATTTTTTTTCTCACATCTTGTAGAATATAGTGATAAACTTTTATTTATCAAGTTTAAAATAAATCTAGCATGGGGTTTTCGAAATATTGAGTTTTGAAATATTTATTTTAAAAATTGAAGAAATTTTGATTTTTCATACATTGTTTACATTGGCGCCTGCCAGGTGACTTAACATACCCTAAGCGGAGCGATGGAGTCGCGTGAAAGGGTGTGTCCCCGAAAAAGGGACTTAAAATTCTTAAGTCCTGCAGAGCGGGCCACCCAATGTACTTTTAAATATGATTTCTGGCTAAACTAGGCATCTCAGCGAGTTAAAAATTGCATATTCATGATCTAGGGAGTGCCACCTTTCAATCCACGTATCGCATGTAACGAAAAACAAATGTTTATCTTTAAATGCGATTTGCGACTAAACGGAGCTCCGTAGACCCCCCAAAGTTGACTTTTTCAAACGTGATTTCTGGCTAAACTAGGCATCTTAGCGAGTTAAAAATTGCATACTCGTGATGTAAGGAGTGATGTATCACATGATTTTTTTTTTTGTTATTTTACATTTCAAAATTCTACTTCTCAAAATTTTGAATTTCAAGATTCTAATTGGTAAAATTTTAGTTTTCAATATACTACTTGTCAAAATTAAAGTTTTCAAAATTCTGCATTTTGAAACTACTTCTCAAAATTGTGCATATCAAAATTGTACTTCTCAAAATTCTGCATCTCCAAATTTTACTTACTTTTATTAAAATTTCCCAAAATATGGCATTTCAAAATATTACTTCTCAAAATTTCTTTTTCAAAATTCTGCTTTTCAAATTGTACTTATTAAGTTTTCTGTATTTCAGAATTCTACTGCTCAAAGTACATTTTTCAAAATTATATTTCCCAAAATTTAGCATTTCAAAATTTTATTTCCTAAAATTCTGCATTTCAAAATTTTATTTTCTAAATTTCTGAATTTCAAAGTTTTGCTTTTTAAAATTTTACTTAGGAGCTAAGCTTTCTGCATTTCAAAATTCCTTTTTCAAATTTCTGTTGTTCAAAATTTTACTTATTAAGTTTTATGCATTTCAAAATTTAATTTCCCAAAAATCTGCATTCCAAAATTCTACTCTTCAAAATTTTAGCTTTCAATATAATTTTTCTGTACCTATTTCAGAACTCTAATACTCTAATTCTCGAAATTCTGCATTTTAAAAATCTGCTTACAAAAATAATTATCTAACTACATATACAAAAAAATTGTTCTGAGTGGTAATCGTGTACATATTTGAATTAAAATCCTCTACTCGTACCTACATACATAATATTTATTTGCTCCAACATACATAGATACAACACAGCGAACGAAAAAAATAAAACCTTCATTCCAACAATATACCGTTTTTCTCTATGCGTGAAGCAAAAAATGCCACATCATACTTATTTGTATAGAAAATGAATAAAAACAAAACAAAAAATAGCTTTCTTGTTGTCGCTTTGTTCTGCACCTTCGGTTTGCTTTTACCGAAAATATTATCACCCCTTCCTGATTATCGTCTGTCCTCACTCTCCACAACTCTACGTAAAAAGTTATGGAATACGCTCGTATGGTGCCGCGTCGTTCGTTCCTCTTCATGAGAGTACTATAGTTTATATATACAATGCTATAGTTTTTATATACAAGGTTAAGGTATAAACTATAGTACTCTCATGGAACAGAAAAAAGTGTTATGGAATACACTCCACCGAGGGCGCTGTCGTAGGAAAATATTGTCGTGGAGACTTGACTTAGGGTGGGGTAGTAATTGAGGAAGAGCGAGAAAATTGTATCAGCTCTGGCAATGAGAAAGACGATAAAGAGAAAATAAAATTTGTTTTGTATCATTTTCCTTTTGAGGGATCTTCTGTGTGTTTTGTTGTTATATTTTTTTGTCAAGAATATTTGTTTTGTTTTTGCTATTTCATACGCAACAAAGCAACGTTGTTCAATTTCGGCATATCTAACCAAAATACAACGTTGCTTTTTATTTGTATGGACACACGTACATACCTATTTTAATAGATTTAAGTAGGAATAATTTTGAAAATTGATTCTTGATAGGATTAGGCTTTTTTGAATTTTAGTATATCTACATAGGAATTTTATCTTAATATATTGTGTAACTTACCTATGTTGATTGCAATTATTATTATTTTTGTTATTCAAAAGTATAATAATTGGTGTAATTTTGAAGAACAAAAATAATAATTGCAATCAACTAGTTTAACTGCCTACGTTAGATGCAGTGGGTGGTAAGGTAGTGGAAATTGTTTTTTTTTTGCAATTAATATAATTATGTACATACATATATGGGCTTATCCCTGTAAATTTTAACTTCTTGAGTTTGAAAAAAAAAAACAAAAAAAAATTAAGGCACGCATGTAAATTTGAGTTTTTCTTCAATTATAGACCACGAATAAATAAAAAACTTCAAAATAACTCATATGTATTGTTTGTTGAAGAGTATAAAGGTATAAAGTATAGAAAAATGAATTTAAAATAATTTATTTTAAGATTGGTTTTTGATTTGGTTTTTATTTTTAATCTTTACAGCTTCTTTTTTCAAACTTATTTGTTTAACACTTTTACCATTTTTTTTATAGTTTCTACAGTTTAAATTACGCTCATTGTAAGGGTATAATCAAACAATGCTTTGGTGTGCTAGTAAAAAATGTGCCTTTTTTGAAACAGTTACGTTTTTTACGTTCGTTTTGTTAACTTCATAACATTTTTACATAATGAAGCACGCATTGAAGCCAAAGTTTTTTTTACTCTAGATAGCTTAAATAATGATGCAGACAGTTTTTTCTAAAATTTATATCATATAGGATTATTTATAAGGAAGGCACGCACTCAAAATGAATGATTTCAATTAATTTTGACTTTCATTTATCTGAAAAAAAAAATTGTACTAAGTAATCTTATGTTAAACATTATTTTTGCAATAATATAAAACGTTAACGCAGCCAAAAGTCTCAATATTCGATGATTTTTTCGATTTCAAACACTTTTGATGGTTCATTTTATAAATTGAATAGTTCAAACTCAATGATTATATAATATTATAAGTTCCAAAACCAGAATATTTAATAATAATGTCTATATATTTCGACGCATGGCAAAAGTTAAAATTTGCACGGATAAGCCCATATACATAGGTATAAAACTATTTCTTTAAGCAAATCTAATAGGTATATAGGTATATAATATAGGTATACGTATATTTTTATTAGCGAAAATAGCTTTTACATATGTATATACCTATATAAAATACTAGCGTAAAATACCCGGCGTTGCCGGGTTCTTGCGAAGAAAATTTCTTTCGCACAGAAAGTCCTATGTAATAACAACTAATTATCCTAGAAAGTTTATTTCCGATACTAACAAATTCTGAGAGAATCTCTAGAGCATCATTCACCTACCCTAAGTTTAGTAAACGGCAAATATTCCGAGAAAAATTTATTCGCGAAAGCCCTTTACAGTTACATGATTTATCAAACCACAAATTGTTGGGGTAGATTTTTGCATTTCATCCAAAATGAATATTTTTGCATACCATGCACACGTAGAATAGGGGAACTAAACATATTTAGTATTGATTACTATTTGTAAACATTGAAAAAGAATAAATTTATTGAAGCATATGTACCATTAACATATGTATGTTAAGCGCTTCAAACTTTTTTTTAGAGCATATTTTTATTTGCCGTAGTTATCACTATCTGTTGTTTCTTCATTTTGGGCTTCTTTAGTCACTTTATTTTAATTTATGTTTTTCATTTTCATAAAATTGATTGAAAAAAGTATTTGCCTAATGATTCTAAATCGATTTTAATAATATTTCTGAAAAGACTCCGTAATTATCGAAGAATTCCATTTTTGTTTCGTTCAAAAAAAAATGTTGTCTCTACATTTAAAATGAAATTGCTTGAAACCACTAATACTTTCAAGAAATATGCATTTGGAATAACTTTATTTTTGCTGTCAATTTCATTTTTTTAAATATACATACCTAAGCATGCGATTTTAAATTATTGGCCATTAAATACTTTAAAAATGTATTTTATTAACTTCGTTAAGTAATTAATTTTATTGAATTTTTAAATAATTTTTAAATTAATTTTTATTGAAGCATATGTTCATATGTATGTATTTAATTAATAACATATTTTATTAAAACTAATATTTCAAAGCATATTTTTGCCCTAGTCATCACTATCTGTTTCGTCGGTTATTACTTAATTTTTATTATTTTTTCATTTTCATCGTTTTTATTTGTATGTTCTTTTTCCTGGGATAAAGCGAAAATGTCATCTTCAAAATTAATAAAAGAGCAGCTCGAGAGTTCCATCAACTCAGCCCGCGAATAACTACAAAGAGTGAACAAAGTGTAAAGGACGAATGCCAGTCAAATTCAAAGAAAATAGAGCAAACAAAGTGTAAGCAAATAGTAAAAGAAAATGATACAAAATTCACAACAATCAGTTTCTGTCTTTTTTCTGTTTAATATAATCATATGCAACTGCGCGCACATTCAACTAAATATTTGAGTTGTTTTTTAGCTAGTTTTTTCCTTCATATGTTCTTGATTGCATGGGAAGTGTTACACAATTCACATATTTCGGGTGAAACAAAACATTTTTTTCAACCAAAGAGGAAAATAGTAGGTACTACTTGAAGATACCCTGTTAAGATATCATAAAGACGTTTTAGTGAAAACGTTCACAGAATATCTTCAAGATGTATTCGAAAGATTAAAATGAAAAATGTTGCGAGGCAAGAGGAGGTGCGGAGTAGGTAAGGAAGTAGGATGGGAGAAAGTAATGGGTAGGAAGCTAGGAAAGGGAGAGGTTAGGAAAACGGATGGAATGTCAAGTCCCGGGGACGCGGCCTGCTTGCACATGCACGGCGTCAGCTCGTCGGACGGGGGGGATCTTGCCCCCGGAAACTTAACCTCGCCTGCAGCCAAAAACATAAATCAGGCCTAAGGGAACTAAGGAAAAAAAAAGAAACGGACTAGCTATGACCACGGACGGACTATTGCTACATCAGGGCACTGCCGATGTTGTCGCAGTGTGGCCATTACCCACCCAACCATAGGAATTCGTGGCCAATTTTGAATTCCCCCAATGATGGTGGATAATCGGTTTCGAGTCAAACCATCTTCACCGAAAACTCAGCTACCCTTGGCACCCCTGAAAAAGTTTCTTCAAAATGTCATGTTTTGCTCACACAAAACAACAAAAGACGATTTTTTTCATATTAGGCCGTTTGAAGTCACTATTTATTTTTTTTTTTTTTTAAACTTTAAATTTAGAAAAAGAACCTATAGCTATACGTTTAATTTTATTTTTATTTTTAGACATAAATGCATTGACGCAAACAGAAAGACTAAAAATCAAAATTACAAATTTGAAAAATAGCAAAAAAAACAATAACAAATATGGAACTGGTCCCTTTCCAACAGAAACTTTCTAACACACCCGTTTTAGGGCTCTATCACAACTTAATTTGCGCCTCGAGATTTTTCCCTACCTCTATAGAGCTCTTTGGAGGTGGTAGTAACAAAAACACACAAAATAACCATAAAATGATTGGCTTACAATACACGAAACGCGGCCAAAAATTAAAAAAAAATTGGAAATAACCAGAGTTCCACTTACAAGTAGAAATTTAGATAAAAAAAATTAAATAATCAAGAAAACTTATCAAAAAAAAAAAAAACGTTATTAAACAGAAACAGTATGAAATCAAAAATCAACGCATGTATATTCGACTTCAACCGCAAAAAATCACAAAAATTAACAAAAAAACAGGAACAGCTGGAACACCAGGAACAACAACGGTAAGGATGACGAATTTTATGTTTAATAATAAGTTCACATTTATCAGAATATGGTGAATTATCTCGTTCTTTTGTTTTTCTTTATTTATTGTTTTCTTCGGGTATATTGTTTTACGTAATTTCGTACCTGTGCTATTGTTGATTTGTTTGTTTGTTTTTTTTTTCTGTTTTTCTTTCAGAGGGACTCACTGTACTCCGTATGGATGCCAAGGAATCAGCAGCGAAATATCTTATCCCCGGAACAATAAGGTATACTGCGGTACTTCAATATCTGGATCAACTAAAACCGGAACAAATAATTGGTTGGTCTTACACTTCAATGATATCCGGAGCAATCTTCGTGAACAAAAATCGAGGGATCACAAAAAAACTGAAGAAAAACTTATGCGGCGGCCCGTACTGTAGTAGGTACTTATCAGGGGCCGCCGAGAATTTACCTGAAATTTTTAAAACTCCTTACTCACTGTTCAATAAAAATTTGTTTCTAAAAACTCACCACTTCGAACGATTTATTAATTAAATTAAGGAGCGCAAAAAAAAGATTGAAATTCCTGAAGTTTGAGGATACGGTGGAGCGTAGAGATTCTAAAAAACAATTTTGACATACAGTTCTATTTCACCAAACTTAGATTAAAAATTAATTACCGAAACGCACCCACAAAATTCGAATTACAGAAGTTTAATATTTTCATAAAATAGAACTATCAAATTAATACACCATTTTTCTTCTTAATCTTAACACATTTTTTTCAAACTTTATGAATATCCGATCCTGCAACAGGTAATGCCGAAAAACAAACCAGAATGACAAGTCAAATTCCTATTTACCAGTGTCCAGCCTTCAGTTACCCATACCAAAAAAACAACATCGAATGACTTTCATCTAACTGCAAAACATCATCCGATCCACATCTCTGGACTGTAGTGTATACAAAAACAATAATAACAAAAATACACCATGCATATGTAATGGTGAACACAACAAATTTGACATCTATCTTCGAAATTCAGCGACGGGCACGTTCAAAGACTTTTGTCCCACCAGAAGTTTCTTCCATTTTTTTGACAGGTGGCGTTGTAAATTTTTCAAGAGATAAATTTGATTCTGATTCGCGCACATACAATCCTTTTTTTTCTTTCTTAGCATCTGCTTGGTTCGTGCAACTAAAAAGTTTGTGGTTTGACAGAAACGACGATTGCCTAAAATGACTTCGCTATTTTATGAAACATATGCTTATATGTACTTACGCGGACATTCAACCAAATAGTTCATCTGTTTTCTCCAAGTAACCAAACAGTTGCACAACCAAAAATTGAATGTGCGCGCCTTCAACAGTTGGGCTACATCCAACTCGGCGGTCGTAACAAAAACTCTCAGCATTTTAAAATTACTCCTTTTAAAAAGGTTTTATAGGTTTATAAAAGGGTATATAGAGAGTCAATATAATGACATTTGTCATGAATATCTTTAAGATGTTTAAAAGATGTTTTATTAATAGTATAACAGAAATAACACTTTTAGGAGATTATAAAGTGAAATGGTATTAAAAAGATTTAACTAATAGCTTGTTAAGACCTGATGCATTTATTGAAGTACTCTCCAAGAGTTTATGTGTTGCTTGGGTATGTTATCGGGTTTTACCAACGATAAAAATAAACATTATATATTTCTGGACGCACCCTTTAGCCAAAGAGCATTAAATTTGTCTGAACGCAGTCAAAACTTCCCCTTGCCACCATTGCAAATAGTTGCACATGTGTAAGTAGCTACATCTGTCCGAATTGAAACAAACACATGCTGAACTGAAATGGAACAGAAATAAACGGTTCAAGCCTAAACTGAAATGAAACAACTATTCACTTTCCTGTTTTCTTTCACCAAATTTAAGGATCTGATTACACGACTCATTTTTTGCGGCCATATGGTTTTTCAAGTAACTGACGTTATCGAACATCGATATTGCAAAATTTTGATACACAAAAAGATGTGCTCAATGTGTAAACTTGTGCTTTTTTGATATTTAAAAATTTTGATGGCAGAAAATCGTGCGCAAAAGCTTGCATATATAAATGCTGATTCTGTAAGCATCGATGATTTTATCACTTGAGTGTGAATGTTAAAACATAATTTCTGTAAAAATTAACATCATACAATATTGACGAAAGTAATATTTCAAGGCATTTTATGTGTAAACTAAAATCCACGCGTTTTTTGAACGAAGTTTGTATGCACACAAAGTCGTGTGAAATGTATTAACAGAAATCCGTGGCTTTATCGAACATCGATGTTGTAAAATTTTGATGCACAAAAAGTCGTGTTCAATGTGTCAACTAAGATCTGTGCTCTTTCGATTTGGCAAAATTTTGAACGGAGAAAATCGTGCGCAAGAACTTGCATATATAAATGCTGTCTTTCTAAGGCCCTAGTTATAGCTATCATTGAAAACCATCATTGAAAATTTTGTTTTCACTTTTTGGGGTAGTTAAACTATGAATATTGAGAATGTTTGGTATACAAATGAAGCTAATCAACTATATATTTTACTTTTGAAAATAAAAATTAACAAATATGCTCAATATTTCTCAAAAAACTAGTTTTAATTTTTCAATGATGAAAATCGTTTTCAATGAACAGCTAATTTTCGTTCCACCAAAGTGGAACACAATCGTTCCAATGATTTGTGTTCGATTCTCTTTCTATTCTCATGTGTCAGTTTTTTTTTCAATGATCAACTCTAACCTCAACAAGCTTTTCAGTTTTCAGTTTGACTGCCAAATGAAGTGAAGTGACAAGCGATTAATTGAGCAAGCCGACTTATTTTGGTCATTTATTTAAAAACTTCAATATTTAATTCTTTTAATATTGTTATTGGTTCAACAATTACTGAAGAAAAATACATTTAATGCTTGGAAAAATCTGTATTTGCTTATAATTGAGAGAAAAAACAATCTAGCTAATGAATTGCATGCAAAAATTGTCATCCGAAGGGCATTTCAAGCTTGGGTGAGCTATTTGAACCAAGAAAGAAGTAAATTTTTAGTGGCAATTGATTGGTATGAATTAAAACTTAATCAAACCATTATTACTCAATGGTTGGGTTATACAAAGCTACAGAAGATTATAGAAGACGTGAAAATGAAGCAAGCTGAGCTTCACCACGAATGGTAACATTAATTGGTGGGCATATTAAATGTACAAAGTTGAGTTAAATTTTTTTTAAAGGCATCTTAAATGGAAAGTGGTGGATCGTTGGCAACAGCTTCCGCAAATTCTTAAGCTCGAAAAAGAAATAAATGAACGTCGGCAAAGGTGGAGAATGAAGATCTAGGAGTTACTGCCTGATTACACGCCAAATCAAGAAGCCTAAATGAAACTATCTAAATAAATTTGTATTTATCTTGTTTAAATTAATTTGCTTACAAAATAGAAAGTTCAAAGGAATACTTCAGTCCGCGGGCTTATTATATATTCCTAATCCAACTTATTTATTATGTAAAAAAAACACTTATTTCAGGTTCTTTTAAATAATTTATTTGTTAGGTATAACGCTTTGCAGATAAATGCAATGAAAAATCGTAGTCAATAAAAGCAATAAAAAAGAAAACGACATTAAGTTGCCTCGCAGATTCTGGTGTTAAGTAGTCGTAATGTGAAAATGTTCTCCTTTAAGCAGCTGCTTCCTTAGATTTCTTGCCCTTCTTAGTAGAAGCAATTGCGGCTTCAATATCAATTGGAGCTGGTTTAACAAACGGAATCTCATCTTGATACTTTTCGGGCATGAACTTTTTCAAAACCTCTGGAACCTTTATGCCAGTTTCGGTTTGATGAGTTTCAAGAATAGCACAGATTACACATTTAACATGTGCACATAATCTACGGCGGAATTCATTTTCTTTGTCTGTCCATACCGCACAAGCAAACGTCTGGCCTGGTAGTCCAGGCAATTTGAACATGAAACAAGCTCACGGAATGCACCACTGCCACCGAACCAAGCCTCCAAGTCGAGCTTTTTTGAGGCAGCATGATTGAGGGCTCCTGATACAATATTGACAACTCGATATGGAATGCCTAGCGATTGACAGAATTGTTCTGCATTGCCGATCATCTCATCCATCATTTCCCACGATTTGTTGTCGTGTGGTGAGGTCAGCACGAACTGCTCGACCTTCTCAAACTGATGCACTCGGAAAATTCCACGAGTGTCACGTCCGTGAGAGCCTGCCTCTTGGCGGAAGCAAGTTGACAGTCCGGCATATTTAATTGGCAAAGAAGCCTCTGGAAGCCAGTCGTCACGGTGATATGCGGCGATAGGTTGTTCAGATGTGGCAATCAAGTATTGTTCATCCACACCAGCTTCTTCGGCTTTCTCGCTGCCCTTTCCAACGACTTTGTACAACTCCTCATCGAATTGCGAAAGTTGTGCAACTTCTTGCATCACCTCTTTGCGCATGAAGAATGGCGTATACAGTGGTGTGTAGTCTTTTTTGTACAGACTATGTAATGCATGCTGAATGAGTGCTTGTTCCAGATATACAGCAGCCCCTGTAAGGAAATATCCACGTCCACCCGATACAACGGCCCCCTTTTCAGCATTCATACCATCTATCATGACAATTAGATCAACATGAGAGTATTTTTCACGTGCTGTGCAGTCTCCAAATGTTCTCTCGACTTTGTTCTCCTCTTCGTCGTTGCTGACGGGCACACTTTCATGCAAGTGATTTCCCACCTCTCGCAAAGCTGAGTTTCGTGCTGCTTCGGCTTGTTGCAGCAGCTTTTCGTTTTCAGTCATTTTTTCATCAATAAGAACACGAACTTTCTGAAAAACCAAAACAAAATCCATTGACTAATCTAATCCAAAACAAATATCCGACATACTAATGCTTGCCTTGATTTGGTTCACAGTCAGACTTTTAAGAATGTCTCCCGTAATTGCAGTAAGGTCTTTCTTTACATTTTCGGGTACTGGCTCCTTTTCATCGCCAACTGGTTCTTTCTTCTTCATTTTTTCACCGATTTCTTTGCTGCAGACATTTTTAACTTTGTTTAGGTTGTCTGCACGGTGTCTCCGCTGGCGCCATTCAGTGTCCTGGTTAATTACCGTCTCAACTAAAGCTACGTCCTTGAATCTTTTAGTTTGATTTTCGTGAACTTTATCGGGATTACCCCCCTTGTCACTGCGAAAGATAAACCATTGTATATATAAAATATAGTACTCTCATGGAACAGAAAAAAGTGGTATGGAATACACTCTACCGAGGGCGCTGTCGTAGGAAAATATTGTCGTGGAGACTTTTGATTTAGGGTGGGGAAGTAATTGAGGAAGAGCGAGAAAATTTTATCAGCTCTGGCAATGAGAAAGACGAGAATGAGAAAATGAAATTTGTTTTGTAGCATTTTTCTTTTGAGGGATCTTCTGTGTGTTTTGTTGTTATATTTTTTTGTCAAGAATATTTGTTTTGTTTTTGCTATTTCATACGCAACAAAGCAACGTTGTTCAATTTCGGCATATCTAACCAAAATACAACGTTGCTTTTTATTTGTATGGACACACATACATACCTATTTGAATAGATTTAAGTAGGAATAATTTTGAAAATTGATTCTTGATAGGATTAGGCTTTTTTTGAATTTTAGTATATCTACATAGGAACTTTATTTTAATATATTAGGTAACTTACCTATGTTGATTGCAATTATTATTATTTTTGTTATTCAAAAGTATAATAATTGGTGTAATTTTGAAGAACAAAAATAATAATTGCAATCAACTATTTTAACTGCCTACATTAGATGCAGTGGGTGGTAAGGTAGTGGAAATTGTTTTTTTTTTTTTGCAATTAATATAGTTATGTATGTACATAGGTATAAAACTATTTCTTTAAGCAAATCTAATAGGTACGTATACCTACCTATAATTTTATTAAAGAAAATAGCTTTTACATATGTACATAACTGTATAAAATATGGTATGGTAGAAAATAATTGTGATTACAAAAAAATATTTGTATGCGTTAATAGGTATTTATATAATTAAAAATAAAAAAAAAGAAATTTGATATAGGTATAGGTAGAACAGTTTTTAAAATTTATTCATATAAACTTTGTTTGCAAAACTATAGAACATTTTCAATACTTTTTATGTGTATATAAACAATTTTAGAAATGTATAAATATTCACATAAAGCAATTGTAAAAAAAATCAAATAAGTTTTTCGAGAAAAAAATAATTTTAGAAAACTTAAATTAATTAAAAAAAATTAGAATAAATAGAATAAAATTATTATTGACATATTTTTAAAAAATCAGATACCTTTTTTGGAAAAAATATTTTGTATGCATTTACATATTGCTTATAAGCTTTTTTAGAAAAATTAAAAAAAAAGAAATTTGGTGTCAATTTAAAAAAATTATTGATGCATCCTACATGAAAAATTTTTAAAATAAAAATAAACATTTTTTTACAAAAAAATAGTTTTTATCCATATATTTTGTAAAAATATAAGATATTTGCCCTGCGAATTGTGAATAAACTAATATTTCTTTTAATGTTTGTCTACGAATTTTTATCAAATTTGGAAATTATTAATTCATTAAAATACAAATTTTGTTTTTTGTATTTTGTTAATATAAATATAAAAAGTACGACTTTATGCAAACAAAGTTTAAAAATCCTTTTATTATTGAACTAATTTTGAATATAAGAAATTTCTTTAAAATTGTTCTAGAAAAAAATTTGGGATATTAATTTAAGAATTTAAAAATAAAGATTCTAGGAAATATTTTCAAAAATTAGTCGCTCAAACTTTTTCAAGACATTGATTTTTCAAAAACAATTTTTTTAGATAAATAAATATTTTTTCAAAATTTGAAAAAATGGTTCTATGGTAGGTACAAGCTGTTAATATCTTAATTTCAAAATTTGTTTTATTAAATTAAAGATCATACAAAAAAAAAATTTTACTTATTAATTTTTATGCATTTCAAAATTTTATTTCCCAAAATTCTGCATTCCAAAATTCTACTCTTCAAAATTTTAGCTTTCAATATAATTTTTCTGTATTTCAGAATAATACTCAAGACTCCAATTCTCAAAATTCTGCATTTGAAAAATCTGCCTACAAAAATAATTGTCTATCTATACAAAATAATTGTTCTGAGTGGTAACCGTTTAAAAATTCGTCTATTTGAATATAAATCCTACATTTGCTCCAATATACATTCAAACAGCGAACGAAAAAAATCAAACCAAACAATATACCGTTTTTTCTCTATGCGTGAAGCAAAAAATGCCACCTCATACTTATTTGTATAGAAAATTGATAAAAAGAAAACAGAAAATAGCTTTATTGTCGTCGCTTTGTTCTGCACCTTCGGTTTGCTTTTACCGAAAATATTATCACCCCTTCCTGATTATCGTCTGTCCTTACTCTCCACAACTCTACGTAAAAAGTTATGGAATACGCTCGTATGGGGCCGCATCGTTCGTGATATAGGGGTGATAATATTTTCGGTAAAAGCAAACCGAAGGTGCAGAACAAAGCGACAACAAGAAAGCTATTTTTTGTTTTGTTTTTATTCATTTTCTATACAAATAAGTATGATGTGGCATTTTTTGCTTCACGCATAGAGAAAAACGGTATATTGTTGGAATGAAGGTTTTATTTTTTTCGTTCGCTGTGTTGTATCTATGTATGTTGGAGCAAATAAATATTATGTATGTAGGTACGAGTAGAGGATTTTAATTCAAATATGTATACGATTACCACTCAGAACAATTTTTTTGTATACAGTCGACTCCGCTTAAGTGCAACCCCAAAACGCAAAATTATCGTTGCAATTAAGCGGATTTTTCACTTAAGCGAACTTCGGATAACTGCAACCTTGTTGCACTTAAGCGAACTTCAAATAAATGCAACTTTTTTCATTTAAGCGGAGTTGTTTTCAAATTATATTTACTTTTATTAAACTTTAAATAAAAAATACAAATATTTTGCATATTTGCATTTAATTTAAATTTCAGGTAAAAATACGTTTTAAAACAATAAATAAATAAAAAAACACAAAAAAAATAAATAAAAAAAAAAACAAAATCAAAATAACAATAATTATCCAGACTTAAATTTCACAGCTCATGTTAAACACATTAATGATTTATTATTTAGGACAAAAATCATCAATATTGGGTGCCTCTGAATATTTTGAATATAAATCTTATCTTCAATTTCATCGATCTTATCAGGAGCCTCTAAGTTCTCATAGAAAAATAATTTTAAAATGCGAACAGAATCATACGCATCTTTTAAAGTTGGTTTCTGCAAGGGTCTCATATCTACTTCTCCTTCATCATAAGAGCTTAATTCTACGTATTCAATGTTAGATGCTGATAAAACTTCATTAACAATTTCTTGGTTAGTCATGTCTCCACAGCAAGGTATTTCGTTATCAAAACCTGCAAGAGAATCTATTTCTTGCATTAAAGCATTCGGAAATACATTTGTTTCTTGTATAACTTCTGAATCACTTTCTGCATTCCTACTACTAGCAACGAAGCCGGCTTTTTAAAAACAATTTTTAATTGTTGTTGGGCGTACCATCCACCAAGCTCTCTTAATTGTTTTTAGGGCTTCCAGCAAATTAATTTTTTTCGAAAAATCTTTCATAGCTTGCCCGCTGTCTAAATGAAGAATCGGTCGTCTGAGCATACAGTTCCTATACTGCGACTTAAAAGAACAGATTATCCCCTGGTCAAGGGGTTGAATAATAGACGTGGTGTTTGGTGGGAGGAATTTAAATTTGTGCATTTTTTGTTTGTCTGCAATTGAAAATTTTAATTTTTAATTCATAAGTTTGTTTAATTTTTTTCTATTAATCTTAGCTACCTTTTTGGCAGACATTTTCCCAGGAATAAAGAAAACATAAATAAGCTCACCGCACAAAACAAATCTATTTACAACTGTGACAATTGGAATGACTGATGGAAGGTTGATAATGGAATGTACGAGTAACTTCAAATGTAAAATTTTGGAACGAACAAAATTTTTAGACATGTTCTAAGTTGCACTTAAGCGGAGTTATTTTAATACAAGCTGTTTATTTGGGGGAAAAACTTGGTTCATATAAAAGGAGTGTTCACTTAAACGGAGTTCCAATTAAGCGAACCTATTTATTTGGAAAAGAGTAAAAAATAAATCGGTGATAAATGTATGTTTCAGATATCCGATATTTTCAGTTAAGCAGAGTGCAGATAAGCGGAGTCGACTGTATGTAGTTAGATAATTATTTTTGTAAGCAGATTTTTAAAATGCAGAATTTCGAGAATTAGAGTATTAGAGTTCTGAAATAGGTACAGAAAAATTATATTGAAAGCTAAAATTTTGAAGAGTAGAATTTTGGAATGCAGATTTTTGGGAAATTAAATTTTGAAATGCATAAAACTTAATAAGTAAAATTTTGAACAACAGAAGTTTGAAAAAGGAATTTTGAAATGCAGAAAGCTTAGCACCTAAGTAAAATTTTAAAAAGCAAAACTTTGAAATTCAGAAATTTAGAAAATAAAATTTTGAAATGCAGAATTTTAAAAAGCAAAACTTTGAAATTCAGAAATTTAGAAAATAAAATTTTGAAATGCAGAATTTTAGGAAATAAAATTTTGAAATGCAAAATTTTGGGAAATATAATTTTGAAAAATGAACTTTGAGCAGTAGAATTCTGAAATACAGAAAACTTAATAAGTAAAATTTGAAAAGCAGAATTTTGAAAAAGAAATTTTGAGAAGTAAAATTTTGAAATGCCATATTTTGGGAAATTTTAATATGCACAAAACTTAGTAAGTAAAATTTGGAAATGCAGAATTTTGAGAAGTAGAATTTTGAAATGCACAATTTTGAGAAGTAGAGTTTCAAAATGCAGAATTTTGAAAACTTTAATTTTGACAAGTAGTATATTGAAAACTAAAATTTTATCAATTAGAATCTTGAAATTCAAAATTTTGAGAAGTAGAATTTTGAAATGTAAAATAACAAAAAAAAATCATGTGATACATCACTCCCTACATCACGAGTATGCAATTTTTAAATCGCTAAGATGCCTAGTTTAGCCAGAAATCACGTTTGAAAAAGTCAACTTTGGGGGGTCTACGGAGCTCCGTTTAGTCGCAAATCGCATTTAAAGATAAACATTTGTTTTTCGTTACATGCGATACGTGGATTGAAAGGTGGCACTCCCTAGATCATGAATATGCAATTTTTAACTCGCTGAGATGCCTAGTTTAGCCAGAAATTATATTTAAAAATACATTGGGTGGCCCGCTCTGCAGGACTTAAGAATTTTAAGTCCCTTTTTCGGGGACACACCCTTTCACGCGACTCCATCGCTCCGCTTAGGGTATGTTAAGTCACCTGGCAGGCGCCAATGTAAACAATGTATGAAAAATCAAAATTTCTTCAATTTTTAAAATAAATATTTCAAAACTCAATATTTCGAAAACCCCATGCTAGATTTATTTTAAACTTGATAAATAAAAGTTTATCAATATAATCTACAAGATGTGAGAAAAAAAATTTTTTTTTTCCTAAAAATAAAGGTACCCACCATACAAATGTAAAAAAAAATTAAAAATGGTTTTAAAAATCGTATTTTTCTCGAAAACGGCGCCTGGAATTTTGATAAATTTTTTTTTTGTATGATCTTTAATTTAATAAAACAAATTTTGAAATTAAGATATTACAGCTTGTACCTACCATAGAACCATTTTTCCAAATTTTGACATTTGACAATTTTCTAATTATGGAATTTTTTTATATAGATGCTTCCAAAAAGTTTAAAAACATTGCGTCTCAAAGCTTTGAAAAAAATATTTTTTTTTTAATTTTTGGAAAGAAGTAATTTTTTTCTTGGAAAATTCGATATCTCAAAAACGGCTCAATATTTTATTTCGAAACCTAATTTCCATTCGTACAATAATAAAAACTTAAGGTTGGCGTACCAAATTTTGTTTATTTTATTTTCACTTACAAAATTATGTAATTGCAAGTTTTGCATGTGCAAAAAATTTAACTCGAGATTTTGATCAAAGTTTACTTTACAATGATAGACAAAACGGAAAAATATTTTTTTATCTAAAAATTTTTTTTTTGAAAAATCAATGTCTTAAAAAAGTTTGAGCGATTAATTTTTGTAAATATTTCTTAGAATCTTTATTTTTAAATACTTCAAATTAATATCCCAAATTTTTTTCTAGAACAATTTTAAAGAAATTTCTTATATTTAAAATTAGTTTAATAATAAAAGGTTTATTAAACTTTGTTTGCATAAATTCGTACCTTTTATATTTATATTAACAAAATACAAAAAAACCAAAATTTTTATTTTAATGAATTAATAATTTCCAAATTTGTTTGTTCAAAATTCGCAGTGCAAATATCTTATTTTTTTACAAAATACCTATATGGATAAAAACTATTTTTTATAAAAAAATGTTTATTTTTATTTTCAAAGTTTTTCATGTGGGGTGCATCAATAATTTTTTAAAATTGACACCAAATTTCTTTTTTTTTTTAATTTTCTGATTTTTTAATTATCTGATTTTTTTAAAATACCTATTATGTCAATAATAATTTTACTCTATTTATTTTAATTTTTTTTTTAATTAATTTAAGTTTTCTGAAATTATTTTTTTCTCGAAAAAGTTATTTAATTTTTTTCACAATTGCTTTATGTAAATATTTATACATTTTTGAAATTGTTTATACACACATAAAAAGTATTAAAAATTGTCTTTATTTTTTGCAAACAAAGTTTATATGAATAAATTTTAAAAACTGGTCTATACCTATATCAAATTTCTTTTTTTATTTTTAATTATATAAATACCTATGAACGCATAAAAATATTTTTTTTTGTAATCAAAATTATTTTCTACCATACCATATTTTATATAGGTATGTACATTTATGTAAAAGCTATTTTCTCTAATAAAAATATAGGTATACGTACCTATTAGATTTGCTTAAAGAAATAGTTTTATACCTATATATGTACATAACTATATTAATTGCAAAAAAAAAACAATTTCCACTACCTTACCACCCACTGCATCTAATGTAGGCAGTTAAAATAGTTGATTGCAATTATTATTTTTGTTCTTCAAAATTACACCAATTATTATACTTTTGAATAACAAAAATAATAATAATTGCAATCAACATAGGTAAGTTACCTAATATATTAAGATAAAGTTCCTATGTAGATATTATACTAAAATTCAAAAAAAGCCTAATCCTATCAAGAATCAATTTTCAAAATTATTCCTACTTAAATCTATTCAAATAGGTATGTGTGTCCATATAAATAAAAAGCAACGTTGTATTTTGGTTAGATATGCGAAATTGAACAACGTTGCTTTGTTGCGTATGAAATAGCAAAAACAAAACAAATATTCTTGACAAAAAAATATAACAACAAAACACACAGAAGATCCCTCAAAAGGAAAATGATACAAAACAAATTTTATTTTCTCTTTCTCGTCTTTCTCATTGCCAGAGCTGATAAAATTTTCTCGCTCTTCCTCAATTACTACCCCACCCTAAATCAAAAGTCTCCACGACAATATTTTCCTACGACAGCGCCCTCGGTAGAGTGTATTCCATAACACTTTTTTCTGTTCCATGAGAGTACTATAGTTTATATATACAATGGCTGTCTTTCTAAGCATCGATGAATTTATCACTTGAATATAAATGTTAGGATAGTCGCGCACTGGCAACTGTGATCGAAATCAAATAGTTTAATCACCAGTTGAAAGAGAACCGCGCACTGGCAACTCTTTACTCACGCTCACACTCTTGTCTCTCTTGCTCTTATAGAAAACAGCTCAACTGTTGCGAAAGCAATCGTTCCCATATAAGCCCATATGTTTCATTTTAGCAACTAAACAGTTGCGAATGTGCGCGCCTGGCCTTAAAACATAATTTCTGCAAAAATTAACATCATACAAAATTGACGAAAGTATTATTGCAAAGCATTTTATGTGTAAACTAAAATCCGCAGGTTTTTTGAACAAAGTTTGTATGCACACAAAGTCGTGTGAAATGTGTTAACAGAAGTCAGTGGCTTTATCGAACATCGATGTTGCAAAATTTTGATGCACAAAAAGTCGTGTTCAATGTGTCAACTAAGATCTGTGCTCTTTCGATTTGGCAAAATTTTCAACGTAGAAAATCGTGCGCAAAAACTTGCATATGTAAAAGCTGTTTTTCTGAGAATCGATGATTTTATGACTTGAATGTTGAAACATAATTTCTGCAAAAATTGACGAAAGCAATATTGCATTGTAAACTTAAATCCACACGTTTCTTTAACGAATTTTTTTGCACACAAAGTCGTGTGGAATGTGTTAACAGAAATCCGTGACTTTATCTAACAACGATTTTGGGAACTGTTGATGTACAGAGAGTTAAAACTAAAATCCGTGCCTTTTTTAAATATTGATAGATACTACAAAATTTATATGCACGAAAAAATCATGCGCTAAAACTTGCGTGTATCCATGGCCGTGTAAACAGTTTCTTACTCCAATAGCCCAAGTAGGTGTTCAGCCTCAAAATATATAGAGGAATAAAATGAAATGAAATGCGGAATAGTTGGAAATGGCAGACAGTTCTCAATCTGCTGCTTTCAATTTTCTATTTTGGAAATATTTTTTGGAGGTAAGTGAAAGTAATTTAAATTTTAATATATTATTTATTAGTTTTTTCATTTTCAGATGGCCCTATGTTACTATCGACATACAAAGGTAAGTATATAAAATGTTTATAAAGTAATACTTTTGTTTGTTTGTCTGCTATTGGAGTATTTACAAACAAACTGACAAACAAACAAAAGTCTTACTTTATATAATAGTATAGATGGTATGGTAGAAAATAATTTTGATTACAAAAAAAAATATTTTTATGCGTTCATAGGTATTTATATAATTAAAAACAAAAAAGAAATTTGATATAGGTATAGACCAGTTTTTAAAATATAAAAATATAGAAAATTTTTAATACTTTTTATGTTTATATAAACAATTTCAGAAATGTATAAATATTCACATAAAGCAATTGTGAAAAAAAATCAAATAAGTTTTTCGAGAACAAAATGATTTTAGAAAACTTAAATTAATTAAAAAAAAATTAGAATAAATAGAATAAAATTATTATTGACATAATATTTAAAAAAAAAATCAGATACCTTTCTTGGAAAAAATATGTTGTTTGCATTTACATATTGCCAATAAGCAATTTTAGAAAAATTAAAAAAAAAGAAATATGGTGTCAATTTTAAAAAAATTATTGATGCACCCCACATGAAAAACTTTGAAAAAAAAATAAACGTTTTTTTATAAAAAATAGTTTTTATCCATATATTTTGTAAAAAATAAGATATTTGCCCTGCGAATTTTGAACAAACAAATATTTCTTTTAATGTTTGTCTACGAATTTTCATCAAATTTGGAAATTATTAATTCATTAAAATAAAAATTTTGTTTTTTTTTTTGTATTTTGTTAATATAAATATAAAAAGTACGAATTTATGCAAACAAAATTTTAAAAACCTTTTATTATTAAACTAATTTTAAATATAAGAAATTTCTTTAAAATTGTTCTAGAAAAAAATTTGGGATATTAATTTTAAGTATTTAAAAATAAAGATTCTAGGAAATATTTTCAAAAATTAATCGCTCAAACTTTTTCAAGACATTGATTTTTCAAAAACAATTTTTTTAGATAAAAAAATATTTTTTCGTTTTTTCTATCATCGTAAAGTCAACTTTGATCAAAATCTCGAGTTAAATTTTTTCCACATAAAAATATTGAGCCATTTTTGAGATATCGAATTTTCCAAGAAAAAAAATACTTTTTTTCCAAAAATTAAAAAAATATTTTTTTCAAAGCTTTGAGACGCAATGTTTTTAAACTTTTTGGAAGCATCTCTATACAAAATTTCGATAATGAGAAAATTGTCAAATGTCAAAATTTGAAAAAATGGTTCTATGGTAGGTACAAGCTGTAATATCTTAATTTCAAAATTTAAATTAGAGATCATACAAAAAAAAAATGTATCAAAATTCCAGGCGCCGTTTTCGAGAAAAATACGATTTTTGAAAACCATTTTTTAATTTTTTTTTACATTTGTATGGTGGGTACCTTTATTTTTAGGTAAAATAAATTTTTTTTCTCACATCTTGTAGATTATAGTGATAAACTTTTACTTATCAAGTTTAAAAAAAATCTAGCATGGGGTTTTCGAAATATTGAGTTTTGAAAAGTTTATTTTAAAAATCCAAAATTTTTTTTTTGAAAATTTGAATACATAATTCTATTTAAGTTTTTGGGGAGCTTTAGCAAAAAAAAAATGATCAAAATCGGTTGTACCGTTTTTGATACAATGAAAAACAAAAAATTGGTTCCATGGGGGGTACAAAAAATACCCATTTTTGAAAATTTTTGTCCAATCATTACCTTAAAATAAATAACCACTGCCAATCGCACAGACTATTCAAATAGGCATGTATGTGTGTCCATACAAATAAAAAGCAACGTTGTATTTTGGTTAAATATACCGAAATTGAACAACGTTGCTTTGTTGCGTATGAAATAGACAAGACAAAACAAATATTCTTGACACAAAAATATAACAACAAAACACACAGAAGATCCCTCAAAAGGAAAATGATACAAAACAAATTTTATTTTCTCTTTCTCGTCTTTCTCATTGCCAGAGCTGATACAATTTTCTCGCTCTTCCTCAATTACTACCCCACCCTAAATCAAGTCTCCACGACAATATTTTCCTACGACAGCGCCCTCGGTAGAGTGTGTTCCATAACACTTTTTTCTGTTCCATGAGAGTACTATAGTTTATCAGCCGTATTTATTAGAATTCCCTAAACGCATGAATAGTTATGCAATGCATAAGGACTTATTCATGCACTATGCAAATTCATATTTATAAAACATTTGCCTACTCTGCATAGTTATAATGAGCTTGTGTCAAATAAAGTACCAAAAAGTAAGAATCTATTACATTTAGCCTTCATAACACTCAGCTGTTTATCAAAAAAAAACATCTTCTCTGTCTATCGAATTTAATAAACAAAAAGAAAACTACCAAAAGCTAAAAGAATTCCAACAATTAACTTTGATTCATCAGATTAAGTATGTTATTATCTCTAGCACAATACTGGAAATCAAATTGTTATTCGTTTCATTATAGCTGGAATACTCCTCAGACAAGTTCTTGAGGATACAATTCAATAATACAAGATAATAATTACAACACTAACACACCGGATGAAGAAGGATGCGTGGAGAGACATCACAAACAAGTATATTTATATATTTAATTACAAACAATTTTCAATTTAATTTGTTTTTAATATATTAGTATAACATTTTTGTTTCAATAAATAAAAATAACACAAAGTTTTAGTTTCAATATTAAGTCAAAGGCATTATTTTTGTTGATAATCTTTATAATTCAATGTGATATCAAAGTGAATGTGACAGTTCAATACTAAAATGTCCTTATGTAGGCACTATTCAACCTCCAAACGCGTTTAGCTTATAATGCCCCTATTCAACGTCACATAAGTTTTATAAATAACGATTTTGCGTTTAGAGGCATTATAAGGGTTGCATAGCCTTATGTACTCACTATAATGAGTTTATAAATATGGCTGTATATATACAAAGGTTTATATATACAATGATTTGTGTAATGTGAATCCACCTTAATGTTTCGGGTTCTGGCTTTGCGTTTTCGCTGAATGCTGAATGTCGATTTGACATTTCTAATTGTTTTTGTTTTCCGGACATTTTTTTACAATTTTTATTTATTGTTTTAAATAATTTATGTGTAGTATATTTAAATAATTTTGGCATTGTGCACATCTATGCAAAAAATGCTTTCGTTTAATATGTAATTTATGCCCCTTCGGTTTTTTTGGGCCGCGAAAAGTGTACCACAAAAAACATGTTCGCCGTTTTATTATATGATGTTATCTCAAAATGACATTTAGATACTTAAACGGCCTTAAACCTCCTATGAACCAGTTTTAGCTTATTCCACCGCTATTCCTCGTGCATTTTCATTATAAATAAGGTTTTCAGGTTTAGAGCCTATGTAAAGTCGAAGTAAATTTACTCCGTCGCTAAAACGAGTTAGTAAATAAGGCTGAAGAAATTTAGGTGAAAGCTTAGTAGAACTCATGTCTTTATTTCCAAACCTTGTGCTAAATATTAGCATTTTAATCTGGAATCTGAGTGGAGGGCTCTACTGCGCTCTTTTTGTCTAGAGAACTTGAACTAGAACGTTTCTGCTGTGATGTATTTCCATCCAGAAATGGTTTGAGAGGAGATCGTTCCCTAATATACACATTTTTATTAGATCCTTACTTGCTTTACCACACAGTAGTGCTACTTGTAAGCGATTTTTTTTTGCAAACGTAAATTTGATAAAAACAAAAACATTAAATATGACTACAGCAAGCGGTATCCTTTCAGCCAAGTCATTGTTAGACAGTTACCAGACACATAAATGGAAACCATCTTCAAATTTATTAAAACATTACAAGAAGACTTTAATTTTTAAAATGTGATATGTACATTAATTATTTTGTTTAATTACATTTAGGATTTATTTTTGTAATCGTCAGACTACTAAATTATTTTTATCATGTGGAATTTATTTATCGAAACATAATTTACTTATTATTTAAAGCGAAACATTTTTTTTTAATCCAAAGCATATATACAAAATTTAATAATATTGGCGCAAAATTTTAAACGTTGCTCGTTTAAGAAATAAAACCGGGTCTTCTTAACAAAGTCATTTAGCTTGGAGACTTTGTCTAACTTTTTCATAATTTTAAACACGTTACACAACTCTTCTAACTAATGTTTCTTTTAAAACAGAACCTAAGGGAATTTTCATTGAACAACCCTTAATTTGACAGATAAATAACTCAAACACAACTACATACTTAGCTACACAAACAAAAAAAAAAACAGACAACTTCAAACCAAATATTTTTTCTCCGAAAAAGGTACATATATCGCTAATTCACAGCATAAAATCTCAATTTTGTTGTTGCATGGTGCAAATTGATTTGGCTATACTCGTCTCGGCATGCATACATAATAGGGTGTGTCAAAGTGCTTTTGCGGCCATACAAAATTGACACACCCTAATACATAACATTCCTATCTCCTAATGGGTCAGTATTCCATTAAGCATGCGATATGTACATTTGTATGCACAGTTTAGTTTGTCCATTGCCCGCCGCAATATTACAATATTACAAAATCAAAGATCGTGCACCTTTGTACGATTGTTTCGAATTTCTAAGATTCAGTAAGGGTATTCATGTAACGAGATAATTTTCCGCTTTGTAGAAAGATATAACTTTCCGCAGCATGTTTTCATGAACACCCCCTAAGAAATACTTGCGTAAATGTGGTAAATATTTTCTGAAATGTCAAATCAAAAGTCAGAATCCATACTTCTTTAGTTTACGAGGTTTATTTCTGCACTTTCCGCAGCAAATTTGTGAGATAATTTTATGCGATTTGCAGAAACTTTTTCCCATACAAATTTTGACAGCTCGTTTCTGCGGAGATAAAATTATCTGGTTTACGAGGTTTACGAGGGTTTTCCGCGCTTACTTGAATACCCCTAGTAATTCAGTCTATTTACAAAGTACCTACATCTTTTAAAAAATCGAATAAAACATCAAAAAGCATTTTTACTTCGATTTGCTTTGGTATGAAATGACCATTGTCAATCTGGGTAAAGTATACTTTTAAAAGATAAAGAAGCTATGTATTTACTACTGTTAAAGTTAGATGAGCTCTTTAACGTTAACGTATGGTTTATTACCTTTAAAATCAAGTCGATTCTCGTTTTATCCATAACGTTTACAGCCTTATTTATTATTTTTCTCTAATACTGGGTTCAACCTCGGAATAGTTAAACCGAGCCGAAGTACTTACTTCGGGTTTACGCCACGTCAAACAAATCCTTATTTAAAATTATTTTCTTAGCCGTTTTAGCTACGCCTTCCTTATGTCAAATATACTGGGAATATACTGGGAAAAAAGTGACAAATTTAAAACTCTGGTTATTATACACCTAAATCAAACCCCAGCTGATTTCCATTATTATTCATTTTATTATCATTGTATGCATATTGGCAATTGGATACATTTAGGCTCGTATTCACCGAGCGCTCCTAAACGGCTCTTAACTTTACGAGGCTCTTAACTTGAAATTTCTGTGGGGTATTCACCGACCACTCGCAAGTGTTTAGAGCCACTCTCTCTTGTTCAGGCATACCCAAACTGTGAAATGTTGTGGAATGTTGGTCTTGACAGCAAATGGATACTCTTCTACTTGGCATTGCTCACATGGATTCGAGTCAAATGCGTGCGTGGCACACGCACAAGCGAACAAATTTTCGAAGAGAGCGCTCGTAAGTTAGGAGTGGTCGGGACCACTCCTAACTTTTAAGAGCGCTCGTAGATCTTCACTAATATTGCTTGGTGAATAGATTTATGAGCTTCTTAAGTTATGAGCGCTCGGTGAATACCGGCCTTAAAATTGGATTGTATAAAGTTCAAATCCAATAAATGAATTTACTAACCACATTGCACATTGCGTTCCCAATACCATACAACTGTTACAAAATATAAATAATTTATTAATGCAAAATATCTATCCTTTTTGTCTTAGTGAGAAACGAAAAAAAAAATTGCTTATAAACTCCTTTTTGTAAATTTCACAAGATGTCATCTCAAAATGACATTTAGATACTAAAACTGCCTTAAACCTCCTATGAACCAGTTTTAGCTTATTCCACCGCTATTCCTCTTGCATTTTCATTATAAATAAGGTTTTCAAGAGAGAGTGGCTCTCATTTTCGAACTTCGAAAAACACTTGCGAGTGGTTGGTGAATACCGCATAGAAATTTCAAGTTAAGAGCCTCGTAAAGTTAAGAGCCGTTTAGGAGCGCTCGGTGAATACGAGCCTTAGAGTCGACTCCCATTTTAAAATTGATTTCCAGTAGGTTTTAAATGTTCAAAATTTTGCGCCATTGTGTTCCAAACATTTCAATGAGATAAATATAAATTTGACCAATTTTATTTTTTTATAAACTATATTTTCTCTGAAAATAAAAAAAAAATATTTTATAACAAAAGTCTTATTTTATTGCCGTACTGCTTTTTTTTTACTGCGTTCCCAAAGAATGAAACGACAGCCCTGCTTACCAGTTACCATACCACATACCACATCAACAAATCAACATCAGTACATCATTACTTTGAGGATTCTCTTGAGCAGACTAGTTGGCGATGGTGAAATGGTGATTTTCTGTAACATTTTTTTTTTCAAACAAAATCGCGAAACAAACGAAAGAGTACAGTCAAGTCAGAGACAGAGTCAGTCAAGTAAAGCACAGGAGAAAATGAGAATGAGAAAACAACTTACAGAACTGAGCAGAGCAAACCAATTTGATTTTGATCGACTCCCGCAAAGCGAATTCAAAATGAAATAAAAATAATTCATATTCAGTATTCAGTTCTCTGTAAAGTTCCATCGGGTGTGTTCGTGTTTGATTGGTGTGTTAAATTAAATATTCTTTTTGAAACATATTTTTTTAATACACATTAAGAAATAAATTGAACTTTTTATAAAACAAATTTTAATTAACATAGATTTTTTTATTTTATCATCCTACTGTTGTCCATTTCAAAGCGATATACCTACATTTTTCATAAAAAGAATACATCCATTAGAATAAAAATGTTCCTTTGGAAGTGTCGTAACGACCCGACCGGCATTTATTTTATACTATGTTGGGGGGATATATGTATGTAAATTTTTCAAGATTATATAATATGAGGTGATGAAATGAAAAAAAGTTACCTAGGTAATTAGGTAGCTGCGGGGGTTAAAATAAGATTCACCAATATTTTTTTTTAATTGTCTGCACCAAGGTGTACGTGTATAATTGTAAATGTGTGTCTCTACTCATTGTTTAGTTGAGCCATCCATATTGATGTTTTTTTCTATTGCCGGTACATTTATTAAAATCGTCGGTCTGATCTGTGATTCTGGTTCCCTTCTTCATGAAAGGGGTCGGTCGAAAAAATAGCAGAAAAGAGAACGTCAATATTAAACTTTTTTCTTCTTTTTATTTCGCGTATCGTCGTCGTGCAGAAATTTGATTAGTTTTACAATAATCATTGTGATTTTTTTAAATTCTGAGCCTCTAAAATTTTTGGTCCAATTCACATTTTAATTTTTAAAAATATATTCTTGTTTAGCTTTCGAAAAAATTGGAGGAAAAAGTGAATAAAATTCTTTTAAATCTGCTCAGAAAAAAGTTTGGCAAAATTGTCTTTAATAACAATAATTAATTATCCACTCAAGAAACACACTAAAGACGTTTTGAAAAAAGCAAAAAATAAATTTAAAAAATTGTATAACTGACAAGAAAAATTGAACTAAAATCAAAACATAAAACCGACTGACAAAGGGAGAGAGTTGAATAAAGTCTTCAGTACTAAAGACCTCATCAAAGCTAAAAGAAAAACATTTTAGAATTGCTCAGATAACAAGATCGGGTTTTTGTGTTTTGTTTTAACAAAGTTAAGAAGTAACACATAAGCGGTCTGTTGTGTAATGGCGTTCCTGCGTTCTATCTGCCGTCATCGAACAAGCAACCACAATAAACACAGTATTACCAATATTGGCAATTATTCTTCCGTATTCGTTTCCTTGAATAAAAAATCAATAGGACTCGAAGATCCCAGTACTCAAACCGGATCTGCGTCATGTAATGAGAGTAGCGTAAAATTAAATAATCCATACCTATTTAAATCAATTGCACGACATCGGGTCGTTCTATCTGGTGGCATTGTGCGTCGTAATTTGCATTCGGATGCTCACAAGCAGTGTCCTCAAATCATTTCATCTGAAGACCAGAAGTTTACAAAAAACCAGGGCAAAAACAGATCTATTAACTCTAACCCACCACAACGAGATCCCTTAGACGTTAGCTTCAATGATCCAATTGCTGCGTTTAAGAGCAAGACTACGGGGGAACTTATTCGAGCTTTGGTCGTGTACATAATATGTTCCAGCCAATATCTTGTTGAGCATAACATGCAGGTAAGAATAATGCTTATTTTATAGACCTTTCTAGAAAAAAAACATCAATTATTTTGTATAGTTTGCGCTTTCTTTTTTTTTTTTTGTAGTCACAAGGAAAGATTTTACTTTGCTGAAGGATAAGGTGTTTTTTTTTTAATATTTCCCTAATCGATTTTTCATATTTACATCGAGTTTACTGCGCAGGTTGTATTCTCTTTATATATGTTCTAAAGGACTATATGGTATGTACATATATACTGTATATGTTTTTACTCTACTTAAAGATTTCATTCAAGTTCCACTGTACGTATAGTATAGAAGTATGTATGGGTAAGCAAAATATTATATAAATTCAGAAGTATTTTTTTATTTTGTGGCGAACTTTGAAAAAATGGATACACGTTAGCAGAAAATAGTTTGCGTTTCAGTTATGCTGTATAATTGATATTTGAAATAAAGATGAATTTTGTTAGACGGTTCAACCAGAGTGACCATTTTATAATAAATTTAAGGTTTTAGCATAGGCGGCGCTCTTATTATGAGCTTCCCAAAGTTCTTAAATTTACATTTTTATAAGATTTTTCAGCCGTTACTAGCTAATGCGTCGCCTACCATTTAGGGTAAGGTAGGTGCACCAGTATGCGGCCAGTAAGTAGCATCCCGTTAGTTCAAGAAAAATGCTCAGCAACAAAAATAAACTTCTAATCAATTATTATCAAATTGACGATTCTAATTGACACTGATTTTTCAGAAAAAAAATTCAGAAACTGAAAATCCTAAGCATCGAAAAAGTGCGATTAGAATGATAATAGGAAGTAGTGAACTAAAAACGATAGTTTTAGGACTAAAGAATGAATTGATTTTGTGTATACTTTTTTTTTTATTAAAGTAATACCTAGCATAAATATAAATAAAAGCAAATAAAATTGTACATATGTAAATAGGTATTCATATTTTTAATGCGACCGATTACTGAAATCTAATGTCGATTTCCTTTACACATGAAAAATCAATTTCTGTGTGAAGATTTGGATCTCCCGACAGATTTTACGTTCCTTCACACCAAAAAAATCGATTTTTTTTTGACAGATCAAATCCCTCGAATCCGTATTTGAAGAGGGATTTACATGGATACGAAATACGCACACCATAAGAAAAAATTTGACAAGGGATCGAAATCCCTAGTGACTAAAGGAAATCAACATAAATAAAAGCATGTGTGCTCTTAGCAACCTTCCAAGTCGCCGGATATTAAATTTTGAAGTGGGAGACAAAATGTTCTCGCGTTTATGTTTTAACTATGTTACAAACTTTATATTTAGGGAATAGTTAGCACAATATAAAACAATTAGTTTTAGTATCCTCCCACTATTTTATGTCATAACTTCAACAGAAACGTCTTTGAATTCTATGTCTGGTTATTAGAGTACGTAGTCGGCCATGGGTATTATAAGTTTACACATTAATATTTTTTACTTGCGATATAGGTACTATAGGGCAAGTTCTGCATTTGGAAAAAAAATCGAACTCGAGATTTTGATCAAAGTTGACATTACGATGATAGCGAAGACGAAAAAAGTGGGTCCGACAATTCCGTCTGTCTGTCTGTATGTCTGTATGTCTGTACCTCGAACTACAGCCTAAACTACCTGAGGTATTTTTTTCAAACTCGGTTGTTGCTGCACCGCAATTAAAATTCCAAAATATAAATATCCAAAACTTGATTTGATTTTATTTTCTATAAAATTTCACAAATTTAGTAGGTACTAGGGAATTCAATAAAGTTCGTAAAATTACTTACAATTGGTATTCTTATAAATACTAAATAGGTAGCAACGATTTCAAAATACTTAATCCAATAACAAATTTAATCTATAAAAATAAGGAATAATATTTTTAAATTAAGTAAAAATAAAAATATAAAAATTACCTCTGATAAATTCTTCAAAAATTATTCAAAAGGCGCGAGATCTTAATTAAGGTTAGGTTTTAATATTAATGACAAGCAAAATTTTAAATACTTAAACGTTAGATACTCTTTCAATAAAAAGAGACGAAAGTATATACGAGTACAACAAGAAATATGACAAGTTGCCACTTTATGCCAAAAAGGAATTTATAGGCTGAGGTATTAGAGGCTGGCTGACATCGGTAGTTAAGAGTCTTCGGTGATTCCCTAGAGAAGAAATTGAAATTTTTTTTTAGCTCCAAAACTAACGGTATCCCCCATACATCCGTAATGTAAAATCTTATTTATCTCGAAAACGGCTCTAACGATTTTGATAAAAAAAAATTAACTGTGATATTATGGACATGGACTATATTTTGGTCAACAAAAAATTTGGGGGGAAATGTTATTAGGGGTACCTGTCATAGAACCGTTCTCACCAACGGCTCTAACGATTTTAACAAAAAATTTTATGCAGGAGCTGCTTTGCATTTGAAAAACTATAAACTAAAAATTTTTTCGAAAAAATAGTTTTTGGATTTTTAAAAAAATAATACAATTTTTTTTTGAAAATTCAATATCTTGAAAACCGATACCTACACGATTAAATTTTTAAAATGTATTTTATTAAATATTAACAAATTGCATATCAATAAAAATTTTAAGGAAAATTTAGTACACAAAAAACATGTTTCAGTGTGTCTGTATGTCTGTACCTCGAACTACTGTTTGATAAAATTAATGTGAAAAGGTGCTTTAAATGTTGGGGATTTAATCATAATGCGGAGAAGTGTACAAATAAAACATGTTGTCCAAAATGTAGTGGTGAACATAAATTAGAGGAGTGTGAGAGTGAAAGCATGAAATGCAAAAATTGCACTTTGACAATCGAAAAGTTGAACATAAATATAGATGCAAGCCATGATGTTAGGGATGCCAACTGTCCAGTTTATCTCAGAAGACTGGAAAAAGAAAGAGAGAAGGTTGCATATTAGCAACCAACATTTCTTAAGTGTATGCATCTTAATATACAGGGCTTAATAAATAATATAAACGAATTAAGGAATATAATATATGAAAACAGTTTTGATTTAGTGGTTTTAACTGAAACGCATCTTGGCAAATCCGTGCAAGATAAAGAAGTGTACATAAAGAACTATAAAATCATACGGTGTGAATCATCATCAACGCACACGGGCGGAGTTGTGATTTACTTAAAAAAACACATTAATGACATTACAGTTTTAAAAAATGTACAGATCAATATGAGCATGTGGTTATTAGTAGTAGAAATACATAAATTGAAATTCATAGCGTTATATAGATCTCCCAGTACTCCAAGCAGAGAATTTTGTGATAATTTAAGTAATTATTTACAAGACATTCAAAACGAAAATATAGTAATATTAGGTGATTTTAATATAGATTGGCTTGGGAATTCTAGTTATAAAAAGGAACTGGAATGTTTATTTATGGAAAATATGTGTAAGCAAATGGTTGTAAATCCTACAAGAATATGTGCGAATTCGAGAACTTTATTAGATTATGTGGTAACTGATATAAAGTCAATTGAAGTAAAAGTCGAAAATACACTAAAAATTAGCGATCATGAGACAATTATTGTTAAAATACCAATGCACGAAAATAAAGACACAAAAATAAAAACGATAAACATCTTAAAATATGATAAAAACAGATTTATTCAAAAAATAAGAGAAAGTGAAATAAATAAAATAAGTACAGTTTCGTGGTGAAAAAAACTTTCAAAGAAACAGACCAACTATGGTTTAATAATGACTTAAGAGAACAAAAACTAAAGAAAATTAGAAGTCACTTAAAATTTGTGCTAACAGGAAACATTCAAGATTGGGAAGAATATAAAAGAAGGAGAAATTATTATAAAAAAAACCTTAAACAAACAGAAAGAAACTATATTAAAACAAAACTAAATAGTGCAACTAATCAAAAAATGATGTGGAAATCCATAAAAACCTTAGTGTTGGGTCAATCGGTAAATGAAATTAGGTTTATTGAATTTCAAGGAAACAAACTAAGTGATGATAAAATGATAGCAGACAATTTTAACGATTTTTTTATAAAAAGTGTTGTTGCAATTAATACAGAAATTCCAAGTGTTGAATGGGTTAATCTTTCAGTGAATAGTGAAAGTTGTTTCAAGTTTAAAAAACTGAATTCAATAGAAGAACTGCTAAAAATAGTTGAACTTATGCCAAATAAAAACGACTTTAATTTCATGAATAAGCAAATGCTAAAAGACAGTTTCGTAATAATTGGCCCAGCTTTATTAAACATCATTAATTACTCCCTCACAAGTGGTAGATTCCCAAGTAGCTGGAAAACTTCGGTCATAACCCCAATCGAAAAAATTCAAAATTCTAATAAATGTGAAGACTACAGACCTGTGAACATGCTTCCACTACACGAAAAGTTATTGGAAAAAGTTGTTCAAATCCAATTAGAAGAGCATATACAGCAGAATGGAATACTAATTGAAGAACAATCTGGATTCAGACAAAAACACTCTTGTGAATCAGCTTTAAACTATGTAGTAGCAGACTGGAAGGAGATGTTACATATGAAGCAGAAAATTGCGGCTGTATTTATTGATTTGAAAAGAGCATTTGAAACTCTGGATAGGTTTATTTTATTAAAAAAATTGTACGGTTATGGAATAAGAGGAGTTGAATTCGTTTGGTTTAAGTCATACCTTATTGGGCGTAAACAAATAGTGAACATTAATGGGGTAAGTTCGGAAGAATTAAATTCTGATTTACATAGGTGTACCACAAGGGTCAATTTTAGGAACATTACTTTTTCTACTATATATAAATGATATAAAAAAGTCTTAAAATATTGTAAAATAAAGTTGTTTGCAGATGATGGTCTGTTTTATGTTGATGGCAAAGATTATACCAACTGTGTTAAAAAGTTGATGATAGATATTAATAATATAAAGAATTATTTAAATATGAATAAACTCAAACTAAATATAGAAAAAACTAAAATAATGCTATTGCCAGAAAACAAAATGATATGTAAAATTAATGAATTTGAATGTGTTAAAGAAACAAAATACCTCGGCATAATTTTAGACTGTAATTTAGATTTTAAAAAACATTTTGAAATGATTTACAAAAAAATTGCCACGAAAATCGGGTTCTTTCGAAGAATACGAAAAAAACTTAGTATTGCTATGGCAATTAAAATATATAATTCCATTATACAACCCCATTTTGAGTATTGTCCAACAATACTATTACTGGGGACGGAATCAATGATAAATAGACTACAAATTTTGCAAAATAAAGGAATGAGGTCTTTATTATGTTGTGATAGATATACATCAATAAGAAGTATGTTAAATACATTAAAATGGCTTTCTGTGAAACAAAAAATTATTATGAATACATTAATATTTATATTTAAAGTAAAAAATAACTTAATGCCAAATTATTTACAAAGAAAGATTACGGTAAGAAGTGAAAGACGTCCATATAACTTAAGAAATAATGATAATTTACACTTACCATTCTTTAGAAATTGTAGAACACAAAACATGCTTTTTTATAAGGGTATTCAAATTTATAATAATCTTCCAAACAGTGTAAAAATAGAAAGTAATTTAGTAAGATTTAAGCGTTCAATTATAAATTTTGTTAAACACAATTATTGAAATATTATGTACATAATATACTGTGTAAAAAGCTTTAAAATAGCAAACTCAATGCTAAATAAAATTTTAACTAACTAACTAACTAACTACTAACTTCTCCAAAATGGTGGCAGCCAACTCATGCGTGAGACTTAGAGCCACCTCTCAATGGATCAGTAACAACACTGGTCATCAACCATCTTAGACAACTTCAGATCTATCCCAGATCGCTTAGACTATACCACCCCAAAAATGGTATTCGATAACAACTTCCTGGTTTCCATCCCTTCAAGATCGTCTTGGGAAGAAGAGAGACCCCTGGAAGACAATGCTGTACACTTCTATACAGACGGTTCTAAGACCGATTACGGCGTTGGAAGTGGCATCTATTCAAAACAACTTAATCTCAGTCTTTCATATAGACTTCCCAATCAATGTAGTGTATTCCAGGCAGAAGTAATGGCGATTAAAGAGGCACTATCCTGGCTCAAAGAAAACGTTATATCTTGCAAGGATATACGGATCTTCTCGGACAGCCGGGCCGCCCTCAAATCTCTCGCGTCTGTCTCCACAAACTCTCAATTGGTCCACGATTGTTGATCATCTCTGAATGAGATGACAGAACAGTTTAATATTCACCTTATTTGGGTGCCGGGCCACAGAGACATTCCGGGAAATTGCAAGGCCGATGAGCTCGCCAAAAACGGAATACTTCTGCCTACTGTTAGACAAAAACATAACATAGGAACACCACTTGCTACATGCAAACATCTTCTCAAACAATATGCTCTAGAATCAACAAATGCTAGATGGTCACAGGGTACCACCTGCCTGGCAACTAAACAAATATGGCCAAGCATAGACCTAAAACGGTCAAAAGGTTTGATCTCCCTGAGCAGACAAAATATAAGCTCTACAATAGGAGTTATAACAGGACACTGCCTCATAGGTAGACATGCTTTGAGGCTAGGAGTCTACACAAATGACTTCTGTAGAAGCTGCATGGACGAGGAGGAAGAGGAGACAGTCCAACACCTTCTATGTACATGTCCAGCACTCTCCAATAGAAGGAATAATTATCTCGGTAACCCCTTCTTCGATAATACCAGTGAACTGGCAACAATCGACACAAAATGTATCTCTAACTTTATTAAAAGCACGAAATGGTTTGTTTAAATTCATTACTCTCCCATGAGTAACTTCTTTAGTGGTATCACAACGGACCCTTGAGGTCTAAGTGAGTCAACAACAACTAGACAGCCACTCCAACCTAGCCTAACTAACTAACTAACTACAGCCTAAACTATCGGAGGTATTTTTTTCAAACTCGGTAGTTAAGGATCTTCGGTGATTCCCTAGAGGAAAACTTTTAATTTTTTTTTTAGCTCCAAAACTAACGGTACCCCCCATACACCCGTAATGCAAAATCTTATTTATCTCGAAAACGGCTCTAACGATTTTGATAAAAAAAAATTAGGTGTGATATTATGAACATAGGCAACATTTTGGTCAAAGAAAATTTGGGGCAAAATGTTATTAGAGGTACCTGCCATAGACCCGTTTTTTTTTATTTTCGACTTTGTCATTAACGGCTCTAAGGATTTTAACCCAAAATTTTCAGCAGGAGGCCCCTTAAGTTTAAAATAATATTGCATATAAAAATATTTGTTTAAATCAATATCTTCAAAACCTATGAACGATTATTTTTTGAAATTATTTCCTAAAATCAATATTACTTAATATTTAAAATTAGCATCTCACAATTTTTTTTTTTTTGAAAAATTTTAGAGAAATTTCTTATATAAAATATGTATTTAATTATAAAACGATTTTTTAAAGTTTATTTGCATAAATTCATACTTTTCCGGAAACCAGATGGCGATTTAATGCATTTGGACATTATTATCTCATTAAATCCATGTTTTATATTTATAAAATGTATCTTAAATTTCAAAGTACTTTTACATAAGAGCAAGTTCGTGCGATCCAGTCGTGCATTTTATTTTATACATAGATACAAAGGAAAAAAGAATGCTTAAAGCTGTTTGGTACGATAAAGGCCTGATTTAAAAAAAAATATCAAGGATTGTTGATTGTTATGTATAATAAAACAAAGTTTTGGACTTTGAAAAACAAAAATATATAAAATTTATCATGTGGAAATTCTATTTTATTCAAAATTACCATTTAAGGTAGGGAAATTTTAAGTTTAAAATTGAAGTTTATTTGTACCTTTGTTTTAAAAACTTATAACGGGTGATTTTTTTGAGGTTAGGATTTTCATGCATTAGTATTTGACAGATCACGCGGGATTTCAGACATGGTGTCAAAGAGAAAGATGCTCAGTATGCTTTGACATTTCATCATGAATAGACTTACTAACGAGCAACGCTTGCAAATCATTGAATTTTATTACCAAAATCAGTGTTCGGTTCGAAATGTGTTTCGCGCTTTACGTCCGATTTATGGTCTACATAATCGACCAAGTGAGCAAACAATTAATGCGATTGTGACCAAGTTTCGCACTCAGTTTACTTTATTGGACATTAAACCAACCACACGAATGCGTACAGTGCGTACAGAAGAGAATATTGCGTCTGTTTCTGAGAGTGTTGCTGAAGACCGTGAAATGTCGATTCGTCGCCGTTCGCAGCAATTGGGTTTGTGTTATTCGACCACATGGAAGATTTTACGCAAAGATCTTGGTGTAAAACCGTATAAAATACAGCTCGTGCAAGAACTGAAGCCGAACGATCTGCCACAACGTCGAATTTTCAGTGAATGGGCCCTAGAAAAGTTGGCAGAAAATCCGCTTTTTTATCGACAAATTTTGTTCAGCGATGAGGCTCATTTCTGGTTGAATGGCTACGTAAATAAGCAAAATTGCCGCATTTGGAGTGAAGAGCAACCAGAAGCCGTTCAAGAACTGCCCATGCATCCCGAAAAATGCACTGTTTGGTGTGGTTTGTACGCTGCACAGTGGGTCCTCTCCATACACATCAGTGCTCAAAATACAATTTTTAATTTTTGTCTTAAAAAAAAAATAAAAATGCATAATTAATATACATATTATAGCACATGTCATTTGTAAGTATTATCTTCCCTCTCTGTCTAATGGCCAAGTTACGGTACATTCAAGTTGACTCTTTGTCATTAGTTTTTATTAGACATGCGCAAGTTTTAATTTTGTGTAGTTTTATTTTATTTTTAAAAGTTAACTCCGTTAAACAAAAAAAAATTAAAAATATGTTGTTTGTTCAAGAAGGCATGTAGATTGCAAATACATTTTTATTTTCGATTGAAATGTGTTACTTAGTGCATAAAATACATAAATGGATGACGGGTTTACTCACGGGCAATGAAATTTTTAAAATGATTTTTTTTTAACTGGCGCAGAGAACTTTTAAATCTAAGTATACAGCATAAAAGAAGAAATATTTGTTATTAAAAATCCGAAGACAGAAGTAAAAGTTAGGTGCGCCAGTTTGAAATATCACAGTTTGAGTTTGCGGTTGAATAAATAGATAATACAAAGGCCGACAAAAAAATTTGGTAGTGGGTGTTTAGCTAAAATATGAGTATGTGGGCTTATAGGTATGTTCATTATGATATCAAATCCGAAAATTCCGGCAGGTTTTTTTCTCAGCCTTGGGTAGGGGGTAGGGGTGAAATTAAAAACTATTTATTTTTCCTATCTTTGTTCCAGGAATGTAACCACTTATATAAATATAAAATTTAAATATGCAATTTGATGCTCTGTAATTAAACCTAAGCTTACATACCTAAATGTTGAATATCTGACTGATAGAACTTAAAATATAAGCTTTTTAGTGACTCATATCGAATTTTTTGTTAATTTTTTGCTTGATATAAGATCGGTTTTCAGATACATGCGGAAAGATTTAGGTGTTTTTTCCTAGAAACAGCTTGACTTTATGTGAAGCTCTGTCCTTGGTATCCCATGACCACAAGTCTGCACCAAATCTTTATCAATGAAAGTGAAATAATGACTCATGCCCTACTTCCAATTATCCAGTTAAGCGAAGAAGACCAGGAGGTGCGAAATAGATATTTTCATATATCGGCAACATTTCAGCGGAAAGACATCACAAAAAAAAGAAGGATAACATGTGGGATGTTATAAATAGGTTGTTTAGCTCTGCCAATCCCTTGATAACATCGCGCACAAAGACAGTCATTCACCGAAAAATGTTTTATCCTGAAGTCATAAATATGTTACTCGAAGAACAATTGTTTTCTTAAAATAAATCAATCAATAACCTTGAAAATGTTTACTATGGTCAGAACTATATTCATTATTAATAATATTTTCATTTTCAATAGCAGTTGGTATCTATTTATAACAGTTCTTAGCATTTGAAACAAGATTTTGAATTTTGAGCACTGCTTAGTATGAAGAGGACCCACTGTGCGCTGGTGGAATCATTGGACCGTATTTTTTCAAAGATGCTGTTGGACGCAACGTTACGGTGAATGGCGATCGCTATCGTTCAATGCTAACAAACTTTTTGTTGCCAAAAATGGAAGAACTGAACTTGGTTGACATGTGGTTTCAACAAGATGGCGCTACATGCCACACAGCTCGCGATTCTATGGCCATTTTGAGGGAAAACTTCGGAGAACAATTCATCTCAAGGAATGGACCGGTAAGTTGGCCACCAAGATCATGCGATTTGACGCCTTTAGACTATTTTTTGTGGGGCTACGTCAAGTCTAAAGTCTACACAAATAAGCCAGCAACTATTCCAGCTTTGGAAGACAACATTTCCGAAGAAATTCGGGCTATTCCGGCCGAAATGCTCGAAAAAGTTACCCAAAATTGGACTTTCCGAATGGACCACCTAAGACGCAGCCGCGGTCAACATTTAAATGAAATTATCTTCAAAAAGTAAATGTCATGGACCAATCTAACGTTTCAAATAAAGAATCGATGAGATTTTGCAAATTTTATGCGTTTTTTTTTTAAAAAAAGTTCTCAAGCTCTTAAAAAATCACCCGTTAGTACTCTCATGAAGACCCACGATTGGGGCGACATCTTAAGCTTGTTAAATTTGTCTTTGCTAAATTTAATAATAAAATATTCTTTTTTTACTACTTCTTTTGTATCTTATTCTACTTTCCACTGTACAAAGATTGTACTAAATAACCAAAAAATTATATTCAAAGAAATAGGTATTTTCAAATTTTGTTTTTGACTAAAAATTAATAGGTATTAAAAAGAAATTATTGGGTAATTTTTAAAATACAAATAGGTATAACAATAGGAAAATATCAGTATAGGTAGTTTTTTAATTGTGTCCTTTAAAATTTTGAATTTAAATACAATTTTCGAAAAACTATTAATTAAAATAACTTGAGTTAGAAATAAAATAAAAGAATATGTAGATAACTGACCACAAACAAACCATCGGCTTATGAGTTTTTTTTTATTAAAATATACCTTCGACATAAACGATGGGAAATAGACATTCCTTTCTATGCAACGATAATGATGAAGTACAATATGTAAAATATCACCGTATCTCATTTGTCTGTTGATGAAACATGGTATAAATTTTAATTTATCGTTCAAACCAAGAATCCAAATTGTCTATTTAAATACCTACCTGTTGCCGAAGTCTTTTTTCAGATTCTTTATTCCAGTGAACTTGAGCAGGGTGTAAATATGAATTCTAAGGCTAATCGCCATTACCTGAGTTAGCAACTAGAATAATCCAGTAAACTTACCCATGTGTACAAATAAACTATGTAGGTAGTAGGAATATACAAAAAACTAAACAAATACATTATCATAAAATATAGAAAAATTATTATACGTGCATGAGCTAATTCTTATACTAACGAAATTGGTCAGAAATAATTAGTTCTTTTTTAGTTTTTCCACACATACAATTTGACAAAAATGTAATTTGTCTTACTTTTTTACGTTGTTCTTGAAAGGGACTACAAATAATAATTTGTAGTACATACATAGTTGTATCAACTCTGTTTCCCTTGTACTCGTATTATACAATTTATACACTAAAAACGGCCTTATTTACTAACTCGTTTTAAAGACAGAGTAAAGTTACTTCAACTTTACAACGACTCTAATCCTGAAAAGCTTATTTATAAACAAAATATACGATGAATAGAGGCGGAATAAGCTAAAACTGGTTGATATGAGGTTTAAAGCCGTCTTTTAAATCATTTACAAAACATCTAACCATTTTAACTTAGCAACAAACGAAAAAAATTGTTTATACCTACTCCTTTTTGTAAATGTCACACAATGTCATGTCAAAATGGTATTAGATACTAAAACGGCTTCAAACCTCCTATGAACCAGTTTTAGCTTATTTCACCTCTATCCTAGTGTGTTTTTTTATAAATAAGCTTTTCAGGATTAGAGTCGTTGTAAAGTCGAAGTAACTTTGCTTTGTCGCTAAAACGAGTTAGTAAATAAGTCTGTTGATAATTAATTCATTGATTTATTTTTCTAGAAATATTTTTTTTTTGTAAGTTTTGAAATGCAATATTTTTCAAACTTTTGCTATAAAAATGTTCACTAAAATCCGTTAAGCCGATAATGAGAAAAAATTGTTCTATGGTAGATACAGTCAGTAATACCTTAATTTAAAATTTTTTTTTATAGAACTATAGATCGTAAAAATTAATCGAGAGGAAAAAAATTTTATCAAAATTCTAGGCGCCGTTTTCGAGAAAAACACATCTAGTAGATTGTATTGATAAACTTTTAATTCACAAGTTTCTAAAAAATCGACCATGGGGTTTTAGAAATACTGAGTATACTGACATTTTTTTAAATCCAAATAAAATTTGTTTGAAAATTTGAATACATAACATAATATTTAATATCTACTATTCTTTTTTTTAATCTATGGAACAGTGGTTATAAGATTTCGAAAAAAATCGTATGGTAGGTTTTTGGTCTTAAAAAAGAAAATCGTACGACCGTTTAGGCTGTAATTGAACAGACAGAAGGAATTGCGAAACCCACTTTTTTCGTCTTCGCTATTACCTTATGTCAACTATGATCAAAATCTCAAGTTCATTTTTTTAAGAATGCATTTTTTTTTTTTTTTTTTTTTTATAATCTACACACGCTCAAGGGAATATGATTACCCTTTAAATGTTTCAACACAGCGTGGGCGTGAAGTTACGGAAGAGAAAGAAGGATAGGAAAGATGTGTGGCACGATGTTCTGAGACTGAAGGTGGTTGTCTCAGATTTTTTTTTATCTCCAGGGATGGCGGCTGAACTAAAGCGGAGAATTGCCGTGTGTTATTTCTATGTCCCTTATAATTCGCATTATTTTATTCGTTTTTCATCCTTGTTGGGCATACTAGTTTAACTCAATTACATGTTGTTAGTGTTATGCCTAAACAACATGTAATGAGTAAACCAGCAACCCATTGATGACAATTTATAGAAGGTTTTAATGGAATTAAAGACGACATAGACGACGGCAGGGATCGAACCTGTGATATTGAGGTTGACAGGCGAGCACACAACCATCGCGCCACGGCCACCCCCATAGCCACCCCAGCATAACTTGCCATATAGCACCTACATACATTATATACATCTTTGGCAAAGGGACAGAGCGGAAAATTGCTAAGCGACACAAATTTAAACATGTGAAGCTGTGTGGTTTTGAGCAGCAAGCTTGATCATGGAGCGAATCGGACTACCGAGCGGCAAGGCATCATCTTGCCCAATTAACACCAACATTTAATTTCAGTAGTAAAAAGTAGCAGTCATCAGGATCGGCTTAAACATTAAATCAAATGATTTTTTGTAAATGCAGACATTTCAAACAGTGTTTCTAATCAACTGTTGCCTAGGCGTTGAAAATTGAACTGATGAATTCATTTCGTTTTCTTATCCTTTATTCCACGTTTGTTAGGTAAATTTTGACAATAGGCCTTTAAACCCCAAACCTAACTCTTTTTGAGAACTTTTAAGGAAACGGAAAAGGAAATGAGGCTTTTGAAAATGTTAACTTCCGGTTTTATATATAAGAAAAAATTTAATTTCCGGTTTAGATTTCATAAATAAAAGGAACATCTGTTTTACCATATATTCAACTATTAAAACTATTTTTATATTGCTTCTTTTAATTTATCAACATTTTTCTTAAAAACCATTATTCATAGCTTGTCGAAAGTTTACAAGCCCATAACTGGAGTACCAGACCTCAAAATTCAAAATCCTTCTAAATGTATTTTTAGATTCAAATGAAGTATAAATAACACAAAGATGAATGAATTTCAACACCCATCACTTTTTTCGTTGTCCGCTTCACGTGAAATGCCCCATATATCACATCACATGATGAGTACCTATTATTATTATTTAAAAATATAAAGACGAAATAAAGCTTTGTTATAATAAGTTAAATAAATAAATTAGCTGGAGGTTTGAAATTTTGACAATTATTATGCTTAATAATTTCATTATATGACATTATAGAATTAATTGTTTTGTATGACAGTCTGTTTTTGTGGTATGTTTTAATTTTGAAATATTAATGAACATTCCTTCGTCAATATTGTTTTTTAATTTGTAGAACTTAACCCAGAACGTTTTTGAATCTTCAAAAAAAATATTTTCGGCTAGTCCAATCTCAAACATTTTTCTTATTTCGCGCCAAAAAGAACATCTTTCTCGCACTCTAATAAATGAGAAAATTCTGATACCAAAATATTGAAGTGTGGCAAAATACTTCGTATATTTGGATTATTTTTTAAAAAGGCTGGGTCAATTATCTTAAACGCATTTAGGTAAAATAATAAAAAAAAAAAAACGTGCCATATTGAAACTTTTCGTGCCACCGTGCCACGAGAAAATTTCCGTGTCAAAATGGCACGATCGTGCCACATCGGCAACGCTGGTACGGACTACATTTTGGTCAAACACAATTTTAGGAAAAAAAATTATTAACGTGACATGTCATCGAACCGTTTTTTTTTTATTTTCATTTACGACTTTCTCATTAACGACTCTAACGATTTTTTCAAAAAAATGTATGCAGGAGCTTTGAATTTTGAAAAAAAAAATAATTGTTTTTGATTTAATACAAAAAGTTATTACTTTTTTTTTTGAAAATTCAATATCATGAAAATAACGGGTACACGATAAATTTTTGAAATTATGTCCTCAAATGTATATTATTAAATACTAAACATTTGGATCTCAATTTTTTTTTTATAAAAAAATTTAAGGAAAATTTAGTACCTACATAAAAACATGTTTCAGTATGTCTGTAGTTCTGTACCTCACCCTATAGCCTAAACCGATGGCGATATTTTCTTCAAACTCAGTACTTAAGGGTCTTCGGTTATTCCCTAGAGAAGAAATTGAAATTTTTTAGCTCAAAAACTAACGATTTTGACCACAATTTTTGTACAGGAGTTCCTTTAAATTTAAAATAATATTGTTTATAACAATATTCGAAAAAAATATTGTTTGGGTGCTTGAAAAAAATTCCATTTTTTTTTCTGTAAAATCAATTTCTTGTAAGCGTGTGAACGATGAGTTTTTGAAATTTTAATCGAATATAGCATCATACTTTCTCTACCCTTTTATTAAAGTTAAAATCATCGAATACAAACTTTAGTTTTTTAGTATAGTGCTGGCTTCATATGACTTTTTGACATTTGCAAACATCAAAAAAGGTTCGTGTACTTACTTTTTTACACGAAATGTCATTATTTTACGCATTGCATTGACTTATTATATATGGACTGCTAGTTGTGTATAATTCTCATACAAAATTTGCAACCAAAATGGTCCAACGGATACAATCGAAACTAGCCCTCGTGCCGACACTAGTGGCAAAAATAAACAACATATTTAACGCCATCTGTTGTTCTACTAGTGCCAACAGAAATGTTTACTCATAGAAACTAAGGACATCTATTGACATTGCTTTGAAGAAACGGTGCTAGTCTATGGTTAGAGAAATAATCGGCTGAGAATAGTGCTAAGGGATCTCGAAAAAAAATCTCCTTTAAAATATTTTATGAATCATTTTGGTTTACTTAATGATTTTATGTCCGCGCAGGTGCATATAATTATATGTTACACAAAATAGTGAACTCGTTTTAGGCAATCGTTTAGTTTGTGTCAAAACACAAACTTTTTAGGTGCTCGAACCAAGCAGTTGAGAAACTAAAAATTGAATGTGCGCGCCTAGCCTTACAGTTCTAGTTTAAGATAAGGTGCGTTTTATTATTCACAAATCTATCTGGATCCGGATCTGGATTAAGTTTTAACATGTATTACAAAAACAATTTGGGATCCTGTTTTCTATCGGGATCTATTTCAAAGATCCAAAAATCAGTTATTACACTGGCGAGTAGATGACTTTTTATGGCAAGGTAGTGTAAGCTATAATGTAAAGAAAAAAAACAAGACATAATTTAAAATTTACAAACCCAAGGATAAAAAGAGACGGACTTATAACACTGCTGTCACTAAGATCCGTATCGTTTTATTTTCAAGGGAAGATCCAGATCCGGATCCAGATAGATTTGTGAATAATAAAACGCACCTATTATATAAATTGAAACTTCCAGCATGTCCATATTTCTAAGCTAATATAAACTGAAATGTTAGTTGGGTAAGATCCGTATCGTTTTATTTTCAAGGGATGATCCAGATCCGGATCCTGTTTTCTATCGGGATCTATTTCAAAGATCCAAAAATCAGTTATTACACTGGCGAGTAGATGGCTTTTTATGGTAAGGTAGTGTAAAGCTATAGTGTAAAGAAAAAAGACAAGAAATAATTGAAAATTTACAAACCCAAGGATAAAAAGAGACGGACTTATAACACTGCAGCCACTAAGATCCGCATCGTTTTATTTTCAAAGGAAGATCCAAATCCGGATCCAGATAGATTTGTGAATAATAAAAAGCTCCTAAAGAAAGTTTTTTGTAAATTTGATACAAATTGTAGGATTGGTTTTTCTCTAAAGTGAGTTGTTAATTTTAATCAAAATTAGGATTTATTTGCATAGCTAATTTTTTTGCAAATATTTTCGCTCTAGCCAAAAAGATCTTAGCTTATCTCTTGATTTCTAGTATAAAAATTAAAATTATTTGTAAAAGTGAAACTAATTGCTTTAATAAAAGTATTTTTACAAACAATAATAATATTTGTTAATAGATAATACAAGTAAATGCAACGAAAACTGTGTTGCAGTATATATTTATACTGTTGCGAACAGAGCTTTATACTCCTACAGCGCCATCTGTTGGGAATTACATATCTGCTTTGTGAGGGAACAAAACAAAAAGCTCTTTTCCATCGCATCTAAATTTCCCCTAATTCCAAAGTACTAGAACATTCTACCCCCATAAGAATTTCCCCTTCTGGACAAGAACCTTCTAGAACAACTGGTTTGAGTATAAAAGGGAGTGTTGACGGTGAGCGGGACACAGTTTATTTTCGATTATGAAAGTGTGCAAAGCTGAACTATTGGATTGTGGAAAGTGTAATTAAAGAAGTGGATTTAAGTTGGAATAAAAGTATTAGAGTTGATTATAAATTGAGATTTATTGTTTTGATTTGAAAAGTGTAAATAAAGAAGAAATATTAGAAACAGTAATAAGTTTTATTTAACGAACCTAGTAAAAATATTACATTGGTGTCAGAAAAGTGGAATAAAACTTATTGTGCAGTGAAGTGTGGGAAAAAAAAATAATAGTAAAATAAAAAAATGAGCAAGTTACTAAAAGAGCTCAACTGTAATGAGCTGAAAAGTGAATTAGGCAAGCGAGAACTTTCTAGAGCAGGATCGAAAAATGAGCTTGTTCTGCGTTTGGCCGAATATTTGAAACAGCAAAATGAAGACCCGGACATCTTCGTCTTTGAAACTGACGCTGAGGAAGCAGACGTAAGTAAAAATGTAGATGTTTCAAATATGATTAGTCTTCTGCTTCAGCAACAAAAGAATGTTCTCGAACGTCTCGAAGAGCAACGAAATGAACAAAAGAATGTTCTCGAACGTCTCGAAGAGCAACGAAATGAACAGAAGAATGAACAAAAGAATGTTCTCGAACGTCTCGAAGAGCAACGAAATGAACAAAAGAATGAACAAAAGAATGTTCTCGAACGTCTCGAAGAGCAACGAAATGAACAAAAGAATATTCTCGAACGCCTTGATAAACAGCATAGCGAACAAAAGGACCTTCTCGAAGAGCAGAGAAACATGCTAGAAGGCAAGCTTGTTAACATCGAGAATAATGTATCTGCACTTGATGGACGTGTTTCATTGCTGGAGAATCAAGTCGACAACAAAATGGAGACGTTTTCAAAAGTGTTAGATGAACGTGTTTCATTGCTAGTCGACAACAAAATGGAGACGTTTTCAAAAGAGTTAGACCGTGTTCGAAACATAAAGATTCGGGAAAGTTCTGGGGAAGCTTTGAGAAAAAAAGAGATGCAACCTCCAACCTTTGATGGACAAACTTCTTGGTCTATATACAAGAAGCAATTCGAGGCAGCTTCCACAACAAATGGCTGGGATGAGACTGACAAGTATATAGCCTTAACTCTTGCTCTTAGAGGAGCAGCTGCTGAGTTGTTGCAAACCATACCAGCAGATAAGAGCGGCGACTTCAATTCCTTGGTTTTGGCTATAGACAAACGCTTTGGTAACAGCCACATGAAAGAAGTCTTCAAAGTGCAACTCAATTCCAGAGTTCAGAAGAGGGGCGAAACTCTACAACAACTGCAAGCGGACATTGAAAGGCTTGTTCATCTTGCATATCCAGATGTTGGAGAGGAAATTTGTAACCAGTTCGCAGTTGAGGCATTTGTTCGCGCCATCTCTGACATACATCTTCAAAGGGCCGTACGAACTGCTGGAAAACGAACGCTTTCGGAAACATTAGCGTTTGCCTTGACAATGGAAGCAGCTGAGCAAGCTTCTCACGGAGTACATCGACTTAGAGAAGCCGTCGTCGAAGAATGCTCATGTCAAAGAACTGATGTCCAAAGGAACCAACGAAACGGACTTGCAAAGTGCTGGAATTGCAATAAGACTGGACATTTACAGCGTCAATGTCGGTTACCACCAAGAAGAGCTTGTCAACATTGTGGACACGGAGTTTCAAACCCAGAACAAGGTAACAATAAAATCAGTGTTACTTCCCGAACAGTTTCCAACTTCGAGGGGCAGAAGCTGGTTTCTGGTATCGATGGCCCCAGAAACACCATCCAGGTCTCTCAAACTAAGCGAGACAATAGAAGTCTGACTGTCGAGGCAACTTTAAATGGCAACAAACGTGTGGTCACCATCGACACCGGTGCCACAGCCTGCATTGTGCGTCAAGACCTAGTTCACCTGAATTGGCTACACAACACCAATAGTTACCGTCTAAGAACTGCCACAGGAGAAGCAGCTAGGGTTTATGGTGAAATCCGACTTAGAATTCGAATTGCAGATCTAGAATTCTCACACAAATTTTTGGTGGCAGATATATGTGACGAATGCATCATAGGCATGGACTTCATGAAAGAACATCGAGTAATTTTGGATATTGGCAACCAGGTACTCAAATACCAGAATACAGAGATTCCAATGATCTATGGGCACGAAGAAACAACAACCCTAAGGACTGTCATCAAAGAAGATGTGATTATTCCTACTTCTTCTGAGGTATTCGTTTGGACAAAAGTAGAAGGTGAGTGTGGACGCCATCGATACCTAATGGTGGAACCAGGCCCAGATTGTTCTTCCCAAAACGTCATCATTGGGAAGACACTTGTGGCTCCAAAGAACAATATGGTCCCCGTACGGATACTCAACACCAAACCGTACGATGTAAAGTTAGCAAAAGGAGAAGTTATCGGTAAGTGCGAATCTGTCGCAGCCATAACACGAATTGACGCTGAAACACCGAGAACGACATTAAACCCTGAGGAGCTCAATAGCATCAAGGCAAAGATACTCAATTCATCTAACCTAGACCAACATCAGGTTAAAACGGCAGAAAGCCTTCTGAACGAGTATGCTGACATTTTCGCTTCACCAAACGGAAAATATGGAAGGACACAAATGGTGCAGCATCGGATAAATACAGGAGACGCAAGGCCCATTCGTCAGCCCGCAAGACGTCTGCCACTGGCCAAACAAAGTGAAGCTGAGGAAATGATTACCACCATGAAGAAGGATGGTTTGATTGAAAACTCCAAAAGTCCTTGGGCGTCACCAGTGGTCCTAGTCAAAAAGAAGGACGGAAGTACACGGTTTTGTGTTGACTACCGAAGGTTGAATGAAGTAACCAAGAAAGACAGCTACCCCCTGCCAAGAATTAGTGACACCTTAGATGCGATGGAAGGAGCACACTGGTTTTCAACACTGGACTTGAAAAGTGGATATTGGCAAGTTGAAATTCACCCTGAAGATCGAGAAAAGACAGCATTCTCCACAGGTAATGGGCTGTGGCAGTTCAAGGTGATGCCGTTTGGTCTTTGCAACGCTCCGGCAACCTTTGAGCGTTTGATGGAGTGCGTCCTTCAAGGCCTGACGTGGAAAACTTGCCTTGTCTACTTGGATGATGTTATCGTTTATGGAAAAACATACGACCAACACTGTAAGAACCTAAAGGGAGTGTTCCAGAGACTTCGAGAGGCTAACCTTAAACTGAACCCAGAAAAATGTGCACTGTTCCAGACTGAAGTAAAGTATTTGGGACATATCATCTCGTCCCAAGGAGTCAAGACCGATCCTGAAAAAGTTGACACCGTCAAAAATTGGCCAACACCACAGGACAAACATCAACTACGAAGTTTTCTTGGTCTTGCTACTTATTACCGACGTTTTGTTAAGAACTTTGCCGGAATTGCGAAGAGTTTGCATCAGCTTACGGAAAAGAACAAGCAGTTTAGATGGTCAGGTGAGTGTGAAAAAGCCTTCCAAGAACTGAAATACCGTCTATGCAATGCTCCGGTGCTGATCTATCCGACTCCAGGCAAGCCTTTTATCATTGATGCTGATGCAAGCAACGTAGGAGTCGGCGCTGTTCTGTCACAAGTGCACAATGGCGAAGAAAAGGTTGTCGCATATTTCAGCAAAGTACTGTCAAAGACCGAAAGAAACTACTGTGTGACCAGAAGAGAACTCTTGGCACTCATCTTGGCAACGAAACACTTCCATAAATACATCTATGGACAGAAGTTTCTTCTACGAACCGATCATGGTGCTCTTAACTGGTTGTTGAACTTCAAGAACCCAGAAGGACAAGTCGCAAGGTGGATAGAAAGACTGCAGACTTACGATTATGAAATCCAACACCGAAGGGGAAAGCTGCACTCAAATGCCGACGCGCTATCCCGAAGGCCTTGTAAAATAGACTGCAAGCATTGTAGGCGACAAGAAGAAAAGGAATCCATCAACATTTTGCGAATAAGGGCTGACCCCATTTGTGGATGGAGCAATGAGGAAATAAGATCTGCTCAACAAGAAGACCCCGACATTGAACCTCTTCTCGCATGGAAGGAACATGAAGAAAAACCCGCATGGAATGACATTTCCGATAGGAGTCCAGTTTTAAAGGCCTATTGGGCACAATGGGACTCACTTCATGTGCAAGAAGGTGTTCTTCGGCGAAAATGGGAGTCCGCTGATGGTAAATCCTATGTGATGCAGCTTGTGTTACCTCAATCAAAAATTAAAGAGGTTCTTCGAGAAATGCATGATGGACCTTCAGGAGGCCATTTGGGAGTCAACAAGACGTTAGAAAAAGTGAGACAACGATTCTACTGGTTGCATGCAAGAGACGACGTTGAAAAGTGGTGCCGAAATTGTGACGCTTGTGCTGCAACCAAAGGCCCTGGTAGAAAACTGCAAGGAAAAATGATGCAATATAATGTTGGCTCACCGTTTGAAAGGATTGCTGTTGATGTAGCTGGCCCATTTCCGGAAACGAATGATGGAAACAAATACATTCTGGTGCTAATGGATTACTTCAGCAAATGGCCTGAGGCATACGCTATCCCGAACCAAGAAGCCAAGACCGTGGCCGACCAGATTGTGTCTAACTGGGTAAGCAGGTTCGGTGTGCCTATGGAGCTCCATTCTGACCAAGGAAGGAACTTTGAGTCGAACATATTCCAAGAGGTGTGCGCGTTCCTTGGCATTAAGAAAACGAGAACCACACCACTTCACCCGCAATCTGATGGAATGGTCGAGAGATTCAACAGGACGTTAAAAGAGCACCTCACTAAGGTCGTAGGCGACAACCAAAGAAACTGGGATAGGCACATACCACTATTTTTGATGGCCTATCGAAGTGCAGTACATAGCTCAACAGGACAAACACCATCTGAAATCCTGTTCGGAAAAAGCATACGCCTGCCTAGTGAGATAAGGTTTGGACACCCACCACAAGAGTCTCAGGAAACAGGGGATTACGTGAGTGACCTAAAAGAGAGGCTAATCGGCATCCACGAAAGGACCAGGACTAGAATGAGCACTTACAGCGATCGAATGAAGACAAGGTACGACACAAGAGCAAACACGACAGGATTCCAAGTAGGAGATCGTGTATGGCTGTATAATCCACATCGTCAAAAGGGATTGTCGCCGAAGCTTCAACAAAACTGGGAAGGCCCTTATACTGTCGTCACGAAAATCAATGATGTCGTTTACCGAATTCAAAGAGGGTTAAGAGGAAAGCTAAAAGTTGTGCATAGCGATCGACTGCACCGATACAGTGCCGAAGCTGGTGATAGAGTTGTTCGGGACGAACAATCTTAAGAAGGGGGCAATGTTGCGAACAGAGCTTTATACTCCTACAGCGCCATCTGTTGGGAATTACATATCTGCTTTGTGAGGGAACAAAACAAAAAGCTCTTTTCCATCGCATCTAAATTTCCCCTAATTCCAAAGTACTAGAACATTCTACCCCCATAAGAATTTCCCCTTCTGGACAAGAACCGTCTAGAACAACTGGTTTGAGTATAAAAGGGAGTGTTCACGGTGAGCGGGACACAGTTTATTTTCGATTATGAAAGTGTGCAAAGCTGAACTATTGGATTGTGGAAAGTGTAATTAAAGAAGTGGATTTAAGTTGGAATAAAAGTATTAGAGTTGATTATAAATTGAGATTTATTGTTTTGATTTGAAAAGTGTAAATAAAGAAGAAATATTAGAAACAGTAATAAGTTTTATTTAACGAACCTAGTAAAAATATTACAATACGTTGAAAACAAAAATGAAAAAGGGAAAATTAAAAAGGGAAATTTTCAGATTTGGCAATTGGACTATTTGCACATTAGCCCCTTTAGCACTGGTTCCATTTCATAGTACTCAAATTTTCCGTCAGTGTCGGCACGAGGGCTAGTGTCGTTTGGTAATCCGTTGGACCATTCTGTAATCAGCTACTAGCAGTCCATATCTAGTATGTCAATGACGCATTGACTTATTATACATGGACTGCCAGAGCCCAACTTCACGATGGTTCAACTTAAAACTATACGGAACTAGCGCTCTTGGTGCAAACTCGGAAAACATAGTGTAACTTTTGGTTTTGGTATTTGATATATCAATTTTTGACATAACTGAGTTTGTAAAGGGTGTTGAGCGAGAATTGTTTAAGTTTATTATTAAATAAAAACTTGAGGGCTATTTTCATGCTTTATTTGCCGATTTAAGAGTCATAATAGCATTTATCATAGACAGAGAAGAGCATTACTTATATAAATTTGTAAACACTTATATAAATTTGTAAACACCTTATTATTATTTGTGTTAAACAAATCAAAATTTCAACTTTTCTTTTCAATTTATTGTGAACATTGTGTTCAAATCATGATGAAAACTATCTAGTAAAAAATGGATGCGATTCAACATGAAAAGATAAATTAAAAAGTTCATATTGTTCTACTTACATTTATGTAGATAGGAGATTTTTTTGATATAATAGCAAATTCACTTATAGTTAGATAAATATAATGACAAAAATGCCATTTCAATTTTAAAATATAAATATAAATTTACGAAGAACCGGTTCTACCTTTTTATTAGGTTATCTATCAAAACCTTACAGCAACAATCGCCAAGCAATTCAGGCCCTAGAAGACAATATCCGCCGTAAAGCAGTTTTCATTAAACTAAATGCTTTGCTCTCGCGTGTTCACAAATTTCGCTGAACACCCTTTATATTATTGTTATTATTTTGTCTTGGATAACGTTAAAATGTAAAGTTCAAATTGAGATAGATGGCTATAGTTTCTATGGCAAAAATAGTAGTTCAGGCCAGGAACCAAGAGATGGCCTCTGGAATTAATATTTATTTTTACCACTTTTGCACCAAGAGCTCTAATGTCGGTAGGGAGAGGTTGAACCATTTCATTGAAATGTTTGTATAGAAATTTCATACGACTAGCAGTCCCATTGACATACTAGATATGGACTGCTAGTAGCTGATTACAGAATGGTCCAACGGATTACCAAACGACACTAGCCCTCGTGCCGATACTGACGGAAAATTTGAAGACTATGAAATGGAACCAGTGCTAAAGGGGCTAATGTGCAAATAGTCCAATTGCCAAATCTGAAAATTTCCCTTTTTAATTTTCCCTTTTTCATTTTTGTTTTCAACGTATAAATATATACTGCAACACAGTTTTCGTTGCATTTACTTGTATTATCTATTAACAAATATTATTATTGTTTGTAAAAATACTTTTATTAAAGCAATTAGTTTCACTTTTACAAATAATTTTAATTTTTATACTAGAAATCAAGAGATAAGCTAAGATCTTTTTGGCTAGAGCGAAAATATTTGCAAAAAAATTAGCTATGCAAATAAATCCTAATTTTGATTTAAATTAACAACTCACTTTAGAGAAAAACCAATCCTACAATTTGTATCAAATTTACAAAAAACTTTCTTTAGGAGCTTTTTATTATTCACAAATCTATCTGGATCCGGATTTGGATCTTCCTTTGAAAATAAAACGATGCGGATCTTAGTGGCTGCAGTGTTATAAGTCCGTCTCTTTTTATCCTTGGGTTTGTAAATTTTCAATTATTTCTTGTCTTTTTTCTTTACACTATAGCTTTACACTACCTTACCATAAAAAGCCATCTACTCGCCAGTGTAATAACTGATTTTTGGATCTTTGAAATAGATCCCGATAGAAAACAGGATCCGGATCTGGATCATCCCTTGAAAATAAAACGATACGGATCTTACCCAACTAACATTTCAGTTTATATTAGCTTAGAAATATGGACATGCTGGAAGTTTCAATTTATATAATAGGTGCGTTTTATTATTCACAAATCTATCTGGATCCGGATCTGGATCTTCCCTTGAAAATAAAACGATACGGATCTTAGTGACAGCAGTGTTATAAGTCCGTCTCTTTTTATCCTTGGGTTTGTAAATTTTAAATTATGTCTTGTTTTTTTTCTTTACATTATAGCTTACACTACCTTGCCATAAAAAGCCATCTACTCGCCAGTGTAATAACTGATTTTTGGATCTTTGAAATAAATCCCGATAGAAAACAGGATCCCAAATTGTTTTTGTAATACATGTTAAAACTTAATCCAGATCCGGATCCAGATAGATTTGTGAATAATAAAACGCACCCACCTTATCTTAAACTAGAACTGTAAGGCTAGGCGCGCACATTCAATTTTTAGTTTCTCAACTGCTTGGTTAGAGCAACTAAAAAGTTTGTGTTTTGACACAATCTAAACGATTGCCTAAAATGAGTTCGCTATTTTGTGTAACATATAATTATATGCACCTTTGCGGACATAAAATCATTAAGTAAACCAAAATGATTCATAAAATATTTTAAAGGGGATTTTTTTTCGAGATCCCTTAGCACTATTCTCAGCCGATTATCTCTCTAACCATAGACTAGCACCGTTTCTTCAAAGCAAATTCAATAGATGTCCTTAGTTTCTATGTTTCTATGAGTAAACATTTCTGTTGGCACTAGTAGAACAAGAGATGGCGTTAAATATGTTGTTTATTTTTGCCACTAGTGTCGGCACGAGGGCTAGTTTCGATTGTATCCGTTGGACCATTTTGGTTGCAAATTTTGTATGAGAATTATACACAACTAGTAGTCCATATATAATAAGTCAATGAGCAGTCCATATATAATAAATACGTCAATGGTTTATTAAGAAAATTCTTTTAGTACGATACTAGTTAGAAAATAATTAAAATTAAGAATGAGTCAGTAAACTACTATAAACTTAGCAAATTGTTAAGTAGTATCATACTAATACCTTAATAATAGGCTGTTTAAATTTTTGCGCCTATATTATTAAAAAAAAAAAAAATAATGGCGCAACAGCTCGGAGTGAACCAGTGACTTACAACTCTCAAACATTCCTTTGTGCGTGTTACCAGGGGACCTTCAATTTTCTGCCGATTCCGAACGGCTCATGAGCAGTGTTACCACTTCCGAAAAAAAAGTCGAAGTAGATTTGAAGAAAAAAGTGAAGTAAATTGAGAAAAATTGAAGTAGATTTTAAACTGACTGGTCGGGACCACTCCTAACTTTTAAGAGCGCTCGTAGATCTTCACAAATATTGCTTGGTGAATAGGTTTATGAGCTTCTTAAGTTATGAGCGCTCGGTGAATACCAGCCTTAACTTGCTTTTAGAAAAATTGGAACTCGAAATTTTCATCAATAGACATTACAACACGAAAAAGTAGAGATTCCGTCTGTCTGCAGGTCTGTGCCTCAACCTAGAGGAGAAATTGATTGTTTTTCCATACAGCCATTATGAAATATCATATTTATTTCGAAAACGGCTCTAATAGTTTTTATAAAAAAATTATGTTCAGGCCAAACCAACTATGGGGTCTACATGTAGATCCTTTTTTGATTTTCCCATTTCTGACTACCGATTTCGATCAAAATTTTTATATCGGTGCATCTTTGAATTTGAAATAATATTGTATACATAAAATATTTTCCTTAAATGTATATTTTTAAATACTTAAAATTGTCAATACATTTCTTTTAATTTTATAGAAATTTGTATATTCTTTTATAAAGAATAACATTCAAATTTTAAATATTCAAATATAATTTAATTTTAAAATAAAAACACACACGCAAGCGAAATTTTTATAAGATTCGTGTTTCTATACTTTCAAAATAACTCATTTGCGTATTTTTATAGTGTTGACATAATTTTTTTTTTGTAATTCTCGTGCGACATTATTACTAGAGTGAAATGGAGAAATAGAAGTAGATTTGGCCTTTTTTCGTAAAATTGAAGTAGTTTGAAACAGAGTTTTTTAAAATGAAGTAGATTTCAGTATTTTGCTGATGGTGCGAAGTAGGAAGTAGATTTTAAAATATTTTGAAAAAAAGAAGTAGATCTACTTCAATTGAAGTAAAGTGGTACCACTGCTCATGAGTAGCACTTTCCTCGACAAGAGATACATACTCTTGAGAGTACATACTCTTGCAAGAGGCAGTACACCCCTGAAAAAAACTTTCTTGCAGCGGCTGAGAATCGAACTCGAGTTTTTTCGCAAGACAGTCCAACGCACTAACCATTATGCCTTACTTCGGATTCAGTTGTGTATTTTATTTTTGTATAAGATGGTGTTTTTAGGGCCAAGAGCAACTTTTGGAAGTTGAGAAAAATGTATTTCTTGCGCCGCTGGATTCCCGTTAGTGGAAAATTTTGTTTTATGGTTAGTTAATTGTTGATAAATGTATTGCTTGCGAAGGCGCACATATATATACAGGGTGATTGGCATAAGGTGTGACAAAAAGCTAGGGCGTGTAGGTTGGACTTAGACAAGAAAAAAATCGTATGGGAGGGGGGGTCTATTTCCCCCCGTTTAGGCGGGAGGGGCAATTTAAGAAAAAAATCACTTAAAACAGAAAAAAAAATATTAAAAAATAACGGTGATACCTACAGAGTAATGCTATAGCATTTTGAAAAGCCAGAAATACATTCTTTAATTTTGTTTTTAAATAAAGTTGTTCGAGTGAATAGTTTTTGAAAAATTAATTTTCAAAATCAAAATTTTGAAAAAAAAAATGAAATTTTTTTTTTTAAACAATTTTTTTTTTCAAAATTTTACGTAATTAAGTATTATTTTTTTATTCAATATTCAATGCTCTTTTTAATTTTTGATCAAACACAAAAAACCGGATGTCAAAATGTTTTGTAGTTTTTGAGAAAATCAAAAATAACAAAAACTACTTTTGTTCTAAGAAAAGCCTTTTATTTTAGTTTTTACGTTTTTGGATTCTTATGTAGGTGAATTTACGATTGATTTCCTAAATTTCCTTTTTTTTTCAAGAAAGCTGAAATTTTTAATTTTTTAATTTTGTTTGTATTAAGAGAAGTAATAATTTATATTTTTCAACTTTAATGCCAACCTTTTAATTGATAACCGTATTTCTCAACTATTTAAAAATTACTGTTCTATGGTATGACTTGATATTGTTAATGTTGACGTCCCAACTCATTTCCGCCCCGGTTGTGCACCTAGCCTTCTTGATCTGTTTCTTATATCAGAGTCGAATCTGATAAAATTTTACAATCAACTTGGTATTCCAGGCATTTCATCATACCATGATTTGTTATTTATCTGTATTGACATTTATTTTAACTCGCGACCTTGTCCTTCTGAATTTATCTACCGAGATTTTAATCGAATCAATCCTGACCAATTAAATCGAGATGCTGCAAGTACTCCATGGTATCTTTGCTGGAACGTGGCTGAAGTCAACCAAAAGATTGTAATATTTCATTCCCTTATTCAAGATTTATTTAATCGCAATGATCTTTACGATTAAAAAAAGTTGAAGACTCCAGAGAACCTTGGTTTTCCAAACAAATAGAGAATCTTATAAAAAACTAGCATACCCGTGCGGGAACTCCCGCAAGCAAATTTCTTTTTTTCAACTGAAGTTTTTCAAAATAAATCATGTGTCTAAAAGTTTCTGTAGATTCACTCAGTTTGGCATCGCATTGGAAATCTTGTGTAAATGGAAATCTTGTGTGAAGTACGAAATGTTGTTTTTGGGTGTTTATTTTACTTCTGTGTGTCATCGTTGATCGTTGAACAGCTCTATTTGAAAAAGACGACTTACCACTGAAATAATAAACACGTTTAGCTTAGCCAAGAACTGTCACAACTGATCTTCTGTTCAACATGAGAAGTTAAAAGCGTACGAATTATTTTTATTTAACGTATGCATATACCTAGATTAAAAGAAAACAGCAAACCAATAAATCCAATCAAGTCCTTATTTTGAAAAAAAACTAACAAACAATGAGCAAATCACATACGTATGTAACTATCCTATAACAATGTACCTTAAAATAGTTTAAATTCAAAGACACACAAATATTTGTCAAATTTTTTTTGTTTTTAATTCGGAGAATTTTATTTTTGTTTTATTTTTTTAAAAAACTTTTTTGAGTGTTTTTATCGTTAGTGCTTAGCTAAATTAATCAAACAATGCCCCTCCTCTGGGCCCGCACCACCAAAGTATGGCATTTCAATGCAACTACTTACTTAAGTATATGTACTACATTTCAGTGCAATATGAAGATAGAAGTAGAGATAAATAATTTTGGGGTGTTTCGACCACCCAATGCCCCTCCTCTGATAATAAAAAAAGTAGCCTATACGGTAATCCAGACTATAACTTTTTTGTGTGTTAAATTTTATCAAGATCCATTCAGTTGTTCAAGCGTTATTGAGTAACAAACATCCATACATCGTATCATTCACATTTATAATATTAGTAGGATTAGAGATAAATCGTATCAAAGATGGCGTCGAAATCGACGTAGAGTCAATTGGGAAATATACACTAACTCTAGAAACAAAGTAACTGCAGAAGTAAGAAAAGCTAAATTTAACTTCTATTCATCAAAACTTAAGCCAAATCAATGCAGTTCTGTTATTTGGAAGAATCTCAAATCATTAAAAATAATTGATAATGCTTCCTTTACATGTGATCTGGGCTCTAATTTGCTTAATAACTATTTTCTTCGAAATAACAATTGCAGTACAGAAAGCCTCAATGAACATAGCTTGAATGTACTTAATATTTTTGATGATGGTGAATTTAATTCAAATTCCTTTGAATTTCATTGTGTCTCTGAGTACGAAACAATAACTGCTATAAAAAAAGTCAAATCAAATGCAGTTCATGATGGGATATCTCTTAAGTTTATCAAAATGATTTTACCCCACATTTATTATACTTTCATGGACATAATTAATTCCTGTTTTACAAGATCGGAATTTCCAGCCATATGGAAGTATGCTAAGGTTATTCCTATATCCAAAAACTCTAACAGAAGTATACCTGAAGACTATAGACCAATAAGTATTCTGCCATGTCTATCGAAAGTTTATGAAATTTTAATGCGTGATCAAATTGATGAGCATATCAAACAAAACGGTTTACTAACTTCTTGTCAATCCGGTTTCCGTAAAAACCATAGCTGTACAACTGCTATTGTAAACATTTTTGAAGAATTAAGATCTGAATTTGACAATAAAAACATATCAATTTTATGCTTGCTCGATTTTTCAAAAGCTTTTGATAGTGTTGATCACCTGATGCTTATTAAAAAGCTTAAACTAAATTTCAATTTCAGCAAAACTTCACTACTTCTTGTTGCTAGCTACCTAAATAAAAGGTTTCAACAGGTTTTTACCATAAGGTGTCTCCTTTTTTGAGAGTTCTTTGTGGTGTTCCTCAGGGCTCGATATTAGGTCCATTCCTTTTTTCTTTATTTATAAATGACCTTCCCGATGTTTGTCATGATGTTACAATGGATCTGTATGCTGATGATGCTCAGATTAAATTCTCAAGACCTATTGGTATGATGGAAGACTGTGTTGCGAGAATGAATGAAGACTTGGAGCCCATATACGCATGGGCTAATGCAAACAAGTTGCAATTAAACCCTCAAAAATCTAAGGGGATAGTTATTTCCAAGGACTTTATTGACGCTTCTACTTTACCAGCCCTTATTTTAAACAATAATATAGTACCTTACGTAGATGAAGTAAATAATCTTGGAATTATTATAAATCGTAAACTTTCATGCGAAAATCATATAAACTTGGTTGTCAAAAGAATTTATTATGGTTTATGTCAGCTTTATTTCTCTTCCAATTTTATACCGGTCTTAACTAAACTGCGTCTAGTTCGAGCTCTCTTCTTACCATTCATTAATTATTGCTCAGTAGTTTATAGTAATCCCGATGCGGCTTCTTTTCATAAGCTGGAACTTGCATTTAACTCTGCAATACGTTTTATATATGTATGGACTTCGGAAATTTGACCATATTTCCAGATTCTCTTCTAATGTAGCTGGATGTTCTCTCAGACAACATACTCGTATTAACATACAAAATTGTCTATTCTTTCATAGAATTTTACAAAGCCGTCAACCTTCTTATCTGTTTGAAAAAATAAGTTTTGCGAACTCTATTCGTACATAAAATATAATTTATCCTCGCTTTAACTATTTAAATAGCCAAAGACTTTTTTTTTGTTTTGTTTTTTTATGGAACTCGTTACCTTTATCAATTCGGTCAATTATTTCAAGTATAACGTTCAAAAAATTGCTATATATGTTAAAAGTAATCCTATGAATAACGTATTCAATTGAAATTTAGTACTATTACTCTCTTACAATAATCAAACATTTTGTAAATATTCATTTTGCTTTTCTAGTAAGTAAATATGTACAAACTAAAAGAATTTAATTCTTACTGTACTTACCATCTTTTTTTTGGAAATAAAATAAAAAAAAAAAAAAATAAAAAAAAATAATATGTAATTACATATTCCAGCAAAATAAATTTCAAAAAATTAAAGCATACTTGTTTTATTCTAATTTTTAAATGGAATACATATTATGTAATCCGCGCTACGACTGGTGTAACTTTTTGGTGTGCGACGACTGCAGGGTTAAGGAATAAAACCGACTCTACACAGTCGTTTAGCTTGGAGATTTCGTCTATTTTTTTCATAATTTTACACATGTTAACTTTTCTAACTTACGTGGATTTAGCAACAGAATCTAAGCGAATTTGTGTTGAACAACCCTAAATTTGACAGATAAAGAACTCAAACACAACTAAACAAGAAAAAAAAATAAAAAGAACATAAACAACTTCTTACCAAATAATTTTCCCCGAAAAAGCTCATTTTATATAATACCTACGTACAGATTTTGATTTTTTATAAGTTATTTAAATTATTTAAGATAGAAATGAGGTATATATTGCTCATTCAAAAATTTGCAAGGTGCAAATTCATTTGGCTATGCTTATGCATTAATGTATGTACATTTGTAGATATAGATTTGTTTGTCCATTGCCCGAAGCAATATTGGAAATTAAAGATCATAGAGCACTTTTGTATGATTGTTTCGAATTTCTAATATTCAGTTTATTTACAAAGCACATCTCTTAAACAATCAAAATTACTACTACTTCTACTAAAATTACTTCGATTTGCTTTGGTATGAAATGATCATTATCAATATAGATAAAGTATGCTTTTAAAAGATAAACTAGCTATTTGCTGCTGTTAAAGTTAGATGACCTCTTTAACGATAAAGTATAGTTTATGTTCTTTAAAACTAACAAAAAGTCGGTTCTCGTTTTGTACACAATATTTAGGGTCGACTCCCATTCTAAAATTGATTTAGAGCAGGGCTTAAATGTTTAAAATTTTGCGCCAACAACTTTACAAACTTCTTGTTTAAAGATTAAGATCAATAAACTATGTACATATATTTATAAATTTTACATACATAGTTGTTAACATTAGTTTTTAATTATTTTACTCTTAAATTAAATATTATCTCAAAAACGTAATAAAAGTTGTACGACAATATTAAGAAATTAATAAATTCAATTCGCTTAAAAAAGTTTGGGCTGAGGGGATTTTTTGACCATTGTCAATTTTAAAGAAAGAACAAAACTCTCAATAAATACCCATACCGTTTTTTATGTTCTTTTTAATTAACAGCTTTACGAATTTCGACGAACATTTTTATATATGTATAGGAGGTCCTCCTATAAAAATATTGAAAAACTTTCGAAAAAATAATTAAAACTGTTTTTTGAAAAATCAATATCTTAAATTCATACTTTTCTAGAAATCAGATGCCAATTTGATGCATTTGAACATTTTTCTCTTAAAAAAAGCCAAAAAAAAACAAAATTAAATAAACTGTTCCTGCTTCTATCCAGTTCTTCAATTCTATCCTTAAATAGTTGTAAATAGACTTTCAATGGATTGCATTTCACCCTTTTATTAAACATTTTTATTACGTAGTCCTGCCATAAGTTCTGTCCCTAACAAAAACACGTTTTATTTAAAAAATAAAAAAGCAATCAAAATTCTTTTTACGTAATTTATTAAGTATTTAATTTACAATATAAATATATAAGAAATTATTCAAAAGCCTCACCGTAATATTGAGTCTCGCTGATTTGTTGAAGACAGTAGCTTCGTTTCCACTGGAAGTCGTGCGTGCGGCGTAGACGAGTGGCCGGATCGTTTAAGAAAGTGTTTGAAGGCTAAGGGGGGGCATTTTGAATAATTTATTATATATTTATATTGTAAATTTAATACTTAATAAATGACGTAAAAAGAATTTTGATTGCTTTTTTATTTTTTAAATAAAACGTGTTTTTGTAAGGGACAGAACTTGTGCCAGTTTTCATACTCAAAAATTTTCGATAATAAGTACAGTCAGTAATATATTAATTTCAAATATTTTTTTTATTTAATTATGTGCGTAAAACAAAATTCTCAAAATTCTCGGAACCGTTTTCGAGAAAAATACGATTTTCAAAAACCATTTTTTAACATTTGTGTAATGGGTTCCGTTATTTTTAGGTAAAATAAACTTTTTCTTCTTAAATTTTGTAGATTATATTGAGAAACTCTTATTTGTCAAGTTTAGAAAAAATCAAACACAATTTTTTTTAAAAAAATCCAAAAAAAAAATTTTAATACATATTATAATGATATTCAAACTTCTTGGGAGCTTTAGAGTAAAAAATGATCAAAATCGGTTATAATACTGTTTTTGAGAAAATCAAAAATACCAAAAATAACCATTTTTTGGAAAATTTTTTGTCAACCATTACCTAGCTTTGACTAAATGAAATTATGGAAAATTTTTTGTCAACCATTACCTAGCTTTGACTAAATGAAATTTTGAAATTTTTGATTTTTGTAAACACAGTTTTTGATAAAAAAATATTTATAAAATTTCGAAAAAAACGTGTGTGAGGGGGGGGGGGGGGAATTTAAAAACGATATGTATCAAGTTTGACGAAAGTCGGTCGAGCCGTTAAGGCTATAGTTGAACAGACAACCAGACAACTTTGATCAAAATCTCGAGTTCGAATTTTTTTTACGAAAGCATAACTTGCTCTATAGTACCTATAAGTCACAAGTAAAAATAAATACAAATTTAAAAATAAAATTATGTTCAGCCGTAAATAATAAAAGTTAAAAATTGTATTTATGTTTTAGTATTTTACGTATATGTATATGATATGATCGAATTATATAAAAACATAAGTTCTTACAGGATCTGGCGCACGGAGGAGGTTCCTTAAGGACTGTTTAGATGTTGCTATTTTGTATAATTTGTACAATCTTCGTTAAAATCTTCTTCAAATATTGATATTTTGAGCAGGTGGATTCTGCTTTATACAATTGTAGTAAAGACCTTTGTTTTAATCTATAGCGGCCCTAAAGTTTAACCTTTGGGAGCTTTACGATATTGTGCACCAGGTTTGTTCAACCCCCAGGAGTCAAGTACTGTTTTTATGTATAAGATTTAACCATTGATGTATCACCTTCTGTTTTCATCAAGATTTCCAGCTCTGTTATATAAAATTAAGTTAATGAATTAAGCCTATATACATATGTATATTCAATATGCATTAAAATTAATGTTGCCAATTAAAATGGGAACAAATAATCCTTTTAAAATTATCGCAAAATTACATTCGGAAGAAAAAATGTGTAATTTACAAAAAAGACCAATTTTAACTGCAGAAAAGGCTAAATTCAGATACGCCTGTTACAGCTGAAGATATTAATGTCGATTAAAGAACCTATCTATTCTTCTTTTTTGTAGGGTATAATGTATTCCACTGTTAGAAAGGAAAAACTATTGTGAATAATATTTGGGCAGAAATATAGTGTTTTCCTAGATACAGTGTTGCAGCGCAACCACATTACTGCTGGAATTTCCATAAAAAAAAGCAAGAATTCACGGTGAGCTGAAACACTGTATTTATGAAAACCCTCACTGATGAATACAAACAACTAGTCAGACAAGGATATATAATTATGCGACGCAAATAAAAAAAATGTAATGGTAAATTAAATTTAGAATAATGTCTGGGACTTACATACAAATCCAACAAATTACTCATGGATGATGGACTCCTTAAAGTGTTAAGCCACATTTTAATTAACTATTTTTGAATCGTTTTATATTGATTATTCGGACTTTACTATAGGTCCCTGTTTGAATAAAAAAATATAAATATTTAAAATTGAAAACATTCCTCATTTAATTTGAAAATTAGTTGAATATTTGATCAATATGTCGATCTTCCGTACATAACAGTCAATATTAAATTTGCTTACTAGTCTTGGTTTTTTGCATCTAGTTTTGGAACGTATTTTCAGAGTTATCAATTTGAACGTTTAGTTATTCTTTATTTTGATATACAAACGATATTTCGCTTCTGTATTTATAATGGTGAGTGATCTCGTATATTATGATAGAGTATTCTTTTCCATGTTTACATTTTGAAGATTAGCGAAGTTTTCAGCAGGTACGTAAGAAGTACAAGTAAATTCAGTTGACTCTTGCAGTTTATTTTCGGAACTACTCGGGTCTTGTGAATAATTCGGTACCATACAAAATTCTTTAATTGATTTTAAAAGAAAATTTCCTTAGCAAATCATCATTTGATACAGTTGGTATATTTCCTGGCAAAACATGCACATATCAGTGGCGTGGATAATTTTAAATGGGAAAACGTTATAAAATTTTGTCACCTGTGAAAATAAAAAAAAAATCATACAACCTTAAAAACAACATTTCTAGTAGGGATATGGTATCTACAAATGAGGACCTTGCATCAAAAGGGATGCCAGTTCACATTTAACTTTTTGTGAGCAATCAAAAAAATTTCTTTGAAAAAATAATTATTTAACGAATGTTAAAATATGATATGGTGTTAAAAAATTTGCATATTTTCACATTTTTTTAATCAAGTTTTAGGTTAAATAAACAATACTAGTAATTACTGCGATTTTTTAAAGTTTGGATCTGCCATTTGCACCAAAATGTGGACCTGCCCCCATTTTGATGCAAGGTTCTCAAATACATTGACTTAGCGAAAAATTTCTAGCCATATTTTTTATACTTCAAGACATTAATATTTCAATCAAAAATGAGCTTAAAACATAAAAAAAAGATTGTGTGTACTGACGGTTGCGCGGTAGAAGTAAAACTTCTTTTTCTTCAAGCAAAGCCTCTGTAAGATTCTAACCTATAAACGTACAAACATGTTGTATTCTAAAAACATGTCGCTGTCTTTGACGTGTCGTTTTGACATGTCACTGACAGCTGCATAGAAAATTTCTTACCCCTAACACCGGAAACGAAGTTTTACTTCAAAAAAGTTCAAACAAGCCAGGAAGGCCTGCAACGCCCATATTCGACGGACCAAATTTTTACAAATGATCAAAAATCAAGGTAGGAAAATACTGCAATGTCCCAAAGGCAGTAAAAATTTTTGGTCATTTGTAAAAAATATGAGGAATTCTTCCTCTTCCTCTGACACTCCTTTCGTTAGCTCTATTGATAAAGCTAACTTGTTTGTAAGGCAGTTCGCCGCAAATTCTACCTTCCCAATTAGTGTCATGACTCCCCCAATTCTTGTGCGCGTTAGTGATTCTATGGGACAAATCTTTTTTCGTACTCGTACCGTGGGGAGAGTCCTGAAAGATCTGAATATACATAAATCCGCTGGTCCGGATGGTATCCCCGCTATTATTCTGAAGAGGTGTTCTTCCACGCTAGCAAAACCCCTGCGTAAGCTTTTCCATCTATCCTATTCTTCTGGGCTCGTTCCGAGCAGTTGGAAAACTGCATTTGTTCAGCCAATTCCGAAAAAAGGCGACTCTTCTTCTCCCTCAAGTTATCGACCGATTGCACTAACGTCCCTTCTTTCCAAGGTCATGGAAACGCTGATTAACTATCAGCTCAAGAAATATCTTGAAGAACGAAAGCTTCTTAATGACCGGCAGTATGGCTTTCGTAGCAATAGGTCCACTGGTGATCTGATGGTATATCTCACCGAAGAGTGGAACAAATCTTTACATCGTTTTGGAGAAAGTAAGATTATTGCACTTGATATTTCAAAGGCATTTGATAAAGTTTGGCATCTTGCTCTTTTATCGAAAATGCGTGCTTTTGGTGTCGTCTAATCCCTTCTTCTTTGGATTAGAAATTTTCTTTCGAACCGTTCAATACAAGTTGTATTAGACGGATTCAAGTCTGATACCCTCAATATAAATGCTGGTGTGCCCCAGGGCTCCGTTTTGTCCCCAACCCTCTTCCTCATTTTTATTAATGATCTCCTGTCTGCAACTTCTAATCCAATTAATTGTTTCGCTGACGATAGTACTCTTAGCTTTTCATATTCGTTTTCAGACTCACATCCCTCCTCTTCGGATGTGGAACTGCAACGACAAAATATGATAAGTTCATTTAACCACGACCTAAACAGCATTGTACAATGGGGAATAAGAAACCTCGTGGAATTTAATGTTTCGAAAACCCAATGCTGTCTCGTATCGTTAAAGCGTGATATACCCCCCTTACCACTATCTATGAGTGGCACTTGCATCAACGAAACTGAACATCTCGATATTCTCGGTATGTGCATCACGAACCACCTCTTGTGGAACGATCACATACGCGATGTTGCTAAAAATGCCGCAAGATGTTTGGGTTTTCTGAGACGGTGCAAGAAATTCTTCTCTCCTTCTGATCTGGCTACAATCTATAAAACCTATATACATACGTCCAAAACTCGAGTATAACTCCCATCTATGGGCTGGTGCTCCAGTAACTTACTTAAGTCTCTTGGACAGTATTCAAAGAAGAGCTTTTAAAATGATTGGTGAGAATAACATCATTGGCTCATTTACGTCACTCCAACATCGTCGTAATGTTTCTTGCCTCACCCTTTTTTACCGTTATTTTAACGGACTTTGCTCTAGAGAAGTAGCCAGTTACATTCCCCCCCTTGAACAATTTAACCGTAATACTAGCGCTTCTAGGAATGCCCATCAATTTACCCTCGAGCCCAACTTCGGTCGTACTGTGAAGTACAGAGATTCGGTTTTTAGCCGTACTACGCGAATGTGGAATTCTTTACCACGCTCTGTCTTTCCCAGTCATTGCAGTGTTCAAGAATTCAAAACCAATGTAAACCGACACCTCCTTTCTAACACCTCCCTTTTTTCCTAATGCTAACACTGTGTCTCTGGCATATTAAGGGTATACAAAAACCTTTCAGTGTGTGCTGATTATAAAAAAAAAAAAGGACCTTCTTCGTCGGACATAACTGCGGAACCTTCGTGGGAATGTTCTATTAACTATTCTATTTACAACTTGTCTGCATTAAGACTGGCCCTCACGTCAAAAAATCCAAATTATCTTTCTTGTACGAAATATGGCACTCAGTTGCTCCCTATGACTCAAATCTGATATTTCGTCGACCATAATCGACACGAACCGAGCTCCCATAATTTCTGTTTTAATTTCAGATTTAATAAAAAACGCGATACTCTGTATCAATTCATATTTAATATCGTTGGCTAGACCCGAGAAAATTGGATTGTGTACTTGAACACTGCTCTAAATAGGATTCCATTAAAGAGTCATAGGTGCTTATGTCGATTTCCTTTACACATAAGAAATCAATTTCTGTGCGAAGATTTTGATCCATGATAGATTTTGAGTCCCTTCGCACAAAAAAAATCGATTTTTCTTTGACAGGGATCAAAATCTTTAAATCCATATTGGAAGAGGGATTTACGTGCATACATGAAACACGCACACCAAACAAAAAAATTCGATCTGGGAATCCCTGGTGTGTAAAGTAAATAACGGGTGATTTTTTAAGAGCTTGAGAACTTTTTTTAAAAAAAAAACGCATAAAGTTTGCAAAATCTCATCGATTCTTTATTTGAAACGTTAGATTGGTCCATGACATTTACTTTTTGAAGATAATTTCATTTAAATGTTGACCGCGGCTGCGTCTTAGGTGGTCCATTCGGAAAGTCCAATTTTGGGTAACTTTTTCGAGCATTTCGGCCGGAATAGCCCGAATTTCTTCGGAAATGTTGTCTTCCAAAGCTGGAATAGTTGCTGGCTTATTTGTGTAGACTTTAGACTTAACGTAGCCCCACAAAAAATAGTCTAAAGGCGTCAAATCGCATGATCTTGGTGGCCAACTTACCGGTCCATTCCTTGAGATGAATTGTTCTCCGAAGTTTTCCCTCAAAATGGCCATAGAATCGCGAGCTGTGTGGCATGTAGCGCCATCTTGTTGAAACCACATGTCAACCAAGTTCAGTTCTTCCATTTTTGGCAACAAAAAGTTTGTTAGCATTGAACGATAGCGATCGCCATTCACCGTAACGTTGCGTCCAACAGCATCTTTGAAAAAATACGGTCCAATGATTCCACCAGCGTACAAACCACACCAAACAGTGCATTTTTCGGGATGCATGGGCAGTTCTTGAACGGCTTCTGGTTGCTCTTCACTCCAAATGCGGCAATTTTGCTTATTTACGTAGCCATTCAACCAGAAATGAGCCTCATCGCTGAACAAAATTTGTCGATAAAAAAGCGGATTTTCTGCCAACTTTTCTAGGGCCCATTCACTGAAAATTCGACGTTGTGGCAGATCGTTCGGCTTCAGTTCTTGCACGAGCTGTATTTTATACGGTTTTACACCAAGATCTTTGCGTAAAATCTTCCATGTGGTCGAATAACACAAACCCAATTGCTGCGAACGGCGACGAATCGACATTTCACGGTCTTCAGCAACACTCTCAGAAACAGACGCAATATTCTCTTCTGTACGCACTGTACGCATTCGTGTGGTTGGTTTAATGTCCAATAAAGTAAACTGAGTGCGAAACTTGGTCACAATCGCATTAATTGTTTGCTCACTTGGTCGATTATGTAGACCATAAATCGGACGTAAAGCGCGAAACACATTTCGAACCGAACACTGATTTTGGTAATAAAATTCAATGATTTGCAAGCGTTGCTCGTTAGTAAGTCTATTCATGATGAAATGTCAAAGCATACTGAGCATCTTTCTCTTTGACACCATGTCTGAAATCCCGCGTGATCTGTCAAATACTAATGCATGAAAATCCTAACCTCAAAAAAATCACCCGTTAAAATGCACGACTGGGTCGCACGAACTTGCTCCTATGTAATCGACAAGGAATTGTAAAAACGAATGTTATCAGAGAAAACTGTTCATAGGGACAAAATTAATTTTTAAATTCTTTTAGTAGTAACAGAATGCTAAATGGACCAAGCGATTTCATGAACACAGACATTAAAAGTCTCCTTCGCTTCATCAGAAGCTCCAAATGGTTTTTGTTCCCTATTAGATCGTGATATCACAATGGACCTCTAATGGTCTAAGTGTGTCAGACGCCTTAATGACAACCACTTTAACCTAACCTAACAGAATGCTATGCAAATATGAATTTATGCAAGAACAAAAATTATAAGTCCTTGTAGTTGTTTCTTTAAAAGAAGCTTTTATATACAAACTTTTTAAAAGTTTTTTAAGAAAAAAATTTGGTACGCTAATTTAAAGTTTTTATTATTGTTCGAATAAAAATTAAATATACGAAAAGAAATATTGCCCGTTTCGGAGATATCGAATTTTCAAAAAAAAAGAAAAAAATAGATTTTTTTTTTTCAAAAATTCAAAAAATATTTATTTTAAAGTTTTGAAATGCAATGTGTTTTAGACTTTTTAGAAGCTTCTCTATAAAAATTTTCATTAAGATCCGTTATGTGGATAATGAGTAATTCAAAATTCGAAAAAATGGTTCTATGGTAGGTACAAGCTGTAATAACTTAATTTTAAATTTTTTTTATCAAATTAAAGATCGTAAAAATAAATTAAAAGAAAAAAAATTTTATTAAAATTCTAGGCGTCGTTTTCGAGAAAAATACCATTTTTGAAAACCATTTTTTTTAGTTTTTTAGCATTTGTATGGCAGGTACCTTTATTTTTAGGTAAAATAAATTTTTTTCTCACATTTTGTAGATTATATTGAGAAACTTTTATTTAGCAAGTTTAAAAAAAAATAGCATAAGGTTTTCCAAATATTGAGTTTTGAAAAAAAAATTTTGAAGTTTTTTTTAAAAATCCAAAAAAATTTTTTTTGAAAATTTGAGTACACAATTCTATTTATGTTCTTGGGGAGCTTTAGCAAAAAAAAATTATCAAAATCGGTTGAACCGTTTTTGAGAAAATCAAAAACAAAAAAAAAATGGTTCCATGCCTAGCTTTAATTAAATGAAATTTTTCTGTATTTTTATTTTAAAAATCTGTCGAACAGTTTTTGAGACAAAAAAAATTATTATAAAATTTCGAAAAAAAATTCGTATGGCAGGTACCGTTATTTTTGGTCTTTAAAAAAAAAAAAGAAAAAAAAACGTGTGGGGGAAAAAATTAAAAATGATATCTACCAAGTTTAAAGAAAATCGGCCCAGCCGTTTAGCCTGTAGTCGAACAGACAGACAGACAGACAGAATTGCGAGACCCACTTTTTTAGTCTTCGCTATCATCGTAATGTCTCGAGTTCGATTTTTTTTCCAAATGCAAAACTTGCCCTATAGTACCTATGTATATCGGAAGTAAAGAGCACTGTTTAAATAATTATCGAGAGAGAGTCGTAAAAGAAAAAAATTGTCAAAAAAAAACTTAATATGAAAAAAGTCCCTTATTATACCAAAAGTATCTTTTATAACTAAATTTTGTCTATGCATCACAATACCAAAGGTATCTTTTATAACTAAATTTTGTCTATGGATTTTTTTTTTAAACAACTGTCGTCAGACGTTTTCGAACAAGTCCGTTCATAAAATAAGTGATCGCGCTCTTTATACCTAAAAAAATCGCTTAAATAAGACAAAAGTCCTTCACGTATCATTTTTTCATCAGATTAGAAGTATCTCTTATAACTAGATTTTTGCTATGAAATTTGTTCAAACAATTGTCGTAAGATGTCTTTGAATGAGTTCCAGCATAAAATCATTCGTAAAGCCTTAAAAAAGATACCACTTAGTTATTAAATATATTTCTAGTATGGTAATGCAAGATTTAATGAAATAAAATGCACTACAGGGTCGCACAAATTTGGTATTATGCAAAAAGACTAAGAATGTTAGAAATTTATGATATAAGTAAAAACTGTTCATAAGCATACAATTAAAGTTTTGAACTTTTTTAGTAGTTAGAGAAAAAAGCAGAATGCCATGTGATTTTTTATATGATTTCTTAAAAAAAGCTTTTATACACAATATTTTTAAAACCAATTTAAGAAAGATTTTGATACGCCAACTTTAAGTTTTTATTCAATTGAAAGCTCAAGTGACCTCAACTCCAATTGAATTAAATTCAATCACTCTACTTTAACCGAAATAATATTCGTATTTCATATACCTATCTTCATTTAAGTTTTTATTATTGAACGAATATAAATTAAATTTCAAAAAAAAAATATACCCCACTTTTAAAATAAGAAAACAAATCTTATCAAAATTCTAGGTGCCGCTTTCGAGAAATATGATTTGGAAAACCTTTTTTTGAGATTGTACGTGGACGCGCTATTTATAAATAAAATTCAATTTTTTCTAAGATCTTGTAGATTATGTGAGTCCAATCGTGTTTTTCACTTAAATTCAGAAGAAACAAACTGCAAAAAGGTGCACAATATAAAACAAATGATTTTAAAATGAATCGAACACAGCTATGTACGTATTCCAACAAACAAAAGACCATATAAAGAAGTTGCCCCGGCTTCTCCACAACCGAATAAAGCTTATACTAGCCAAAATATCACGGCTGTTGGGGTGATGGAAGTGACGGATTTGAGGATTATGATCCAGGATATTATGTCAAAGATATTGGATGAAAAAATGAAAGACATGCCAACTTAATCTGACTTCGAGTTAATGCAGTCACAAATTCACAGCTTATATGATAGCAATCAGGCATTGCAGGCTCAGGTGAAGCAATCGATGAAACTCATTGGAGCCACAAGTAGAGTTTTTGGAGACGAAGGCCAACGAAAAAAATGTTGTGGTCCACATCCCGGTGAACAGCGCTGACGACGCACGCAGGAGTCAAGGCAAAAAAGTGTTGCTTATATTTGCTGCAAACTAATGACGGCGCTATTGCAACAACAAGGGTGCTGCGTTCGAACAACAGCAGGATGGCGAATGTCATCGTTAGAATCACCCGAAAGGAAGACGCAGGACGAATACTAACTTCATAGATCAAACTAAAAAATACAGGAATCTTTGGTCCTCTCAAATTGAAATTACCTGCATCTGCTAGAGCCCGCCGAAGACGTATTATTACACTTAAAAAGGATATTATCGCGAAAAACCCACACCTGAAAACACAAATTCGGGGACAAACGTTAATGGTTAAAGGCAAAACATTTTATTATGACAACGAAAACAACCTGAAATGTGACGGCATGTGCGGAATTTCTTTACTAGATCACACGCGGCATCTAATTTTTAGTTGTAATGCCGTCTGCCGAACATTAGTAATAAAATAAATAATTTTAATAATTATGAAGAACAAGTTAAGATATTGAAAATTTTATCATATAATATAGCACGACTCAGTAGCAAAGGCATATATGTATACCGATTTTTTTAAATTCATAAATCAATTCGATATTATATTTTTGTATACCAATTTAGAAACTATGAACTAAAAATAATACCAGCAGTAAGAAGACAAGGAAGAGCGAATATTAGCATCGAGTTTAGAAAACAATTGGAGAGATAAGAATTGTAGAGATAAAATTTATTTTAGCTTGAACTGCGTACCAGGCTTTATGAAGATCTAACGTGTTAAGATATAAACATATGTGGAAAAAAGTGTCGCATATTACCAACTTATGTATATAAATTGTAACCAATGGGAAACGGATTTTAGAAAAATCAAAGAGCTTTTATCAAGCGAAAATAACAAAGAAAATCTGTTACTAGTTGGCGATCTAAATGCGAGAGTAGGCAGTGAAGGAGGTGTAGAAAATAAACGAGTTTGGATACCTTAGACATACAAAGGATATAACCAGGAATACAAGAGGTACAAAGCTTCTGGAACTGTGCAACTCTTTCGGGCTCCGAATTCAAAATGGTACGAGTGATGGAGACAAGCCTGGTGAATTCACGTTTGTAGGAAAACATGGAAGTTATGTAATCGATTATAGTCTAGAAAGTGGTGAATAGAGTTCCTTTATAAATGATTTCGAAGTAAAAAGGAAAATGTACTCAGATCACAAGCCGATTATAGTATCATTTAAATGCGGGGAAACTTAAAATGGCAATAGTGTGGACTTAGAACTGTTGCTTCAAAATATGCACTCCGCATATTTCTATTGAAATCGTTAGAGACATTATTGGGAAATTCGAAAATAAAAAAAAAAACAGTTCTATGACAGGTACCGTTACTAACATTTTGCCCCAAAATGTTATTTGACCAAGATGTCTGTCCATAATATCGCATCTAATTTTTTTATAATCAAAACCGTTAGAGCCGTTTTCGAGATAAATAAGATTATGCATTACGGGTGTATGGGGGGTACCGTTAGTTTTAGAGCTAAAAAAAAATTTCAATTTCTCTTCTAGGGAATCACCGAAGACCCTTAACTACCGAGTTTGAGGAAAATAGCTCCTGTGGCTTAGGCTGTAGATCGAGGTACAGATATACAAACATACAGACAGACAGACGTAATCTCGTAATGTCAACTTTGATCAAAATCTCGAGTTCGATTTTTTTTTCCAAATGCAGAACTTGCCCTATAGCAGCACCTATATCGCAAGTAAAAATGAATTCAATAATATAACGATTCTTAAACTTCGTTTGCATAAATTCATACTTTTCCAGAAATCAGACGGCAATTTTATACGTTTGAACATTTTTATCTCATTAAATCCAAGTTTTATATTTAAATGTTTTATTTTTAAATTCCAAAGTACTTTTACATAAGAGCAAGTACGTTCGATCCAGTGGAACATTTTGTTTTGTTTTCTCTTATTAGAGAGTTCAAAAAATGAATTTTATGCTTATGAACAGTTTTCTTTAATAATATTCATTTTAAAAATTCTTAGTCTATTACAAAGGAGCAAGTTCATTTAGTTAATACTAGCTGACCCAGCTCTCGAAATTCGAGTGCCAATTTATTTATTTAATTCATTATCATTCAATAAAAGACAGAGAATTCATGATTTTTTTAAATTTTTTTTAAATTGTTGAATGCAATGAGAAGTACCTACTAAACACTCAATCCTGGAGTCCAAAGGAAAACAGTTAATGTTAAACAAACTTTCAAATCTATACACATTTTTGACACATTAACAATTTTTGTTTCGATTCTTTCATGTCATTGTCCTTCAGCTGTTGTTATGGCCATAATATTGGAATCGAACCCACAGCCGGAGTGACTTCAACCTGTGAATTTTGTGTTACATACATGGGATTTTTTTTTTTTTAATTTCACTCTTCATTTTTTCATAACGCGCCTAAAGAAATATAGCTAACTTCAAAAACATAAATTTAATTTACTTTTGTAAAACTTTTTGTTTGCACATCGATCGGCCAGCTGTTTATTGTCAACAAAAAATGACATAAATGGAAGTGTTCCGAAAATGAGGTAGGTTTGGGCCTATGGAACGCATTCAGCCATGGAGATTTAAATTTGTATCGTAAGTCATGTTAGTCCACATTTTTGACGACGCGACGTCTCACGTCTGCATTTTCTATCTTCTCTCTTTCCCTGAGAAATACATTTCTAAACGGGGCGAGATAGACCCCCCCTCCCATAGTAAAAAACGCTTGTATTTGACCCTTCTACAAAAATCCGTTATCAATTTTTGGCGCCTAAGTTATAATACTCTCCCCTAATACTAATAATACTGAAAGCAACAGATGTCGCTAGTGTATGTGTGTATTCTTTTTCATTTTTTCACTTATTGTACTTTTTGCAAAAATTGACAATTGTAGTTAACGCTTAATGTTTCAAAATATTATTGTAACAGCTCAACTACTAAAAAAACACATGCCTAACATTTATATTGATAATATTTCTTCACTTAGAGGGTGTTCACATTCAACAACATGTTCATCAACTTTTATCGTGTTGGCGGATTTGTGTAATGTGAATCCACCTTAATGTGTCGGGTTCTGGTCTTGGGTTTTCGATGAATGCTTTCATTTTTCATATTCTGGATTTGACATTTTATGTGTCAGTCGATTTGACATTTCTAATTGTTTTTGTTTTCCGGGCATTTTTTTGTAATTTGTATTTATTGTCTTAAACAATTTCTGTGTAGTATATTTAAATAATTTTGGCATTCTGCACATCTATGTAAAAATGCTTTCGTTTAATATGTAATTTATGCCCCTTCGGTTTTTGTGGGCCATGAAAAGTGTACCAGGAGGACCAGGACCTAGTGATTTACGACTCTCAACCATTCCTTTGTGCGTGATATCAGGAATGGAAGAGTCCTAAAAATTTCTGTAAAGTTGAAAGTTTAATTGAAGAAAAATAAATATACGGAAATCGTTCATTGATCGCAATATCGAGTGTAAAAGTAGTTGAACGAAAAAAGTATTATGAAAACGTTCAAAGCTTATATCGAGTAAAAAAGTAATTAAATACTACGGGATTTTTAATTATTCACTATCCAGATCAAAATTTAATGCGTTCATCATAAGTTGTTGCTGTTCCACATCCTTATATATATGAGAATATGAGAAAGTAACGGTTTTGTATTCTGCAAAACATTTCTAAATTTCTGACTAAATGTCATTTATGAATGTAAAGTTGAGAGTTCAGAACAAAAGGGAAGTCTGCAGCACACCAACATTTAATTCTTAAAATTAAGATTTAAACCTTCCAATACACGACCAATTGCTCGCATTTTCGCTAAGAGAACTTGATGCCAAACTCTATCAAAGGGTTTTGAGACATCAAGTGCAATAACGAAGTATATATACTACATGTACACTGTACAGTGTACATATACAGTGTGTCCCACAGTCACCGCCGTAATTTTCCCGTTTGGGTCCCGTTTTCAAGTTATAACGGTTTTTATGATCTTTGCCTTAACTGGATTTATCTTTGCCAAAATACGTCCGATTCGTAAGATTTTTTTTAAAACCAATCAAGAATTTATTACAGTTTTAGTTTGTCCCAAAACTTTTTTTTTCTGCGGACAACCGTTTCTCCGCAATTTTGCATCAAACCCAATTTTTTCGTTTTTTAAGTTGTTTTTTCACTTTGATATCATTTTATTCAAAAAAACACGTTAATGAGTATTAATTTTTTTCGCTTATTATTAAAGCCCAGTTTATTTTCATAAAAAAAATAATTTTTTTCCTTAAAAAGAAGACTAAATGTAATTAACAAATAAAATGCACGACTGGATCGCACGAACTTGCTCTTATGTAAAAGTACTTTGGAATTTAAGATACATTTTATAAATATAAAACATGGATTTAATGAGATAATAATGTTCAAATGCATAAAATTGCCGTCTGGTTTCCGAAAAAGTATGAATTTATGCAAATAAACTTTAAAAAATCGTTTTATTACTAAATAAATTTTTTATATAAGAAATTTCTCTAAAATTTTTCAAGAAAAAAATGTGGGATGCGAATTTTAAGTATTAAATAATATTGATTTTAGGAAATAATTTCAAAAAATAATAGTTCATAGGTTTTGAAGATATTGATTTAAAAAATAAAATTTCAAAAAAAAACAAATATTTTTTCGAATATTTTTCCCTTAGACTCCTGCTGAATTTTTTTTGTTAAAATCCTTAGAGCCGTTAATGAGAAAGTCGAAAATAAAAAAAACGGGTCTATGGCAGGTACCCCTAATAAAATTTTGCCCCAAATTTTTTTTACCAAAATGTAGCCTATGTTCATAATATCACACCTAATTTTTTTTTATCAAAATCGTTAGAGCCGTTTTCGAGATAAATAAGATTTTGTATTACGTGTGTGTGGGGGGTAGCGTTAGTTTTGGAGCTAAAAAAAAATTTCAATTTCTCCTCTAGGTAATCACCGAATACCCTTAACTACTGAGATTGAAAGAAATAGGTCTAGTGGTTTAGGCTGTAGTGAGAGGTACAGACATACAGACACACTGAAACATGTTTTTTGTGTACTAAATTTTCCTTAAAATTTTTATATAAAAAATTGCAAATTGTTAGTATTTAATAAAATACATTTTAAAACGTAATTTAAAATTTAATCGTGTATCGGTTTTCAAGATATTGAATTTTCAAAAAAAAAATTGTATTATTTTTTTAAAAATCCAAAAACTATTTTTTCGAAAAAATTTTTAGTTCATATTTTTTCAAATGTAAAGCAGCTCCTGCATAAAAATTTTGGTTAAAATCGTTAGAGCCGCTGGTGAGAAATTCGAAAATCAAAAAAACCGTTCTATGACAGGTACCCCTAATAACATTTCCTCCCAAATTTTTTTGACCAAAATATAGTCCATGTCCATAACATCACACTTATTTTTTTTTATCAAAATCCTTAGAGCCGTTTTCGAGATAAATAAGATTTTGCATTACGGGTGTATTGGGGGTACCGTTAGTTTTGGAGCTAAAAAAAAAATTTCAATTTCTCTTCTAGGGAATCACCGAAGACCCTTAACTACCGAGTTTGAAGAAAATACCCTTGGTAGTTTAGGATGTAGTTCGAGGTACAGACGGAATTGTCGGACCCACTTTTTTCGTCTTCGCTATCATCGTAATGTCAACTTTGATCAAAATCTCGAGTTCGATTTTTTTCCAAATGCAGAACTTGCCCTATAGTACCTATATCGCAAGTAAAAATAAACAAACTGAATGAATTTAAAAAAAAAACTAATTTTTAAATACAAAATTAATTCAAATGAATTAAAACTTTTTTTGAGCAGATCGTCTCATTTCACCGTATATTAATAACATTTCCAGATATTCTTGATTAGTGTAATCCATTGTTTACAAATAATCAAAAAAAAAAAAAAAAAATACTACAACTTCAACTACAAATCCAAAATGGAGTAACAAGTGAAAGAACACGACGCGGGCACTAGATCACACGGGAAAGACATTTACAACCTTCAAATCATAATGCAAACCTTTACTGTTTACATTAGTTAACGGTCTTACCAATAAACTTTATATAGATAATCTTCATTTCGTCATTTTCTTAACCAAAATAGCTCAGAAAAAGTTTCCATTCATTTGAATTAATTTTTTATTTAAAAATTAGTTTTTTTTTTTAAATTCACTCAGTTTGTTAAATTTTTTAATTAGCGTTTCCAAGAACTTGGAAAGAACAGATTTAAGTAGAATCGATTGTAAAAAGGGGGATAAATTTGGCCTTTTTATCTTACACTCTGGCACCGTCGAATTCAAGGGATTTGGTTTATCAATGAACTGGCTAAAGGTGGATGTTGGAACCGAAGAAGTATTCCGAATGTTTTTAGAAATGATAAAATATTTTTACTTCCTTAAGGACAATGAAAATTCCAGATTTTTGCATTTCAGATTTTGGCCATTTGAGTTTTCGGAAGGTTAGATAAAACTAAAGTATTCGATAATATTGTAGGTATTCAAGATCCTCAGTTTTTGGAATTCGAAATTATGTCCCGATCCTATTCAGTTGTAATAGAATTCCGATACAAGTGGAAGACTTTGCCTATGTATTGGCTTTATTTTACTTTAAATTCGTGAAAGATTAAGCTATTAGTACTACTCCCAACTTATTCTATGAGTACACGCATACGCCTCTGACAACAGCAAAGTAGAAATATTGTGACTACAAATTAAGTCTATTCGGCATTTTTTTTATTTATTGGTTCCTATTTGATCTGCCTTTAATTTCAAAGATATAACTTGGTTTTAAATAGTAGTAATAACGATAACTAAAAATAAAAAATATATGTCTTTCGAAAAATATTCTATCAAAATTTAATAGCTAATGAAAGTGGCTCAAACAGTGCTTGGCACAAAGTTATTTACCAAAATGATGCATGCAACATTTTATGGACATTTTGTTGCTGGTGAAGATGAAGTCAAAATTGTACCCACTCTAGAAAGGTAAATATTGAATATTTTGAACTATATTACTTAAGATTTGTTTTCTTTTTTTCTTTCTTTATATGTTGATTTCTGCATTAAAAAACTGGTATATTGCTTTTTTGCTTATTCATTGCGTGATCTTACAAATGTGAAAATTTGAAAAAAAAACTTGATTCCTTTCAAATTAAAACAAAACTAAGCTTATGAAAATTACCCGAGCCTTATTGGGTGGAAAACTGTTTGAGCTACTCATGAAGTCAACATTTTATGGACATTTTGTTGCCGGAGAGAACCGCCATACAATTGTTCCAACATTGGAAAGGTTTTTTTTATTATTATTCGTTTTATTATTTCATTTTAAATATTTTGTATTGCATCTACGTATGTGTTAATCCAATATTGTAACTAAAACTATATTTAAAATTATTGAGATTGCTGATTAACTCATTAATTCATTATCCACCAAATAACTGCAAACATACTTAGCTACGTACTTTTTTTTTAATAAAAAAAAATGCTACATAAAATTGCAGTAATAAAAGACAACAGACAGTGACTGAAATATTCCTGAAAAGCTGGATTTTAGTTTATAACTTAAGGGAATTATAAAATATCTCCACCGATATGAGCATTGATATTCACTTTTGGGAAGGATTAAAGGCTCAACAAAAATTTATACAATTTCCTACCAAAAAAACTGTAGTTAAATACGATTTGGAATGGGAAACACAAATAGAATAATATTAAAAACAAATTTATTGGAATATTAATTATTTGATACATTTATGATAGTATTTATAATTTTATGTAGGTACTTTTGAGTTGCCATATACCATTTTCACTTTGGTATATTATATATTTACAACACAACCCCTCAAAGCAATATAACATAAAACAAAAATATAAAATGATGTGATTGGAATACCACACAATGCTGCAAGCTTTTGATGCTTGATTCTTGCTAGGTTTTTTGTGAAAAAATCTTCCGCCATGTTCTCTGTTTTCATATACTCAAGTTGAACAACGCCATCTTCGAGAAGTTCACGGAACAATCGTTTGCTTCTTTGACTCTCAAGACACTGTTCCCCCAGCTAACATAAACATAAAGGCGGTGTATGATTTGCAATCGTCTGCACTGCTTGCTCAATCTGCATCCACGAAACCTTTAATTTTATCTGATGATTTGATGAATGACAAACTCGCCCCACTAGTCGTGTTGATGTAACGTGTGAGATATTTTACGGCAACGAAATGTTCTTCATGACGGTCAACATTCAACTCTGATAACTTGTTTACGGTATGCATAATATCAGGTCTTATCGATACATATGTACACTCCTTCTAGATACAGACAACGGGTTTGATCTTCCTTTTTAAACTATGAATTGGTACACTAAACTAACTTCGTTCCAGGATCAAGTGGTGTATAATGTTGGTTGGCAGGTTTTAATTTGTTGTCATTGCAGGAAATCAAATATGTATTGCTCCTGATGAATCGCTATTTGACCTGTGTTCCATTTGATTGAAGTATTGTACTGCACCTTTATCCTTGCAATCAAACTTTGCCATAATGTTTTTCTTTATATGGTTCATCGATGATTCTTTCGAGCATGCAATCATCATGTCATCGACGCACAATGCAATTATGTGGAAACTAGCTCCTTTATTCATTACATAAACACAGCTATGGCCATTGCACCTAGTGAAACCTATTTCCAGAAGTACGCTATTTAGTTTCTTATTCTACTCCCTTCTAGCTTGTCTTTGTCCGTAAAGTGCATTCTTCAATTTGCATTCAATAGTTTTATACTTTTTTCTTGGTCGGCCTCTTTGTCCAGTTTGTTGTATTCTAGGGCGGCCATGTCCATGTGGCAACTGATTCGATGAAATACTTTCTGCTTTACCTTCGTCAATGGAAAAGACATCATTAAGATTGTTTTCAATTCAGTTTTTGTGTAACTATTTTGGTTATCTTCCTTGCTATGATCTTGAAGCGATCTAAAATTTAAATCTGTAATCGTTTTGCTTATGCTCCAAAACATTTTCGAAGAACCGTTACCAGATCATACAGGCTATAGCCTTGGAACCCTCTGAGGAATTTAGAACGTCCCTGCCTTTTGTCCAACACATTAGTTTATAAGGTCCAAACATAGTTGTATAACTGCACTTATGAAAGTAAGTGATGATATTCGTGAAGGGTTTGATGAAGATCTGATGCCCTTTATGGTATTGCTGTATTTTTTTAAGGCATTTTATTCGGTAAACCATTCGATTTTATTGCAAAGATTTAAGACTCAATTTGACTTTGAATATTTTGTTTCCAATCTCATGGCATCCTATTTTGCTAATAGAACACAAGCGGTCTACCTTAATGATAATCATTCAGATATGTTGCTTGTGCCTACTGGGGTTCCTCAAGGTTCAATTTTGGGCCCTCTTTTTTCACGCTCTTAATGACCTCTCAAGATGTATCGAGAATAGCAATTTTCATTTCTTTGCTGATGACGCACAATTAACAATCAATTTCAAAAAGCCCTGTTATTCTGATGCCGTTGATCTCATGAACAGTGACTAACGCAAAACTCCTTTGTGGTTATGTAAATCGCTTTTCAATTTCATAAATTGTTGATGAGGAAAATTTGATGGGTTTAAATTCTAATTTGATAGTTCTTAATTTTTGTGCAAGAACACCAACAAAGAAACATTTTTCTGGGGCCAAACATGATCTTTTGGCAGTAACAATATTGCCTGCAGTCGAAAAGAGCCTTTCTGAACTTGCTGATGTAGCTGGAACAGCAAGATATCTTGTTGCCAAATATGCCATAACGGGGATAGAGCGTTCCCTCGACCGCCACCATACAAGAGGGTCCAACCGGTTCGATATACGAGGTTCTGCTATGTACTGCTCAAACTGAGAGATGTCAAGTAATTGTCCTTCAGTTGCAAAGAGGAAATCCAAATCTTGGTCATCACTACTTGGATATAGTTCACATTGGATATTTTTGTCAAAAAATCGATGTAAGATGAACTGAATTTAACAAAAATTGCGTCAACTGTCAGTCCAACTGATGAGTCCATGTGAGATCACCCGGACGAAACGGCAATTTTTGTGGACTAAAGGCCAAAAAAGCTATTTTGAATCAATAATTGGCTGATTTATTTCAGTAGTATATAGAATTTGTATTATAAAAACCTTCATATAGAATCACTACTTCCACTTCTGTTACTTTGTCAGAGCACATTCCCAGAATTTTTTCCTTAACAAAAGTACGAATTTAGTCTGCTACTTCACTGCTCTCAGTTTAAAGGTCCTTGTAAATTGGGTCTAAGAACGATGCTACTTGGGCAGGTAAAATATTCTCGGTTGGGGACATTTCGCCTAGGTGAAAGCGCGTTATTAGAGAAAAAACGATTTTATAACCGAGCGCACTGCAGAAAGCGTTACTTTACTTTCACTACATAGCAGTTTTGTTGCTATGTATAGTGGCTTCAAAACTGTGGTTAACTCTTCCATTATTCCCCATTCGTACTCAGATATTTATAGGTTCAGTGCTGTAGAAGAACTCGTATAGCTCTTATCACTTAGAACTGCAATAATCCCATCGGGTTGGACAACTTTGAACTAAACGTTCCTCCTTCATTCCTAGCTCCAATTGTTTTCTGTTTAAGGCCGACGTAGCAACATTCGATTGGTGAAAATGTGATACCACTCTTCGACATTTTATTGCGACAATTTCGTAATCCTCAACAGACTTAAATATATCCTTTACACAAAGTTGTAGGGTGTGAGCAGCACAATTCACATTGTCACCCACATTCATTAACGGTAATAATCCAAACCAATTTGTATTCTCTCTTCTTGAGTTTAATCATTTTGCGAACTTTTACAAATCTCTTTGTATGAAAACAAGTTCAGGTGTTCCATTTGTAAAACATACCTAAGCCTAACCGTTGTATCTGTACTTTAATCAGTGCATTTTATTGTGTACTTGCTAAACCTCTTAATCTAAACCATCCTAGAAACGAATAGCGGTATTGATTCGGATATATTTTATTTAATAGAGTTTAACTTGAATGTCTTTTATCGAATAGCCGGTTATCAGCAGCCCTAGGTTAAACTGTCATCTTTCCTTTTCCATATATTACACAGTCCTAGATCCCACTCGAATATTCTATATCAAGTCCAATAACCATGTTTTCTTGTTTTAGTTATTGCAAGCTTCCCATGTTCATATTCCGTAAGTTCTGCCATACTTATATTGGACTAGCATTTGAATTTGAACTAAAAAAAAGTGCTTCTGTCTGCGAGATCCTTACAATAGTCATATTTTGAACGAAGTCAATGATGAACTTGTGCTGTGTTATTTTGCTGACTGATAGGAAGTTACCACGTAACTCAGAAACGAATATGACATTTTTCAGTAAAATTAACCTACTTTTAAGCTAACAGATCCGATTCCGTTGGACAAAAAAAATTAAAATTGGCCAATTACACAACTTCTCTCTGGTTTTTGAAGATCATCAAAAAAAATTCTTCTTTGCAGCACATACGCGATGTAGCCCCACTCATTACGCCTGAGTACCTTCTCGCTAGCGGAAAAAATTCCAAAAGAATGGACTTGATGATTCTTAGAATTTCGACAATACACTGCAAAATGTCCGGGCTTTCTGCAAGAAAAATATTTTACTCGCATTTTAGAATTAGTCTTTTTTAAAATCTCTTCTTTTGTTTAGATTTAGGTGTGAAAATTTGCTGCGTACCTGTTGCTACTCTTCGTCGTCCCTTTTCTATAAGTTTCATTTTGAGACTTTCAAGCGAAGGTAAAGTGTCGCGACTCTCGATGGCAACATACGACATTCATTTAATTTCTCGGTTGCTGAATCCATTTTTATGACTTGCAATGGATATCTTAGTCTGTAATAATTTTTTCAAAAGACTCACAATCTGAGCAGGTCCTCTTGGTTGATGAATTGCACGTAACTTCTCTCAAGCTTCTTTGGATGTCGGTAAGCTCCGTACTTTATATGCTCAGCAAAATTGAAAGAAGCGACTTTCCGTCTGCTGCTTTCTAAGCTAAGATCTCTATGTCCGTCAAGTTAGCAGTACCACTTCAAAATTTTAAAGATTTAATAATTGGATTAACTGTCGTGAATTCGTCGTAAATTTTTCGTGAAATGAAAAAAAATTGTCGCGCTTGTTTTTTTTTTAAATAACCCCTGGCAATGTTGAATTGACATTCAAGTTAGCACTACCACCCCTCAAAATAGGGCAAAATGAACTCGAAAAAGAAAAAGACAGTGTTAACTTTCGTAAATATGTTGTAAATCAAAAATTTTGTAGCGCCAACTTTTAAAAGAAATAACCCCTGATAATGCTAATTTGACAGTAAAGTTAGCACCATCACCCCTCAAAATAGGGTTAAATGTACGCAAAAAATAAAAAGGACAGCTAAGCTCGCGATATCGTTATACCTTTTGTATCACATGCCCGCAACTGTTCACAAAGTTTTAATACACGGAACAGACAAATAGAAAGTGTACTTTGCCAGTTGGATCACTTTCAGAAGAGGTCCAAGGTAGCAGGAATAAGGACTACAAGTACTATAGGATTCACAACTCCAAGAAGTTTTCCCGGTTATCAACGAATTTATATTCCATATAATCCTGATATCATCCGATCTATTTAGGTATAACCTAATTACTCGTAACTCCTGAACCAAAGAAAAAAACATCTTCCTTCGAGTGAAGAAACTCTTTAATTAATTAAATAACTTATTAATATAATTAATTATGTGTATCTACTCATTTATTTATTTCTTATATTTGATATATACAATTATACATATATGCTTGTGTATGCATGCATTTGATTATTTAGCTTAAGAACAAATCAAACACAAAAACAAATAAATTTTTTTTCTTCGATATACATATGTAAGTCAATAAACCCTGCAAATCCGAAAAATGTCAATAACTTTTCTCTCAATGATTTTTTTTTAACCAAATTTTGTCGAAATGTGTGTAAGCCCAGTCCAAACATGTGTGCAAAATTTCATTTAATTCCGTTACATAGTTAAGATTTTACGGATTTTTTTCCGCTCTCGATAATATTTTTTCGCTGAAAAATGTTTAAATGTTATTTACATTATTCTTGATAGAGAAGTACTTTATATCGCTTCTTATCAAAATAAAAACTCACCTTCATTGTTAGATGTTGAAAATTCATGTGGCTTTGCATTTGAAGAGGCAAACTTGTTTGTATATATCCGCAGTATTGCACAAATATAGATCGCTGAACTCTTCTATTGGATTCGCGCGTTTTTAATATGCAATGCATATTGTACATTTCCAATGTACAAAATTAAAAAAAATTAGTCATTTAAAATTAATACAGGTGGATATATAGACACACAGACAGACAGAATTGCGGGACTTTAATAAATATTTTGACATCACTTTTCTACGACTCCAAAAAAAGAAATTGCCGATAGATACATATTATGTGTGCTTTGATTCTGTATTGACTATTTTGTTTCAACGCCAATATAGAATAAACAATTAATATTCAAGCTCTATTTATTATTGTTAAATACTATGAACGGTTTTTGATGATGTATCGTTGGTTAAAAAATACGCCTAATGTTAAATTCTTTCAGTTATTATTATTAGGTTTACAATTGCCAGGTATATACATATTATGTATAACGTGATCAAATGGAAGCTTTACTTTAGTTCGCCTTCTTTGATTATGTATTTAATGCCTTTTGCTTTTTTTATTCAAACAACTTGTTTTCGTCAGTAAATTGATCTAAAAATACTGAATTATAACAGATGTGTTTACTTATTGAAAATGGAAATAAATACTTAGATCTCACTTGTCAAATTATATGGTCTATTTTCTTATTAATTTTATGTACAAAGATGTCTATTTTATGGAAACAAGATTTACATTTTTTTTACTTTCCCGAATTTAAAATCTATTGAAAAAATATAACACAACAAATAACAGAACACATTTCAATATTATATTTCTAAGGTACATATCTAGGGTGCGTTTTATATTTTAGGCTGTTTCTTTTCAGTAACTTTTAAATGAAGTATAATTTTATAATTTATATTTTATTGATTAATTATATGGTCTCTAACAGTATGTTTGGAATAGGATGTCGCTCAAGTAGGTGCCTTTTGTCGTGGTGCAAATGTGTGTTCTTTTAAGCAGATTAGCATAAGAGACATTCCCAATTCTTGTCTTGTGAAAGTCAGTGTCGATGAGAGGCACCCGGACATTCAGCAACACTCTGTCAGTCTGCCTCACTACATCAATCTGTTGTGGCGTACGGCTTCCTTGTGACCCAGTTTTTACATCTTTCAGTGCATGCAAATTTTCAAAAATGTTTTTATAATTTGAATACGTTGTTGCTGCGTTAGATTGTTATCGGCCACTCTCTATGGCCATCAAATGCCAAGTTACAAATTTCATTCACACACAAATCAATTCGACCTGGACTCGGAACCTGAAACGCATCCTTTACTTATGTATGTTTAAGTAATAATATAGGCGTTTTTCTTTTTTAGTTCAGTATAGAGCTCCGAACAGAGTCCGAGCATGTCGAGCATGTTCCGAACATCCTCTGAACCAAGCGTGCTCTGAGCGCTCTGAGTATTTTGTTGAAACACACCTGAACACTTAGCCGTCGACATTTTTTTTTATTTCCATCTGTCAAATGCTTGTGTTAAGTATTTTACTCTGTCTGCTCAGTTATTTTATTCTGAGCTTATAAAGCACACTCTGAACACGCTCAGAACATGCTCAGAACAAAAAAAGAAACACATTTTCGAAACTCTAAACGCTCTTAACTAAAAAAGAAACACAATTTATTTTTTGACAACTCAGGCTCTGTTCTGAACTAAAAAAGAAAAACCCCTTATATGGGTCATTTTTTAAAAATTGACATTTTTTTTTTGATCGTTTGAAAAAAAATTTTTTTCAGTTTTTCTTGGGTTTTAGTTTCTAAATCTATAGTAAACAAGTAGAAAAGGAGTTCTCCGAGTTGCGCAAAAATAATTTCAAATATTTTCCATTTTACGAGTATTTTTTGATAAAAATTTAAATTTTAAATTTCGAATGTACTAAAAATGTTCTTTTCTTGCATAAATTAATAGGATAATTAATATGTTTGTTTACGAAATGATTTTGTTTAAAAGCATGAAAGAGTCGAAAAAATATTTTTAAATAACGACACATAACTTTCTTGGAACTTTTACGGTACTAATACTGTAAGGAATGATGAAATTCAGTATATTTATCTAGAATATAAAAAAATTAATAATAATATAAGCCATTATAAACTAAAAGAACATTTATTAAAAAACAAATACGAAAATGGCCCAGGAGATTACAAAATCGACTATTTCTTAATTTTAATATAGTAAATGTAATTCAATGTCATCCAAATTATATTAGGTTCAAGTATGAGTAAATACCTTTCTTTTGGCGGTGGTTAGACTAAAAAATATTTATACGGTATAAACATAACAAGGCCACGGAGATTACACTGAATTTTTACTCGGATGAAAAAATTATTTTGTATACAAATTTTAAAGGAATTAACTGCAATAATTAAATTATAATAAAACATGAAATTAAAGTTTTTTTGACGTACTATAAGATGATGCATCGTAAAAAATTATTAAAAATTGTTTAGTTGTGTGAAAAAGCGAAGATGTTTAATTATGTTTGTTTTTTCCAAATCTTGTCACACTCGTTCAACTAAGTATTCGGACAACAAAACAATTTTTTTTTTTTGGCATATCATTAAATTGAAGTTTGAGAGAAGGCCTTTCAAACGACAAGGCCCAAAATTAAATAAAAAATCATTTTCATCATTAAAAATATTAATAAAACTGATTAAGCATGAAAATCGCATCCCAAAAAGGCCACGGAGATTACACATTATTAATTACCATCGCTATTCGTTACCATCAATCGATCTGCAAATTTTTTCTTATAATGCTGACATATAAACACATGCCAAATTTCAAGTCTTTAAATTGAAATGCAAAAAAAATAGAAGCTATAACGCTAAAAATGTAATTATTTTAAAACGACCCATATATGCAGTTTATAAACTGCGTTATCTTTAATGCGAAAATATTGTACATATCATTTTAACTAATAATGTCGCCAATAATTTTGTTGAATTAGTAAAATTTGTTTTCAAGTCAAATTGTTTGCCAAAAATGTTTTGCTATGTGTATATTATATACTACAACTACATAAATAGGTTACCTATACAAAACATTTTTCTGACAATTCCTGGATTTAAGACTATCAGCCAAATTCTACTATCTATCGAATATTCGATTCACCCAAGCGATCCTACTTCCTTCTTCTTTTTCATTATGCTTACCGTGACGGTTGAACCGCATCACTGCCGTCACTCGTTGTAATCCTTATTGGCTAAGTACTCACTATGCAGCGGCCAGTGAGCTGAAACGAAAATAAAAGTGCGAGCATTAGGCGGTCAGAAAAACATCGCGGATCACACATGTCCACATTTTGTCTGAAATGCTATCAGTATGCGCGCGCATGTCACAACAACCCCAAGTTTTGTTTATGTTTATTTTTATATATTCTTCCGTAAAGTTACACTCCCGAAAATGGCTGAATCCACAAAAATAATATGTTTAATATGTATCCCAATCCTATAGATATCGTATATTTAAGAAATTTGATTTCATGTTGGATTAGGTCAGGAAAGTATGCATGATATATTCACTGGGACAGTCTCCCCCGTAAGAATGGTTGAACCATTGTTCCATTTCGGACGAGTCGTATTGGCCCACATATCTCATTATTGACCGCTTTGACCTAGCAACATAGTGCGTGCCTTGTTTTACTTTAATAGAAGCTCTTCATTAAAATCTTGTGAAATATGTAAGTGCAGCAGCATAACCGCGTTAATTTTCCGTATCCCATTTCAGTCATCCCATAATGACATCTCCATCATCAGCCATGCGTAGAATAGACACGATTTAGTTGTTAGAGTTTTTTTTTAATATTACTATCGTAAGCTTTATTAATCTTTAAATTAAAATTAAAAATTACAAATATTTTAACAAAAATTAAATATAAAATTAAATATTAGTGCACGGCATAAGCCTCCCCCTTGCTGCTTATATATATATATCAATGCAGTTGGTATTGTTATACCACTTTGGATAGAATTGTATCAGGTCATCCGCCCATCGTTTTCGGTCCTCCATTTGGTCACTTGTTGGGTTCGATAAATATCCTCCAGGCCAGCTCAATTTTAAATGTTTTTTCTTTGTACGAGTATCACGTCAACAAACTATTCTCGTTTTTATTGTCTTATGTTTAGCATTCATTCATTCTATTTTTGTTGGCAAATCCGCAGTTTTTCATGTGAGCTTGATGTCAGTCCTAATGTTTCTATAGGCCGTATGTCAAAACTAGGAGATTGTGGAGTCTTCATATGTATTTTTTTAATGTCATCGCTTAACTTCGAGTTTGAAATTTCTTTAACACTCCATAATGGCTTCCAAGAGTTGTTAATTCTTCTATTTATCTCCTTTTCGTCCTGCTTTTTAAAAGATTTCAGTTGACCCAACAGTTGACTTCAACACATTCCAACTTTCGGGTAATTTAACACTATTTCCTATTTAAAATGATTTGTCTTAATCTTTGCTTTTGTCAGATTTAAGCATAGTTCTTGCAAGTTCGGTTATCATTCATTAAATGTCTTTCGGTGAACTAGATAGAAGAACCCCGTCAATTGCAAATCTTAGGTTAATTTTTGTCCCCAGATATTAAGCGCGTATTTGTTTCTCCATTTGAGTTGTAATGGTGTAACAGTTCTCGTAAGCATTATAAATATTGTCTTAGAATGGGAATGAACTAAAAAAGAAACTTTCTGATAAATCTTCAATCAAATTAATGATGTTTCATTTCTTATTTTGGGCATAGGGCAAGATATGCACTTGCCAAAAAAATAAAATGCACGCCTGGGTCGCACGAACTTGCTCTTATGTAAAAGACAATTTTCAAAAATGAATGTTATTAGAGAAAAACTATTTATAAACATAAAATTAATTTTTTTAATGACTTAAAAACTTCCTTCCAACTACTGGAGCTAAAACCAGGATGTTGGTTTCTTAAAAAAATAAGCTTTTATATCCAAATTTGTTTAAACATTTTTATTACTATACCAATAAAAAATAAAATAAAAAGCCGTGTTTTGAGATATTGAATTTTCCAAAACAAATAGATTATTTTTCCAAAAATTCAAAAAATAGTTTTTTTAAGTCCGTTATGCCGATAATGAGAAATTCAAAATTCGAAAAAATGGTTCCATGGTAGGCACAGTCAGTAATAAATTAATTTCAATTTTTTTTTTTATTAAATTATACATCGTACAAATTAAAAGAAAGAAAAAAAATGTTATCAAAATTCTCGAAACCGTTTTCGAGAAAAATACGATTTTCGAAACCCATTTTTTAACATTTATATGGTGGGAACCGTTATTTTTAGTTAAAATAATTTTTTTCCTCGCATCATGAAGATTATATTAAGAAACTTAAATTTATCAATTTAAAAAAAATCGAGCTTAGGGTTTTCGAAATATTGAGTTTTGAAAAAAAAATTTGAATTAAAAAAAAAAAAAAAAATTATAAAAAAAACGGTCCAAATCGGCTGTACCGTTTTTGAGAAAATCAAAAACAAAGAAATGGTTCCAGGGGGGAACCAAAAATACCAATTTTTTGGCAAAATTTGTTCAACAATTACCTAGCTTTAAGTATATGATTTTTTTTCATTTTTTTTTTAAATGGGACAGTTTTTGAAAAAAAAAATATTTTTAAAATTTCGAAAAAATGGCAGGTACCTTTATTTTTGGTCTTAAAAAAATGTGTGGGGGGAAAAATTCAAAAACGATATCTACCAAGTTTCACGAAAATCGGCCAAGCCACTTAGGCTGTAGTCGAACAGACAGACAGAATTTCAGGAAACTTTTTTCGTCTTCGCTAATATCGTAATGTCAACTTTGATCAAAATCTCGAGTTCAATTTCTTTTAGGAATGCATAACTTGCCTTATACATAGTACCTATAAGTCGCAAGTAAAAACTTGAATTCGAAATTTTGATCAAACTTGATATTACGATGATAGATAGATAGAACAATAAAAAGTGGGTTTCTGAATTTAGTTAGTCTGCCTTCTTCAAACTTAGTAGATTAAATGCTTAAGATACTAAAATAAAACTAAGCTCCAAAAACAACGGTACCTGTCATACAAAGTAGCTAACGATTTAATACAAAAAAATCTATGAATTATTGTAAATAAAAAAACTAACGGCAAATGTCTTAGGCCCTTTCTTTTGAAATGTATATATTTTATATAAAATATTTTTTAGAAGATAGTTATTTTTTTTTAATTCATTTATTTTTAAATTATGTCTTTAAACGTATACTATATTCTTATTTTACCTAAAATACATACTTAAAATTGCCATATCCAATTTTCTTTTTAGAAAAATGTTGAGGACTTTGTATATTAATATTATATTATTTTTATATTGCATAAATTAATATTTATTTTTTGAACTGAAACTGAGTACAGAGTTGATGTAACAATTTTAATAATGAATTTTATGCATTTGATGCAGAATTAAAGTATAGTTTATGTGCTTACTTTTTGCACATCGATTATCATAATATAATTACAATCAAAGTTCATTAGTACATACCTAAAAGTTTGTATTCCAAAAAAATGCAAAAAGTCGTTGTATTTCGCCCTCTATGGCCCTTTCAGTATTTACGGGACTGAATCGATGAGGCGAAATCGATTCTAACCGATCCCACCTACGAATCCATCTTCATGGCGGAGTTACGATCTAAACACACATGACACATTTAAAAGTGTTGCCACATATTTGTTCAGCAAAATATTTTTTGAATATTTCTTGAGATGCGTACTGCTGAAGAAAAATACGCCCTGAAATTTATTTTCGAGAACAAATAATTAGAAAGAATTTTGTCCCGATTTGAAAATTAACCAGTGGCTCACAACTTTTTTCATTTTCGACCTAGAATTTTCTCACTAAATTAAAGTGATAAAAAGTTTAATTTTGAAAATAAATGTTTTATTATGATTATAAAATTTTGAGCTTATGATAAGATGTCCTTTTCTTATCCACAATAGCTCAGAAAAAGTTTTAATTCATTTGAATTAATTTTGTATTTAAAAATAAGTTTTTTTTTTAATTCACTCAGTTTGTTTATTTTTTAAGTTCCTTTTTATTATTTTTTAAATTATTTTTTTTTAAGAAAAGAAACTGGTCTTTAATAATAAGCGAAAAAAAATGAATACCCATTAACGTGTTTTTTTTTTTTTAATAAAATGACATCAAAGTGAAAAAAACAACTTAAAAAACGAAAAAACTTGGGTTTGATGCAAAATTGCGGAAAAACGGTTGTCCGCAGAAAAAAAAGTCTTGGGACAAACTAAAACTGTAATAAATTCTTGATTGGTTATAAAAAAAATCTTACAAATCGTACGTAGTTTGGCAAAGATAAAGCCAGCTAAGGGAACAGAGAGCAAAAATCATAAAAACCGTTATAACTCGAAAACGGGACGAAAACGAGAAAATTACCTCTTAAATTTTTCGACTTAAAATGACCTCAGGAATCGATGGTTTTCAACTTAATTGCAAGTGATTCCAAATAGTCTATGAAATTCAAATCTATATGCAATGTCGTTATCTTCAAGAAATTGGTTTTAATAACCGATGTTTACAAACAACTTTGGTCCTTATTCGGAATTCCCCCCCCCCCCACCAAAATGCACTTTTTTTTAATGAATCGATAAAAAAAGTGTGCTGTTGATAAAAAACATCAAATTATGGAGGAGAAACACTTTTTTATGGTAAAAAAGTGAAGTATAAAAAAATGAATATAGGCCATAGGGTAAATTCAAAGTTTCTTTAAATCCAGATTCTGTAAATGCAAAAGAAACCTTGGATACACCCAACCTCGCACCTACCCCAAATCCTATAGTGTGCCCAAGCGGGGGGGTTGCAGGGGGGCAGCATGCCCCCCCATACATATATCACTGTTTAAACGCCGCCGTAATGCGTAAGCAAGCAAAAAAAGCAAATATCCCATACAAAAGTAGTTTTAGTTATAGTACTGTGGGTGGTCCGCTTTTACTTCACTTTTTTACCATAAGAAAGTGTTTCTCCTGCATAATTTGATGTTTTTTATCAACAGAAAACACTCTTTTATCGATTCGTAAAAAAAAAAGTTCATTTTGGTGGGGGGGGAATTCCGAATAAGGGCTAACAGTACTGAGGGTGGTCCGCTTATACTTCACTTTTTTACCATAAAAAAGTGTTTCTCCTCCATAATTTGATGTTTTTTATCAACAGCAAACACTTTTTTATCGATTCGTAAAAAAAAAGTTCATTTTGGTGGGGGGGGGGGGGGGGGAATTCCGAATAAGGTCCACAACTTTAAAAATAATTTATTTTAAACTGATTTATTTCAAATATTTTATTACAAATACTGCAACTACTGTATGAAGAAATCTTAAGCCTAAAAAAATCATCATTGCATTTATGAACACAGTCGAACATCTGAAGGAAGAAAACAAAACTTGTGTATGAAGGTGGATGATCTGGAGAACAAGTTGAATTGGAGAGAACAAAAAAAAACTCGAGAACGACATAGAAATTGTTGGTGTACCTGGTCTTTCCTATTCCAATGCAACCGAGACCGAGAGGGCACTTTCAATGCGAATGATATCGTTTTGTCAAACCCATCAAGAAGAAAATGAAATCAAATGTAGAAGCTCACGAGGAAGGTGTTTTTGATATTCTCTGCGTTCAACTGTCTTCGTATGAGACCAAGAAGAAAATAATGGAAGGCAATAAAAATGCAAAGAAGAAGCCGAATTCATCTTTATTTAGAGAAGGTAGTGATAGAAGTATTTTTATTAATGATAGCTTAACAAAACACAATAGATTATTGTTTATGGCCGCTAAGAAATTTAAAAGAGAAAAAAAAAAGTTTAAATATTTATGGTTCCGTAATTCTTATATTTTATTGAGAAGGTTCGTTGATAGTGAGGTTGTCGTCATAGAATCTTTTGAAGATTTAGCTTCTTCATGCAGTAGCATGGATGGCATTCAAGATTTTATGTATGATAATCTCGCTATTAGAACCATAAGTAGTATTTATGATAGAACTTTTGGACCTTATTCGGAATTCTCCCCCCACCAAAATGAACTTTTTTTTAACGAATCGATACAAAATTGTTTGCTGTTGATAAAAAAACATCAAATTATATAGGAGAAACACTTTTTTATGGTAAAAAAGTGAAGTATAAGCGGACCACCCACAGTACTGTTGGCCCTTATTCGGAATTCCCCCCCCCCCCACCAAAATGAACTTTTTTTTTAACGAATTGATAAAAAAGTGTTTGCTGTTGATAAAAAAAACATCAAATTATGGAGGAGAAACACTTTTTTATGGTAAAAAAGTGAAGTATAAGCGGACCACCCACATTACTATAACTAAAACTACATGTTTGTGGGATATTTGCTTTTTTTGCTTGCTTACGCATTACGGCGTATAAACAGTGAGATATGTATGCGGGGGGGCATGCTGCCCCCCTGCAACCCCCCTGCTTGGACACACTATAGGATTTGGGGTAGGTACGAGGTTGTGTGTATGCAAGGTTTCTTTTGCATTTACAGAATCTGGATTTGAAGAAACTTTGAATTTACCCTATGGCCTATATTCATTTTTTTATACTTCACTTTTTTACCATAAAAAAGTGTTTCTACTCCATAATTTGATGTTTTTTATCAACAGCACACTTTTTTATCGATTCTTTAAAAAAAGTGCATTTTGGTGGGAGGGGGGGATTCCGAATAAGGACCGAACTTTTAATAATTGTAATTCAAGTAACAAATCATTCCTTATAAAGGGTTTTTCAACAGGGACGCTACAAAAGTAGAGCGACAGGGACAGCAAACGACGCCGTATTTCTTGCCGCTCTTTTGACATTTCTCTTCAGTAAGGTTTGCCATTTCATAATGGAAAGATAAACGAGCCAACAACGAGTCGAAATTATTAAAATTTACTACCGAAATTCGGAGTCAGTGGCCTCAACGTTAAGAGCGCTACGTCCAATTTATGGTCGTCATAATCGTCCTAAGCAGATCAACAATTGAGCGTCTAGTGAAAAAATTTTAATCCACAGGCACAGTACAAAATGTTCCCGTACCAGTGAGACAAAGAAGTGCCCGTAGTGTTGAGAATATTGCTGCCGCTGAGGCTTCAGTTGCAGAAAGTCCAAATGTGTCACACGTCGTTCTCAAGCGTTGGGCATCTCTGTGACGTCGTTGTGGCGAATTTTGGGAAAATTTTGAAAACCGTCGAAAATTGGGTTCAGCGTCTGGACTTCTGCAAGCGTGCCCGTGGTGGCCATGCAAAAGAAATCGAGTTCCATACATAATGGCATCGAACGTACTTTCACAGGAATAAAGAATTTCATTGGTATCCAAAACCGTTTTTGTTTTATTTAAAAAAACTTTTGTAGCACTCTTATTGAAAAACCCGATATTAATTACATCAAAACATACTTACGTAGTTTGCGACAAAATTTTGCTTTATTGGTTGGAAATCTTGAAGCTTTTGAAAAGCTACCAGATTTTATATTTCTTTCTAAAATTTGGATTTATTCATGTGAAGTTGAACATTTTTACATCTAACTACAATTTCCTTGCGAAAACAAATGACTCGTATTCAGCTGGTGGTGTGGGAGTTTTTGTTGAAAGATGTTACGATTGTGAAGTTGAGAGTTTAAATTTTTGTAGCGCAGATGTTAGAAAAGTAAAATACTGTTTAAGTGATGTTAACATCACTTCTATTGCAGACATTTACTCGTATCCGGTTCTTCAATTTTTGAATGGACCCACTAGACCTATCTCTGGAACTTGTTTGGACCATATATTTGGAGGATTTGAAGATATTTCGGTGGATAATATTTCCTGTATTAACCTTGATAATCATGTTACTGATCATTGTATGACGGCACTATTTTTGAAAATAAAAAGAGAAGAAATACGCATGAAAGATTTTTTCTTAGTCTTACCATGGTCAATTTTATAGAATTAAATAATTGCTTATGTTTTGAAAATTGGGAAAGTGTCCACGCCGAAATCGAATCCTCAAAATCATTTGACATATTTCTACTGACGCTAAAAAATCACATAACTGCATATTTTTTTCTCTGTCGTAAGAAACAAATCAGAAATTAAATAAATTAAAGCCTTGGATAACTAGCAATTTAGTTAAAAAATCAAAAAAAACTAAGAAAATAAGAAAATAAAATGCACGACTGGATCGCACGAACTTGCTCATACATATGTAAAAGTATTTTGGAATTTAAAATACATTTTATAAATATAAAACATGGATTTAACGAGATAAAAATGTTTAAATTTATGGAATTGCCGTCTGATTAATCTTTTAAATATTTAAGTATTTTTTTATATAACAAATTTCCTTAAAATTTTTCGACAACAAAATTTGGGATGCCAAATTTTAAGTATTTAGTAGTATAGATTTTAGAAATAGTTTCAAAAATAATCGTTCACACGTTTTAAAAATATTGGTTTTTCAAAAAAAAACTTAGAATTTTTTTTTCTCAAAAATATGGGCTTATCCGTGCAAATTTTAACTTTTGCCATGCGTCTAAATATATAGACATTATTATTAAATATTCAGGTTTTGGAACTTATTATATTATATATATCATTGAGTTTTAACTATTCAATTTATAAAATGAACCATCGAGATAGTGCTAAAGTGTTTGAAATCGAAAAAATCATCGAATAATTTGGTGGATAATTAACGTTTTGTATTATTGCAAAAATAATGTTTAACATAAGATTACTTAGTACAATTTTTGTTTTTTTCAGATAAATGAAGGTCAAAATTAATTGAAATCATTGATTTTGAGTGCGTGCCTTCCTTATAAATAATCCTATATGATATAAATTTTAGAAAAAACTGCCATGCGTGATTTTTTGTAAATCTTTAATTGTCACAAATTTTCGTGTCTATTTTTTTAACATTGATCATGGGGCATTTTTTTATGGTCTGCATCATTATTTAAGATACCTAGAGTAAAAAAACTTTGGCTTCAAAGCGTGCTTCATTATGTACAAATTTTATGAAGTTAACAAAACGAACGTAAAAAACGTAACTGTTTCAAAAAAGGCACATTTTTTACTAGCACACCAAAGCATTGTTTGATTATACCTTTACAATGAGCGTAATTTAAACTGTAGAAACTATAAAAAAAAATGGTAAAAGTGTTAAGCAAATAGGTTTGAAAACAGAAGCTGTGAAGATTATTTTAAATTCATTTTTCTATACTTTATACCTTTATACTCTTCAACAAACAATACAAATGAGTTATTTTGAAGTTTTTTATTTATTCGTGGTCTATAATTGAAGAAAAACTCAAATTTACATGCATGCCTTAATTTTTGTTTTGTTTTTTTCAAACTCAAGAAGTTAAAATTTACAGGGATAAGCCCATATAAAGGGTGGTTAAATTTTAAGGGCCGATGTTGATTTTGAATAAACACAAACAGCCGTATCTATAAGATTTTCTTAAACTGCATCTTAGAGGTTATTTAGTTAAGCATACTTAAATATTTAATTTGGCTTTAAATGACGAAACTTCAGTTCGTATCTATAATCGATTTTTCATTGGTACTTAACTAAACAATGGTTGTGTCACGTAACGTAAAAGAATGTGAAAATCTAGTACAGAAAAAAAATAAATGCTGTTTCATTTTATACAACACAGCTGTTTTGTGACACCTTCTTTCAGTAAATAATTGGAAGACACATTTTTTTTTGTGAAATCAAAAAAAAAAAAATGGCTATCAAACACACACCCAAACCCGCCGCCACAAATAAAAGAAAAAGATCTGAAAATTGGGATGCCTCCTACAAGGAAACTTTTTTATTTTAAAATTTGCAATAATACACTACAAAACAGAATTATTTTATGCACAGATTGGGCGCTTTCCTAAATGCAGTGTTGCAGCACATCATGAATTTTGATGTTTTTTTTATTCACTTGCTTTAATAAAATAACGTTATTAAATACGAATTCTAAATTTTAGAGTTTTTTTAATGAATTGTAAAAGTAAATTTCAGAGTGAAGGAAAACGTTACAAGGGCATCAAAATCCACGATGCGCTGCAACACTGCATTTAGGAAAACGCCTATTCTCTTCCAACAACGAGGAAGAAAGTGTCGATACAAACACTTCAAAGGCTAAGAGGGAAGCATGGACGAAATTTCTTTGCGCGTACACATACTTTAATTAATACAAATTTTATGTTTCTTAAATCGTTGTACTTTATAGTTCTAATATAATATCACAACAAACAATACCTACAAACTCACAATTTGAAACTTCAAAATTTCAAAGATGACAATCGAGATGTCAAAATACATTTTAAAATGCCTTTAAGTGACCCTTAAACGCGGTTGATGGCGTTTAAGTTAAGAAGCCTTTAAGTAACGTTACTTAAATGTGAAAATTGATTATAGATACCGATTTCATACTTAAGAGCTGCTTAGAGGTATTTTAAAGTTAAGTAACCTTTAAGATTTGTTTATAGATTCGCCTGAAATTATTTAGGAAATTATTGTCATTTCTTTTTATTGTGATAATATGGGGTTCAATTATGTATGGAACAAAATATCGGCCAAATGGCCGCCGCGACCTCGGCGCCACACCTCCATCCAACTGTCCAAATTTTCGATGACGCTGAGGCATAATTGAGGATCTATGCCGTTAATGTGCCGAATTATCTCATCCTTTAGCTCTTGAATTGTTGCTGGCTTATCGACGTACACCTTTTCTTTCAAATAACCCACGTGAGCCATTGTTTCGTTAGCTGTGTGGCGAGTGGCACCGTCCTGTTGAAACCACATATCGTCTACATCCATATCTTCCAATTCGGGCCATAAAAAGTTCGTTATCATCTCACGATAGCGAACACCATTCACAGTAACTGCCTGACCGGCCTCGTTTTGGAAAAAATACGGCCCGATGATGCCGCCAGCCCATTAACCACACCAAACTGTCACTCTTTGTGGGTGCATTTGTTTTTCGACAGTCACTCTTGGATTATCATTCGCCGAAATGCGGCAATTCTGCTTATTGACGAATCTACTGAGGTGAAAATGTGCCTTATCACTGCAGATTATTTTCTTCGAAAATTGATTATCCACCATTCTGACCATTGACGACGCTTGAAATGGTCAAGAGGCATTAGTTCTTGAGTCAATTGCACCTTGGAAGCGTGTAAATGCAAGTCTATGCATAATGTTAACGTTGACGGCTCTTCAGCCACACTATCGCGAACAGCAGCAATATTTTCTGCAGTACGAGCTGTACGAGCATGCACTGGTGTTTTCACATCTCCTACAGATCCGGTTTGCTCAAATTTTTGCACGATTTTTTCGATTGTACACACATTTGGACGATTAAATTGACCGAAAAAATCACGAAGTGCACGATATGCATTTTGATTTGAACGCCCATTTTCATAATATGCCTGAATAACTTTAACGCGTTGCTCGATTGTGTATCTTTCCATGGTTTAAATTGAGTTAGTCTGAAATTTCGTTAAACTTATTCATATATTGGGTTTCTAGGTGGCATAGGTAATTCTGTGGAGCTTTTAGAAGATTCAGTTATTACCTATATTTCATATTGCACTTCTCCGATGCGACTATCCCTCAGTACAGTTTCTTCATGGTAATGATGAGTATTGTGGCCGTCATTTAAATTACTAATAGCTCCAACTATGTTACTTGGGTTGCTATAGGTAGCAATGCCATTTTTCAAAAGTTTTTTTTATTCTTAGGTATTCGTATGTATTTATGTATGCAGGTACGTTTGTAGGTAGTTACATTTATCAATAATGTAGAATAAAAACATATGAAGCAATTGGTATCAATGCTTATTTAAATATCAATTAATATACATACATACATTGTTTCCCTAATCTGTTAGATAATATTCCAAAACTGTTAAGCAGGAATTTAAAAAGAAATCAAAAATGTTTTTCAAAGAATTTTGAAAAGCAAAATTTGTTAATGCGAAATTTTAAGACGTAGAATTTTGAATTGCAGAAATTTAAAATCAGAATTTATATATTTATATTGAGTAATTTTGGTGGGGGCAAAACCCCCATTTATTCGGCTTAATACAAGCTAATTCTTAATCTAACTTAAAAACTAAGAACTTAAGCTAAGGTTAGTGAGGGGGAGGACGGTTCAGAAGCCGGAGTTTTAAGGAAGGAGTGCTCAGGTTAAAGTCGAAGAAGCATATGAAGGGTCCAGGGGAAAAACGGCATAAGTCACATTAAACCAATTCGGAGAAAAATGAATATTAAGGTTCACTTTCTTACACAGGCTTATATAGAAGGAAAATAAAAAATTCAAAAACACAGTTTTTTAGCCCATCATTTTCTTAGCCCCAGAAAAAAATAAATGTTCATTTCATAGATAAATAGATTTAATAAAAATAATTTAATGACTACAGTATGAGACTTGTGTCGTTTTTCAATTTTAATCAAGCAGAAAACGAAATTATAAGTTTACTTACCAGCTAAATTGAAAAGAAAGTCAAAATTTCAAAAAATAAATAAATTTGTATTTCGTGGATAAATAGAATAAATATAAATAATTTGTGAGTATATTATGTGATTTGTGATGTTTTTTCCTTCTAATCAAGCGTCCATCGGTGGATCGTCAAGGACTTCATCGTCACTTTCTTCGTTTTCATTGTTGAAGGGTAAATTTTGGTAAAAGTTCTTGGACTCTTCTTTCATAAGGAATTTTGTGAGGTGTTGCAAGTCGTTCCATTTTCACTTTTTAATTGGAATTCCAGTGTTATATATTCTCTTCAATGGCGCCTGTATCTTCTTTACCCTTGATGATTTTTCAATTGGAGAGCTGTTGCATATGCCGTTATAGTTATGCTGGTGTCCTCTTGACAAATCTTTAGGATTCTAACTGGTCGAGTTGGGAACGGGCACTTCGGTGTATAAAGGGGCGCTAAATACTCACTCCAGTTCAGGAAATCAAAATTTTCCCCACAGTCTATTACTTGAAATGGAGTAGGTTTGGTGCGGCTGCTCCTCAATTCATTTCTCCAGTCTTTTGGTATTGTATTTGGTTATTGTATTTTTTTTGATTAATTAGACTCATATTTCGATCGCATTCTAGATATGAATGACCTCTAATCGGGAATATGATTTTTACTGAATTAAAGCGATTTTTCTTGGTGACTAAAAAGTGGATAAATCTGATAATCGTGAAATTTTTATTTTGCCCTGCACAAGAGTTACAGAAAATAGCAAGTTCTTTGATTTCCATCGGCAAAATCTTGTAAAAAAAATTATACAGCATGGAACTAACATCATCTGCTCCCTTTTTTGCTACAGATTCATCGTAGGTATAAAATATGGATCTTGAATTAGACAGCACATGTATGTTAAACCTGATAAAATTTAACTGCCGCTTATAATATACATCATTGGTTGTAATGTTAGGACATGGAAGATTTTTTTGAAAATCCATAGAAATCGCTTCCATTGATGAAGGTTTAGAACTAAGTTTACGATACTTTTTCTTCATGGCGTAAAAAACCTCGCTTTTTTTACGTGTTGTTCCTTTTCATTGTTTTTTTTTTTTTGCAAGGTCTTGAGCTGCTTTGCGGCTTACTTCTTCATCAGAGCATTTCAATGATTCTCTTAACAAAGATATATTTGCTTTAAGAATATCGCAAGTACTGCATGTATCTTTTCGTGGGTACCCAAACGATATATTGAAATTACTCTCAAAAATTTGGCGGAAAGATTCGTAAGAAATCGGGTAACCAGTATTGGTTTCAGTATACATCTTGTGTAGTTTACTAATGTTTAGGTCTTCAGGCAGGTAAATTTTTTTAGAATCCTTAAGGGAGTAGTGAGATTTACGACTTTTGATTTACGATTTTTGATAAAGGCAATCACATTTTGCTTCTTCTCATCGGAATGCCTATGTGGTCGTGTGGCATGTTTTCCTCGCATGTGGACAGGTGATCTCCCAGTTGAAACCAAGGACTCCTTTAAAAATCTCACTCGACGCTCGGTGATACCGTGTAAAGATACAAAAGAGTACCTATTTATTAAACCACCGTTTTGTTGAAAGTCATAGCTATCAATATAAACAAACATACTCGTATATAACAAGAACAACAATATAATAGAATTTGTATACTATTTTTCGTAACATCACTGCACTTAAAAAGCAAATGATTTAAGTCGAAGATGTTACGGAATAATGACCCAAGTCCACTAAGGATGGACATGTGCCATTCTTCCATACAACGTTATGGACATAGGCTGTTCTTCTGCAGCATGGCTTTTTTTGAAAATGTTTTTTTAGGTAGAATAACATTGTTTTTTTTAAAGAGTATAGAACATCATAAAGTACTCACAAAAATTTACAAGATGCCATCATTAGTTTAATTTTGACAAAAAATGGACTTGTGCCGTTTTTCCCCTGGACCCTTCATATGTTTAAATTAACAGCCCGTAGCATGCGAGAGACAGGTTCATTGGAGCCGTAAGAGGTTCGGTGGGTGGGTATATAAAAGAGACGAGGGTTACGTGTATTACGGGGATTAGTATTGAGAGAGATGGAGTTGTAGAGCGACATGCAGTCAACAGAACCGGAGAGTAGTCGATGAATGAAGAGAATGTCTGATATCTCTCTTCGTTCTTCCAACGAATTCAGATTTATTAGTTTAAGTCGATCTAGATAGGGAGGCAGAATCAGAGGATTGTTCCATGATAGACCTCGAACCTCGAAGAACAAAGCGTAGGAATCGACGTTGGATGCTTTCGATTCTGGAAATATGAGTAAGTTGGTAAGGGCTCCAAACTTGAGAGGCGTATTCTAGCAGTGGACGAACAAACGATATGTATAAGGACCGGGTTACATAGGGGTTGGAGAATTCTTTGGACCATCTTTTGACGAAACCGAGCACTGAGTTTGCTTTGAGAATGATATCGTCTATGTGAGTGAGAAAATTAAGCTCTGGGTCACATAAAATGCCAAGGTCACGAATATTATCAACTGTGTGTATGGGTTGATTATGGAGCAAGTAGAGACGGGGAGGAGATTTGTTACGTTTGCGTGAAAAAGTAATTGATTGGCATTTGAGGACATTAAGCTCCATGCAATTTTTTAGACACCAAACTGAAAAATTGTCTAGATCCTTTTGAATAAGCGAAGAGTCATGTGTTGAGGAAATGGTCTTGAAAAACTTGGTATCATCGGCGTACAGAGAGACAGAAGAATGTTTGATGACCCTATCAATATCATTAATAGCAAGAATAATGTCTCTCACCTAACGGTGCATATTAAAATCTATTCATGATATTTCATTCTTTTTTTTAAAACAATATGCATAGCATAAATAACACTTTTTTGCAAACCGTTACAATTTTAGTTTAGAAATGTAGTTTTTTGGTTGGCAGCTAATTAGAAACGATTGAGTTTAAAGTGTAAATAATCGAAATTTTCTGCAATATTGTGAATTAGAAGATGAATACATATGTAACTGATTATCATCAAAAATATCCATTTCTAATAAAAAACTGTTATGCAGGCGGTTTTCACAACCGGAAAAAGCAGGAGTTGTGTGCCAACAATCCGAAGCGATATCGTTGAGTTCAATAAGGCTGGATTATCATATGAACATATTGCAACCAAGCTTAATTTTTCCAAAAAGTCGATGTTCGGTGCCATTGACCATTTCCGTAAATATAACCGCAGACAATGTTCTGTTCCGCTCCGATAGAGACCAAGAAAAACTACAATTATACAAATAGAAAATTTGTTAAGTTTTCGAAGCAGATCCCAGAAAAAGTGCAGCAGTCATTCAGCGCAAAATAATGGAATAATTTGATGTCCGCATATCGAAAAGAACTGTTTCACGTTGGTTGAGGCTGTACTTGATGCATGAATTCATGATCACAAAAGTGTAAAACAGCGGCGCATCGAGTTTCCCAAAAGACATGCTGATTGGACGGTGAATCGATGGAAATTTGTGTTGTGGAGCGATGAGACAAAGATAAATCACATTGTTCCCAACAGAAAAAAGTACGTCAAACGCCACAAATGTAAGCACTTCACCAAAGGTACCGTTCACCTGTAGTCAAATATAGCGGTGGATTAATTTGCGCTTAGGGACCCGTTCATTGTATTGACGAAATTCTTATCAAAACAAAAAAAAAAATACGTTGAAATACTAGAGAACTTTTTTTTCCGTGGGCTAAAAAAAATATGCTGGTTATTTGGCCCTTATAACAAGACACTGACCCAAACCATACTGCGAAACTCACAAAACATTTTTTTGATCGAATTGCTATTCGAGTACTAGACTCGCCATCGTCAAGTCTGGATTTAAAGCCTATAGAGTATCTATGGAATGAAGTCAAAAATGCCAAAAGCATGCAAAACATTCCAAATTTTGATATTTTATTGGAAAGAATAAAAGTAGTATGGTATGCGTTCCAGTTAAAAGATGCGCAGCAGTTTTGAAGCAGCGAGAATTTCCGACAAAATATTAACCATTCTACATCCCAAAACCCAACTGAATATTTTGTTTGTTACTTTTTGTTTGATAATAAGTTGTTTCTAATAAGGTGGCTCAGCCAAATCAGAGGTTTAAATATAAGAATATTTTTGAAACCATATTTCCATATGAAAATTAAATTTAAAAAATATTTAAAATTTTATGAATTTTTTGAATTAGCCTGTCGCTCCAATTGCTCACTTCTTCTGAGCTCCAATTGAGGAGTCGTCTCTCGAATTCTCATAGCCCGAGCCCTATTACTCCTCTCCGAAAGATTCGATTTACGTTTTCGGGACATTTTGAGAAAACCAATTATGACTAAAATTTAATAACACTTATAATATTTATAAAATACATAAACACGATTTATTTAACGTATGCATGTACCTGGATTAAAACAAAACAGCAAACGAATAAATCCAATCAAGTCCTTTTCTTAAAGGTAATGGAGCGAAGGATATTTTGAAAAAAACTAACAAACAATGAGTAAATCACATACATATGTATGTAACTATCCTATAACAATGTATGAAGTTAAACCTGTAGGCACATAAAGTTTAACTTACCTTAAAATAGTTTAAATTCAAAGACATACAAATATTTGTCAAATTTTTTTTTGTTTTTAATTCGGAGAATTTTAATTTTGTTTTATTTTTTTAAAAAACTTTTTTGAGTGTTTTTATCGTTACTGCTTAGGTAAATTAATCAAACAATGCCTCTCCTCTGGGCCCGCACCACCAAAGTATGGCATTTCAATGCAACTACTTATGTATATGTGCTACATTTCAGTGCAATACGAAGATAGAAGTAGAGATAAATAATTTTGGGGTGTTTCGACCACCCAATGCCCCTCCCCTGATAATAAAAAAAGCAGCCTATACGGTAATCCAGACTATAACTTTTTTGTGTGTTAAATTTTATCAAGATCCATTCAGTTGTTCAAGCGTTATTGAGTAACAAACATCCATACATCGTAACATTCACATTTATAATATTAGTAGGATTATTTAAAAGAATAATAAATTTATAGATTAATAAATAATAATAAATTCGAACATGAAATCATTTCTAATTAGCCTTTTTGGCACTACGTATTTTAAGAAAAATTCTAGTTTTATCAATAATTTCATAAAATAACTTCTTACCTAGCTCATATCAATAAATGAATTCCTATAGAATTTTCAAAACCAAATTTGGAAAAACTCTTATTTTGTTTGGTTTTATTTTAGATACACTACTTTAATATATCTTGTTATTAGATACCTACTACATGTATTATTACTTTAGTCTTATGGACTTGCAAAGGTGATTTTTAAGCCAAAATAAGTAATTAATTAATATAAATTTCGTAAGAATTTTTTTTTATTACTTTTTTTTAAATAGAAACTTTGAAAATTATTTATTCAAAAACTATCAGTTCATTAGTTACCTATTATTATTTATTTAGCCATATCTTTTTAGAAAACAATATTGACGCGCCTACCTTCTTTTGGCATCTTAATGTAAGACATTTGTACTATGTACTTCAAAGTTTTAAAATTATTTTTCATTAGAAGTGGATATCTTTCAACGAGAAGTAATCCACGACATAATTTACGAGTGAATACAATGAATTTAGTTACCATTCCTTCTTATAATTAAATGCATTTTAGAAGATTCTTTACAATGGTTGCTCCTTTAATTTTTAACAAAATGCCTTTTTCCATTAGAAGTCTGAGAATATTGTCCTCTTTCCTACAAAATGTTAAATCATGGCTTTATGCACACGATTACATTCAAATTGACAACTTATTAAGGGTATTCATGTAAGCGCGGAAAACCCTCGTTAACCTGGTAAACCAGATAATTTTATTTCCGCAGAAACGAGCTGTCAAAATTGAAAAGTTTCTGCAAATCTCATAAAATTATCTCACAAATTTGCTGCGGAAAGTGCAGAAATAAACCTCGTAACTAAAGAAGTATGGATTCTGATTTTTTATTTGACATTTCACAAAATATTTCCCACATTTACGCAAGTATTTCTTAGCGGGTGTTCATGAAAACATGCTGCGGAAAGTTATATCTTTCTACAAAGCGGTAAATTATCTTGTAACATGAATACCCTTATTGTCTTTAATTATTTAAAAAAAAAAATACCTATACCTTTTCATTACCACTTTTTATACTATTATATTGTGATACTATTTTATAATTAGTATTTAGTACATACATAGTCACTTATATTGCCATTAGTACTTTATCTGGTTATCTTTATTTTCGCCTTAGTATTATTTTCTAATAATTCCAACATGTTAATTTTTATGGTCTTCTAAACTTTAAACTTCGTTTATAACTTAAAATATTGTACCTACTAAAATGAATTAATAAATACAATACAATACAAAAATACGAATAGGTCTGTAAACATGCACTAATTTATTTTGCATAAGATAAATATATGTATGTTTTTTTTTTTTATTTAAAGAAATCTTTCTCAGAAATCTTAAAAATGTTTGTATGTAGTTAAATTTACATTTTTTTGTTAAGAATAAAAATTATTGTTCCCGTAATAGAATGTTTTCTTGAAATTTAAGAACATTTTTTTTTCTATAAAAACAATTCCACAAAGTCAATAAATCTTTTTTAAAGACGAGCCTCTAAAAAGGCTTTTCTTGCATAGATTCATATTTGCTTAAGAAATCACATGACCTAATATTTTTTGCTTAAGCTACTAGAAGAGATGTGCGATGTGAATTTCATGCTTGCTTGTATCTTTCTCTAATAACATATGTACATGTTTTTATAAAAAAAATTTTAAATTCTAATTTTGCTAAGCATGAGATCAAGTTAATGTGAAACAGTAGTGTTTATTTATTCAAAAATTTTTGTTCTTTTATAAACTTTTGAGTTTGCATATAACTTGCAAAATTGCTTAAATTATGTTGGTTAACATGAACGAAATTATTTTTTTTTTATTCAATAGGTAGGTAGGTATACAGGGTGTCCCTTAATTCGTGCATAATATTTAAGGGCGTAGTTCTTGAGTATATTCTAAGAAAAAAATCGTTCTATAGTAAGGGCCTATATCCAATTTTTATACCATATACATATGGACCAAAACGCGAAAAACGAAACCACAAAGAAAAAAAAATATTTCAAATTTCGCCATTCGCTTTTCGCCATTTTTATTTTCTATAACGATATTTATTTATATTTTTAAGTAACGAGTAACATAAATTTCAAAGAGATATTCGTTACTTACTTCGCGATAAACACGTTTTTCTTTGATTCATTGAAATAAAAAAAAAATTAAAATACAAAACGAAACAAAATTGTAAGTTTTATTAATTCAAAATTAGTTTTTTAAGTGTTATCCGTTTTGGTCACATTAAGTAAGTTTTGTTGAAAGTATAGGGCTTAAATATTTGGAAAAACAAATTGAAATCAGCATTTAAAATAACAAAGAAACCCACCGCAATATTTGATGTAACGTAACAGTCCAAGAACCTTAAAAGTTTATTTTTCCAGCTTCTATTATATCAACATATTAATAAAACCATATTTTCTCCGAGTAGTTTTAGTCTATTTTAAAAATAAAATAATAATTCTGTTGTGTACTAAATAATGCCGTTTTTTAGAACAGAAAACAGTTTGTAACGTAACAGTCTTTTTCGTTTCAAATCAAAAAATTGTAACTATGTTGATTTCATAACCTCAATCATACTTCTAATATTTAGGGAAAGCTTAGTAAGACTAGTGTTGGGCATAATCGAATGATTTAAAGAATCGAGATATTAGTATTCGAATGATATAAAGAATCGAATGATCATTCGAATGATTTTCGAAACAATCATACTAAAAAAAAGTAGGAAACAAACACTCCATCTCAAGGTAAAAAAAGCAAAAACAAACAAAATAAAATGCACGACTGGATCGCACGAACTTGCTCCTATGTAAAAGTACTTTGGAATTTAAGATACATTTTATAAATATAAAACATGGATTTAATGAGATAATAATGTTCAAATGCATAAAATTGCCATCTGATTTCCGGAAAAGTATGAATTTATGCAAATAAACTTTAAAAAATCGTTTTATTATTAAATAAAATTTTTATATAAGAAATTTCTCTAAAATTTTTCAAGAAAAAAATGTCGAATGCGAATTTTAAGTATTTAATAATATTGGTTTTAGGAAATAATTTCAAAAAATAATCGTTCATAGGTTTTGAAGATATTGATTTAATTTTTTTTTTTTTAAACCCAATAAATATTTTTTCGAATATTTTTATGTACAATATTATTTTAAACTTAAGGGGACTCCCGCTAAAAATTTTGGGTTAAAATCCTCAGAGCCGTTAATGAGAAAGTCGAAAATAAAAAAAAAGGTCTATGGCAGGTACCCCTAATAACATTTTGCCCCAAAATTTTTTTTGACCAAATTGTAGTCCATGTCCATAATATCACACTTAATTTTTTTTATCAAAATCGTTAGAGCAGTTTTCGAGATAAATAAGATTTTGCATTACGGGTGTATGGGGGGTACCCTTAGTTTTGGAGCTAAAAAAAAAATTTCAATTTCTCCTCTAGGGAATCACCGAAGACCCTTAACTACCGAGATTGAAAGAAATAGGTCCAGTGGTTTAGGCTGTAGTGAGAGGTACAGACATACAGACACACTGAAACATGTTTTTTGTGTACTAAATTTTCCTTAAAATTTTTATAAAAAAAATTGATATGCAAATTGTTAGTATTTAATAAAATACATTTTAAAACGTAATTTAAAAATTTAATCGTGTATCGGTTTTCAAGATATTGAATTTTCAAAAAAAAAATTGTATTATTTTTTTAAAAATCCAAAAACTATTTTTTCGAAAAAATTTTTAGTTTATATTTTTTCAAATGCAAAGCAGCTCCTGCATAAAAATTTTGGTTAAAATCGTTAGAGCCGTTGGTGAGAAATTCGAAAATCAAAAAAACCGTTCTATGGCAGGTACCCCTAATAACATTTCCCCCCAAATTTTTTTTTGACCAAAATATAGTCCATGTCCATAATATCACACCTAATTTTTTTTATCAAAATCGTTAGAGCCGTTTTCGAGATAAATAAGATTTTGCATTACGGGTGTATGGGGGGTACCCTTAGTTTTGGAGCTAAAAAAAAAATTTCAATTTTTCCTCTAGGGAATCACCGAAGACTCTTAACTACCGAGATTGAAAGAAATAGGTCCAGTGGTTTAGGCTGTAGTGAGAGGTACAGACATACAGACACACTGAAACATGTTTTTTGTGTACTAAATTTTCCTTAAAATTTTTATAAAAAAAATTGATATGCAAATTGTTAGTATTTAATAAAATACATTTTAAAACGTAATTTAAAAATTTAATCGTGTATCGGTTTTCAAGATATTGAATTTTCAAAAAAAAAATTGTATTATTTTTTTTAAAATCCAAAAAGTCTTTTTTCGAAAAAATTTTTAGTTTATATTTTTTCAAATGCAAAGCAGCTCCTGCATAAAAATTTTGGTTAAAATCGTTAGAGCCGTTGGTGAGAAATTCGAAAATCAAAAAAACCGTTCTATGGCAGGTACCCCTAATAACATTTCCCCCCAAATTTTTTTTGACCAAAATATAGTCCATGTCCATAATATCACACCTAATTTTTTTTATCAAAATCGTTAGAGCCGTTTTCGAGATAAATAAGATTTTGCATTACGGGTGTATGGGGGGTACCCTTAGTTTTGGAGCTAAAAAAAAAATTCAATTTTTCCTCTAGGGAATCACCGAAGACTCTTAACTACCGAGATTGAAAGAAATAGGTCCAGTGGTTTAGGCTGTAGTGAGAGGTACAGACATACAGCACACTGAAACATGTTTTTTGTGTACTAAATTTTCCTTAAAATTTTTATAAAAAAAATTGATATGCAAATTGTTAGTATTTAATAAAATACATTTTAAAACGTAATTTAAAAATTTAATCGTGTATCGGTTTTCAAGATATTGAATTTTCAAAAAAAAAATTGTATTATTTTTTTAAAAATCCAAAAACTATTTTTTCGAAAAAAATTTTAGTTTATATTTTTTCAAATGCAAAGCAGCTCCTGCATAAAAATTTTGGTTAAAATCGTTAGAGCCGTTGGTGAGAAATTCGAAAATCAAAAAAACCGTTCTGTGGCAGGTACCCCTAATAACATTTCCCCCCAAATTTTTTTTGACCAAAATATAGTCCATGTCCATAATATCACACCTAATTTTTTTTATCAAAATCGTTAGAGCCGTTTTCGAGATAAATAACATTTTGTATTACGGGTGTACGGGGGGTACCCTTAGTTTTGGAGCTAAAAAAAAAATTTCAATTTTTTTTTCTAGGGAATCACCGAAGACCCTTAACTACCGAGTTCGAAGAAAATACCTCCGGTAGTTTAGGCTGTAGTTCGAGGTACAGACATACAGACATACAGACAGACAGACGGAATTGTCGGACCCACCTTTTTCGTCTTCGCTATCATCGTAATGTCAACTTTGATCAAAATCTCGAGTTCGATTTTTTTTCCAAATGCAGAACTTGCCCTATAGTACCTAGCTATATCGCAAGTAAAAATCATAACGTAATGGTTCTCGCTTCTGGCCTTTCCTTTACAATGCCATATTTACCCCTCAACGATGCATCGAGTGCGAAAACGAATATAAATGTAAAAAAGTTGTTGAATGCACGTACACGAGATACACAAAAAACCAACTTCTCTCGTTCTCGATTTTGTGTGTTTTCTTTTCTGTACTTTCGTTCAATATTCGCTTCTAAGCCTCGAATAGGCTAGGCACTCGAGTGTCGAGTCGAGTCCTCATTTCGCTTAGAGTAAGTTGATGTGAGAAATCATTCGAATGATTTGTGTGAAGAATCGAGATATCTCGAGATGTTGTCTGAATCGATTATAATCGATTGTATCATTCAAATGCGCCCACCACTAAGTAAGACCCAAAAGAATAAAAACTATAAGCCTTATCATCGTACCCGATCGGAACGTAATTTTCTCCGATTTCTACGAAATGTACGAATTTTGTATGATTGTAGCCGTTCCGATAGGGCATAGGGCAATCGGAAAAATCTACGAAAATAAAGTTTGTGTGCGTTGAAAATGTTAAATCCTTGCGTTGCATGCCGATGAAATGTCAAAATGGCAGCAACGCATGGTGAATTCATGCGATTTATGAAGATATTTGATTTCCGATTTCTCCAACAGCAAATTATAAGTGGAAAATTTTCCAAAGAAAAATTAAAAACGAATAAACTTTTATAATTTATAATTACGCTGTATCTGAGTTAGAAAATATTTGATATATTTCTTAAGAATATTCTTTTTTCTTTATTTAATTTTCTTTATTCATATCTTTCCGCTTCCAATAACACTGCTGCACTATCCATGATTCTTCTTTGCTTATTTGACACGAATCAACACTTTATTAACTTATTGGCGTTTACGTCAAATACACGCGTTAGTAAACGTCGGTTTTTTCCGTTACGAAACAGATAGCATGAAGGAAATAAACGTTACGATCGTAAAGATACGATGATAAGGCTGTATATATGTATGTAAATAGTTTAAAAAGGACGGAAAAGTTTGAGAAGTTGTTGAATTCCAAATTAGAATTGATTTATATTTATTTACAAAGCACTATACTAAAAGTTTGTTTAAATTCGATAAACAAACTTAATAAATAATTACAATGAATGATTGATGAATTTATCTTAAATAAAGTAAAATATTATTATTTTTAAAAGTAAGTGGAAATACTTAAAGTAAGTTAGTGGATTAATGGATCGCCACAATTTCGATATGTACTTACCTATAATGAAAAATAAAGTTTTTTTTTATTTAATTTGTATGTTACATAAGTTACCCTTTTTTAATGTCTAACGATAAAAAAAACCAAATAACTCTAAAAAAATACAATTTTAGCCATTTTCGATGCTGACTTTAATTCTTAAAAGAGCCAAGATCTCACGTGTAACGTAACAGTCTTTTCATGTAACGTAACAGTCCTGCTAAAACATTTTTAGCGTTTAAATGACAGGCGTCACTGATTTTTAAATTAATAGAAAATGTTAGTTAGGAAGTCTATTTTGAGAAAAAAATAATAGATATTGAAAAAGTATTCAGTTTCATATATTTTCAGGTAAATATGTATTGAAATATGCGTATGAATGTAACGTAACAGTCCGCGTTTTGGTCCATATGGGGAATTAAGAAAAAGCCTATTTTGGTGTACCTTGACCCATTTTAACGGCAATGGCGCTGTTAGTACTAATGATATAAACTTCATTTAGGCCTTTTTTTGAAGGAATACTAGCCTTTGTAATCGCGTTTAAATTTGATGTCTTATCTCAGTCTTGAGATATCCAGTTTCTATAGCATGTTCCGTTTTTCCCGCCCATGCAATTTTTTTTACTTGGAGCTAAATTTTCTTTAGAAAATGCGTAATTAACATTACGTTTTGCTATTTTTTTTTTGAATGAACGTAGCAATAATAAAAATAAAACTCAATGACAAGTTTGCGGAAAATCTTGTATGCACGAATTAAGGGACACCCTGTATAAGTCATTTCATTATAAATCATATTTGGTTTTTATTTGTTGTTATGTATGTATGTATGTATGTGTTTTTCAATTATTTTCTTGATTTTTATGATTTTTTGATTCGAAAAAAGGTATTTGATTTTTGTAGGAACAATTTCCTATAAATTTGTCAATACGCATAAAAACTTTTTTTTTGAGAAAAAAATTAGGTAGGAATTAAATCAGACTTAACATTACGATGATAGAGAAGATGATAAGAGCGTTTTACAACAAGTACAACAAGTAAAAAAATAGTATTTACATAACGAATACAAATTGGACCTTTTACGTCTTATTTATCATCTTACTTGACCAAGATCTCAACCGCGAATTATTTCACAATTTCAAAACTTCCAATCCATTGGAAGTAAAAAGAGGCTTGCGAGGATACACGGCAAAGAATGAAAATAAAAATGGGTATAATGTACCTTTGTGAATCTTTAAATAAACAACTATCTTGTTTTAAGACTATCTTTACTCGCTTTAGAGTAATTAAGTAAACAACAAAATGCACCACTTGATCGCATCAAGTTGTTCTTATGTAAAAGAAATTTCAAAAATAAATGTTGTTGCACTTTTTCTTCGACGCGAGAATGGTATCCGACCTTTTTTTTATTTATATCAATATTGTTATTATTATTAGTTTAATTAATAATAATAACAAATTAATCAAACTCGAATTAAAAAAAAAAACAAACCGAAATACTCGAACCGATCGTAGGTACGCGCTTATTGTTTTGACAGAGGAGAAACTGAGACGAACAACAAATAAAATGCACGACTGGATCGCACGAACTTGCTCTTATGTAAAAGTACCTTGGAATTTAAGATACGAGTACATTTTATAAATATAAGACATGAATTTAAGATGAAATTGCCGTCTGATTTCTAGAAAAGTATGAATGGTTGGTATGGTTGTTATGCAAACAAACTTTAAAAAATCGTTTTATTATTAAATAAATACATTTTTTATATAAGAAATTTTTTTAAAATTTTTCAAGAAAAAAATGTGGAATGCGAATTTTAAGTAATTAATAATATTGATTTTAGGAAATAATTTCAAAAAATAATCGTTCATAGGTTTTGAAGATATTGATTTAAAAAAAAAAATTTGTTTTCAAAAAAAAACCCAACAAATAATTTTTCGAATATTTTTATATACAATATTATTTTAAACTTAGGGGGACTCCTGCTGAAATTTTTTGGTTAAAATCGTTAGAGCCGTTAATGAGAAAGTCGAAAATAAAAAAAAAACGGTTCTATAACAGGTACCGTTAATAACATTTTGCCCCAAATTTTTTTTTTTACCAAAACGTAGTGCATGTCCATAATATCACACCTAATTTTTTTATCAAAATCGTTAGAGCCGTTTTCGAGATAAATAAGATTTTGCATTACGGTTGTATGGGGGGTACCGTTAGTTTTAGAGCTAAACAAAAAATCTCAATTTCCCCTCTAGGGAATCACCGAAGACCCATGATTACCGAGTTTGAAGAAAATAGGTCCAGTGGCTGAGGCTCTAGATCGAGGTACAGACATACAGACAGACAGACGGAATTGCCGGACCCACTTTATTCGTCTTCGCTATCAACGTAATGTCAACTTTGATCAAAATCTCGAGTTCGATTTTTTTTCCAAATGCAGAACTTGCCCTATAGTACCTATATCGCAAGTAAAAAGTGCAAACCTCAGCTCGTTAAGATGAGCTACCTACGCGGCTGCTCAGCTGAGCTGGGTTCAGTGGAGGTTGAAGAATTCGCGATAAAGATATTTAAATTGATTATCGATATAATCAATTTAATGAAACGAAGGAATGTTTTTATTACAAGTACAGTGGGATACTTGTAATAAAAAGTGGGCGCCAGGAATTTTTGTTCGAACGAAAATTAGTAAAATTCCAAAACTAATCACTGAGTGAAATAAAATAGTTTGATTAAATAAAACAACGTTTTTATGATTTCCACTAGGGGATTGGAAAATAAATTTAATTTGAGAAACCTTGGGAGAAACCAGGATAAAAACCCAAAATTTTTTCAACGAAATAAAAATACAATAATGAACTTGAAAAGCAATTTTAAACGCGATTAGGCCTCTAACGATTAAGTATGAATACCCGAAACACCAATGAAATTTGACGCGAATAAAAAAAAGAAACGAAGGTCCACCGAATTTTATATACACAAAACACTAAAATATTTTATTTGGACAAAATGTCCGTTTTACTTATCTCCTTTTTTTTATATACGCTCCTCTAACTTCTCCTATTTCTCCTGTCTTAGCTTTTCGAATTACTCCTTTTTAGTTTTCAAAATTTTCCTCGATCCTTTTTCTTTTTCAATGTTCTCTTTTTTTCCTCGATTTTGTGCTTCCTTTTTAATTTCCTTGAATCTTTTCTATTTTTTTCTAATTTTATTTTTCAAAACTTGTCGCTTGGTTAGCTCTCTCAAGAGTTAACTTTCCTAGCTTAAAATCCTTTATTTCCTCCCTCGATCATTCCAGTCACTCACACATACACACATCCAGCCAATCGTTTTCGCGATCATCGGTCACGGACACCGGCTTCCTGAAAACCTTTTTCGTTTCACAGAAAACCACCGTTGTCGAATCTCAAACGAAACTTTGCTCTCACACTCACATTCACGGATTCAGCAAGTTGTTGGGTGTCCTTCCAAAACTTACCGAATCTAAATGGTCGAGTTCAGACTACAATCAACTAACTTTTTCGAGAAAAAAAAAAAAAATAATAAAATCGAGAAAAAGCCCTTTTCTAGGCATTCCCCTAGTTACAATTAAACTACTCGCGAGTGGTTCGAAGAGCGAAGCCATTTTTACTAAATAATAATGAGACGGAAGAGGAAAACATAATCTTAACACACGAATTAAATTCAAAGTGGACCTTTTTGAAAAAGACGAATTAATATCTTTAGGAAAAGAATCTATAAGTTACTCTAATCGTTAAAGACCTTTTCGCTTACAAAAACAATTTAGGTTATTTAAGAAATTTAAAGTTAAGTAAAATTTTAGGATGTTGTGTTGTTTTGATGTTAAGGTAGGTAAGAGTCCACCTGACTCGTTACCTCTTCAGCTCATCCGCTGGCACTCGTTATGCTACATGAGACCGTCCGTCTACATGCCAAAGTAATCAATGAATCTCGGGAACCATTCGACTCGAAACCTGTATTCGTCACTTTTGCAAAATGCTGACTTAGTACACCAATGGTTGATGGTATCATGGTTGCCCTCAACCTCGCCAGAATTTTGCAGCCGCAACGGAAGAAAAGAAGGAAAGGAAGGAAATGAAGGCCAATCATTGTTGCGGTAAATTTTACCGTAACAATGTTACTAGAGAGAAATGTTTATAACCATAAAATCAACTTTTTTGAATGACTAACTACTCCTTTAGTTGTTGGAGCTATAATGCAATCTGATTTCTCAAGCAATTATTAGTTTATTCAAGAACAAAAATTATAAATCGTTGTAGCGGTGAAAAAAAATATCTTTTATATAAAAAATGTTCAAAACTTTTTTAAGAAAAAATTTTGGAACGCCAACTTTTATTGCAGTAGGAACAAAAACTAAATAAAAAAAATAAAATATTGATCAGTTTTTGAGATATCGAATTTTCAAAAAATATTTTTTTTCAACTTTCAGAAGCTTCTCTATAATTTATTATTAAATTAAAAACGAAGTGCGAACCAGTTGTGTTCATTAGAGAAAAAACTTAAATTGATCAAAAATAACGACAAAAAAAATGGTGTCACGTGACGTCATATTAGGTCGATCTGTCTAGCATTGAAATTACAGTTTCAAAAAATAAAAAATGGCGTCTCTTCGTCATCAAGGAGAAAGCTAGCTCAAGTGGGACTTTTCACAAAAAAGAAGTTGCCACTAACAAACATGTTACTTCGAAAATAATTGAGGTCCCATATTAAAAATCGGTATTTGGTTTCTTTATTAAGTAAAGAACATTAATGGAAAAAAAATATTTGCTTAAGAACCCTTCGCATATCATACTGAAGCTTTAAAGCCCATAGTTCCAGCACCAGACGTCAAACCTTAAAATCCTTTTGCAACTATGTTAAGAACCGAAAAAAGTATTAATAGCACCCACCACTTTTTTCGTTTTCCGCTTCATGTAGAATGCCCCCCAAGTAAACCACTACTAGACGCGATCGTATATGCTTTATGACGTGTTGAACGGTAGAAGGTCTGTTGTCAGAATTTCTACCGCAATTTTTGATAAAAATATTATTTTCAGGTGAGAGCTGCTCACTCGCCGATTCCTTGCTGCATTTACATCTGCGATAGGTACTTAGGTAGTCTTGCTCAGGCAATTGGGTATGCAGAAGATCTAATAGCGTACATGTGTTTCAGAGGCAATAAATGAGACTGCTTTATGATCTGTTGAGACGATTATCGTATAATATCTACCTGACAATATTATTATGGATTTTTTTCTAATTGTAAGTCGGTCGTAGAACTATGTATAAGTGACTCTTGCATGGTCGATACGTGCTCGCACAAGACGTACCAGAGTGCCTTCATTATGACTGCATTTAAAATATAAACGATTCTTATAAATGGTCAATAAAAGATCTTCCGAAATATCTTTAAGTAAGGCTATCTAACTGCCAACACAAAAATTTCAAATGGTTGTCAATGAAACTTGCCATCTTCTTTGTTTTCGATTTTTTCAAAAATAATACAACTGATTTTAATCAATTTCTGTATGCAGAACCTTTCCAGCAGTTTGGATGATTTTAAAATAAAATAAAAAGACATTATTTCGATTTAAAAAAAAAAAAATTTCTGGAAAAAATCACTAATTTAAAAATTTAGACAAAAATTTGTTCTTTATACAAAAATTACGGTACTTGCAAACAAAATTTTAAAAACTTATGGAACATTTATTTTCTTCTCGTTCCATATTTTTTTTGAAATTTGTATTGTTTTCCTTATTGGATTTAATTTGGTTCCATAAAATATTTTATTCATTAAATTAGATTGCATTCGTTTGTGACCGGAAACAATAAAATGAATCTTACATTTTTTTTCATAATTCTTACTTGCTATAAGGCAAGTTATGCATTCGTAAATAAAATCGAACTCCAGATTTTGATCAAAGTTGACATTACGATGATAGCGACACACACGTTTTTTTTTTGAGACCAAAAATAACGGTACCTGCCATACGGATTTTTCTCGAAATTTTATAATTTTTTTTTCTCAAAAACTGTTGCACAGTTTTAAACAAAAAATTAAAAATTTCTGGTAGTGATTGGAAAAAAAGAACCATTTGTTGATTTTCTGAAAAACGTTCCACCGATTTTGATGATTTTTTTTATGCTAAAGCTTCTCAAAAATTTGAATCGTATTGTGTATTCAAATTTTCAAAAAAAAAAAATTGTTTGCATTTGTATAAAAAATTTGTTTTTCAAAACTGAATATATTGATAAAAAAAATAACAAAATAACATGAAGTGTGTAGAGATAAAATAATAAGAGACGAGAAAAATTAAATTTGAACTTAGAATGAGAAAATTTTATTTACTTTATGTGTGGGTATACAGATGAGATTTTATGAGGGTATGAAAAATATATTTGTTTAAACAACTATAAATGACCATGACACATAAAATTATTGTTTTCAATGAAATCATTGCGTATGGAATTGAAAATTTTTGATTATTTTTTGGTTAACATTTAACTAAGTATCTTAGATACTTACAGCCGTATCTATAAGATTTTCTTAAACTGCATCTAAGAGGTTATTTAGTTAAGCATACTGAAATATTTAATTTGGCTTTAAATGACGAAACTTCAATTCGTATCTATAATCGATTTTTCATTGGTACTTAACTAAACGATGGTTGTGTCACGTAACGTAAAAGAATTTTCATTTTATACAACACAGCTGTTTTGTGACACCTTCTTTCAGTAAATAATTGGAAGACACATTTTTTTATTTGTGAAATCAAAAAAAAAATGGCTATCGAACACACACCCACACCCGCCGCCACAAATAAAAGAAAAAGATCTGAAAATTGGAATGCCTCCTACAAGGAAACTTTTTTATTTTAGAATTTGCAATAATACACTACAAAACAGAATTATTTTATGCACAGATTCTCTTCCAACAACGAGGAAGAAAGTGTCGATACAAACACTTCAAAGGCTAAGCGGGAAGCGTGGACGAAATTTCTTTGTGCGTACACATACTTTAATCAATACAAATTTTATGTTTCTTAAATCGTTGCACTTTATAATTCTAATATAATATTGCAACAAACAATACCTACAAACTCACAATTTGAAACTTCAAAATTTCAAAGATGACAATCGATATGTCAAAATACATTTTAAAATGCCTTTAAGTGACCCTTACACGCGGTTGATGGCGTTTAAGTTAAAAGGCCTTTAAGTAACGTTACTTAAATGTGAAAATTGATTATAGACACCGATTTCATACTTAAGAGCTGTTTAGAGGTATTTTAAAGTTAAGTATAACCTTTAAGATTTGTTTATAGAATTGCCTGTTAGTCTATATTATACACATGTTTATGTAAATTGTTCTCTTTTAAAAGGTTGGCTTATATTTACACCTACCTACAATATGTGTACATTTATATAATTTATACTGAACAAACTAAATACGTTACGCAATGTTATGAAATTTCACATTATGTAGGTTTTGATTTCACGTCGCAACTAGGCTTTTGAAATATGTTAACTTCGAACTTTTAAAGTACAACTCTGAATATGATGACTTTTTTTTAATTTTTTGTTTTATAATTTAAAGTTGGAACCATTTTGTAAGGGGCTTGCAAGTTTTTTTATGTAATTATATTATTTATGTAAAAAATGAAGATATATGTATATGACCAGGTATATTAATTGTTGTATATCAATTGATGATTATTTGAATTATTTTTAATATTTAAAAATTATATTTATTTGTCTTTTTGAAGAACAAAAATTATAATACATATGCGATTATGATAACAGTTGTATAAAAGTTCTTTTAAGCGAGACAAATAGTGTAGTTACTTTCTTAACCTTCTGTATAAGAAATATCTGCAATCATAAAATAAATTTCAAAAATTTTCTCCTGAACACACCTTAAACAATTACAGTTCGTGTAAAAACTAGGAAAACAAACTTTTTTTTAGATTTGGAAGTGAGATTAAATATCGTACATAAACAAGTGAGTGCAAATTGTATGGCAAATATTAATGTAAATAATTCAGCCATCCCAAGTCCCATGGACAACAACTGGACAACACTATTAACAAACTTAAAATATGCTGCCAAACATTTTGGAAAAAAAAAAGATAATTTGATGACGATAATGCGAAATATTCTAATCTACCAAATTTGTCAAACAACATCTTCTATCCATTATCGGGTTTGGAACAAGCATCCGCGGTTCTCCCCGTTCCAAAATCAACAAAAAAGGCTCTAAATCCAACGTCACAGAATCAAACACCCACAACAACAAACCATAAACAGAAGCAAAAACAACCCCGGACACCTCAAATCTAATTGTAGGCAAGAAAAATGTGTGCGCTCTTATTTTTATATTCGTTGCTATTTGTACTTTAATTACGGATTTACCTAATATTGCTGCTCTCGAATGCAAAGCTAATAATATAAAGCATACATTTTTTAATCTAGGTTCTAGAAAAACCAAGGTTTATGTAGATTACGTAGATGTACATAAATTAGTTAGTGAAAGACTTAGAGGAACAGACATTGGGGCATTCTCCTCCTCACCTAAAAAATTAAACGGGCATCCATTTTGCTAAAAGGTATTGACGGTGACGCGACACACATCCAGGTTCCATTAGAAAGGCTTTGAACGAAGCCTTACCTAATGTTAAATTGAGCAAAATGTCACAATTGTCCTCTGCTAAAACTAAAGAGCAAGATCTTAAATTAAACAAATTTGTTGTTCAACTAGAAGTTGGAGAGTCTCTTTTAAGAGAACTGACTAAAAAAAGTTATCTTCTTCATCAATGCGTCTTTTGCGAGAAAAAGTTTAACAGATTAGTGATTAGGTGTTATCGTTGTCAGAGATTTGAACGCACTGCCGGTTGTTGCTCCTATAAAAGTCGATGTGTCTTGTGTAGCGAGTTTCTTGACTCTGATGTTTGTATCAGATCTATCAAAGAACTCAAAGAAAGAAATTAGCCAGTTCCCAAGGTCAAATGCGCCAACTGTTTCAAGGAATACTCAGCTAACTCTCTTTAGTGCGAGGTGTATATGAGATACAAAAAGGAGCATCAAATAAGTGTAGAGTATGCAAAATTCAAAGCGATTATAGGTAAAAATCAAGTCTTCAACCAGAGATCAAAAGTAAATCTCAACCTTTTGAAAGGTCTCTTAAATTACTCTCACTTGTTGAGATTTACAAAAATGATCACTTAATAACCAGTTTACTTAAATTTTATTATTTTCGGTTTCTCAGAGAGAAACTTTTATTTTGATTTTTTTTAGGTTTTGGTTAACCGGTGACCACTTATTGCTGAGAGAAAAAAATAAAAATAAATAAATAAATAAAGAATAAAAATAAATTCTTCTCTAAGTTTTATACTTAGTGAAAGAAGATACAATTTAAATTCAAAAACTCTTGGGAGTTTACTTTTAGTTAGGCTTAATACTTAAGAATTAACTGATTAGTGAAAGTGCCGAAACCAAATTTCAAAAATGAAAATAACACAAGTTTACTATTAAGTGTTAAAGGTTTTTTTTTTGTCACTGAAGTAATATATTTTGAGTTTTTTTACTTGCAAAATAAATAAAATATTATAATTTATCATTTTAACCATTTTTGATTTATTTTCTACGGAAAAGGTTTAAGGTTAACCATTTCCATTTATTTTTAGTAAATAAGTCAACAGATAAGAGATATTTGTGAACATAAATGATAAATCTCACCCAAAGACCTAAAAAATTAATTTTTAAAAATAAATCCCATACCAAGACCAAAATGAAATTGGCGAATTAAATAAATCTCAGTGAGAAACCGATTGAAAATAAAGGTCAACGGTTATTTTGGATCTCTGTCTTCAACACAATAAACACATTTACAGTCAAACATATATCTTTCGGTGACATAGCGAGAACTCTCAAGAGCGTTCTTCTTCAGAAATGACAAATTCTCCTCTCAGGGAAAATAAATCCCAAGCAAACAACATAACTGAGTTTCTAGACCAGGCCAAGAGTTTATTGAATATCTCTTTTAAATATCTTTTGTACAAAATCAGAGAATTCTGGCCAAAGTATCAGAAACAACAAAACAAAGAAGACAAGTTGTTTGCTTATCTTGAATTTGTAACATCATTTGTTATATAATGGACTCTGTCCTTCAACTAAAAACAATTTCAATTAATGTTGATTCAATAATATCTAATGAAAGAATATTAGCGTTAGTAAACCTTCTATACAGTCACCAGCCTAGATCGTGCGATTTAACGCCTCTAGTGGGGCTATGTTAAGGCTCATGTCTATACACTCAAAAAATTTCGTGTGTAAATATTACTAATTCATGCGTACATTCTACGAATTTTATTCGTGGTTTTCAGCCACGAATACTAGGTGCGTTTTATTATTCACAAATCTATCTAGATCCGGATCTGGATTAAGTTTTAACATGTATTACAAAAACAATTTGGGATCCTGTTTTCTATCGGGATCTATTTCAAAGATCCAAAAATTAGTAATTACACTGGCGAGTAGATGGCTTTTATGGTAAGGTAGTGTAAGCTATAGTGCAAAGAAAAAAGACAAGAAATAATTGAAAATTTACAAACCCAAGGATAAAAAGAGACGGACTTATAACACTGTTGTCACTAAGATCCGTATCGTTTTATTATCAAGGGAAGATCCAGATCCGGATCCAGATAGATTTGTGAATAATAAAACGCACCTAGTATTCGTAGAATGGAGGTTTATTAGTACATATTACTAATATTTTATTAGTATTCGTAGAAAATCAAACGTATATTGTACGAATACTATTGGTACAATGTACGAATATTATTCTAATATTTACCAATGCCATTCGTATATTGTACGAATACCATTGGTACAATGTACGAATTTTTACCAATGCCATTCGTATATTGTACGAATATCATTGTAATATTTACTAATGCCCTTGTAATTCATTCGTTAATTACACAGCTCCATTATACGAATATTATTGTAGAACTTACTACCATTAAATATGTTCGCTGAAATTTCCTTAAATACCTATTGTAAGAAATAATAACAAAAGATATTTATGTTGTAAGTTAAAAATAGTTTTTTAATTCATTTTACTGTCATATATATGAATGAAGTTAAAAATTAATTAATTCATTATAAATATATTTAAAATTAAATTAAATATTTAAAAACTCCTCATTTTATGTACTAAGGGCCACTGAAAATAAATTTAACATTTAACATATTGAAAACTTCGGAAAAAAATTGTACTTACATTGAAATTCTTTTAGGAATAAAATTCCCACATATGTATGTATGCTCTGCTGCTTCTGGATGCTGTATATTAAATATAAAATAAGCTTTAAAGCATATGTATGTATGTACATATGTCTAGGTACTTACCTCATCTTTTCGAAAAAAGCAGATGTTAGTCTGATCCACCACTGCAGCACTTTATAAATAATATCACGTTTGAACGTGTTGACTAATGGAATACATTTAATTTTTAGAATTGAACACATATTATTTTTCTTACTCATGATTAGTAAATAATACTAATGCACTTCATGAAAATACGAAGTTATTAGTACATTCCAGAGTTGTAAAAGACTGCAGTACTTTGGTAATGCAGTTAGTAAAGTCGCACTTAATTAACTTAAGAATTGAATGCAAGTTAATACTGTGCATGGGTACTTTAACTGCAAAATAAACAGTCAGCGGTCAGTACTAATATTAGTACTGTGCAGTTAATAAAAGCAGTTAATTGACTAAAAGTTAATTGACTGCAGTACTTTTTAACTGGTTTAAGTCTTTTTAGTCACTCAAAAGTCTTCAGTACTGGCCTTGTTTTGGTTTTAGTCAGTAAATCTTTTAACTGCAGTTAATTAACTGTAAGTTAATTAACTTAATTTTAGTCTTTTAACTAAAATACTTAAGACTTGTACTTATAAAACCACAGGATGTGATATTTTACATGTAGAATTTTGGGATTGGCATGTCGCATGTGGCATATAACATATTGCATGTTATATGCGACATGTGCCATTTGGTACTCGTACCTACATAAATGCTATAAAAAAAATCATAAAATGTTTACATTTATTTTATAATAAATGTCTTTATTATATATATTATACATACATATAAGATCACATGTAATTGAAGTTATTTCAATTAAAAAAAAAATTGTCCAAACGTAAAATACGTAGATTAAATACATTTATACATACATACACTGTGGTAATACAGAAAACGAAAAACGATTTCTGTGTATAGATTACATAAATAAAACAAAAAAAAATACATAACAAAAGTTAATTCATTGAATCAAAATAAATTAAAAAAATAAATGAAAAATTCTTTTTAAGTTATAGAGGAGTTAACTTTCAGAAGCAGCAATTTTTGAAAATTGTTGTCTGAAAGTGCTCCTCGCCTAGGAACATGCAATAACCCCGCTATTGAAAAAAGTCGTTCTACATGATTATAAAAAGTACCATAGTGGAATCATCTATTAAAACTTTTGCATTTCAAATCAAAATGCATATCGTGCACTTCGTTATTTTTTTAGTCAATTTAATCGTCCAAATGTGCGTACAATCGGAAAAATCGTGCAAAAATTTGAGCCAACCGGGTCTGTAGGCGATGTGAAAACACCAGTGCATGCTCGTACAGCTCGTACTGCAGAAAATGTTGCTGCTGTTCGCGATAGTGTGGCTGAAGAGCCGTCCACCTCAACTCGTCGTCGTGCTCAACAATTGCACCTCTCACGCTCGTCGTTGTTGAACATTATGCATAAAGACTTGCATTTACATGCTTACAAGGTGCAATTGACTCTAGAACCAAAGCTTCTTGACCATTTCAAGCGTCGTCAATGGTCAGAATGGTGGCAAGGAATGGCAACAGTGGATGATCAATTTCCGGAGAAATCATCTTCAGTGATGAGGCACATTTTCACCTCAGTGGATTCGTCAACAAGCAGAATTGCCGCATTTGGGCGAATGAAAATAATCCAAGAGTGATTGTAGAAAAACAAATGCACCCACAAAGAGTGACTGTTTGGTGCGGTTTATGGGCTGGCGGCATCATCGGGCCGTATTCAAAATAAGGACGGTCAGGCAGTTACTGTGTCGGGGTCTTTTTTACGCCACACTGAATCGGCTTCTGGAAACTTTTTTCTTTTTGTTGATGATGGGTGGTTACTGCTGATTAATAAAATAGTTCCGATTTGTTTTCACAGTAATCTTGCTCAATTAAAACTCAAGTCTCACAGGGTTTTGTTAAAAAAAAACTTTAATTATAAATTAACTTTGGAGTTTATTACAAATTACAAAATGCGACCGCGCAGGAGAGTAGGTTTTTTCTGTCTGACTTTTTCTTTTGCAATTGAATTTGACGTTTAATCAAAAAGATCTGTTTAATTTCATAAAATTTATGAACAGGCTATCATGGCGTTGGGTATGTTCAGTGAAAGTTAATTAAGAGAGCTGATTGAATAGGATAGTAGTTCAAATGTGTGAGATTAAGAATGAGTTTCTTAATTAACTTTAAGTTAGCAAATTGTTAATTAGTATTCTCAACTGAACATTACCGCCCGCCTTGCAGCCTTGCCTGCAAATATACTAGTTTAATATACATTATGTACATAATTATGAAACGTAAATTAGTTGAATATTTAAAGTCTTGAAGAGAAATTAGGCAAAATTTTAAAGATACTGTAATCAATTCCTTTTAAAAGGTGCAGAAATATTAAAGTAATATAATGAAATGATTTAATAAAAATTGGATTTAGGAAATGGGTTTATTGGGGAGTAGATTTATCTATATAATATTAGTTTGGGAATTTGCGGTAAACGGTTTTTCTTTAATGTTGAAATGCAATCTTTGTTTTGCCGATAATGTTTTGTGAACGTATGAACTAAACGAAGGGATTTTCTTTTCCTTTTACTCTTGAGGTAATAGAACGCAGATTTTGGAAATTGAGCGCGTTATGATGCCCTTTTTTGTTTTAATTTCTACCACACGAATTTTTTCATCCTCTCCCGGATGTACCTGGATAACTCGCCCAAGAAGCCACTCGTTGGGGGGCAAATTCTCATTTTTCACAACAACCAGATCGTTAACTTCAATGTTTCGACGAGGATGCTTCCATATATGACGCTTGTGGAGTTCCTTTAAATATTCCTCCTTCCATCGAGAGCAAAAGTGATGATGAAGTATTTGTAATTTTTTCCAGCGTTTTGTGAGGCTGAGTGATTGTTCTCGGTATGACGGTTCTTGGATCCCTGTAAGTAGATCTCCAGTGAGGAAATGTCCCGGCGTAAGGGGTACAATATCAGACACATTTTCAGAAACTGGTGAGAGCGGGCGTGAATTCAAACAGCTTTCGATTCTGGTAAGTAAGGTTGTAAATTCTTCGAAAGTGAATTTTTCACTACCAGCCATTTTGCGAAAATGTTGCTTGAAACTTTTCACGCCCGCCTCCCACAGACCACCCATGTGGGGGGACCCAGGAGGGATAAATACCCATTTAATTTGTGAAAAGTTGTGATACTGTGCTAGAGATTTTTGAAAAACTTGAAGTAAAATTTTGGAAGCTCCAACAAAGTTAGTGCCATGGTCTGAAAAAACCTTTTCAGGAACTCCCCGTCGAGAAACAAATCTTGTGAATGCGGCTAAAAAGGCTGGGGTTGTCAGATCGCTGACAAGCTCTAAGTGTATCGCACGTGTAGCGAAGCAGACGAAGATCGAGACATATCCCTTGTCCAGACGACATTTTCGTCCATAATAAGTTTTAATTAAAAATGGTCCCGCGAAGTCAATACCAACATTCGTGAACGGACGACTCAGGACTGTTCTTTCAACGGGCAATGCCCCCATTATTTGCGTTTGAACCTGCCTTTTGTACCGAGTACAAACTGTGCAACCAAAAATGCATTTTTTAACGAGATTTTTTAATCGAGGAACCCAATATTCGGATCTGATCATGCGCATCATGAGTTGAATTTCTCCATGAAGAGAGAGTTCGTGGACATATTTAACATAGAGTTGTATGAAAAGTGAATTATAGGGAAGCGGTATGGGAAACCGTTCGTTAAATGACAAAGTTGATGACGTCAATCTTCCATTTGATCTGATGATACCTTGATCATCGATAAATGGATTGAACTTGTCTAACCAACCTTTTGACGCCACCTGTTGACCCCTTTCTAAAGCACGATATTCCGATGAAAAATACTTTTTTTGAGTTAAAATAAGAAACCTTTGCTTTGCATTTATGATTTCTTCGTGAGATAATTCTAACCTTGTGACTTTTTTACTATTGGTTTTCCTTAAGGCTGCGTTGCAAAATCGAAGTATGTATGCCAATACACGTACAGCTCGATGCCATTTTGAAAATTTACTTAAATCATTTTCAAAATCATGGTCTATTTTCTTTACTTGAGTGGTAAATGTTTTCAAAGGTTTGGCTTCTAAACTTGCTTCATCCACAGGTTCGTGCCTTGTGCGTGGCTACATAGATTCTGGTTGCGATAACCATGACGGACCCTTCCACCACAACTTACTTTGATTTAATTCGAAAGGAGTTACTCCTCTCGTAGCAAGATCCGCGGGGTTCTCGGCAGAAATAACGTGTGACCAGTCAGAAGCGGAAGTATTTTTTAAAATTTCAGCCGTTCTATTAGCAATGAAAATTTTCCACGAACTTGGATGTTTTTGAAGCCAAGCCAGAACAATAGTGGAGTCCGTCCACATCCTTACTGAAGATAACTTCTCAATAGCTAAAGAACTTGATATAATTTGTATCATCTTTGAAAGAAGAACTGCACCTTGTAGTTCAAGCCGTGGCAACGAGATTGTATTGACCGGAGCAACTTTGGATTTTGACCAAAGTAAGTGAGAACTGATTTTGGTTTCATTTTGAACGCGAAGATAAATTCAAGCAGCGTATGCCTTCTCAGAGGCATCACAGAACCCGTGTACCTGTGATACTGCGTGAGGAACATATTCCACCCAACGTGGGATACTTAAGGTTGATATGTCCGGCAGACTTGACACGAATTTGTTCCAACTTTGTTCGGTTGATGGAAGAAGACAACTATCCCAGTCTGTCTTGTCTTTCCATATTTGTTGCATCACCAATTTCGCTGTAACCACGATTGGGGCCAACCACCCAATCGGGTCATACAGTCTTGCAATCACTGACAAAACTGATCGCTTAGTGATACGAGGGGCCTGTGATACCTCTTGAACCGAAAATGAAAATGTGTCTGAAGTCGCTTTCCATTGTATTCCTAGAGTTTTGACTGAACTTTTGTCATCGAATTTTAGAAAATCTTCGTTAAGAAGTGAGGTTTTTGGTAAATGCCGCAATAACTCATCCGCATTTGCGGTCCATTTTCTCAAATTTAGCCCAGCCGATGACAAAACGGAAATGAGCTCCGATTGAGCTTTGAGAGCTTTAGATATCTCATGTGCGCCTGATAGTACATCGTCAACAAATAGTTCACATCGAAGAATACCAGAAGCTAGAGAATGCGATTCGCTGACTTCTACAGCTAATTTGTGCAATGTTCGAATTGCCAGATAAGGGAACAGGTGACGCCAAATGTGAGTGTAAGCATTTCAGAAACACTCAATGGGTCTTCAGGATTTTCTCGAAATAAAATTTTTTGGAATGGAGTTTGATCTGGATGTATCTTGATCTGCCTGTACATCTTCTCTATATCGCTATTAAAAACGTACCTATAGAGCCTCCAATTCAACATCAAAAGTGTAACATCTGTTTGTAAAGCAGGGCCTGGATATAAAATGTCATTTAAACTTTTCCCGTTCGACGTCGCAAAAGACGCATTGAACACAACACGAACTTTCGTGGTGACACTTTCGGGTTTAATGATCGCATGGTGCGGCATGAAATAGTGGCTTTGAGTTGAATTAATTGAAGTTGAATGGACAGGTTTCATGTGGCCTAAGTCCACGTATTCTGCTAATACTGAATCATACTCTCTTTTGAAATCGGGTTTGCTTAAAAGACGCTTTTCATTTCGCAGGAATTGACGATTTGCATTCTCTTGCGAAGCACCTAAAATTGGGTTTTCGAGAAAATCTTCCTTAAAGGGTAGTCGCACTACGTAACGCCCAGTTGCATCTCGATAAGTGGACTCTTGGAAAAGGGTTTCGCAATATTGTTCATTTCTTGTTAACATTGAGGTTTGTGGTAACTCCTCTAACTTCCAGAATTTCTGAATTTCTTCATTTAAGGAGACCTCGCTATAAAAAGACAACGCTGTCGAAAAAGGGGGGCTATTACAAGTATTGGATTTTTCTAAGGGCCCAAGTAATACCCATCCAAATACCGTATTTTGTGCCATAATATTATTGAGCACTTGGGGTTTTACTCCATCTCGGATTATATATGGATATAAATCTGCGCCGATTAGCAGATCTATTTTTGCACTTTTATGAAAAAGGGGTCCGCAAGCGGAAAGTCAAAGGAAGGGGCATCTCCTACCTCTACGGAGATGGAAGGCAAATTATCTGCCACCTTTTTAAGAACAAGTGCTTGAGCAAAAACACTAAACGTAGTGTCATATTGCGAGCGAAGATTAAATGAACACATCTTTGATGAAGTGGCAGTAACTGTAGTGTTTACGCCTGAGATCGTGGCTCTTACTGCACGAATAGGCAACCTTAGCTTACTCTGCACCTCCTCTGAAATAAAAGAGATTTCAGAGCCAGGATCGATCAGTGCGCGCCATTCAAAATCCTCTTGATTCTGATGGATTTTAACTCTTGCAGTGGCCAAAAGAGCTGTGCATCGCGCGGTTTGAACGAATGCCTTTGCACTTATATTGTTCTTTTTATCTAAATTACAACTTGTATCATAGCCCTCACTTGACTTTGAGAAGCTATGGATATTTTGGAAAAAACTTTGACTCGTATTTGGAACTGAACTTGAAATTGTTTGTACAGTTGGAACCAAATTTGAATTGGATTGTACATTTGGAACAAAATTTGAATTTGATTGTACATTTCGAACAAAATTTGAAGTGGATTGGACATTTCGACCAAAATTTGAAGTGGACTGTATCATTGGGGCCTTATTTCCGGACTCATCAACTTTTTCAAAATGTAAAAGTGAGTGGTGCTTTCCTTTACAATGAAAGCAAGTGCTACTTCTCTTACAATCGGAAACAATATGTGTATATGCTAGACAATTTATAGCAATATTTGAGTTTTCGCACCATATTTCTCCGCTGAGAAACGTCCAATTTTAAAAATTCTGGACATAATCGTAGCGCATGTGCCCCGTGGCAGATTCTACATTAGGCGTTTTTCTTTTTTAGCCCCGAGCAGGGCACAGAGCGGGGCCTGAGCGCTTAGAGCTCGCTCCGAACCGAGCGTGACCTGAGCGCTCTGAGCTAATTAAGAAACACATCTGAGCACCGAATTGTCATTGTATCATTTTTCAAATAAACCAAATGCCGAATTTATCTCCAGCGAAATTTCCTGGAACGCTATTTTTTTCACTCCGGTGCATATCCGCAACTTGTTCCTTTTTAATGATTCTATCAAGAACAACATCATCTGTTTCGTCCACTTCACCCCTTCGAAAACAAAAAATATTATACTCTGCTCATAATTACATATATTTATTTTTCCTTACCTTCACTGGGAGAACAACCAGCTTCGCCCGCCATTTCCATTGTTTTGATTTTGTATTTCTTTTTTTCTTTTACTCTCATCCCTTGCAAAAAAATTTAATGAAGTTAGCCGCGCTCAGCTTTTTGCTCCGTCTGCTCGGTCATTTATTATCGAGCTCATCGAGCGAGCCCCGTTCGAGCTCTGAGCTAAAAAAGAAATGCAAGTTGAGCGCTCAGGGCGCTCTGGGTTAAAAAAGTAACATAGTTCTTTTTTTGACAGTTCAGTGCCCCGCTCGGAGCTAAAAAAGAAAAACGCCAATTGTGAATTGATTTGAGCATGATGTGCTCGAACGCGCGACAAACCTGGAGCTGTTTTTGGTACTGAAACTCGCACCCCCTTACTTCCTTGTTGCATGTTGGCAACACTCTCTAAAACGCGGTATCTATTCGAAAAAATTTCCACCCGTCTTTTATCGGCTGCTATTTTTCCATCATTCCAGTTTCGTAATTGGCTGTCAGTTGCATATTTTTTTATGCATGAAATTTCGTCAAACAAATCATTTTCATTAATTTTATTATTTGGAAACTGTGTATTTAAATAATTCAAATTTTGTTGAACTTCATCCCAAACTAAAGCTGTTTTTAGTAACACCCAATTAAACTGACTTACATGATTGAACTGTTGAATCCAAAGATCAATGTAATTAAAAGATGTACTGTAGAAATTAAGAACATGCGCCATGAACCATCTTTTTTGTATATGACCGGCTTCTTCTAATTTACTTAAATCATCTTTAAGCACTAGTGGCAAATATTCAGAAGCGATCCGTTCTTGAAGCTTATTTTTTAAGTTGTTCAAAGTTTCGGCAACTTCCATTACATTAGGTGCGTTTTATTATTCACAAATCTATCTGGATCCGGATCTGGATCATCCCTTGAAAATAAAACGATACGGATCTTAGTGACAGCAGTGTTATAAGCCCGTCTCTTTTTATCCTTAGGTTTGTAAATTTTAAATTATTTCTTGTCTTTTTTCTTTACACTATAACTTGCACTACCTTATCATAAAAGCCATCTACTCGCCAGTGTAATAACTAATTTTTGGATCTTTGAATTAGATCCCGATAGAAAACAGGATCCCTAATTGTTTTTGTAATACATGTTAAAACTTAATCCAGATCCGGATCCCGATAGATTTGTGAATAATAAAACGCACCTATTAATGGTTTCCTGCTCAATTGTTTTTATAGTGCCTTGGAACAAGGACGCCATATTATGGAGGAATTTTAACCAAACCTCAGAAGCTTCATTTTCAAAAAATGGCCACAGGCAGTGGCGAGGCGTCATATTGTTCAAGTCGTGCATGAACGACTAGCTTACAGGCGACATTATTTTAATTTCTATCTAATTAACCCACACCTCATACTCATACTGTTCGTTCATTCCTTATAGTTATATCTAATGTATACGTACATATTTTCCATTTTCCAACTCGTGCATTCCTTCTGTGAACTACCCAAATAAAACAAAACGAACTAGCTACCTGCTACTGTTTTGTTTTCACTCAACCGATCAGTATCTACCCAAGTCGTTCATACGATTTGGCAACGAAATGAACCCATAGAAAGCATACAAGAAGAAAAAAAAAAACAATTCGCTCGTTGTAGGGAGCATTTCGTGCAAATCTGTTCTGAACGAGTAGAGCTTTTTTTTTAATATATAGAATGATGGAAATGAGGAAAACGGGTAGCTAGGGCGTAGGTAAGTAAGTAGTTTATTTATTTATTTAGGTACATATTCCAATATTTAATTTTTTTATTTTTTCGAATATGAGAAATGAGACGCGCGTCGTTCATAGGGACGGTTTTAGTCCAGTCAAAGCGTCATTTGACCTTGCGCGCAGAGTCATGGTCTATTTTTTTTTTCATGGATCGATAGGTGCTTATGAGAAAGGCTTAAAACCAAATTTGCACCACATGACAACCTTTTTTACCAAAGTTATTGGTAAAAATGTGTTTTGTGTCATTTTTTGGTCATTTGCGAATATCTCAGCTCCACTATTTCGTACAAACAAAAATTAAACATGTATATCATAAAAAAACATTTGTTTAAACAAATTAAAAAAAAGTTATAGTAAGTTGAAATAATTTTTTGTTGTTTAAAAATCCATTTTTCGTGATTATTAAGAAAAAAGATCATTTATTGATGAAATTTTTATTTTTTTATTATTTAAGTTCTTGTAATTCCCTACAAAATCAGCACTCTACGAGGAACGAAAGCCGAGTAATAAATTATTGAACGTAGGTAAGTCAGTGCACCCACGCATTTTATGATTTTATGTTTTAATTAATATCTCAGCCCCAGTATGTCGCAAAGTGAAAATAAAAAAAACTGTATTGCTAATAACAATATTTTCTATTAACTTGCATTTAATTTAATATGTTTGAGCAAAAACATAAAAAGTTACCGTTGGTTTCAACGTTTTGTTCTTGTTTTTAATACCTTTTTTTCATAGTTATTGAGAAAAAAACTGTATTTCACGGTACTATTTTTCAGTTTTGGATTTTTGTATTATAGTCCTGCTAATTTTCTTCAAATTAAAAAAGAAATTAGTCCATTATGACAAACGGGAGCTAAGATATTCATGATTTAAAAACTTAGGAAAGCTTACAATTTAGTATCTTAACCTTGTAGCTTGTAAGAAGCAACAAATATGTGTAAGTATGTGTGGGGTGTTTGGAGGATACCAATACATCTCGTTGCTGGTGACAACAAAATTACAAGCTACAAGGTTAATCAACACATACCTATTTATTATGGACATACAAATAAAAACATTATAGTTAATGTACCTTTATATAAAAAAAGACTTGTTTGACTTCTTGGCATTGCAAATAAGAATTTTGAAACTGAACGACTACATTTTTTAGGCACGCGTCGCCGCTGGCCACAGGACACTTCTCTAATGAAAGAAAATACGATTTGAGAGGTAAATATGTACATTTGTAGAACTCGTTCAATCGAAGGCACTAATGCTAGCCATCGCGTTTCAGAGTACCCCAACAATCTTTTATACTCAACATCTACTTCGTCGCAGAATAATTTTAGTTCTTCTACTCGAACTGTATAAATATAGAAATAACTAAAAAAAATTTTTAATAATCGACTCAATGTCGAGAGGCATAAGATCAGCTGCTATTCTTATTGCATTGTTGACAATATGAGCAGCGCAGCCTATGCTTATTACATTTTGAGCAAGCTTTGCGTTTATTTTCGCGAGAACATTTTTTGTTCCTTTGCGGTGAGCGCCACCAAAATTTGTGTTTGAATCATCAGCGCAGACAGCAACCAGTTTGGTTTCAATATTATAGATTTGGAGAGTTGTATAGATGTAGTCGGATATTAGCTCAGAAGTTTCTCCAGGCAAGGAAGAGAATTCTAGCAATTTAACTTGCACTCCCTCCAATTCATCAAAAAATCTTACAACTATGGGAAACATTTTTTTATCCCTGTGGTATACACAGCAACAAAGTCAGTTTTTAGTAGACAGTTTGTTAGTTTTTCGAGGACGTGTGGCATTAGAACATTTTAATTATTGCTTCCGATTTAGTTCTTGCACAAAAAAACTTGTTTTGAAAAGTGTTCGGATTACCTTTGATGTGCAGTCCATCGAACGAAAACTTTGATGATGGTTTATGGTATGAAAAGTAAAAACTGCTTCTGCCAAGGCTATATTTTTGTCAGAACAACCCATTTCGGCCGGCTTGAAAAAATGTACCAAATTGCTGCTTCCTGCAGTGGACTGTATTACCTTCTTATGCTTATCCGTATCCAAATGGCGTTTTATGTCATACCGGCCGCTAGTCATTGCGAAGTTGCTGCTGCAAATTGAGCAAAACACTGTGGATTCATTTATCTTTGTTTTTTTTATGAACGGAAAATCCGCTTCGATTTCTTTAGTAAACTTGCACACTCGTTTTTTGTCTGCCATAGGTAAACTATAAACGTTAAGAGTTAAAAAAAAAACATGATTTCAGGCACAACTAAGAACAACTTAACTTACTTTGTATATATTTTAAATAAAATAATAACAAAACTTTATGTGCACAACCTTCTTTCGGTAAACAATCTTTTTGAATTATAAATGCGAATTTGGTTCTACACAATCATCTGTCAACAAGAGACTATGAGTGCGTTCAGTCGTTATGTCATGCATATAATTTCGTAAAATGATGGTAGCGTCCAGTTGAATTATTATGGTAAAAAAAAAACGATTTTATACGACCGTGTGGTACATGTTTTGATTTTGTGGGACAATTTTCCTTGTGGGACATATCATGTAAATGTGGGACTGTCCCACGTAATGTGGTACGAATGGTCACTTTACCCTTGTGGCATTTAATCTGAAGTAAATACGTAGCCTCTTACGTATTTCACGATGGCGGCGTTTTCGAGTTGGCGACACTGGCGATGACGAAGAAAACTGCGTATATATGCCCCTTGCGGCATATATTTCACTTGCACATATGTATATATGTATCAAATGGCGACGCTGCAACGCACAAGTGACCACGTGCATACCTTCTATATATATATTTTTTATATATTTTTATAAAATTGTATATGCCCCTTGCGGCATATGTATAACGTGGCGACCACGAGGCTCCGTCTATATGTGCATTTACAAATTGTGTATACCCCTTGCGGTATTCAATTATACGTATATTATGTATGTACATATACGTATTAATAAGTGGAGACGTTGTAACGCACAGGCGACCACGAGGCTTGGGACAGAAAACTTCGTACACTTGGTATATATATGTATACAATTGTATATGCCCCTTGCGGCATATACTCGTATGTATTAAACGGTGACGTTGTAAAACACAGGCGATCACGAGGCTTGGGGAGCATAAAAATCTGGCTCGAATGGACCAAAAATGTCGGGGTCTTTTTTACGCCAACGCCACACTGAATCGGCTTCTGGAAACTTTTTTCTTTTTGTTGATGATGGGTGGTTACTGCTGATTAATAAAATAGTTCCGATTTGTTTTCACAGTAATCTTGCTCAATTAAAACTCAAGTCTCACAGGGTTTTGTTAAAAAAAAAAACTTTAATTATAAATTAACTTTGGAGTTTATTACAAATTACAAAATGCGACCGCGCAGGAGAGTAGGTTTTTTCTGTCTGACTTTTTCTTTTGCAATTGAATTTGACGTTTAATCAAAAAGATCTGTTTAATTTCATAAAATTTATGAACAGGCTATCATGGCGTTGGGTATGTTCAGTGAAAGTTAATTAAGAGAGCTGATTGAATAGGATAGTAGTTCAAATGTGTGAGATTAAGAATGAGTTTCTTAATTAACTTTAAGTTAGCAAATTGTTAATTAGTATTCTCAACTGAACATACTGTGAATGGTGTTCGCTATCGTGAGATGATAACGAACTTTTTATGGCCCAAATTGGAAGATATGGATGTGGACGATATGTGGTTTCACCAGGACGGTGCCACTTGCCACACAGCTAACGAAACGATGGCTCTTTTACGCGACAAATTCAATGGCCGTGTTATCTCACGTGGTGGCGATGTCAATTGGCCGCCAAGATCATGTGATTTGAAACCGTTTGACCTCTTTCTTTGGGGTTATTTGAAAGAAAAGGTGTACGTCGATAAGCCAGCAACAATTCAAGAGCTAAAGGATGAGATAATTCGGCACATTAACGGCATAGAACCTCGATTATGCCTCAGCGTCATCGAAAATTTGGACCATCGAATGGAAGTGTGCGCCGCCGAGGTCGCGGCGGCCATTTGGCCGATACATAATTGAACCATAATTGAATTGCGGTTAGCCATCAGACGAATAGGGGGAATAACATGTAGCATACGAAAACATGCACGTGCCGTAACTATTCGGGACTGGTGAAAATGTGATCATAGCCTCTCCAGGGCGGCCGCTAGAAACAAGCCTATTAAAAAGGTTTGGCTAATGATGGCTGGTTCCTCAGGTTGGCGACATGTTAATTCGCTGTCCCGTAAAACTAAAAGAATTACGAGACCGACAACAAGCCTCGGAAACGGACTGATCTCACGACGACAACCCACGCAACGAAAACGGAAAAACGATTTACGAATTTATTTTCTTATGGAACGTACGATCGCTCTATAGAGCTCGAGCTGCTCAGCAGCTAGCCAAAGCCCTGTCAAAATATAAATATTTTTTTTAAGATTAAGAATTTTATTTTTCAATTTGTTTTTTATACAATTTGACTTAAAACTAACTTATTACTAAATTAAATCATGTTGGCTCAACAATAGGGGCCCAACGTTCTTCATTTGGCTTTACATAATGCTATTTGCTTACAATATCATATTAATGCTTTCTTAATCTAATTCATGATTTATTTAATATTAACTAAATAATAATTTTTGATGAGTGGGCGTTTTATCCACTGTAGTATTGATTGTTGTTCTTCTCGTAAAAGGGTGCGTTGTCGTTATGGATGATGTCTTCAAATTGATCGTCAGTGATGGCTCGGGTGTATAGATACTTGTCACTAGGCTCTAGTTCATGCAGGAGAAGTTGTTGCACTTCTGTGTTGGGATGATCTTCCTGATGATTTAACCGGAGAGCTGCAGTAAATACTTGTCCAATGGTATTAACTTTGCTTCTTTATACAGATTCTTTGTTGGTATATATTTCTTCGTCAGTGGGTTACGGTACAGTCCAGTGCAAATGCGAAGCAATTTTCTTCATCTTTTTCATTGTTGTAGGTGAAATAGTAAACCAGATGGGAAAGGCGTAGGTCAGAACGGGTCGGATAAGTTGTTTGTACACAAGCAGCTTGGTTTTTACTTAGTCCATTTCGCCTCCTGAGAAGCGGATGGACCAAGTGCAGATAATAATTGGCTCTCTTCAACATCAAGTCTGTATGCCTTTTGAATTTGAATTTGTTGGAAAAGTTGATTCCCAAGTACTTCGTTAAAGATTTGACTGTCACTTCAGTGTTGTCTGGAAACGTTATCGAAAAACATGGTCGTTGCGAGTTCCAGGTTCCGCGTAAAAATATCTACAAAGCCACCTGGGTATCACCTGATGGAGTCACTCGTAACCAAATAGACCACGTGTTGATAGACCATCGCCACTACTCGAACTTGATGACGGTACGAACGTACCAAGGTGCCAATATCGACTCGGATCACTATCTTGTTGGTATGGTTTTCCGAGGGCGGATTGGCTTGCTAAGACGCATTGCATCAGCCGATCAGGTTCGAATCAACACGGCTGCCCTGCGCAATGAAAACACCAGTAACACCTTTGGTAATGCCTTAGGACTCGCCCTAGAATCACTTGATTTTGGGAGGGTAAGTCCTGGAGCCAGTATGCTGGGCGTAAATGAGAAGTGGACACGCCTCAAGAATACTGTCATTAGTACTGCCAACTCCATGTTAGGCAGCAGTCATAAAAACCGGAACGCCTGGTTTGATTATGAATGCAAGCTAGCGACTGAACGTAAGAATGTTGCGTACCGAGCAATGCAACAATCTCATAGAACGCGGACACGCGAAGAGGAATATAAAGAGCTCAGAAGAATAGAAAAACGGCTTCACAGACAAAAAAAATCAGCCTAGGAGAAGAACCTAATCTGTGAAATAGAAAATAGCTGAGAGCTAGTACCAGAAGACTGGCGAAAATGTATAATATGCCCCATACATAAGAAAGGAGATTTCACAATGTGCAGCAATTATTAAGACCGGATAACCCCATACGCTAAAACCGTCATCGGACAATATCAGAGTGTGGTTTCATTCCAGGCAAATCAACAACTTATCAGATCTTTACCCTTAGGCAGGCTATGGAGAAATGGCTAGAATTTAACATCCCAACATACCATCTGTTTATAGACTTTAAGGCCGCCTATGATAGCATAGCCAGGGTAGAACATTACAAAGCCGTGAGAGAATTCGGCATCCTAAATAAATTGACACGACTATGTAGGTTGACCATGACCAACGTAACAAGCCAAGTAAAAATAGCCGGATTGCTATCCAGACCAATCAACATCTTTAATGGACTCCGACAAGGGAACGGTTTGGCCTGCCTCCTCTTCAACCTGGCGTTGGAGAAAGCAATCCGTGACTCTGGCACGGCAACAAGAGGGACCATCGTCAACAGGTCCAGCCAGTTACTGGCTTACGCAGATGACATCGACATCATCGGAGGACCCGAACAAGCTGTACACAATTCTTTCATCCAGATCGAGCAGGCGGCACAAAATCTGGGGCTGCACATTAGTGAAGGTAAAACAAAGTGCATAGTGGCGTCGAATGCGAGAGGAACAGTTGGTCAAACAATCAAGGTAGCGGAGCACGAATTTGAAGTGGTGCAATCCTTTAAATACCTTGGGTCAATAGTACCAATATTATTATCATAATAAAAAGAAATGACAATAATATCCTAAATAATTTGTGTTTTATTAAAAATAAACATCGGCCCTTAAAATTTAACCACCCTTTATTTCATTTGGACAAATTTTTTTTAAATTGAAATAACTTCAGTTACATGCGATTTTATATATATTTGATATATGTATAATAATAATACATTCATAAATGTAAGAATTTAATGATTTTTTTTATAACATATACATACATATGTGTACCGTTTTTTTAGAAATACAATGCTTAAGTTTCCATTAAAAAGCCACATGCGACATGCCAATCCCAACATTCTACATGTAAAATATCACATCCTGTGGTTTTATAAGTACAAGTCTTAAGTATTTTAGTTAAAAGACTAAAATTAAGTTAATTAACTTACAGTTAATTAACTGCAGTTAAAAGACTTACTGACTAAAACCAAAACAAGGCCAGTACTGAAGACTTTTGAGTGACTAAAAAGACTTAAACCAGTTAAAAAGTACTGCAGTCAATTAACTTTTAGTCAATTAACTGCTTTTATTAACTGCACAGTACTAATATTAGTACTGACTGCGACTGCCTGGATTACAGTTAAAGTCTTTTTGTAAGTTAAAAGACTTAAGGAAATTAGTCTTTTTAGTCAATTAACTGCAGTACCGAAAAGACTGCATTTTTTTACATTCTACGCATAATGCGTACGGTCAACCTACGAATGAATTCTGTCTACTAATATTAGTTTTACTTAGTAAATAGTACGAATTTATTAGTAAATACTACGAATGCAAAAGATTAAAGTACGAAGTCATTCGTACGATAAATTAACGAATGTTATTAGTTAAATGTACACAATAATTCGTACAATGTACTCAAACAAATTGTTTACTTCTTGTTTACGAATGAAATTAGTGTATTAAACGAATAGATTGGTAGATTAGTAAAATTTTACGAATGCATTCGTAGATATACCACTGTACAAATACTTCGTACATCTTACGAATATTCGTACAATGCACGAATATTTTCTTTATGAATATTATTCGTAGCCATTTTACTAATAAATTTTTTGAGTGTAGCGACAAGCCCGCTTCGATTGATGTACTGGAAGTCAACATTGAAGCATTTATTCGTAACATGCGGTCTCCACTAGCGATGAATCCAGAGCATGCTTTAAAGCATGCGTTCATTATCGCAAGTAGAGACCGCCATCGCAGCTATATTTTCATCGCTTGCGATAGAAAGTATGCTCTCATCGCATACCATTCATCGCTTGCTTTATCGCAAGGAGAACTGTCATATTGTTCTGGCGTACCCAAATTTAATTTAACTGAGTTTGAGTTTTGCGTGCGAAGAAAGCTTTTGCTTGGGGTTTACGTTTTTCTTACAAAATTAAAAAAAAATCTGATTTGAAATTGTCCATAGAACTCATTTATATCCATTAAAATTATTCACTATACTAAAAAAGTATGCGATGAAATGCCCAGCCACAAAAATCTGACAGTTCTTCTGCTCTCTGCTTTCTGCTTTGGCTATTGCGATTGCGATGGATTTATCGCTAGTGGAGACGGCGTGTAAGATACCGGCCGAAATGTTAGAAAGAGTAGGTATGCCAAAATTGGACTACGTGGATGGACCATTTGAGGCCAACATTTGCATGAAATAATGTTCAAACATTAAATTATATACACCGTACTATCGATTCAAATAAAGACTTCATGCATTTTTCTGAATTTTATGTGTTTTTTGTTTAATTTCCGATAGCTCTTAAAAAAACTCGTTATATTACAAATACAAAAATTGATTAAATCGTAGAGAACGTTTACCAAAATATAGTTTCTTGTATTGAAAACAACTCAATTATTAGAAATGCAAAAACATGATATACAAAAATTTAACTGATTTTACAAAAAATCTTTTAAAAATCCGTAACATTTGGTTAAGAAAACTCAAAAAAATCTTTCATAAATATTTACACATGATTTAAATTTGAATAACGAAAAATTTTCAAAAGTAAAAGAATTTTATAATACACACTTAGATAATTCACTAACGACGTTTATACACAATCAAACTCAGCATGTAATCAACTTTCTCTAACATTCACTGCACCAATGAGTTAATGGCGCAAAATTTTAAACAGCTAAGTATTAAGATATTAGTATGACATTACTTAACAATTTGCCAACTTTTAAGTAGACTACTAACTCATTCGAAATTTTAAACGTTTTCTAACTAGTGTCTTTCTAAAGCAATTTTCTCCTTAGCAAATGCTTCTGAAAACATAAGTCATATGAAGTTAGCACGATACTATAAAAAATAAAATAGGTATTCGATTAAAATTTGGAAAATCGTTGTTTTAACCCAGTTCCATTCATCGTATTAATTCAACTTAAATTTGGCGCCAATGTCTTTAGAAACAATTTGAAAAGCAAAATGTCATTTGGTCCTGATAGAATTTCTAATTGCGTACTAAGAAAATGGCTAAATTCTCTTGACATTACTCTTACTTGTATATACATATAATAATTGCGTAAATAATGGATACTTTCCAACTGTATGGAAACAATCCAAAATAATGCATATAGCGAAAAAGTATAACGCTAAAAATATAAAAGATTTTCGACCAACTTAGGAAAACTATTTGAAAGAGTTATAGTAGAAACTCTCTATATTCTTTTTTGATGATTCAAATGTTATCCCAAATACACAGTTTAGCTTTTAATAATAAAATCATTTAAAATTTAAGACAACAAAATTGTTGCTCTGGATATTGATTTAGAGGCAGCGTTCGAATGTATTTACTTATATACTCTTAGGAGCAGTGGCGGCTGTACCTTAAGTGCGCTCGTGCGCTGAACCATACCAATTCAACAGATTTAAAAATTACAAAATATTACTGCATCTTTATTTTTAGATTCCCATATTAATATTTATTTTTTAAACATACAAGAACACAAACAAGTAAAATTTCCAATTATGACGAAACAATGTAAGCGCTTTGCTTTACTATTGACTTACTTTCCCTGCAAGTAAAAATTCTCGTGCGCTTCGGCGAGCGCACGAGGACTGCTAATATAACTTGTATGAGTTACAAGCAAGTATCCCTAACGCGTGAGACAAAAGATATTTCAGTGAAATGTATCGAGAAATTAGCCTGCTCTCGTGCGGTGCACGAGAATCGAAGATTCACTAGAGCAACCGATGTTTGACTAGAATGCGCTGCGCCTGCGAATATGTAATGTTGTTTCGCTCTATCCGTGACTGGTTAAATAGTGTAGGTTTGTAGGAGTTAGGTTAGTAATTGTTTTTTATTTTGGTTTTGGTTCGATTCTGTACTGTGTACAGTGTGTGGTGCGGGATAAAATTAACAGTGGTTAGGTATATTACAGTAATAAATCTTTTTAAAATAAAGTAACCTGAATCCACGATTTGCCGCATTTAAGTGAAAAAATAAAAAACATGATTCCTTGCTAAATGTAATAAGTGTGTCAGTTTTATACATGGTCGAAATTCTTCGAGCAATTATACAAAATAATAAAAAATCGACATATACATACATGTAAATTGTTGTTTTTTTGCGATTTCTAATCTTAATACCTACTTAGTGAGCAAGTAAAGTGCACCACTTGTTCAACAACCCACCAGCTGCCACTGCTTAGGAGTACACTGAAAATAAAATCTAGGTATATATGATAAAAAGCTAGGTTGATTTGACAAAAATTTTGTCAATATACGTCCAACAAAAAGTTTTATCAAATTGACAAAAATTATAGAATTTTGTTGAGGTAACAAAAAATATTTTGTTGTATCCACAAAATTATTTTGTTATGCTAACAGATAAATTTGTTGAAATAACAAAAATATTTTGTCAATATGACAAAATTTCGTAGAATTTGCAAAATTAATTTGTCATATTAACAATTCTTTTGTTGTATTAACAATTTTTTTGTTAGTGTTATTGTTTTTGATGTGTAAACATCTTTCCCGGCGGTAGAGTGAATCGAAAACGTGTGTAAAACTTATACGTCCCGTGTAACCCGTTACGGTTACACGTTACGGTTACACGTTACGGTTACACGTTACGGTTACACGTTACGGTTACACGTTACGGTTACACGTTTCGGTTACACGTTCCGTGTAGCAACCTACCTTACCGACGATTGCATTTAACACCCTGTTTACATTGTAAATAATGCGTACTTACGACATCGTGTTTACATTGGAGACTTTGAGTACTAAAATCTCGATTTTATTACTTTCCATTGCTGGCTAGAACTTAATTCAATCCCTCAACATTTCTTTACCTCTCGACCAATTAGGCCTATTCTGCCACATTTGTTATTCTGCTATAGATTTTCTGTTATGAATCATAAAAGATTTCCACCTTAAAAGATCTTTTATGATTGGTATTCAGAGGTTCGAACTTTTATAAAAGTCTGTTAGGCTAGTCGCGCACTGGCAACTGTGAATGAAATCAAATAGTTTAATCACCAGTTGAAAGAGAACCGCGCACTGGCAACTCTTTACTCATGCTCACACTCTTTTCTCTCTTGCGCTTATGGAAAACAGCTCAACTATTACGAATTAATTTTAGGCAATCGTTTAGTTTATGTCAAAACAAAAAGTTTTTAGTTGCTCGAATCGTGTTGCTTTAAGTGCGCGGTGTCCCATATAAGCCCATATGTTTCATTTTAGCAAATAAACAGTTGCGAAACTAAAAATTGAATGCGCGCGCCTGGCCATATGCTACTTCGAAAACGAGATCTGTTATAAAACTGAACTAAATCTGTTATGTGTGATTATGTAAAATATTTCATCTGACATAATTTAAATGGATGACGAACAAAAAAGTAAACTCTTAGGCTAGGCGCGCATATTCAATTTTTAGTTTCGAAACTGCTTGGTTCGAGCAACTAAAAAGTTTGTGTTTTGACACAAACTAAATGATTGCGTGCACATTCAATTTTTAGTTGCACAACTGTTTGGTTGCTTATAGAAAACAGACGAACTATTTAGTTGAATGTCCGCGTAGGTGCATATAATTATATGTTACACAGAATAGCGAACTCATTTTAGGCAATAGCTTAGTTTGTATCAAAACACAAACTTTTAGTTGCTCGAACCAAGCAGTTGCGAAACTAAAAATTGAATGTGTGCGCCTAGCCTAAGGCTATTTTGTGTAAAATAATAATTATATGCACCTGCGCGGACATTCAACTAAGTAGTTCATCTGTTTTCTATAAGCTACCAAACAGTTGTGCAACTAAAAATTGAATGTGCGCGCCTAGCCTTACACACTAAGGATATCCATACAATGGAACACGATTTTATCTCATTATGTTTCTGGGAATGCCAAGGCCATACTCTACTTATTTCTTTATATGATATGTGTTTTGATACATTTTCTTTCATTTGTCTCCTTTAAAGAACATTTGATAGACGAAAGACAAGATAAATATTCATTATTACTTGATGCACCTGTGTAGTGTGTACTTATTTAAATCTTTTATGATAAAAGTAACAGAAGTTTGTCTTTTATTCTTTTATGATTTTTAACAAAAATGCTATTCGTAAAAGATTTTTTCTATGTTCGTACGTTTGACAGTTCATAAAAGTTTTCTTAGCAGATTTTATAACAGATTTTAGCGTGCTGAATACCAAAATTAAAATTCATAGAAGATTTGTTGACAGTTCAAACATTTGTATGGAAATTCATAGCAGAATAACAGAATAGAAGAATAAAAGATCTCGCTGAATAGTCCTAAATATGTGAAAAAGACGAAACACAAATCAACTGGTGTAAAATTTCATAGCGGGTTCATTTAATGTCTTAAAAAATCCACTTACGTTATTGACGGACGATAACATTTTATTTTATGCTTGCAAAAAATGTATTTTCAGAGTTGAACTTTAAAAATCCAAAAAATGTTCTTCAGGGCAATCAGTTGACATCTGCAATGAAATATTCTCGATACGTCAAAATTTAATTTGTCCCTTATCTGTCATACCATATAATTATTTTAATTATCGAATTAGATATTCTTTATTATATTAAAATATACTTTTAGCATTCACTATATCAAAATATAGATGGTTCTCCATCTGTCAAGCCATGAACTGGATGACGACTACGACTTCAATGTATTAAAAAAATTAGTTTTGCCACTTATAATTCCATTACAAGGTGGGAATGATGTCAATCGGTCTGTAAATCTCTGACAGAGGGAGTAAGATAAAGTACAGAAACCTAAAAAAAAAGTTAAGGGATTTGTTTGATTTTGGTAAGGTGAACGCTCCATCTAGTGGTTTGTCAAAAAAAAAGTTTTGACTTTTTCGCTGCATGACAAGTATATTTGTTGGCGGCGCGGCGTTAAGCCAGGTATACATTGTTCAAATGCATGAAAAGCACGTATAAGTCTATTATTTCAGTGGCGAGAGAACGTTGCCCTTTGTGGTTTTTTTTCAGCAAAATTGTGTTTTTACGAATTTCTTTGAGATTTTTGTAATTTTATCCGAGTAATTTGTTTTATTTTGTCTGTCCATTTTATCATACAACTTTCGTTTGCTGTATTAATATTTTAGTCAGTGCTTATGCTGTGCTGTGTTCTCATCTCTTCAACGTACTATACGCAAATGAACCAATAAACACATGATCAATCATCAACCTTGCATATACAATATTTCTATGCAGTACGCTAGATTAAAAAGATTTTGATTTTTCTTCAAGCCTACATCCAATCTATATACGTGTGACTTTTTTACTAATACACTTACAATTGCTAAGAAAAATGCGAAGTTATCGTTCATTCTTCTTTGTGGTTTTCTTTTTTATATTTGGCGTTCGCTCAGTGCAATTCGCTTAACTGAGTAGAGTAAGGAGTGCGAAGAGATGACTCCTTTTCGCATGAACAAAGTTAACTTATATTAAAAATCGCTGTGTTTAAAAGAAGAGATGCACTCGAAAGGAAGCCAAAACAGAAACAGAGATTAAAATCAGATTCGTGTAAAAACAGTCTATTTTTTATCAGATAACATCTCTGTTTGAATATAGGGGTAAAAATAAAATGCTGTCACAAGCAACATCCCTGGTTAAACATAAGTCAAACAAACTTTACGTTACGTAGCGGAGTCCACTCACTCCTAACACACGAACTACTTCATCGAAGCATATTGTCGATAAGGTTTTTCTGTCGTGTGAAATGAATATTGTGTCGACATAGCAGTGCGAACCCTGGGAATCGAAGTAGTATGCCGACATGGCGTGTAAAAAGGACCGAACTAGTTCGTAGAAACAATTTTTTATGATGTTATTTGGTTTTAGTTGTTAAAATTTACAAATCGCCTGAAAAAGCAAGAATAAAATTCAATCTCCTTAAGCAAGAATTCAATAAAGCTCTGATCAACGCAAAAAAGTGGTTCTGGAGCATTAAAATTCAAATATGTTTCGGTCATTTTCACTTTTCATTTAAAATTTTACAACTCTACCATTTCACAGCTGATTTTGGCATGTACTTCTACGTCGGCGTATTGGTATGTAAATGCCCATACAAAAGCGAAGTACTTTGTCGATTAGGTTGATCGATGTGGCGTGTGTGAGGGGTATATTCTAAAGTCACAAACTAGTACGATTGCATTGTATGTTTATTGGGTACGTTCGATAACAAAAATTCGGCACTCGGACGAACGTTGATGTTTACACATCTTAACCGTGAGTCCTGGCACTCACACTTTTTTTTTTTATTATTATCCGTTTAACAAATTTTTTTTGTTAAATTAACAAAATTGTTTTGTTAAATTAACAAAATTGTTTTGTTAAACTAACAAAATTGTTTTGTGACATTAACAAAATATTTTGTTAAATTAACAAAAATTTCTTGTTATATTTTGTCAATTCAACAAAATATTTTGTCAATTTTACAAATTTCTTTTCTTGAATACACAAAAAAAATAAAATTAATTTGGTCAAAAAAGTTTTTTTTTTTGGGATTTAAGTCCACAAAAATTGGCGTTTCGTCCCTACGATCTCACATGCAACCATCTGTGAGGGCGTATGGACAATACGCAATTTTTGTTAAATTCAGTTAATCTTACATCGATTTTTTAACAAAAACCAAGTGTGAACTATATCATACACAAAAGAAATTTTTTGGTTTTCTTACAAAATAGTTTTATCTATCTGATAATATTATTTTATCAATATTACAAAATAATTGGGGAGAGTACGATAACTTGGCCGCCAAGATTTGATTACGGGTTTTTGTAGAAGGGTCAAAAATAAGCACTTTTTACTAGGGGAGGGGGGGTCTATCTCTCCCCGTTTAGGAGGTAGGGGCACTTTTAGAAAAATTGGTTTAAATTGAAAAAAAAAAATTAAAAAACAACGGCAACACCTACAATAAAGTACTATACTGCGTTTGAATGCCAGAAGATTGTTCTATAATCCTGCATTTAAATTAAATTACTCGAGTCAATGGTTTTTGAGAAATTCGCATTTAAAGTCCAAATTTTGATAAAAAAAACGTGAAAAAAAAGTTTAGACCGATTGTTTTCAAAATTGTGAAATGAAATTGTAAATTAGCTTATATGTGTTTCATGTATCTATCAGTTCTTAATCGAACACAAAAAACCGCATGGTTCTATGTCTTCTGGTTTTTGAGAAAACCTCCGTTTAGGAGGTAGGGGCACTTTTAGAAAAAATGGTTTAAATTGAAAAAAAAATATTAAAAAACAACGGCAAGACTTACAATAAAGTGCTATACTGCGTTTGAAAGCCAGAAGATGGTTCTATAATCCTGCATTTAAATTAAATTACTCATGTCAATGGTTTTTGAGAAATTCGCATTTAAAGTCCAAATTTTAATAAAATAACGTGAAACAAAAAGTTTAGACCGATTGTTTTCGAAATTGTGAAATGAAATTGTAAGTTAGCTTATATGTGTTCCATGTATCTATCAGTTTTTAATCGAACACAAAAAAACCGCATGGCTATGTCTTCTAGTTTTTGAGAAAATCGAAAATTACCAAAACTGCTTTTTTTGATTTTTGGTGGTGACGGTGATTCCATTTTAAGGATTAATGTTAATAAACATAATGAATCTTTGTTAGTTCAGTACCGCAATTCATTTTGCGTTACCCAGAATGCACCATGAGGAGGTAGAATTGCATCTGGGTCAGTTATTTTAACAGTTAGTCAGGAGTTAGTCAGTCATAGTTAGTTAAAAAAGGTCAAAATGTATTAAAAAGGTGTGTAAGTCTCGTCAATAAAGCCATCGTCCGTACTATAACTGTCGAGTTCGTTGAGTTACTCTTTTATGGTGGGAAGCCGAGGATGTTTTGGCGGTAAAACACTTTCTAAATTTTTGCTCTGAAGGGTGGGAGGATCGATGTCTTTTAACTGTAAACCCTCACATATATCACCATCGGTATAACAAGGGTAAACTTTTTTTACATCTGATAAAAACTCTATTATTTGCGAACCCTAGTCGTCCTTATATTTCCTTTCTAGGCAGTATTTTCGATAGAAAAATAGTGCCATGTGTTGGTGAACATGGTCGGAAGTTTGTTTTGGTTTTCAAGATCGTTTATTGTATTTTATATGTATTTATCGGACATTGAATAAACAGAATAAATTTGAATTTTTTTAAATACAGATTCTGTGAATGCAAAAGAAACTTTGCATGCACCCAACCTCGCACCTACCCAACCTCGCACCTACCCCAAATCCTATAGTGTGCCCAAGCAGGGGGGTTGCAGGGGGGCAGCATGCCCCCCCATACATATTTTACTGTTTATATATTGTAATGTTGGAAGCTAGCACTGATTTATTTATGTAAGAAAGCAAAAAATATCAAACATTTTGTAGGAAAGTAGTTTTAGTTATTTTCGATTTTCTCAAAAACCAGAAGACATAGAACCATGCGGTTTTTTGTGTTCGATTAAGAACTGATAGATACATGAAACACATGTAAGTTAATTTACAATTTCATTTCCCAAATTTGAAAACAATCGGTCTAAACTTTTTTTTTCACGTTATTTTATCAAAATTTGGACTTTAAATGCAAATTTCTCAAAAACCATTGACATGAGTAATTTAATTTAAATGCAGGATTATAGAACAATCTTCTGGCTTTCAAACGCAGTATAGCACTTTTTTGTAAGTGTTGCCGTGGTTTTTTAATATTTTTTTTTTCAATTTAAACCATTTTTTCTAAAAGTGCCCCTACCTCCTAAACGGAGGTTTTCTCAAAAACCAGAAGACATAGAACCATGCGGTTTTTTGTGTTCGATTAAAAATTGATAGATACATGAAACACATATAAGTTGATTTACAATTTCATTTCACAATTTTGAAAACAACCGGTCTAAACTTTTTTTTTCACGTTTTTTTTTTATCAAAATTTGGACTTTAAATGCGAATTTCTCAAAAACTATTGACTCGAGTAATTTAATTTAAATGCAGGATTATAGAACCATCCTCTGGCATTCAAACGCAGTATAGCACTTTATTGTAGGTGTTGCCGTTGTTTTTTAATATTTTTTTTTCAATTTAAACCATTTTTTCTAAAAGTGCCCCTACCTCCTAAACGGGGAGAGATAGACCCCCCCCCTCCCATAGTAAAAAGTGCTTATTTTTGACCCCTCTACAAAAATCCGTCATCAAATCTTGGCGGCCAAGTTATCGTACTCGTGCCAAATAATTCAACCCCAAAACAAAATATTTGTCATTTTAACAAAAATGTTTTCATTTTTTGTTAAATTGACAAAAAAAAATTAACAAAAACTTTGTGATATTGACAAACATTTACAAAACAGATTTTTTGTAGATACAACAAACATTTTGTTAACATCACAAAAAAGTTTGTCGATGTGACAAAAATCTCTGATTTATTTTGTTATATTAACAAAACTTGGTTTGTTAAACTGACAATATTATTTGTAGTGCATATTTTTTTAAACTGACAAAAAAATCATGCTGGATTATAAAAATTTTGTGAAATCAACAAAATCATTCTTTCGTATTGACAAAAATTTTATCATAACGATAAAATTGTTTTGTTAAAGGTCAACAAAACGTTTTTGTCAATATTACCTAGGAATTTATTTTCAGTGTAGCTCGGGCCGAAGTTATTTAATGTTTTCTTACATGATATGCCGTTTTGCACCTTTGATTCCATCTTGGACCACTGTTGTATGCAGACGATACAAAATAACTAGCTGCTGCTAGAAGGCCTATGCATTAGACAAAATAAAAAATGCCATGCCCGTATAAATCTCTGGTTTAAAATCTTGGGGCATGAAAATAAAAATTGAAAAATGCGGATTCATGTGTTTCAGAAACTCGTATGGCAAAGGACACCGAAAAGCTTTCAAAGAAAGTAAAAAACTTTGCTTGTGTATTGAAGTTCCTTTAAAAAACAGAAGGAAAATACCTTCGTAGTTATTATCAAAATAAACTAAGATTTAATAAACATGCGCGAAATGTATTAACTAAAGCAAAAAGTGTAACCGCCATCTTAAAAGATCCACTTTCATCAAAACATTTATTTCAAAATACATTGTTTCATTGTTTCGTTGGCTGTGTTGCAAGGGACTGCATCCTCTTTCAAGCACATATCGTCCAGGTCCATATCCTCAATTTCTGGACACAAAAAGTCCGTTATCATCTCGCGATAGCGAACACCATTCACGGTAACTGCTTGGCCGACCTCATTTTCGAAGAAGTACGGCCCGATGACGCCGGCCGCCAGCCCATAAACCGCACCAAACAGTCACTCTTTGTGGGTGCATCGGCTTTTCAAAAATCACTCGTGGATTCTCATTTGCCCAAATGCGGCAAATTCAGCTTGTTAACGAATCCACTGTGGTGAAAGTGTGCTTCGTGGCTGAAGATGATTTACTTTGTTAAGTCACCATTCACTTCTGTCTGTTCAACCAACCATTCGGCGTATTGACGACGCTTGAAATTATCAGTTAGCTTCAGCTCTTGAGTCAATTAAACCTTGTTAGCGTATCGGACCCAAGGTTAAATCATGTTGTGATTTGAGCTGTAAAGAGGTTATCAATGAAAAAGAGGTAAGCTTCCGGTGTTTTAGAGCCAACCCAACTGAGGAAAACCGGAAAAAGTTCAAACAAGCCAGAAAAGCTTGCAACGCTCATATTTGACGGACCCAATTTTTACATGACCAAACATCAAGGCAAAAAATACTGCAATGTCCCAAAGGCAGTAAGAATTTTTGGTCATTTATACAAAATATGAGGAATTCTTCCTCTTCCTCGGTTCCTACGCTTGTTTTCAATGACACTCCTTTCGTTAGCTCTAGTGAAAAAGCTAACTTGTTTGTAAGGCAGTTCGCCGCAAATTCTACCTTGCCGGTTAGTGTCATGACTCCCCCAATTCTTGAGCGCGTTAATGATTCTATGGGACAAATCTTTTTTCGTACTCGTACCGTGACAAGAGTCTTGAAGGATCTCAACATACATAAATCCGGTCCGGATGGTATCCCAGCTATTATTCTGAGGAGGTGTTCTTCCAAGCTAGCGAAACCCCTGCGTAAGCTTTTCCATCTATCCTATTCTTCTGGGCTCATTCCGAGTAGATGGAAAACAGCATTTGTTCAGCCGATTCCAAAAAAAGGCGACTCTTCTTCTCCCTCAAATTATCGACCGATCGCACTAACGTCCCTTCTTTCTAAGTTCATGGAAACGCTGATTAATTATCAGCTCAAGAAATATATTGAAGAACGAAAGCTTCTCAATGACCGGCAGTATAGCTTTCGTAGCAATAAGTCCACTGGTGATTTGATGGTTTATCTAACCGAAAAGTGGAACAAATCTTTACATTGTTTCGGAGAAAGTAAGATTATTGCTCTTGATATTTCAAAGGCATTTCATAAAGTCTGGCATCTTGCTCTTTTATCGAAAATGCGTGCTTTCGGCATCGACGAATCCCTACTTCTTTGGATTAGAAATTTTCTTTCGAACCGTTCAATACAAGTTGTACTAGACGGATTCAGGTCTGAAACCCACAATATAAATGCTGATGTGCGCCAGGGCTCCGTTTTGTCTCCAACACTCTTCCTCATTTTTATTAATGATCTCCTGTCTGTCACTTCTAATCCAATTAATTGTTTCGCTGACGATAGTACTCTTAGCTTTTCATATTCGTTTTCATACTCACATCCCTCCTCTTCGTTTGTGGAACTGCAACGACAAAATATGATAAGTTCATTAAATCACGACTTAAACAGCATTGTACAGTGGGGAATAAGAAACCGCGTCGAATTTAATGCTTCGAAAACTCAATGCTATCTTGTATTGTGATATACCCCCCTTGCCACTATCTATGAGTGGCAATTGCATTAACGAAACTGAACATCTCGATATTCTCGGTATGTGCATCACGAACCACCTCTTGTGGAACGATCACATACGCGATGTTGCCAAAAATGCCGCAAGATGATTGGGTTTTCTAAAACGGTGCAAGAAATTCTTCTCTCCTTCTGATCTGCCTACAATCTTTAAAACCTATATACGTCCAAAACTTGAGTATAACTCCCATCTATGGGCTGGTGCTCCAGTAACTTACTTAAGTCTCTTGGACAGTATTCAAAGAAGAGCTTTTAAAATGATTGGTGACAATAACATCATTGGCTCATTGACGACACTCCAACATCGTCGTAATGTTTCTTGCCTCACCCTTTTTAACCGTTATTTTAACGGACTTTGCTCTAGTGAAATAGCCAGTTACATTCCCCCCCTTAAACAATTTAACCGTAATACTCGCGCTTCTAGGAATGCCCATCAATTTACCCTCGAGCCCAACTTCGGTCGTACTGTGAAGTACAGAGATTCGTTTTTTAGGCGTACTACGCGAATGTGGAATTCCTTACCACGCTCTGTCTTTCCCAGTCATTGCAATGTTCAAGAATTCAAAACCAATGTTAACCGACACCTCCTTTCTAACCCTATGAGATGTTCAATTGTTGGGCACGACGACGAGTCGAGGTTGTCTGCTCTTCTGCCACACTATCGCGAACTATAGCAATGTTTTTCCGCAGAACGAACTGGGCGAGTATGCCCAGATGTTTTCACATTTCCTGCAGATCCGGCTTGCTGAAATTTGCGCACAATTCTACCAATTGTTGACATATTTGGTGAATTATGCTGACCAAAAAAATCACGAGGTGCACGAAATGCATTTCGATTTGAACCCCCATTTTCATAAAAGGCTTCAACAATATTAACGCGCTGCTCAATTGTTTACCTCTCTATGGTTGAATTTGTCAAACACTGAAAGAAAGAAATGTCAATTTGCGTGCAGCAATACTTCCTTGCGCTTGTCAAACACAAGAAGACCCACAGCTGATACATATACGCCCGGTGTTTGGAGAGGAAATTGATCCTTTGGTGACAAAAGATAGTTTTTTTGGTGGTGAAAATATGAACTTTCTTCCATATCCTTTTAGCGCCTTATCAACTCTATTCGTCACAACCTTGAAAAGAAAGCTTTTTTGTCTGGATTGCTTTCGTCCCTTTCCTGTGACAGCTGGGTTCCAAGTTCTTTGGTTTTTTGAATAGCCATTTGCCCACAGAACGTTGTAAACAAGACCCAACTCAGGCGTCAAATGGTTGATGGTCATTGTCGCATATTCTATGAGCGCTCTGAAATAGTGTTGAGATAACAGATCTTAAATTTGCCGGGTGGAGGTGGAAAGTAGAATGAAAGTAAATGTTTGTGTGTTTCTTTGCCTTATCACTTTTACACCCAAAAATGCAATGGAATTGTCTTTATCTTTTTCCATCGCGAACCTTATTTTTGGATGTTGTGAGTTTAGATGTTCCAAGAAACTCACAATAATGGATCTTTTTAGGATGCAAAACGTGTCATCCACATACCTCTACCACATTTTCTGCAAAATTGCTCAGGGCTTTTTCCTAAAAATACAATTCAAATTTTCGCATTTACGATTAAAATAAAACTGTCTTCTGTCATTTTTTTATTTACAATAATTAATTAATTTCTTAAGTCTAATGTTTTCTTTTAATCTGTGAGCACAAAAGGGACTCTTCTTCGTTACGTTGGTTAGATATGCATTTCGATTACAGAATTCGCAGAATTTTACTCCCGGTGAGCTAACTCCATCCATTGACCTTTCGCATCCGCTGTAAAACTGAATTATGAAATTCGCCGGATGAACTGCATACATTGTCGATTCCTAAAATTACCTTATCATTTATGAACTTTGCTATCGACGCTGTCAGTTATAGACATTTAGTCAATGGCCTAGGCTTTGATAATAGCATCGCTATCCATCAGTGAAATCAAGCATCGTTGTGCGTGGTTACTACTTTGATTGGAGACCGTTCAATACCAACCGGTGTGCATTCTTTTTTTTTTTTTAATTTCTGGCTATGTCCGGTTGCGTCTTCATCATTTCCACCATTTCTCTTAATTGTTTCCGATTGGTTGTCCGTTTTCTATTAAAATTTGTTAAACAAACACTTAAACATTCATTATTATAAGCTTTTGACTTAAATTTCTTTCCATTGTTTATTTTATAACTTAATAAAAACTATTATCGAAAAAGAAAAACCAGAAACCAAAACAACAAAAAATCGACAGATGGTAACACCAACTATTGCAGTTTGCAATATATGTACATATACCTAATTTAACTGACAGTAAAAGCCTACATAGAACTATTAACAACAACAAAGTAACTTATGCATACAAATCAAATAGAACACTGAGAAACCTTTTTACCAACAAAAAAACACCGATCGAAAAGGAACAACAACACAATGTCATATACCAGATTGGTTGCAATGGAAAAGAGGGGGAGAGTTGCGATCGAATATACATTGGGACAGCAAAAAGACAATTGGGAAAGAGAATTTCTGAACATAGAGCAAATGTAAAGAAAGGAAAGGAGACAACGGGGTTATCACAACACATGATTGAAAGTGGACACGCACCAGATTTTGACAACACCATAATACTTGACAAAGAAAAGAGAACAAACGCAAGATACACACTTGAAAGCTCACTAATACAACAAAACCTTTCAAGAACAATGAACACAATGGAAGACAGAGACAACACAATAGTGAGCTATGCCTTAGGGGACCGTTATAGCTCATCAGAAAAGTCCATCAGAAAAAATTTTGTCTTCCAAATTTGACCATATTACTCGAGCAACTCGATATTGAGTAAAATTTGAATGCAATTAGACGAATACTTGCTTGGACTAAATTTTACAAAAAGAATTACAACATCTTGTTGCTAAATTTACTCAGAAAATGGATTTAAATATTTTTTCTGATGGAATTAAATTTTTCTGAACAGCTGATTGCCAAAACTCAGAACATATTCCATTTTCTGAGTAAACTTGGCAACAAAAATTCACTTCAGATTCGTCTCGAAATTGGCAAGAATGTAAAATGATAGAAATTGTATGAAGTGCGAATGGATGGCGGATTTAGTAATACCAGATAAGTTGAACAGAATGTCGGTAGTGCAGGGATTGTTACCGACATTCGTTGAACTTTATTTCGTCGGATTCAGTAATAGCAAAAGTTTGGAAATTAATTAAAATTGTCACTTTAGCTCATTCGCCGAATTCTGTAATAGGGGTGATGATTTCTTTTCTACATTTGTATTACATACTGGCCTTAAATCTAACATGGGTTTTTTACTTGCGACTTATAGGTACTATAAGGCAAGTTATGCATTCGTAAAAAAAATCGAACTCGAGATTTTGATCAAAGTTCACATTACGATGTTAGCGAAGACTAAAAAAGTGGGTCTCGCAATTCTGTCTGTCTGTCGGTTCGACTACAGCCTAAACGGCTCAGTTGATTTTCTTCAAACTTAGTAGATTTATCATTTTTAATTTTCCCCCCCACACGTTTTTTTCTTTTTTTTTTTAAGACCAAAAATAACGGTACCTGCTATACAAATTTTTTTTCGAAAATTTGTAAATATTTTTTTTGTCAAAAACTGCTCGACAGATTTAAAAAAAAAAAGATACAAAAAAAATTATTTAGTTAAAGCTAAGTACTGGTTGAAAAAAATTTTCCGAAAAATGGTTATTGAGGGTACCCCCCAAAGAACCAGTTTTTTAGTTTTTGATTTTCTCAAACACGGTACAACGGATTTTGATAATTTTTTTTTGCTAAAGCTCCCCAAAAATTTAAATAGAATTGTGTATTCGAATTTTCAAAAAAAAATTTTTTGGATTTAAAAAAAAAAATTTTTTGGATTTAAAAAAAAAATCAAAATTTTTTTTTCAAAACTCAATATTTCGAAAATCTTAAACTAGTTTTTTTTTTTCAAACTTGATAAATAGAAGTTTCTAAACATAATCTATAAGATGTATGAAAAAAAAGTTGTATTTTACCCAAAAATAAAGGTACACACCATACAAATGTAAAAAAAATGACTTTCAAAAATCGTATTTTTCTCGAAAACGACGTCTAGAATTTTGATAACATTTTTTTTCTCAATTAATTTTAACGATCTTTAATTTAATAAAAAAAATTTGAAATTAAGATATTACAGCTTGTACCTACCATAGAACCACTTTTTTAAATTTCGAATTACTCATTATCGACATATGGGATTTTAATGAATTTTTTTTGTAGAGATGCCTCTAAAAAGTCTAGAAACCATTGAATTTCAAAACTTAAAAAAAAAACATTTTTTGAATTTTTGAAAAAAAAAATCTTTTTTTTTTTGGAAAATTCGATATTTCAAAAACGTCTCAATATTTTTTTTGGAAATTAAATTTTCATTCGTTAAGTAATAGAAACTTGAAGTAAGCATACCAACTTTTTTTCTTAAAAATCTTTTAAAAATTTTGTATACAAAAGCTTCTACACACTACAAGAACTTATGAATTTTGTTCTTTCATAAATTCATATTTACATAGCATTCTGTTTTTGTCTCTTACTACTAAAAGAACTAAAAATTAATTTTATCCTTATGAACAGTTTTCTCTAATATTATTCGTTTTTAAAATTCCTAGTCTATTGCATTGGAGCAAGTTCGTGCGACCCAGTCGTGCATTTTATTTCTTAAATGTATGATCTTTACTTCGGCTTGAGTAATGCTGACGGTCTTTGGCTGGTGTGGTGATGAAAAGGTGTGTTTATAAAAGTCCTTGTTGATTGTTGGTTGGTCTTTTGGTGTCTTCAACCTCTGTTGTGCTGCATTCCTGCAACATCATAGAAGTTCCCGCAGGTGTCGTCTCCAGCTATTCAAAATGCTGGGCCCATCATGGAGAGCCAGGTTGGTCGTCTGGCTGCGTTAAATGTAATTAAATTAATAAGAGTACTGCAATGGGTTCTGGTTTTTCTTAGCATCTTAGTGCAGTGGTTGCTCGTACAGCCTAATAAAGTGTTTTTTTTTTTAATTTTACTTTGCGATATACTGGGGCTTTGAAATTAACTAAAACGTAAAAACATAAATTTGCGTGGGTGCGCTGATTTAATTGTGTTAGTTAATTTATTACTCGGTTTCTGTTTATCGTAGGGGGTTGATTTTTTTTTTGCAATTGTAAGGAGTTACGAGTACAAGGACTTCAAGAATAAAATTTCATCGTTAGATGAGCTTTTTTCTTAATAATCACGAAAAGTGTTTTTCAAAAATTCATTCATAAATTTTTTAATTGCGACTTAAAGGTACTATAAGGCAAGTTATGCACTCGTAAAAAAAATCGAACTCGAGATTTTTATCAAAGTTGATATACGATCAAAGCAAAGATGAAGATAGTGGGTCTTGCAATTGTGTCTGTCTGTCGCATCACATTCATCACATGGCATTCTGTTTTGATCTCTAAGAGCAAGTTCGTTTGACCCAGTCGTGCATTTTATTTGTTTTAATTTATTTTTCTTATAACATAATAGCTATTATGAATAAGAGCATGTTTTATTTTTTTCTGTACGAGATACTAGACCAAAAAATGCCACAAAACTGATTTTTCCAACAACTTTGGTAAAAATAAAAAGCACTACTGGGTCGCACGAACTTGCTCTTAAATAATAGACTAGAAATTTTAAATATGAATGTTATTAAAAAAACTGGACATAGAATTTATTTTTGAAACTCTTTTAAAAGTAAGATATAAGAACAGAATTCGATGTGAATTATGAGCAAATACGAATTTATGCAAGAATAAAAATTAAAGCCGTTGTAGTGGTTTCGTAAAAAAATCTTTTATATAAAAATCGTCTTAAAAAATTTGTCTGAAAAAAATTTGGTATGTCAACTTTAAGTTTTTATCACTGTAGGAATAAAAATTAAATTAAAAAAAGTATTGATCTATTTTTGAGATATTGAATTTTTATCCCAATAGCGAGAAATTCAAAATTCGAAAAATGGTTTTGTGGTAGGTACAGTCATTAATATCTAAATTTCAATTTTTTTAATCAAATTATAGATCGTAAGACTTAATAGAAATAAGAAAAAAATTACCAAAATTCTAGATTCCGTTTTCGAGAAAAATACGATTTTTGAAAACCATTTTTTAACATTTGTATGGTAGGAACTGTTATTTTTAGAAAAAAGGAAATTATGTTTCCCACATCTTGTTAATTGTGCCTATAAAAAAACTTTTATCTGCCAAGTTTTAAAAAAATTGTGCATGGCGTTTTTTCAAAAAGAAATTTTGATTTTTTTTTTTTAAATCCAAAATTTTTGTTTTTTTTTTTCAAAACTTTAATATACAATACTATTTTTTTTGAGGAGCTTAAGCATAAAAAAAATGATAAAAATCAGTTGAACCGTTTTTGATGAAATCAAAAACTAAAAAAAAAATGTTTCGAAATATTTTTTTTAACCATTACCTAGCTTTTATTTAATAAAATTTTTTTGATTTTTTTTTAAATCTGTCGAGCCAGTTTTGCAAAAACAAATATTTTATAAAATCTCGAAAAGGCAGAGAGCCACATTTTTTGTGTTCTCTATCATCGTAATGTCAACTTTAATCATAATCATGTTTAACTTGCCGTATAGTACCTATAACTCCCAAGTAGTAAAGTTGTTAGGTGGTACAAATTTGGTTTTAAGCCTTTCACAGAATCCCCTATCGATTCATGAAAAGAAACAGACCATGCCTCTGCGCAAGGTCAAAGGAAGCTTTGACGGGACTATTGAATATTGGTTTTGAAAGTTTGCGAATTGAAATGACAAGGGAAAACAGTTTGGTGTAAATTATTCCATAATAGTGTTGTGCGACTAAAAGACGAATCTCTGTATTTAATAGTACTTTTAGGATTTGGCTCTAGGGTGTAGAACTGTGACCTCATATTGAATTGAACAACTCTCATTGAACTTAGCTGTTAACGAGTATATAGAATTTCTATTCAATTTATTTCAACATATTTTGTTTTTTGACAACAACCGCATTTCTTTGATAAAAGTATATTCTGCTTCGTTTCCACACTAAGAAAATGAATGTATTAAAAGATAAGGGGGCAGTTTCAAATTTTTTTCTTAAACTTTATCCTCTAAGATTTTCAGTTTTCTAAAAAAAGTTTGGTTACATTTACGGTATCATTTGTGAAGTATTCCAGCTTAAAAAATAGTTGCACCTATTTAATTTATCTGAATCTGAATAATTATTTATAATGTGTTTTTGCTTGGGCGAATAAACAAGTCTTTTTTATCCTTCTGAAATAAGGATAATTTTTGTCTTCGATTTGGGAATAAAATCAATCTTTTTTTATATCATCATAAATTAGTTTTTATTTTCGGGCTTAAATTAGTTTTTCATAAGACTGAAGTGATAGAAATGGTATTTTGTGTTGGGCTTTTTTTCTAAGGAGACTATATCTTATGTTCCTATGCCATTTTAAATTACAAAAAAACGACTTTTATATGTACACATATCGAAGTTTTACATTTGTGTAATGCTTTCCTTTGTAATTCAGAAACTATTTACATATCACAAACTCTTTAGTACATCGATTCCATTTTGGGAACTGACCTCAATTTTGGGTATGGGTATTTGTTAAATTTGAATAAAATGAAGTGGTTTGTTAGATTTCGACAAATTTTATCTTTTATTTGAAAGGATTTCGGCAATAACATTTTGTGTGAAATATAAAATGGAGTTGATGATCTGAAAGTGCAGGAATAGAAACATTAACAAAATTAATATAGTCTAAGTGAAAAAACAACAATCAAATCATTTTAACAGCAGTTCACGCCCTATAGATTAGACTGTATACAAATTATTCTTTATTTCCATGCATGGCCAACATTTAAGTTAAGTTACATAAGTTAAGAACATAGACCTGCTTTTGTTCTTGTCTGCTTGACATTTTACCATACTATGATATATATAGAATACAAAAGTTTTTTAATGCAATAATACACTTTTTAAGTTGTTACATACTTTATTATAGATAAATAAATTTAACCCTTTGTAAATATAATCATATATTTATGCACCTAACAATTCTGTAATTCCATCCCTCATCTGTTTTTTTTTTTGTAAAAAATTGTTTTATCGATATTTTTTGTACCATGCCATTCTACAATAATATTTTACTTTATCATCAGGCTTCGATCTTTTGGTGTCAAACCAATTTTGGACTATTCAGTTGAAGAAGATATTTCTCAGGAAGAGGCGGAAAAACGTGAAGTTGAGTAAGTTCAAAAAGTCATTATTTATTAACAAAAAATCAGATTAACAGTATATGTCAAGAAATTAAAATCATTTCTTTAAAACATTAAACAAACAGATAAAAATTAAATGCTTAAACATTTTAAGAGCATACAAATATAGAAGAATAATAAATATTTGTAATTGTGATATCGTCGTCGTTCTATGAAAACTCCCTAAGTCCATTTTTTGTGTTTTCAGATATTTCCAGGGGACTTTTTTTAGTGTTTAATGTAGGCGTATGTTATTGGTACTAAAATTAATTTAAATTAAATTTCACGCATACTCACGTCAAAATCAGCTAACACGTAATCAAAATAAATTTTTATTTTTTTTTGGAAACAAAATACAAATTTAATATATATATAACGGGTGATTTTTTTGAGGTTAGGATTTTCATGCATTAGTATTTGACAGATCACGCGGGATTTCAGACATGGTGTCAAAGAGAAAGATGCTCAGTATGCTTTGACATTTCATCATGAATAGACTTACTAACGAGCAACGCTTGCAAATCATTGAATTTTATTACCAAAATCAGTGTTCGGTTCGAAATGTGTTTCGCGCTTTACGTCCGATTTATGGTCTACATAATCGACCAAGTGAGCAAACAATTAATGCGATTGTGACCAAGTTTCGCACTCAGTTTACTTTATTGGACATTAAACCAACCACACGAATGCGTACAGTGCGTACAGAAGAGAATATTGCGTCTGTTTCTGAGAGTGTTGCTGAAGACCGTGAAATGTCGATTCGTCGCCGTTCGCAGCAATTGGGTTTGTGTTATTCGACCACATGGAAGATTTTACGCAAAGATCTTGGTGTAAAACCGTATAAAATACAGCTCGTGCAAGAACTGAAGCCGAACGATCTGCCACAACGTCGAATTTTCAGTGAATGGGCCCTAGAAAAGTTGGCAGAAAATCCGCTTTTTTATCGATAAATTTTGTTCAGCGATGAGGCTCATTTCTGGTTGAATGGCTACGTAAATAAGCAAAATTGCCGCATTTGGAGTGAAGAGCAACCAGAAGCCGTTCAAGAACTGCCCATGCATCCCGAAAAATGCACTGTTTGGTGTGGTTTGTACGCTGGTGGAATCATTGGACCGTATTTTTTCAAAGATGCTGTTGGACGCAACGTTACGGTGAATGGCGATCGCTATCGTTCAATGCTAACAAACTTTTTGTTGCCAAAAATGGAAGAACTGAACTTGGTTGACATGTGGTTTCAACAAGATGGCGCTACATGCCACACAGCTCGCGATTCTATGGCCATTTTGAGGGAAAACTTCGGAGAACAATTCATCTCAAGGAATGGACCGGTAAGTTGGCCACCAAGATCATGCGATTTGACGCCTTTAGACTATTTTTTGTGGGGCTACGTCAAGTCTAAAGTCTACACAAATAAGCCAGCAACTATTCCAGCTTCGGAAGACAACATTTCCGAAGAAATTCGGGCTATTCCGGCCGAAATGCTCGAAAAAGTTACCCAAAATTGGACTTTCCGAATGGACCACCTAAGACGCAGCCGCGGTCAACATTTAAATGAAATTATCTTCAAAAAGTAAATGTCATGGACCAATCTAACGTTTCAAATAAAGAATCGATGAGATTTTGCAAATTTTATGCGTTTTTTTTTTTAAAAAGTTCTCAAGCTCTTAAAAAATCACCCGTTAGAATCAAAACATGTAAGAGTTTCTTCTTTTTACAAATAAGATTTATTTATTTAATATTTCAATCTCATTATTAACTAAACCAAGTAATTGGAAACGAAAATAAAAACTTAAATACCTACAAATAACAAATTCACTTTTGAATAAATTTAGGGATGTTTTATAATAATCATTTTATTTCCATATAAAAGATTTTTCTTTGCTTGACATATGTACATATATCTTCATTTATTTAAGATAATTTATATTTGAAAAAAAAAATGTCAAAATCGGTAATTCAGTCTTAACGGTCTTAAAGATGATAAATTTAGATGATTGACAGGATTTCTGTAAAATATTAAACAAAATTACATTTTTAATGACATGCAATTAGACGAATTCAAATAAGGAAGTTTGAAGATACTGGCAAAATGTCAGAAAAAAGTCGGCAAGATTATTAATATTATATTATTTATTCTTTCTTCATCAAACAGAGCTTTTAAATCTCTTATAGACTACTTAATAGTATTCATAAAATACATGCATAAATATTATCCACAAAAGTACAAATAAGATAACAATTTTTTTTTTTTGAACAATCTCTGCTTAGGAACATATTAAATTTAAGAACCCTACACACAGAGTTTGCCTGCTTTAAACACCGCGTTAATGGCTTATTATTACCGTAATGTTTAAGGGACATAAAAAAGACAGTTAAGATTAAATGCCCGAATGACCAGAAAAAGACTTGTAAAGAAAATGAGTTATAGTCTCGTTCTACTCATAGAGATGGAAGGAAGTCAATCCAGACTCCAGAAGATGACATCACTTCCTCTCGCTACATAACTAAATGAATCAATAAATTATAGTTTTAAGAATTAATTCAAGTTGTACTCTAGTTTAAAGAAGAAAAAAAGAAAAAAAATTAAAAAAAGTAACATTATAAAGGAGAAAGTAAAATTAGTAAAGTGTCCTTAAAAAACAAATCAACAATTCAACAAATTAGGATTAGGAACCATCAAATCATCTGTTGCAGCTTAGAAGAAAGAAACTTGCATTAAATCTTAAAACGGCAAACATTTAAGTAGATGAAATGGTAACTAGGCTTATTGACGCAACCAATTGATGAAAACATCAACTGCAATGAATCTATAGATTTAATAAAATCCTTACCAGAAATTCAGGCGGATATGTAAGGTGGCTCACAATTCAATAACTCTATATACAAAAGAGCCACGAATAATTTGCCCCATTAACTATTCTTAGGAAGAAGATTACTCATATTAGGGCAAGGATTTCTATTTTAAAACATATTTTCTTTATAAACATAGAAGAAAACAAATAAATGCTAGATTTTCGAATCAGCAAATTTCGTTAAAATAAAATCGCTAGAGCATATTTTTGCATAATTTACTATAAATTTATATAAATGCATTTTTGGGTTTAATGGACATATTTTTTTACTGAATATTTTCGAAATATTCAAAAGACTTAAAAATTTAAATACTTACTTACTTACTTTAACATTTTCAATTCAGGTTGGCAGCACTGAACACAATTCCATGTCATGTTTTTTTTCTCGTGCTCTTATAATATAAGAAAAGAATAAGGAATAAGAAACTGTACACTTCAAACAGTAATCAATGAGTTGGATGATTTTGAAAATTAAAAATAAAACTATGGTATAGGTGAATGTTATTGTTATGTCGACAGTTCGCTAAATAGAGATGCCTTACCTCTGGTGGGGGGCTTGTCGCTTGTCGGGGTGCTATTTTGTAGATGGGGGCATGTTGATTGTGTTGTTTTGTTTGTGGTTCTATTTGGTAGTTCGAATTATGCTGCGCGTGGTGTTAGGTGTGTTTTGTTGAGCGCTCTAATGTTCACATTAAGAACTGTTCAAGAAAACGATCTGGCCTTCCAGTTACATAATGTTGCACAACCTGCTTGGTTTGTTGGTCAAAAAAATATTGTTGCGAACAGAGCTTTATACTCCTACAGCGCCATCTGTTGAAAAATTGCATATCTACTTTATGGAAGAAACAAAAAGCTCTTTTCCAATGTCAAATGTATTTCCCCTTATTCCAACCATCTAGAACATTCCAAGACGAGAACCTTCGAGAACAACTAATTTGAGTATATAAGGGAGTGTTCACGGTGAACGGAACACAGTTGATTTTTGATTATGAAAGTGTGCAAAAGTGTGATTTAAATTTGAATAAAAGTATTTGAATTGATTATAAATTGAGATTTATTGTTTGAATTGGAAAGTGTAAATAAAGAAGAAATACTAAAAAGAGTAAAGTTTTATTAAAATAAAAAAAATATTACATTGGTGTCAGCAGTGCGATAAAACTTATTGTGCAGTGAAGTGTGCGAAAAAAAAAGAAAAAAAAAATAATGAGCAAGTTACTGAAAGAGCTCAACTGTAATGAGCTGAAAAGTAAATTAGGCAAGCGAGAACTTTCTAGAGCCGGATCGAAAAATGAGCTTGTTCTGCGTTTGGCCGAATATTTGAAATGACAAAATGAAGACACGGACATTTTCGTCTTTGAAGCTGACGCTGAGGAAGTAGACGTGAGTAAAAATGTAGATGTTTCCAATATGATTAGTCTTCTGCTTCAACAACAAACGAATGTTGTCGAACGTCTCGAAGAGTAACGAAATGAACAAATGAAAGAACGAAATGAACAAAAGAAAGGACAGAAGAATGTTCTCGAACGTCTCGAAGAGCAACGAAATGTACAGAAAAATGAACAAAAGAATGTTTTCGAACGTCTCGAAGAGCAACGAAATGAACAAAACGAACGTTTCGATGAACAGAAAAACGAACAAAAGAATATTCTCGAACGCCTGGAGAAACAAAAAGACCTTCTCGAAGAGCAGAGAAACATGCTAGAAGGCAAGCTTGTTAACATGGCGAATAATGTATCTGCACTTGATGAACGTATTTCATTGCTAGAGAATCAAGCCGACAACAAAATGGGGACGTTTTCAAAAGAGTTAGATGAACGTGTTTCATTGCTAGTCGACAACAAAATGGAACGTTTTCAAAAGAGTAAGACCGTATTCGAAACATAAAGATTCGGGAAAGTTCTGGAGAAACTTTGAGAAAAAAGGAGATGCAACCTCCTACCTTTGATGGACAAACTTCTTGGCCAATATACAAGAAGCAATTTGAGGCAGCTTCCACAACAAATGGCTGGGATGATGCTGACAAGTATATAGCCTTAACCCTTGCTCTTAGAGGAGCAGCTGCTGAGTTATTGCAAAGCATACCAGCAGATAAGAGCGGCGACTTTTATTTCTTGGTTGAGGCTATAGACAAACGCTTTGGCAATAGCCATATGAAGGAAGTCTTCAAAGTACAACTCAATTCCAGAGTTCAGAAGAGGGGCGAAACGCTACAACAGCTCCAAGCGGACATTGAAAGGCTTGTTCATCTTGCATATCCACATGTTGAAGAGGAAATCTGTAACCAGTTTGCAGTTGAGGCATTTGTTCGCGCAATTTCCGACATACATCTTCAAAGGGCCGTGCGAACTGCTGGAAAACGAACCCCTTCTGAAACATTAGCGTTTGCCTTGACAATGGAAGCAGCAGAGCAATCATAAATCTTGAAGGTAGGAGCACATTGAAAAATCAAATCGATTTAGTTGATGAAACTTTTGCAGAAATAAATTCTGTTCAAGGCCCTATTGGTGCAATTATATTGAAAAGAAAATTAAGACGGTTTTTGAAAAAAACGAAGGCTATTCTACAATGAAAAGTATAATTAATGTATTAAGTCTGAGCAACAATAACGAAAGCTGTATAATCTTACATCAGATGAAATTTGTTGTTTGAAAAACGCTCCACTTACATCCGTTGACGTAAAACTTTCTTTTTCTATGTACAAAAGTTTTCTAAGGCCAAATGGCAAAGTTTTTTTTTTTTTTTTCTTTTTTAATTTAAACAAAGTTTCCTTATTTATGTGAACAAAACATGAAAATAGTATGTAAATTTAGGTCACATTTTTTCGTTTTCGAAAGAGATGTATTGTTAATGTTTTAATAATTAATTGTTTTTTTTCTTTTTTGGTATCTTTATTTTTGTGAAATAAAAGACTGAATTCAAGCCTAAATAATTAAAAGCTGAATAAAAATTCTTTTTTCTTTGTTTCTTTTTATGGGAAAAATAAGATAAAATATGTGCATATAGTCCTTTTTTAGTGCATGTTTTTAATTTTTAAGGGCATATTTTAAGCGCATATTTTCGATTTTTGAGTGAATGAGAATCCCAGTACATAAGGAACTATAAAATACACTGAATGACAATGATGATGATTTACTGCATCCTATTAGAGATTCAGATTTAATTCTAATTGTAACAAAAACATAAAGAAGAGGTTTACATGAAATAGGAACAGCTCTAAAATCGATTTCAGGTTCACCTGATCATAATGATCTAATTCTAATTAATAATTAATTATGTGAACGTAAGTATCTAACAATAAACAGTTCGTCACAAATTCAGAAATTTTTTGCGCAATAAAGAAACTATCACAAAGCATAAAATGATGTACATATACTGCCGCTCATCTGAATAGGTTCACTGTTTTTCGTAACTTACTGTAAGACTCTCTGCATATATATGGCAATGACACGTCTGTGTTATGTATGTAATGAAAGACCATTATTATGCCCTTAGTTTGGGAGAAAAAATTTTCTCTTTAAGCTTACCGTTTTTCTCACACGCTAGCTAAACTTAATTCATTAAGAAAAACTAACGTTTTTTTGGCTCATCTGAATAGGTTCGAAAGCAAAAAAATCATTTTTAATTGATGTGCGCGGGTGATGTGTACTGAAACCTAAGTTTTCTGGTAAATCGAATTGTTTTAAACCATTTAACAAGAAAAATGGGTCGCGGAAAATTTTTAAACGCGAAGAAAAAGGCAAAATAAAAGCATTTCGTGAATTAGGGCTAAGCCAAAGAAAAATCGTAAAAAAATTGAAAGAAGCCAAAATTTAATGGGTAAATATTAGCGGAACATCGAAAACTACGGGAAAAATATGAAAGTTGGAACTTAAAAGGCCAAATCAATGACCAATAGCCCCACAATCATAACAGCTGCTTCTAATTCGCATGATTCCGCGTCAAAAATTAGACTCAAAACTGGTGTTAAGTGTAGTTTGTCGACGGTGAAACGCGGTATTAAAAGTACTTAACATTTAAAAAGGCAAAAAATACCGAAAAAAACACATTTGAACGAAAAACGAAAAGAAAAAATACATGTCGTAGAAATCGGAGTGGAGGCGAGTTATATTTTCAGATGAAAAAAATACAACTTAGAGGGTCCAGATGGCTACAACTATTACTTTCATAACCTTCGTAAAGAAGAACATTATATAAACCGTCTGCATAGCTGTGAAGGCAGTGTCATAGTGTGGGGAGCAATTTCATATTATCGAACGTTTGAGCTGCAATTTCTTACATCGCGAATGAATGTCAATGTGTACAAAGGTGTGCTGGAAAAGGTCTTTGCACAAATCTCTGACCTTTTAGGACCAATACCATTGTCATTCCAGCATCATAATGCCCCCATCCATACAGTGAGGTAGGTAAAACAATGGATCGAGAAGCAAAATGTAGAGGTGTTGGTATGGCCTCCATACTCACCAGTGGCGTGGCGTCCATATAACACGATTCCTATCGTCTTCCCTTTAAGAAAATCCACATATAACACAATCTAACAAATAAACATCGAATAAGTTTTCCATTCTGCTTCTCGTTTGTATCTTATACTTTATCCGAACACATTCCACAATCCACAACCAACATTAACCAAGAGAGTCACAAAAATACTCTGACATAAACTTTTCAATCACCGTCTTATTTATTTGTTTTATATCCCTTTCTTCCCCAAGCATTGTGTTTCGGATCCTCTTTGTTCAACATCCGCAAAAAATAAGACGGTACATTCCGTCTTATAAAATTTTCGATGTATACCATTAGGAGTTGGAATTATTTGTATTTTATTCTCCCTTTAGCAATTAGCATTGCATTTCAGTAGGAAGATAATACATTGCAGGAGTTCATGTGCTCGCCTTTTTTCAACCTTGTGTGAGAAATAAGACGGTGTTCTTCGACTTATTTGTTTTTTTTTTTTCTTTAATACATACAAATGTCATATATGTAAATATAAATATGGCATGTGGGTATTGTTGATTCTTGATTTTGAATTTGATGTTGATTTGCATGCTAAGCTAATGTAAAATGCTTTCATTTTTCTCTCTCGTGATAGTTTATAATATACACGATTGATATTTTTGCAAATTTACTGTGATAATGTTGAATTATGAAATAAATCATGGTAGAATATATGGCAATTTGTCAGCAGTGTAAATTTAGCATATCGCTGAAGAACACTTCTGGTCAAATAAAATGCATTTGTTTTTTTTTTAATAGGAATTTAAATTTGGATTTAACTGGCATTCAATAAAAGACTGTGTTGCACAGGTTCAATAACTTCAAATAAATTGAAAAGCCAATTTGAACTTAATTAAAAATAGTGAAAAGTTAGATGTTAAAGTGAAGATTTAATTCCTTTTATTATCCACTATATTGATAAAAAAAATTGGCTTCTTAATTTAAGTGCAGTTCTAGATTTTGTCTTGGAAATGTCTTTGATAAATGTAGATTGCTGTTTAACAGATTACCTATCGGAGAAACCAAATAATTTTAGTAAGGATAGTTGATAGTTTATATTTTATCCTTTTTTCCTTTACACACCAGGGATTTCGATTCCAGATCGAAATTTTTTGTTTAGTGTGCGTGTTTCATGAATACATGTAAATCCCTCCTGATACATAGTATCGCGGCTGTTATTAAATCTGAAATTAAAACAGAAATCATAGAAGCCCGGTTCGTGTCGATTATGATCGACGAAACATCAGATTTAAGTCATAGGGGACAACTGAGTGCCATTATTTCGGTTCTTGTCAGAGAATGGAATACAAGAAAGATATCTTGTATTTTTTGACGTTAGGGCGAGTCTTAATGCAGATGAGTTGTGTTCTTGACACATATATGATTGCAAGGAAAAATTAATCGAAAATTCCTAGGAAGGTGCCGCAGTTATGTCCGACGAAAGGGATGGTGTCTAAAAGGCGGTCCTTTTTTATTAGGTTTCAAGCTCATTGTTGATTGAAATATTAATGTCTTGAAGTATAAAAAATATAGCTACACATTTTTTGCTAAGTCAATGTGGAATGCATTTGTAGATACCATATCCCTACTAGAAATGTTGTTTTTAAGGTTGTAAGATTTTTTCATTTTTACAGGTGACAAAATTTTATAACGTCTTCCCATTTAAAATTATTCACGCCACGCCACTGATACTCACCTGACCTTAACATAATTGAAAATGTTTGGGGACTTCTTTCCCGTAATGTATATGAGTCGGGGAGACAATATGAAGACAAGTTTTTCTTAATGAATTAATTTAAGCTAGCGTGTGAGAATAACGGTAAGCTTAAAGAGAAAATTTTTTCTCCCAAACTAAGGGCAAAATAATGCTCTTTCATTACATACATAACACAGACTTGTCATTGCCATATATGTATATGCAGAGAGTCTTACAGTAAGTTACGAAAAACAGTGAACCTATTCAGATGAGCGGCAGTGTACAATTGAAAATAACTTTAGAAATAAATAAATTAATGTTGGTAGAACTACAAAATATAGTACAAGCAATAGCTTTAGCTGAAACAGTATCTTAAAAAACCTTAGTTATATTAAATCTCCATTACATAAAAGACGTGTGTATCAAATTATGAACATGGTTAAATAATTATAATGGGAACACGTAGTGGAAGACACAACGTAAAGTGGTACCCAATCAGTTTTCAAAATAATACAACTATAGATGGCGTAAAAATCGAGAACTCAACAGCTGTGATACAAAATAACATAGACATATACGATAGATAAATAAGAAGTACATAAATATTTCGAGCTATCTAATAAATAACTTCAATTTGAAAACGAATTTAATTTAATTAAACCGAATAGAGAACTCACAGAAGAATTTGGTTGTTCCTCTTAAAAGTCCATTTACTAAATGACAGTCCAATACAAAAGATATCCAATCATGTCAAAATCAATCAAACATACGAGTACATATACATATGGGCTTATCCCGGTCAATTTAAACTTCTTGAGTTTGAAAACAAAATTAAAGCACGACTGTAAATTTGAAGTTTTCTTGTATTGCTTGTTGAAAAGTATAATCATGAAAAATGAATTTAAAATAATTTTTTTTCATTCTCGCAAGTATTTGTAATAATTTGATTTTTAATCTTTACAGCCTCTTTTTTCAAACTTATTTGTTCAACACTTTTACCATTTTTTTTATAGTTTCTACAGTTTAAATTACGCTCATTGTAAAGGTATAATCAAAGAATACTTTGGTGTGCTAGTAAAAAATTTGGCTTTTTTAAAACAGTTAGGTTTTTTACGTTCGTTTTGTTAACTTCATAAAATTTTTACATAATGAAGCATGCATTGAAACCAAAGTTTTATTTACTCTAGATAGCTTAAATAATGATGCAAACCATAAAAATATGCCCCATAATCAATGTTGAAAAAAATAAACACGAACATTTGTGACGAGTAAAGATTTACGAAAAATCACGCATGGTAGTTTTTTTCTAAAATATATATCATATAGGATTATTTATAAGGAAGGCACGCACTGAAAATGAATGATTTCAACTAATTTTTACCTTCATTTATCTGAAAAAAAAAAAAAACAAAATTTTACTGAGTAATCTTATGTTGAACATTATTTTTGCAATAATACAAACGTTAATTATCTACGCACCCAGCCATAAGTCTCAATATTCGATGATTTTTTCGATTTGAAACACTTTCGCACTATCTCGACGGTTCATTTTATATATTGAATAATTAAAACTCAATGATATAAGTATATAATATTATAAATTTCAAAACCTGAATATTTAATAATAATGTCTATATATTTCGACGCATGGCAAAAGTTAAAATTTGAACGGATAAGCCCATATACTGGATGACTGGAAAAAGATTCATTAAAAAAGTGAGGTATAGTTACGTAGTACCTTTGTATAACCTATAGTATTATCATGGAGCGTGATTTCGTATTGCGAACGCTAGCCTGGTGGTGGCGCAAAAGTTAGCGCACGCTTTTACAGTGGAGAGTAGGATAACATACAAAACAAGCAGTAAAAAAGAGAATATTTTATTATTAAATTTAGCAAAGACAAATCTAGCAATTGCAGTCCCTAGCCTTGAGATGTCGACACAATCTTTCGTGTTCTTGATAATACTATAAGTTTTATATACAAAGGTAGTATACATAAAGATCGAAGAAATCCAATTATGGATGAAACCGATATTCCAGGGTTCCAGACTCCAAACTGCAGAATAGATACAGAACCATAATGAATCGATAAGTTAATTTTAAGAATCAGCTCAAGTTGCACTCTAGATGTAGTATACGATCAAAATGATCTAACTATTGGTACTTAACGGTCTTCGGTGATTCCCTTGAGGGGAAACTGAAAATTTTTTTTAGCTCTAAAACTAACGGTACCCCCATACACCCGCAATGCATAATCTTATTTATCTCCAAAATGGCTCTAACGATTTTGAAATAGAGTGTGATATTATAGACTACATTTTGGTCAAACAAAATTTTAGGACAAAATGTTATTAACGGTACCTGTTATAGAACGGTTTTTTTTTTTATTTTCAACTTCCTCATCAACGGCTCTAACGATTTTAACAAAAACTTTTGTGCAGAAGCTGCTTTGCATTTAAAAAAATAAAGTGTAAAAATTTTTTTCGAAAAAATTGTTTTTGAATTATTAAAAAAAAATAATACAAATTTTTATTTGAAATATCAATATCACGATTAAATTTTTAAACTACGTTTTAAAATGTATTTTTTCAAATACTAACAATTTGCATTTTGATTTTTCTTATAAAAATTTTAAGGAAAATTTAGTACACAAAAAACATGTTTCAGTGTGTCTGTATGTCTGTACCTCTTCCTACAGCCTAAGTTACTGGATGCATTTTCTTCAATCTCGATAGTTAAGGGTCTTCGGTGGATTCCTAGAGGGTAAATTGCCTCCTTAAATTTAAAATAATATTGTATATAAAATTATTCGAAAAAATATTTTGTTGGGATTTTAAAAAAAAAATTCAAGTATTTTTTTTTTGAAAAATCAATGGCGCAAACTTTTAAACAGCCTATTATTAAGGCTACTACTTAACTTTATAGTAGTTTACTAACTCATTCCTAATTTTAAACATTTTCTAACTAGTATTGTATTGAAAGAATTTTCTTAATAAATTGCCTGTGAATACCTAAAACAATGACATTTCGTGTAAAAGAGTAAGTACACGAACCTTTTTTGGTGTTTGCAAATTTCAAAGAGTCATATAAAGCTAGCACGATACTAAAAAAATAAAGTAGGTATTCGATGATAAAAGGGTAGAGAAAATATGATGCTTAAAATTTGCAAATTCGTTGTTTTAACCTAGTATCATACTAAAACAGCTTTATAGCATCGTACTAATTCAATTAAAATTTTGCGCCATTATCTTTAAAACGTATAAACGATTATTTTTTGAAATTATTTCCTAAAATCTATGCTGCTAAATGCTTAAAATTGGCATCCTAAGTTTTGTTCTTGAAAAATTTTAAAGAAATTTGTTATATGTATAAAAATTACTTTAATAATAAAACGATTTTTAGACTTTGTTTGCATAAATTCATATTGGGACTTGGGACGGCAATTCCATGAATTTGAACATTTTTATCTCATTTAAATAACAAAATGTATTTTAAATTCCAAAGTACTTTTACATCGTGCGATCCAGTCGTGCATTTTATTAAAACATACTTGATGTAAGTATAAAAATTTAATAATTCTATATATAAAACAAAGTTGGGTTTGTTCAAACACTCATAACTCGACGACTGCTGGACCGATTTTCATGGTTTTAGATAGCAGAATAACTATTAAAAACAATTGAAAATTGACGAAAAAATAAAATAAAAAATCATTATCCTTTTGAAATTGCGTTCAAACAAATATGATATCCTGTCTCGGTCTTGAGATATCCAGTTTCTAGCATGTTTTTGATTGATTTTGTTTGGGTTTATATGAAGGGTCCAGGGGAAAAACGGCACAAGTCCATTTTTTGTCAAAATTAAACTAATGATGGCATCTTGTAAATTTTTGTGAGTACTTTATGATGTTCTATACTCTTTAAAAAAAACAATGTTATTCTACCTAAAAAAACATTTTCAAAAAAGCCATGCTGCAGAAGAACAGCCTATGTCCATAACGTTGTATGGAAGAATGGCACATGTCCATCCTTAGTGGACTTGGGTCATTATTCCGTAACATCTCCGACTTAAATCATTTGCTTTTTAAGTGCAGTGATGTTACGAAAAATAGTATACAAATTCTATTATATTGTTGTTCTTGTTATATACGAGTATGTTTGTTTATATTGATAGCTATGACTTTCAACAAAACGGTGGTTTAATAAATAGGTACTCTTTTGTATCTTTACACGGTATCACCGAGCGTCGAGTGAGATTTTTAAAGGAGTCCTTGGTTTCAACTGGGAGATCACCTGTCCACATGCGAGGAAAACATGCCACACGACCACATAGGCATTCCGATGAGAAGAAGCAAAATGTGATTGCCTTTATCAAAAATCGTAAATCAAAAGTCGTAAATCTCACTACTCCCTTGAGGATTCTAAAAAAATTTACCTGCCTGAAGACCTAAACATTAGTAAACTACACAAGATGTATACTGAAACCAATACTGGTTACCCGATTTCTTACGAATCTTTCCGCCAAATTTTTGAGAGTAATTTCAATATATCGTTTGGGTACCCACGAAAAGATACATGCAGTACTTGCGATATTCTTAAAGCAAATATATCTTTGTTAAGAGAATCATTGAAATGCTCTGATGAAGAAGTAAGCCGCAAAGCAGCTCAAGACCTTGCAAAAAAAAAAAAACAATGAAAAGGAACAACACCTAAAAAAAGCGAGGTTTTTTACGCCATGAAGAAAAAGTATCGTAAACTTAGTTCTAAACCTTCATCAATGGAAGCGATTTCTATGGATTTTCAAAAAAATCTTCCATGTCCTAACATTACAACCAATGATGTATATTATAAGCGGCAGTTAAATTTTATCAGGTTTAACATACATGTGCTGTCTAATTCAAGATCCATATTTTATACCTACGATGAATCTGTAGCAAAAAAGGGAGCAGATGATGTTAGTTCCATGCTGTATAATTTTTTTTACAAGATTTTGCCGATGGAAATCAAAGAACTTGCTATTTTCTGTAACTCTTGTGCAGGGCAAAATAAAAATTTCACGATTATCAGATTTATCCACTTTTTAGTCACCAAGAAAAATCGCTTTAATTCAGTAAAAATCATATTCCCGATTAGAGGTCATTCATATCTAGAATACGATCGAAATATGAGTCTAATTAATCAAAAAAAATACAATAACCAAATACAATACCAAAAGACTGGAGAAATGAATTGAGGAGCAGCCGCACCAAACCTACTCCATTTCAAGTAATAGACTGTGGGTATTTAGCGCCCCTTTATACACCGAAGTGCCCGTTCCCAACTCGACCAGTTAGAATCCTAAAGATTTGTCAAGAGGACACCAGCATAACTATAACGGCATATGCAACAGCTCTCCAATTGAAAAATCATCAAGGGTAAAGAAGATACAGGCGCCATTGAAGAGAATATATAACACTGGAATTCCAATTAAAAAGTGAAAATGGAACGACTTGCAACACCTCACAAAATTCCTTATGAAAGAAGAGTCCAAGAACTTTTACCAAAATTTACCCTTCAACAATGAAAACGAAGAAAGTGACGATGAAGTCCTTGACGATCCACCGATGGACGCTTGATTAGAAGGAAAAAACATCACAAATCACATAATATACTCACAAATTATTTATATTTATTCTATTTATCCACGAAATACAAATTTATTTTTTTTTTTGAAATTTTGACTTTCTTTTCAATTTAGCTGGTAAGTAAACTTATAATTTCGTTTTCTGCTTGATTAAAATTGAAAAACGACACAAGTCTCATACTGTAGTCATTAAATTATTTTTATTAAATCTATTTATCTATGAAATGAACATTTATTTTTTTCTGGGGCTAAGAAAATGATGGGCTAAAAAACTGTGTTTTTGAATTTTTTATTTTCCTTCTATATAAGCCTGTGTAAGAAAGTGAACCTTAATATTCATTTTTCTCCGAATTGGTTTAATGTGACTTATGCCGTTTTTCCCCTGGACCCTTCATATATTTTTAATTTATGTGTGTACTAAAACAGTTATAACATGTGTTCAAAGTGTCCTCCTTTTTTTATGAATGCTAAAGCCCGTTTTTGGATTTCACTTCGAATATTTATTGATGATAGCTGCTGCTTCACTTTTGATAACTCTTCAAATAGACGGTCTTCTAGTTCACCTTACTTTGCTATTTTTGTTGAAAAAACAAGTTCTTTCATTCTTTCCCATACAAAGAAATCCAATACTTAAGGTCAATTGCAATCGCATTAGACCAAATCAATCAATCCTAATGTCAGTTTCCTGTAGTGTTGGGCATAATCGAATGATTTAAAGAATCGAGATATTAGTATTTGAATGATTTAAAGAATCGAATGATCATTCGAATGATTTTTGAAGGAATATCATAGTAAAAAAAAGCAGGAAACAAACACTCAATTTCAAGGCAAAAAAAGCAAAACAAAACAAAAAAATCATAACATAATGGTTCTCGCTTCTCGTCTTTCCTTTACAATTCCATATTCAACCTTCAACGATGCATCGAGTCCAAAAATGAATATAAATATAAACCCAGTCCTTGAATACATACACACGAGATACACAAATAACCAAATTCTCGAGTTCTCGATTTTGTGTGTTTTCTTTTCTGTCTTTTCGTTCAATATTCGCTTCTCGGTCTCGAATAGGCACTCGAGTGTTGAGTCCTCATTTCGCTTAGAGAAAGTAGATAAGAAAAAATAATTCGAATGATTTGAGTATTCGAATGATTTGTGTGAAGAATCGAGATATCTCGAGATGTTGCCTGAATCGATTATAATCGATTATTTCATTCGAATGCGCCCACCACTAGTTTCCTGCCACTAAAACCGATGAGCATAAAATGAACAAAACAAACGAAAAAAAGTTATGTTTCGTTTATTCAACCTGTTCTCAGTGATTTCGCAATACCAAATAGGAATAGAAATGAAACGGAATGTATATTCTTCATTTTATATACAATGGAAGATGGCGTTTACGAAGTCGAAAAGAAATAGGCAAAGCCATTTATTTGGTTTTGTCCAAAGCTTTTCTTAATACCAGCTCTAGGAGCAAAAGAGAGAGGGAAAAGTTTCCATAAAAAAGTTAATCCTCGCTACTCTTCCCAGCGATAGGGTTTTTTTCAATGGACGCTCGAAAACTATAAAATTACAATTTTCTTTTGAAAATTGACTCTTCTCTCGGTATCTTTCACAAAAAACCTATAAAGCTAACGTTTACAGACCCCTTAGTCCATCTAGGTAACGACTGAGAAGGTTGTCTGTTTTCCAAAATTCCTGTGACTTGCTAGTGATCGCACGGACTTAGCTCGTCGGCGAGGTAGAATCTTGACTTTCGAAAACCAGACAGTATTACATTAATTAATATTAATTTCAAGCCAAAAAGGTTCCAGATGTTCTTAACCGGTAAAAATCTTATATATCATCGTAAAGTTTATTATAGTTATTATAACAAAGTGTTCTCTGTAATATTCCCCCGCTACCACCTTCACTCATTATAAAATAGTTACCCCTTGTTGTAAAGGAAACCTCTAACTTAAAAAAATGACTCCATTCTCGCCTAAAATTTCATCCCCTTGGTTACATGCAACATTATCCATTTATCCATATCTAAATACCTAGAAAAAATATTTGTTTGAATATTTTTATCTTTTTATTTTCATTTTATTTTTTTATAAACGCCTTTTCCTTAACAATCATCTAAATTTATCGAATTAATTTCGTTTAATTTAAAGATATGAATTAAGTTTCAACAAGAACCACTTGGCATAATAGTTAGTGCGTTGGACTGTCATGCGGAAGATCTCGAGTTCGATTCTCAGCCGCTGCAAAAAAGTTTTTCAGGGGTGTACTGCCTCTTGCGTGGAATTGATAAATCCTCTAAGAGTATATCTCTTGTCATGGAAAGTGCTGCTCAGAAAATTGTAGGTCCCCACAGTTCCCGGTAACACGCACACAGGAATAGTTGAAAGGTGTAAGTCACTAGGTTCTGGCTTACTTCGAGCTGTTGCACCAGCAAATTTATTTATTCAACAAGAACAAAAATAGGTGTATGAAGCCTTTACTTAAAAAAAATTCCGAAGGTGTGCATATCTCCTTTGAAGTTTGCAACGTCTAATACAAACGACTTGCTGATGATGATCTTCTTAATTGTTTTTATTTATTCCTCTCACCATACAGATTTCAAAAGTCATATAATTACTTTATTTATTATTCAATTTAAATCTATTTTTCTCTTTTTTTGTTGACACCGGTTGTGTTTTTTAACATTAAATTTCCTACCGTTCCGTTTCCAGTACGTTCTTAATAAACCGAGTTCCGAATGATTATCGCATTTCAAAAACTTAAAAATAATGACACAAAAATATGTTTATTCTTTGTACGGCATTAATTTATCCGAGATCTCATTTTTACTAGCGACTTATAGGTACGTACTGTAAGGCAAGTTATGCATTCGGAAAAAAAATCGAACTCGAGATTTTGATCAAAGTTGACATTACGATGATGGCGAAGACTAAAAAAGTAGGTCTCGCAATTCTGCCTGTCTGTCTTTTCGACTACAGCCTAAACGGTGTGATGTGCTTTTTGCTTTCCAGCCGAGGTTCTGTTCGTTGGTCTCGCCAGGGTCGTCCTGAAGAAAACACGAAACTCCAGATGTAAAGGTCTTCAAACCTTATTACAAAATCTTTATTGGAAATAACTCTTAAATCTATAACATACAATAATCTGCTACTAATATTTCAGTCAATTCGGATAATTGAACGGTTCACGGGCATGAACTCTTCTGGCTTATAGTCTAGCGGCCTTGTATCAGTTATACTGCTCGCTGACGATCCGGATCTGGTACTTGATTACGGGTATTCTGGCTTCTGGTACTTCGGCTTCAAACGGGCCCTTTCATTCGGATGTCTGGTTCATGACGGGATCCTTAGGTATAACGCCCCTGGTGGCACTAAACAGCAGGCTAAACGCTCTGGTAGATCAGCAGGTTCAAGGCCCCTGGTGGCACTAAAGAGCAGGCTAAACGCTCTGGTAGATCGGCAGGTTAAGGCCCCTAGTGGCACTAAACAGCAGGCTAAACGCTCTGGTAGATCAGCAGGTTCAAGGCCCCTGGTGGCACTAAACAGCAGGCTAAACGCTCTGGTAGATCAGCAGGTTCAAGGCCCCTGGTGGCACTAAACAGCAGGCTAAACGCTCTGGTAGATCAGCAGGTTCAAGGCCCCTGGTGGCACTAAACAGCAGGCTAAACGCTCTGGTAGATCAGCAGGTTTGAGGCCCCTGGTGGCACTAAACAGCAGGCTAAACGCTCTGGTAGATCAGCAGGTTCAAGGCCCCTGGTGGCACTAAACAGCAGTCTAAACGCTCTGGTAGATCGGCAGGTTCAAGGCCCCTGGTGGCACTAAACAGCAGGCTAAACGCTCTGGTAGATCAGCAGGTTCGAGGCCCCTGGTGGCACTAAACAGCAGGCTAAACGCTCTGGTAGATCAGCAGGTTCAAGGCCCCTGGCGGCACTAAACAGCAGGCTAAATGCTTTGGTAGATCGGCAGGTTCAAGGGCCCTGGTGGCACTAAACAGCAGGCTAAACGCTCTGATAGATCAGCAGGTTCGAGGCCCCTGGTGGCACTAAACAGCAGGCTAAACGCTCTGGTAGATCAGCAGGTTCAAGGCCCCTGGTGGCACTAAACAGCAGGCTAAACGCTCTGGTAGATCAGCAGGTTCGAGGCCCCTGGTGGCACTAAACAGCAGGCTAAACGCTCTGGTAGATCAGCAGGTACCGAAGCCCCTGGTGGCAATTAGGACATAAACTTCGAACTAAGACCCCTTACCGCTGGTGGGGGGAAGCCTTAATAAGAAATAGCTGGACAATCTCACCTACCTAACTTGCTAAATGACCAACTCGTCTATACTTCTTGTCTACGACTGGATTTCGAAAGATTGATCAAATCAATTTACTGTGCCGCTGACTGTATGTATGAGCGAAGAGGTGTTTTTCGTTCACCCAAGTAGGTCCTCTTGATGGTTTTTCAGTAGAAACTGAATGTGAACTATATAAGTGGTGAACGAAAAATATCCATGTAGTTGATTTTCCTGTGACGCCATATATGCTCATGGTGCTTGTGAATTGAATTTGAGTGAAGTACAATTCTTGAGTAGCATGGAACGCTTCGTTACATACCCCTCCTCCTTCGGAGATGAGAACCCTCTCGTCTTGAAATTCGCTTCAACTGGAAAACAAAATTAAATTCATCTTTTCTTGAAACTTTAACTTACCACTTATAAAAAACTTTAAATCACTTCATAATAAAAAGAAAATCAAAATTGTCGGAAACTTAAATCAACTTTAAAACTAGAACTTCAATTTTTATACATTATTAAAAAAAAATGTCTTAATTTAAAAAAAAAAAATTGTATCTGGTAAATTTATGGCGAAAAGGTTACTCTTTTCTTAACGCCATTTTTACGGTGGATCAGAATGGCTACTCCTGGCTTAATGATTCTGACGTCTACTCGTCTATAGCGCCGTACAAACGTAAATCGTTGGCGTCTATATCGGGGGTTGTATGACGGATGTTTCTCGATGGAAATTCCCATAAAAGGATCATCTTTCGGACGTGGTTTGCTTACTCGTTGCTCGGTCATAGGGATTGAGAACTTAAGATCCTGTACGGTCAAATATCTGGACATAGCGGTTGCGTGAGCGGCGGCGGCGGATGTTGACGGAATTGAACTATAAATGTAATCGTTGGTAAGGTGTCTGGCGGCGGGTACCATGTTGCTGGAAGCTGGTGAGAAGGGGACCTATAAAGCAGCGGTCGATACCTTGGCAGCAAAGGCGGCGGCGGTATTCGGTGTAGTGGCTGGCGGTAAGGTTGTCGTAACGGTAGATGCGGCGGACAGAATGGAAGAATGAGACCTTCTGGTACTAGCGATTTTTTTAGTGGCCGCAGCGATGGGCATTTGTATCTTGGGTGGCTCGTATGAACGTTTGGTTGGGGCAGCATTATCTGGTTTATGATTAAAGCGCCTTATTCCAACCTTTTTGGGATTGGTAACAGCAGCAGCAGTTGACAGCTCAGCTGCAGAATGGTCCTGAGGCGATTTTGTGGGTTTTTTGCGTGGCCCAACTGTTCTCCCTTGGCTAGACCTCACTCCAGGTCGCATTTTTGCTGGTCGCGTAGGTTGCCTGTTCCATGGCTGGTCGGTATTTCGGTTGGACTGCTCCATTTGAGTTGTTGATTGCTCGGCGGTTGTGAACTTACTGGTGGCTAGCTTGCCTCCGTCGTTCTTTTTATTTTCCTGTACGGCTAATCCTTTAAGATTCTTTAAGTTTGATCGAACTTTACTGCTTCTCATTAATCTTTTCGGTACCACAATACCGGTAGAGTCATATCGGGTGACTTCGCACGGGTCATCATAGTGACGTGCTAATTTTGTACTGGGCGGACGGTCGAGCTTTTGGATATCGATATCAAGCATTCCGCCCAGGAATTCTTCTTGTTTCCGTTTTCCTCTTACTAGACAAAGTCGGTTTTGTTCTTGAACGTTACTTATCATAGGAATTTCTTTACCACGTAGGGTCATCTTGAAATTCGCACTTGATAACAGGTCTACACCAATAACCATATCCTCGGTGAGTTGACTCATGTACGTTAGTTCACCCTGAAGTGGCTCATCATTGATGTACAAAATCAAATTATAGTGTTCTCGGCTAGCTACAGGTTTTCCATTTGCTAGCTGCGTGAACTGTCTCCGATATTGGATTGGTACTTTGTTTCTATGTGAAATTCGGCGGGTCTTTGCATTAATGAAAGACTTGGTAGCTCCGGTATCCAATAATGCCATAACAATTTGATCATAAATCCTCACTGGTATGAAGCATCTTGGATCTTTCCATGGTTTCAACACCTCTGGCGGTGGCCGTTGCTTAAAAGCTTGAACTTCGGCTTTCTGGTTCTGGTTTGTTCCTTGTAGTAGAGATTCTACATTATCGCTTCTGAAATCGTCTGGTTCTTTTATAGCTGGTCTGGTATGTCTTGACTTTCTTTTCTTTTCTTGTTGCATCGGTAGTTCGTTTAGCGAGTTCAGTATTGATGCTTGATGTGGGTGACAGGTACAATCATCGGTCAGGCGGCCATCTTCACCGCAGAAGGAACAAAACATCCGGAAAGAACGACGGCAGTTACTCTTCGTATGCCCACGCTGCTTGCAGTTCCAGCAGTGGGTTGCTCGATCATACTGAACGGGGGGTACGGTGGGTCGGTCAAAATTACTTCGGTTAAATGAAACTCTCGGCGGCGGCGGTGTGGGACGGATATTGCTTTTACCCCTGGGTTCGGTCGTGATGCACGTTGGCGTTGATTTCGGTCTTGGCCCTGTATGTACTCGTACTCTTCGGCTAACTTCATTAGTTCGTCTAAATTCTGGAAGTCTCGTCTCTTGATGTACAAGTGGTATTCTGGACGAAGGTTGTCATATATTCGGTCGACACTTTCCGAAAGACTCATACGGGGGTGCTGGTGTATAAGGTATTGAGTTGCCTGTATAAACTCTTTAGCTTTCTCTCGGGTACCTTGTTTTCACCGCATGATCTCATCGTATAACTTATAAATGAAACGGACTGGCAGGTAATGTTTCAAGAAGCATGTGCGGAAACCTTGCCATGTTCTAAGTCTGTCTCGATTTATCCTATACCACTCTAAGGCTGTTCCTCTGAGGATTTCTGGAAGGGCTTTCAGCAAATCGTCTGGGCGGATATCGTAGCACTCGGTCAGCTTCTCAACTCTCTCCATGAATGCTAACGCATTTCCCGAAGAATCAAATTTTAATCCCCACTTCCTTACCGTATTCATGACCTCTGCATCGTGGCTGGGAGTAAATCTGGCGGCGGGTCCACTTGAAGTTTGAATTTCAGGCTGTCGACTTTAAACAGTAGAAGCATCTGGGATAGTGGCGGGTTGTGATTCGGGAGGCTTAGGATATATCTGACTAGGGCCGGCCATGTTTGGAACTGGACGAGGTGGGACTTGGAAAAAGATCTCCGTGTAGTTAGGAGATTTCGGTAGGTCAAAATCTTCGGTCCCTTTCGAAATATATGGTGCTGGAACTATGTTGTCTTCTTCTTTGTATTCTCGGTCAGTAGTAGTTTTCACGATTTCCTCACATAAATTATGTGTGCATTTCCGTTGTCGGGCTTCTTTAATATAAGCGCTGAAGCGGGCTCTCAACGCGGTGATCGAACCGTCTGTCTCTATTCCTAGCTGGCTCATTCGTTCTATTAACTCTTGTTTCCTCAAGAGATATATGGCTCCTAGGCTGGCGAAACAATCGAATTCTTCTTCGTTATCAGACATGTTGAACTGGTTCTTATCGGGCGGCGGCGGCGGTTGTATGTTATAGTTTGAGTTTTTCAGATTTTGTTCCTTACGGGGTTGGACCTTATAGGTCCCTGCTCGGGCGCCAATTTGTGATGTGCTTTTTGCTTTCCAGCCGAGGTTCTGTTCGTTGGTCTCGCCAGGGTCGTCCTGAAGAAAACACGAAACTCCAGATGTAAAGGTCTTCAAACCTTATTACAAAATCTTTATTGGAAATAACTCTTAAATCTATAACACACAATAATCTGCTACTAATATTTCAGTTAATTCGGGTAATTGAACGGTTCACGGGCATCAACTCTTCTGGCTTATAGTCTAGCGGCCTTGTATCAGTTATACTGCTCGCTGACGATCCGGATCTGGTACTTGATTACGGGTATTCTGGCTTCTGGTACTTCGGCTTCAAACGGGCCCTTTCATTCGGATGTCTGGTTCATGACGGGATCCTTAGGTATAACGCCCCTGGTGGCACTAAACAGCAGGCTGAACGCTCTGCTAGATCAACAGGTTCAAGGCCCCTGGTGGCACTAAACGGCAGGCTAAACGCTCTGGTAGATCAGCAGGTACCGAAGCCCCTGGTGGCAATTAGGACATTAAACTTCGAACTAAGACCCCTTACCGCTGGTGGGGGGAAGCCTTAATAAGAAATAGCTGGACAATCTCACCTACCTAACTTGCTAAATGACCAACTCGTCTATACTTCTTGTCTACGACTGGATTTCGAAAGATTGATCAAATCAATTTACTGTGCCGCCTGACTGTATGTATGAGCGAAGAGGTGTTTTTCGTTCACCCAAGTAGGTCCTCTTGATGGTTTTTCAGTAGAAACTGAATGTGAACTATATAAGTGGTGAACGAAAAATATCCATGTAGTTGATTTTCCTGTGACGTCATATGCTCATGGTGCTTGTGAATTGAATTTGAGTGAAGTACAATTCTTGGTATCAATGCAGAAGTCGTATAGAGTGTAGTAGCATGGAACGCTTCGTTACAAGCCGTTGCAACGGCTTGGCCGATTTTCTTAAAACTCGGTAGATAGTTTTAATTTTTTCCCCCACACGTTTATTTCTTTTGTTTTAAGACCGAAAATAACGGTACCTGCCACGCGATTTTTTTTTCGAAATCTTACGAGTATAAATATTTTTTTTTTTTTCAAAAACTGTCACAGGTTTAAAAAAAAATTCTAAAAACGTCATTTGATTAAAGCTAGGAAATGGCTGAAAAAAAAATTCAGCAAAATGGTAATTTTTGGTACCCCCCTTGGAACCATTTTTTTGGTTTTTGATTTTCTTAAAAACGGTACAACCGATTTTGATAAGTTTTTTTTTATGCTAAAGCTCCCAGCAGTTTGAATATTATTGTGTTTTAAATTTTCCAAACATTTTTTTTTTTGGATTTTTAAAACAAAACTAAATATTTCAAAAACCCCATGCTCAATTTTTTTAAAACTTGATACATAAAAGTTTCTTAATATAAATTACAATAAATATGTAAGAAAAAAAATTATTTTACCTAAAAATAACGGTAGATACCCTTGATACAAATGATAAAAAATGGTTTTCGAAAATCGTATTTTTCTCGAAAACGGTTCCAAAAATTTCGCTAAAAATATTTTTCTTTTTACTAATTTTTACGATCTATAATTTAATAAAAAAAATTTTAAATCAAGATATTACTGACTGTACCTACCATAGAACTATTTTTTTCAAATTTTGGATTTCTCATTATCGAAATAACGGATTTTAATGAAAGTTTTTATAGAGAAGCTCCTAAAAAGTTTAAAAAACATTGCATTTCAAAACTTAAAAAAAAAATATTTTTTGAAAAAATCTATTTTTTTTGTTGGAAAATTCGATATCTCAGAGACGGCTCAATATTTTTATTCGAGCAATAATAAAAACTTTAAATTGGCGTAGCAAAATTTTGTCTCAAAAATATTTTAAAATTTTTTTATTTTTTTTAAGAAACCAGTACAGACTTATAATTTTCGTTCTTGCATGAGATAATATTTACTTGAATCACATGGCATCCGGGTTTTAGCTCCAACTACTAATGGAGTTGTTTTAATCTATTAAAAAATAATTTTATGCTTATGAACAGTTTTTCTCTAATAACATTCATTTTTGAAATTCTTAGTCGTTTAGATAAGAGCAAGTTCGTGCGAGCAAGTCGTGCATTTTATTTTTTATCATTTTTCACTTTTGTACTTTCCTGGTTTTCCACTTATTTAAAATGTATACTCTTGATTATAAACGAAACTAGTTTACTAGTGAAAGTATCACGATTCACTGTTCCCACTTTACTTTTCCATATAAACATTTTCTTTCTGTTTCCACTCCTTAACTAGCGACTTATAAGTACTATAAGGCAAGTTATCGAAATCGATAAATGGTTTTTAGTACCCCCCTAGAACCATTTTTTGTATTCTTATAATTTTTTTATGGTAAAGCTTCCCAAAAGTTTGGATAGTTTTGTGTATTCGAATTTTCAAAAAAAAAAAAATAGGTATTAAAATTTGTTGTAGAAAACTCAATATTTAGAAAACGTCAAACGATATCTTAAAAATGGGTTAATATTTTTTTTTTGGAAATTTAATTTCTATTTGCACAATGATAAAAACTGAAATTTGGCGTACCAAAATTTATTCTCAAAAATGTTTTAGAAAATTAGTACATAACATCTTATTTTTACTTGCGACTTATACATAGGTAGTACATATAAGGCAAGTTATGCATTCGAAGACCAAAGATAACGGGACCTGCCATATGATTTTTTTTCGAAATTTTAAAAATTTGATTTAGTAAGAGCTAAGTAATAGTTGAAAAAAAAGTTCCGAAAAATGGGTTTTAAGGGTACCCCCAAATAAACCAATTTTTTTGTTTTTGATTTTCTCAAAAACCACTGATTTTGATCATTTCCCCAAAAATTTAAATAGTACTGTGTATTAGACCGGGAGCCCACAGCAATTTTTGGGTGTGATTGATAACAAAAAATAATTAGCATAATTTGATAGGCCTTTAGTAGTTATTTACAAATGTGTAAGTCTTGCATGCTCTAGTGGGAGCTATGTGCATAAAAGTGCATCATATATGCAGTTCTTTCCAAGTCTAAATAATTGTTCTAGTATAATTTACATAGCATTCTGTTTTTATCTCTTACTATTAAAAGAATTTAAAAAATTAATTTTGTCAATATGAACAGTTTTCTCTTATACCATTCGTTTTTAAAATTCCTAGCCTATTACATAGGAGCAATTTGGTGCGACCCAGTCGTGCATTTTATTTCAAGAAACCGCTTTAACGATTTTTGCTATTGCATAAATTTATATTTGCTTAAGAAATCACATGGCATTCTGTTTGTATCTCTTACTACTAAAAGAGTTTCAAAAATGAATTTTATGTTCAGTTTTCTCGAATAAGATTAATTTTTAAAATTCCTAGTCTATTACATAAGAGCAAGTTCTTGCGACCCAGTCGTGCATTTTATTTCTTATTCTTTTGATATTCCCTTATTTTTATCTTTTTTGTATATTGATTCTTCCTAGGTTTTTGTTTTTCTTTCTTTCTGATTTTGTTTGTATCATAAACCAGATTAACTGACAAAAAAATTTTAGGGTGGAAGAGAGACTCAAACACCCCATTATTTTGTTCGGAGGATGAAAGTTCCACGCAGTGCGTGGCTATCGGAGTGGGGCTGGATTTCATTTGTTTTTTTTTTGATTTTTGGTGTCTTCTCCTCCAAATTGGTGATGCTTTTCACAAAATCTTCCTTTGCTCCGTGATAACTCTAGTGTTTCTGGTTGTCAATTTTTTTTGGAAAGGTGTTGTTTTATGTTGGATAAAATTATTTCCAAGTGAATTAAGATCCGGTCGGTTGTTGGCTACTTGCCACGAAGATTGTTGTAGATGGAAAAAATGGAACAGGCGAATAAATGACAGGCGGATTCGTTGTTTGCTTTTCGGATCGTTTTATCGAAAGGACTTCTTTAACAACCACAATGAGTAGCCAGGTAGCCAGGTACGTGCCAATGTAGAGTATGGGTCTATGTCTAATTTGGACATACGAGTATTTTATCGGCGTTTAATGGTAGAAACTTTGTTAAAAACTTCATTCTTAGAAAAAATACGACCTCTTTTTGCGCTTAGATAAAGTTTATACCGTTGTGGAGTTTTATAGGTATTCAACTTTTTTCTTGCCCATGCCAATTTTTGACTCTGAGGTCAAGTTTCCCCCGAAAATGTGGAATAAACATATTGTTATTTTTTTTTAATTTAAGTTACCTATGCTCTTTATTTTGTCTGTTTTTCGAAACCGTCATTTCCTTCCTTCCTACCTTTCAAAATCATTATTTCCGTACAGTGTTTCTTTTAAGCGTTCAGAAAAAGTTTGACGGTTGAAGGCTTAATTCAAAAATTAACCACCTAAAAATGGTATACAATATTAGACCCAAAATACTCATCAGTTTAATATTTTACGTAGAGGTTACAGTTCCTTAGAAACGCTATTTGAAATACCTGGCTTTACAAACCGAAAGTACGCAGATACTCGTGTTATCCACTTTTATGGTCAGCGCAACAGAAGGTACAATACAGGCCGTCAAAAGATATCATTAACTTTGTCCTATCGGCTGATTCGCTAGTAACAGAATATATAGAAATGGATTCTGAAGAAGTCGAGAAACGAGATGAGTTTCAAATACGCGATCTGACGTGGAAACTCCACAAAAAAAACGAGCTTCGGTTGATGAAAGAATACCAAAAGCTGTTACAATTTGTCCATCAATCAGCATGCGACCCTAAGTTTTGTAATTCAATGCTTTCGCACAAAATGTCTACTTTATTGCATGGTGAGAATTTTTACCAACATACACCAGTGCAAGAACTACTTCCCGATGATTTCGAAAAGGGACTTGAGTTTTCGTACTGGTGTCTGGGACGTATCTTGGATGACAACGAGTTTATTAGTAGAATCCTTTCAACGGACGAATCTCGATTTACAAGAGATAAGATCACAAATGTTTCAACAGGTATTCAGCGTCAATATGTGGGCAGGTGTAGGTAATTGGACCACGGTGACCACGCTCAATGAAATTTGTAGCAAAACGTTCGGGGTGAGTACTGTATTGTACTCGCTAAATATTTTTGTATATATAACGCGGCTAATCCGAAAAATTAAAAATGTCATGTGTTAACGACCGCGAAAATCTTAAAAGTGAAATTGGAAACAAGTAAATCAGTCCCTTCAAACTACCACCTATGCTAAATTTATTCTACAAGTGTCTGGCATTTTTGCCAAAAGATATAACAGAGCTACTGGAGAATATTGCAATGATTCAACTAGATTCATCAAGATTCAAGCCACTAAATTCGTAAGGCTAAGAATTGGCTATATACTTGTATATACATATTTTAAGGTTGTCGCGTAGGAATATACGGATCAATTCACTGGCATGCAAGATCTGACCTTACAATATTGGATTTGTTGTATGGGATAGAATGAAAGAACTTGCTTTATTCAATTAAAATACATACCAACTTTGATTAGCACAATTAAATCAAAACCAGGTAGCAGTTATTTTCAATAAAAAATCATAGTGAAATCAGAAAACGGGCTCTAGCGTGCATACAACACCAAAAAAAAAACTTTGAGCACCTGTTATACCTGTGATTAAATTAAAAAACTCTTATTTTTAAAATTTTAGTCATGTGCATGTTTTTCGTAAAGGTTAGCTGATTTTATTATTATTTAGTTTATAAGAACAAAATAGTAAAGCGTTATGTTTATCATGCACTTTCTATAGAACATTGAATTCCAATTTAAAAATGACTCGTAGTATGAGCAAGAAAAAACTAACACGCTTCAAAAATCGATATTTCCTAGAGAATTCTTGACGAACTAAGATATGCCAAAACCGTACCATTTCACTCGGATCTCAATAGACTCATTGTGTTGTGTTTCCCAGGAAGAATATAATGAAGGTGTATGGAAGAGGAGAGAGTGGATTGCAGGGAGCTTTGGTATTCGACGCCTCCCTGGCCCAACCTGCCCAGTTTATAGAAAAAATATACTCCGAGGGCTGTTTTTCTGGCTCTGGCAAGGCACAAAGTAAGGTTCCTTGAAACCCGAAAAGTGACCATGTGACGTCCGCAGCCTCAAAGATATTCTGGTGAATTTCGCTTTTCTCTCTCTCCAGTGTAGCCAGATCGGAAAATTCTTGCAACATACAAGAAAACCAGAGTACCGATTAGTCCAGTCAAAGCGTCATGAAAAAGGGCATGACCTTGCGCGCAGAGGCATGGTCTATTTTTTTTGCATGGATCGATAGGTGCTTATGAGAAAACCTTAAAACCAAATTTGCACCACACGACAACTTTTTTTACCAAAGTTATTGGTAAAAATGTGTTTTGTGTCATTTTTTGTTCATTTGCGAATATCTCGGCTCCACTATCTCCTACTATCTCCTACAAACAAAAATTAAACATGTATTTATTCCTAATAACATTATCTATTACGTTCTAAAAAAAACATTTGTTTAAACAAATGAAAAAAAAGTTATAGTAAGTTAAAATAATTTTTTGTTGTTTAAAAATCACTTTTTCGTGATTATTAAGAAAAAAGCTCATTTAACGATGAAATTTTTATTTTTTATTATTAAAGTTCTTGTAATTCCCTACAAGATATATTGGTATCCTTCAAACACCCCACACATACTTACACATATTTGTTGCTTATTGTTGCTGGCGACACCAAAATTACAAGCTACAAGGTTAAAATTGTAAGCTTTCCTAAGTTCTTAAATCATGAATATCTTGGCTCCTGTTTGTCGTAATGGACTAATTTTTTTTTTGATTTGAAGAAAATTAGCAGGACTATAAGACAAAAATCCAAAACTGAAAAATATTTACCGTAAAATACAGTTTTTTTCTCAATATCTATGAAAAAAAGGTAATAAAAACAAGAAAAAAACGTAAATTCAACGGTAACTTTTTATGTTTTTCCTCAAACATATTAAATTAAATGCAAGTTCATAGAAAATATTGTTATTAGCAATACGGTTTTTTATCTTCACTTTGCGGCATACTGGGGCTGAGATATTAATTAAAACATAAAATCCTAAAATGCGTGGGTGCGCTGACTTACCTATGTTCAATAATTTATTACTCGGCTTTCGTTCATCGTAGAGTGTTGATTTTTTTTTTTTAATTGTAGGGAATTACAAGAACTTTAATAATAAAAAATAAAAATTTCATCGTTAAATGAGCCTTTTTTCTTAATAATCACGAAAAAGTGATTTTTAAACAACAAAAAATTATTTTAACTTACTATAACTTTTTTTTCATTTGTTTAAACAAATGGTTTTTTTTATAAAATAATAGATAATCTTATTGGGAATAAAAACATGTTTAATTTTTGTTTGTACGAGATAGTGGAGCTGAGATATTCGCAAATGACCAAAAAATGACACAAAACACATTTTTATCAATAACTTTGGTAAAAAAAGTTGTCATGTGGTGCAAATTTGGTTTTAAGCTTTTCTCATAAGCACCTATCGATCCATAAAAAAAAAAATAGACCATGCCTCTGCGCGCAAGGTCAAATGACGCTTTGACTGAACTAGATTGGGACGTTGAAAGCCTACGACGTTTCAGCTTCTGTTCCGTATAGAAAAGTAAAAATAACCAAAATAAGCAAACGGTGAAGATATCATATACATATGTACATGCATCAAGTCAAAATAGTGGATAACAATACCAACTCATCCGTATACGGGCAAATGTATTGGCTGTGACATTAGGCGTATTTTATTGGTAATGTATACATAGTGCAGCAATGGAAGTGCGAATAAAATGCTTTTTTGACTGCATATACACTTTTACTTACATTTTAAAGTTGGTATGCTTTGCATTTATACCCGTGTGAAAATCAGCTGATTTGGAACAGAAGTAAAATAAATATGCAATTTCTTACAAACATAATACAAATTGAAATGAATAAAGATCCAAAACAGAAACGGGCTATACATATTTTCTGAGTTTCTTTTAACAAATCATCTTAATTTAGTAGATATTTCAGACTCATTAAGTGAACAAAGTAAAAGAAAACGAAAACCAAAAATGAAATATATACCTACGAATAAACAATCCACTTTTAAATAAGCTAAGGGATGCGTTGGAAAAGTATACGTTTTGATGTGGTTTATGCTGAATTAACATCACTGAAAAATTTTTTGTCAAATAAGTGGCAAAATTATTAATAAAATCAAATCTCAATGGCATGTATGTACACAAAGTCAAATTAAGGGCTCGGTGTCAGAAAAAAATCATTTTCATGTCCTTTTTAATCGTTTGGCATCGCAGCCATCCTTCGATGAATTTCATACTCTCACGTGACAGATAGAGAACATGCACACGCATTAAGAGGCAACATTTTGACCATTGACTATTAACGTTTACCGTCTAATCGTAAATTAATATTTCAAACCACATAATTTTGCTCTTGTGAAAATTTACCATAAAATGAACAAATATCACCGAACACATTCTCGAATAATCAAAATCTGTCAACCTCACGAAAAATAAAACTGTAATCCAGATGCTCCAAAACTTTATCAGCACTATTATGTGCACTCTTATTACTGCCTAGTTTATACGCACTATTCCTTTGTTGTTGTTTACTGTATAAAATTTTACTGCGCTGCCTATACATTTCCCAATAAAAAAAGACTATTGAATGTGATGATGAAATTATTCTACAACAAACTTTATAAAATTTGCATGGTTCATTACCTGGATCAAAACGAGATAATTATAGTCTTAAAAAAATGTCTATTAGCATTAAACTTAGTTGCAAAAATTTTGACACCTACGGTAAAGTGTTTGCAGAGTTGAAACCAAAAAAACTAGCAATTTTATACTCATGATCTGCCATCAGAGAAGTCATTCAAAGTCATGTGTGGTTTGCATAGACTTAGTACTACTGAACTAAAAACAGATAAAGTTTTAATTGAACTTAAATTTCAAAATATAAAATATTAAAATTAAGAAAAACTATTATCTGTTTATTGATGTATTTTAAATAGTGTGTCTTGATATCGGTTGAATAAGATTAAATGATCTAAAATTACGCTCAATTTTTATATCGGTTGAATAAGATTAAATGATCTTAAATTACGCTCAATTTTTAAGACGCAAGTGCGATGGGACTTTGGTGGGCGACTATCATTTAAATCTAACACCAATGACTTTCCCGCTGTTAAACCTAACTAGAGTAACGTACCCTCATCAGCAGCAGTATCCAGCAACGAAAATGACTAACCTCACCCGTGAATGAAATGTGAATTCCAATTTTTGGTCAAACGACGTCAACAAAACCAGTTTTTGGCCTCAACTAACACAAACACCGGCGTACTCTTTTCTATGGATGAAATTAATTCTCTCACTGCAGAGATGATCACTCTGCTTGGAGAAATGGAGAGTGTAATTCCAAAGCAAATCAATTCAATTGTATTGCACAATAAGCAATAAAGTATTTATATGGAGGTAAATGATGTTAATGTTAAGCACAAACTAAAATATAATATATTGGAAGGCTAGAGGCATTCGGAGTGAATGTACAGAATTGTTTGCTTTTTAAGCAAACATAATATTGACGTCAGTCTTGTTAATGAAACATGGTTAGACAAACATGTAAATATTTCTAATAAATAATATAAATGCTATAGACTATATAGAGAAGAGAGAATGGGAGGCGGTGTTGCCATTGTTTTAAAAGAATAATTGTGCATAGATTACCACCGATTTTTGATACAAAGGTAATAAAGAACATTGGTATTGAAATTTCATTCGTCAATGTACATTATGTACATTCGATTAAAATATTTTCTGTTTACTTTCCCGGGTAATACCTCAGAAAGAAAAAGGTATGATTTAAAAAAAATCTACTTCTACTGACTAACGTAGGCTAATATCTTCAAATGAAAATTTATTTGGTTGGTGGAGATCGCAACTGCATCAGGCACAGGAATTGAGGGTGTATGAGAACAAACGCCTTAAACACGCTGAATGGAGATTAGGAAATTTGGTGATATGTAATATTTAGATCCTTATGAATTTAACCGTGATCAAATGAATGAAGCCGTTGAAAGTTTCACATCTTTTGCATTCGCAATACTAGCAGTCTTTTTCAAAAAAGATGCGTTTCAATGAAGATACAAATTCACTTCCAGTCAACATTGTCCAAGTTTGTTACACTTTTCTTCGCGGCGCGATAATGGGTATCCGACCTCTTTTTATTAAGATTATTATAATTATTAATTTTATTAATAATAACAAATAACTACGCGAACTCGAATTAAAACGAAAGGAAAACAAAACACGACTCGACTCGCTTTTGACAGATAAGCCAAAAACAAAGAAAACTACGATAAAACAACAAAAAGTGCAACTCGCGTAGCTCGTTGATGTAAGCTACCACCGCGGCTGCTCAGCTGGGCTGGGTTCAGTAGAGGTGGAAGAATTCGCGATAAGGATTTTTAAATTGATTATCGCTATAATCAATTTAATGAAACGAAAGCAGATTTTTATTACAAGTACAGTGGGATACTTGTAATAAAAGATGGGCGCCAGGAATTTTTGTTCGAACGAAAATTAGTAAAATTCCAAAACTAATTACTGAGTGAAATAAAGTAATTTGATTAAATAAAACAACGTTTTTATGACTTCCACTAGGGGATTGGAAAATAAATTTATTTGGGAAACCTTGGTAGAAACCAGGATAAAAACCCAAAATTTTTTCAAAGAAATAAAAATACAAATGAAATCGAATGCAATTTAAAACGCGATAAGGCCTCTAACGATTGAAACTTAAAACTCGAAATGGAAATAAATTTGGTCGCGAATAAAAAAAGAAACAAAGGTCCACTGAGATTTTGAATCCACAAAACACAAAACTATTTTCTTTGGACAAGATGTCCGATTACTTATCTTTGTTTTTGATACCCGTTCCTCTATTTTCTCCTATTTTTGGGCTGTCCTCGCTCCTCGAATTATTCCTTTTCTATTCCACAAAAATTTTCCTCGATCCTTATTTTTCCTTTTAAATGTACTCGTCTTTTCCTCGATTTTTCTTCTTTTAATTTTCTCGAATCCTTTCTATCTTGATTTTCTCAAACTTCTCGTCGCTTGGTTAGCTCTCGCAAGAGTGAACTTTCCTAGCTTAAAAATCCTTTCTTTCCTCCCTCGACCATTCCAGTCACTCACACATACACACACCCAGCCAATCGTTTTCGCGATCATCGGTCACGGACACCGGCTTCCTGGAAACCTTTTTCGTTTCACAGAAAACCACCGTTGTCGAATCTCAAACGAAACTTTGCTCTCACACTCACATTCACGGATTCAGCAAGTTGTTGGATGTCTTTCCAAAACTTGCCGAATCTAAATGGTCGAGTTCAGACTATTATTAACTAAATTTCTCGAGAAAATCAAAAAGAATAAAACCGAGGAAAAGCCCTTTTCTAGGCATTCCCCTAGTTACCATTAAATACTCGCGAGTGTTTCGAAGAGCGAAGTCATTGTTACTAAATAATAATGAGATGAAAGAGGAAAGCATAATCTTAACACGAACTATATTCGAAGTGGACCTTTTTGAAAAAGACGAATTAATATCTTTAAGAAAATAATCTAACAGTTACTCTAATCGTTAAAGACCTTTACGCTTACAAATGGGATTTACGTTATTTTAGAAATTGAAAGTTAAGCAAAAATTTAGGATGTTGTGTTGTTTTGATTTCAAGGTAGGTAAGAGTCCGCCTGACTCGTTACCTCTTCAGCTCATCCGCTGGCATTCGTTTTGTTGCATGAGACCGCCCGTCTACATGCCAAGTATAATCTCGTAAGCCCTTTTTCTCGAAGAATTGCTCGAACCCTGTATTTGTCACTTTTGCAAAATGCTGGCTTAGTACACCAATGGTTGATGGTACCATGGTTGCCCTCAACCTCGCCAGAATTTTGCAGCCGCAACCAAGAAAAGAAGGGAAGGAAGGAAACGAAGGCCAGTCATTGTTGCGGTAAATTTTACCGTAACAAATCCCACCCTTACCTCCCCAAGAAATGTGTTTACCTTTCGAAGAAAAGTAAACCATTTCTTAAGGCAAAACTAGGAGGGGTAACAAAAGGTAAACAACACAAACATCGGATTCCATCATTACTGAATTAAAAAAGTTAAAAAAAACGTTAAAAAAACTATGGCACGACTATAAAGAAAATGTTAAATACTACTTAGTTTACAAAAAAAAATCAGAAAAGAAGGTAAAATATAAAATTAGAACAAGAAACTAAGGGACTTTTGAATTAAACATCAACGTAAGGTTTTAAATCCTTAACGTGCCACGTACCCCGATCTTTCCCTCTATCATCCACTAGTAAGTATGTCCAAGGTGACACACGCTTACTAATTCTAAATGGACCTACATATTTAGTCGCTAATTTGGCTGCAAAGTAAGTTGCTGCATCGGACAGCGCGAAATTCCTCCTCCACACGAGATCGCCAGGTTGATACTGGGTGTCTCTTCTCCTAAGATTGTACGTTTTTGCAGCCTTTCTACTCGCCGCCTCCAATTTCCTAGCTATATCCTTACGAAGTTTGTCAAACTGCCTACTGATTTCCTCACTGCTTTGATCCCTCTCACTATCCCTTAGTCCTAAATCATGGCCATTAGTTACCATGTTTCTACCGAAATTTGCAAAATATGGAGAAACACCTAACACCTCATGTTGCGAAGTTCGGATCGCACAGGCTACCTTTGCCAGTTGCGAATCCCAACTCCGTTGATTCTCGGAGACATACGCACGAAGGGTGGTTTTAATAATTTGGTTAATGCGCTCCGCAGGATTCGCCTGCGGATGGTAATGCGCAGTATACCGAAGTTGTGACCCGTAAGCTTCGCCAAGCCTTTGCAGTTCCTTGCTACGGAACTGGGGACCGTTGTCACAGACGATCCACTTTGGAGCCCCGAAGAGAAGAAAAACGTTTTCTTCCAATTCTTTGCACACTGCTTTCGCAGTTGCAGAACGCAACGCAAACAAAAGTGGAAACTTCGTGAAGTAGTCTACCACTGTCAAAATATAAATAAATCCCCTCGACGACTTTGGCAATGGACCCACTAAATCCACGCACACCATATCCCACGGTTTCGAATTTCCTACTCTCTCTGTCATAAGACCAGCTGGTTTCTCGTTAATTGGTTTCACTTTTTGGCAAATCTTACAGTTCCTAACATATTTAGTAATATCCCCTCTCATTTTGGGCCAGTAAAACTTTTCTGCTATCCTAGCAAAGGTTTTCTTTACACCCATGTGTCCTGCTAATGGACTATCATGGCACTCGTTTAAAATTCTCGACCTATCCTTTTTTCCTATCACTAACTTCCAACCCTCGCTCTCCTCATGAACCACGACAAGATTCACCCTAACATGCTTATACAGCCGCCCATCTTCTACTCTCCAAGATGGGTATCCTAATGGGTTCTTTTCTACTAATGATTTCATTTTCATCATCCACGGGTCCAAATCCGCTACTGAAACTCCAGCCAACTCTGGAACTCCACGCGATAACATATCAGGAACGACATGTTCTTTACCCTTTCTGTGGATGATTTTGAAATCGAATTGGTGGAGCCGAATGGCCCAACGAGCTAATCTACCCTGCGGATCCTTAAGGTTACTTAGCCAAACCAATGAGTGATGATCAGTCACGACAGTAAATCGAACCCCCTCGACATATGGTCGCAACTTCTCAATCGCCCAAAGAACAGCCAAGCATTCCTTTTCGGTCGTAGAGTAGTTCCTTTCGTTCCTATTCAATGACCGACTAATATAGCAAATAGCTTTCTCTCCATCTTCAAATTCCTGCGAAAGTACGGCGCCGATACCATAATCGGACGCGTCTGTTTGAACAACAAACGGCCGAGAAAAATCCGGACACGTCAGTATCGGTGCCGTAACCAAACACTCTTTGGCTTTCCTAAAACTCTCCTCACATTCTTTTGTCCACTCAAATTTCTTACCTTTCTTTAAGAGATCGGTAAGCGGCCTAACTAAAATTGCAAAATTTGGTACGAATCGTCGATACCAAGAAATAGTCCCTACAAAACTCCTAATTTCCTTCACATTTTTCGGTGTAGGAATCCTCAACATGCTTTCCACTTTTTCAGGGTCGACGTGAAGTCCATTCCTATCTACCACATAGCCTAGAAATTTCAAAGAAGGCCTATAAAAGTTACATTTTTCCCTACCTACTTTAAGTCCTGCTTCCCTCAATCTTTTAAAAACTTCTTTGAGAATTTCTAGGTGTTTTTCGAAAGAATCGGTGACGATGATAATGTCATCCAAGTACACAAAGACAAACGGTTCTAGATCGGGTCCTAAAACGTCGTCAATAAACCTCTGCCACGTTGCCGGGGAATTGTGCAAACCAAAGGGCATTCTCAAAAATTGGAAGAGCCCCCTTCCGGGTACAGTAAAGGCTGTGTACTTTCGCGATTCTTTCTCCATGGGTATCTGCCAGTATGCAGATTTAATGTCAAGCGATGACAAAAACTTCGCGTTTCGAAGCTTGTCTAAGATTGACGAAATAAAGGGGAGTGGATAAGCATCCCTATCAGTTACTTCATTTAACTTCCTATAGTCTACGCAGAACCGAAAACTACCATCTTTCTTCTTTACTAAAAGAATAGGAGATGCCCAAGGACTCTTGGATTTTTCGATCACTCCAGACTCTAACATCTCTTGGAGTTCCTGATCGATGTGTTTTTGAATTGCAGGTGACACTGGGTAGTATCGCTGCTTTATCGGTTCTGCGGACGTCCTAATTTTGTGTTCAACTAAGTTGGTACACCCTAAACCCTCGGTCATTGATTTAAAAAGTTCTTCTAACACTAACTAACTTTTTTCCCTCAATGTCGTTAAGATCCGATTTTTCCCTAATTGCTACCATGTCTGTTATCGACGCCACCATCTCTTGGCTCGAAAAATTCCACATACCAGATCTCAAATCCGGGACTATGCCCGATAGTGCCCAAAAATCGGCACCTAAGATCAAAAGGTGTGGAAGATTTGGAATAACCAGACATTCTAAAAGAATGGATTTGTTCTCAACCTCCATAGGTAAAGAGACAGATCCAGCTACTCCTACACCCGCCCCATCTGCTAACACTACTGACCCAACACTACATTTCTCTAATTTTAAACCTAACTCCTTTAAAATTTGCCACCCATCTCCTCCTACGATGGTGCGTGAAGCACCTGAATCAAGCAATCCTAAAAACTTGATTCCATAAATCCGCACCCCTAAATATGGCCTACTATCCCTACCATTTGCCGCTAAAGTGAAACTCAATCTATTACGATCATCCAGTTGGTCGCCAGCAGATGACCTAACTAACGCCGACGGGTCTCTCGCCCTGCTGACACAAGAGCCCGTTCCCCATTTCCCGAACACCGCCTACAATCCCTCCGAAAAACGCCTACCGCTCCACAACCAAAACATCGTTTTTGTACCGAGCAGTTATGTGCGAAATGCCCTTCTCTGTTACAGTTGTAACACCTAACTGCCTGCCTAAATGGATTATTCGGAGCTGAACTGACAACCGCGACTCGGTTGTGCCCCGACGTACTCGGTCTATAACCACACTCTGGTTCTAATAAGTTTTTGCCTCTACTGGGCGGAGAGAACGACTCTACATTAACCTTCAACGTATCTAATTCCCTACCTAACACTGCGAGTTCCTTAACCGTCCGTGGTTTGGCACTCGCAATCTGCAATTAAAAGAAAGGGTCTACATTTTTCCTCAAAATCGAAAGCATCCTTCCCTCTGACAATGGTTCCGATAATCTTCGAAACAATGTCCTCATCGTGGCCAAGTAAGCTCCAAAGGTTTCATCCTTGCCTTGCGAACGACGATTGATTTCCTCCAACAAGAGATCATCATAATTCGCAGGCAAAAATTCAGCCTTGAGCTCCTTAACAAACTCTTGCCAATTCTCTATATCATCCCTAACCGTCCTAAACCACATAAGCGCCCTACCAGTCAAAAGCTCTGAAGCGGATTTAAAAAGATAGGTTTCTGGAACATCGTTAGCCAACCGAAGTTCCTCCACCCTCTCCAAGAAAGAATTTAGTGATGCTCCGTCCGAGTCACCAGTAAATTTGACACCCCACTTTCCTATACGTTCAGGCCACCTTTGTTGAAGCGCCAATTGTTCAGAATATGCCTCGACACTTCCTAACCTACGCTCTGGAACCCTAACAACAACCTCTCCTGCTATAGGACTTCTGTCATCCCGACGTGCTCCAGTTGCAGTCGCTAAAGCAGGCCCTAAAAATTCTCTACTACAAGAAGCTAATGGGGACCGCGGACTCACCGTTTCTGTCCGACCAACTTGTACTTTAAGTTGGGTTTCTGCCCTAGCTGGAGTCCTCTTCTTCGGTGACTCGTCTTCCCTATCACTTATCTCACTTTCACCTGTGAGATCACCTAACAAAAACAAAACCTCATTCCTCAGCGAACTTATCTCCTCTTCTTCATCCTCAGCTTCACACGGTGTCCTACCTAATCTACCTATACACCATTCTATTTTTGTCATTATCTTAATATACTCCGACGATTTCGAATTTTTCGGAGCATCCTTTAAAAGAATCCTAATCTCATCTATTTTTGCCTTCACGGCATCCCGATCTTCCTCGAAACTAAAAGGGTAAACAACGCTAATATCTATCGAGTTCCTCTTAACGAGTAACCTCGATGACCTCAATGCTTTCCGCATTTCCTCCACCGTTCCTACTTTCAAACCCCTGACCTTCGTCTCGTAGGCCAGTTCGTCCTGTGCTAAACGCCCTATATTCATGATTCTAATTTACTAAAGAATTTAAAAAGAATAAACAGAAAAATAATTTGTATACTAAAAAAGTAAAAAAAAATTCGTATTAAACCAAATAAAACAAAAAAAACAACGCTCAAAAAAAATTAAAATATTTGTTTAACCAAATGAAAATTAAAAAAAAATATATCGATTTAAAAAAAAAACCAACGCCTGCGCTTAAATAAAAAAAAATTTACAAAACAAAAAAAATCAGCACGCCACTGTGCATGAAACTTATTGAATTTACTTGCACTCAATCAAAATCAAAAAGCCTAACCCACTCAAAAAAAACTCAAATACATAAACTCGCACGAGAGATCTTCAAATAAATGTCACAGAGAAAAAACAAAATGCCGGTACCGAAATATTATTGAATAAAAGTGAAAATAAATTAAATGCAAATTAAAACTAACACCCAAAGAAACAACGAATAATGAAAAGGAAAAATAATAGTAAAAAAACTATGATTTAAAGAAATAAACACAAAAAAAGATTTCACAACACAAAAAAAAAAATACTTGCTATAGATCCTCGCCAAAAAAAACTCTCGTATGTATGTATGTTGGTACTCCTTTGCTGCACTCGTTTTGTCCACTTGACTTTATGTTTTTATTTACAACTTCAATATAATTAACCTAATAAAAAAGAAAACACTGTATAAAATATTCACCAATTAATTTATAATTAAAAAAAATCTCTACGGCACAATTACAACACGGTATGTAATCACAAAAAAAACACAATTCTTCCACCGGTCGTCGGTTGGCCCCACGTTGGGCGCCAATTTGTTACACTTTTTCTTCGCGGCGCGATAATGGGTATCCGACCTCTTTTTATTAAGATTATTATAATTATTAATTTTATTAATAATAACAAATAACTACGCGAACTCGAATTAAAACGAAAGGAAAACAAAACACGACTCGACTCGCTTTTGACAGATAAGCCAAAAAAAAAGAAAACTACGATAAAACAACAAAAAGTGCAACTCGCGTAGCTCGTTGATGTAAGCTACCACCGCGGCTGCTCAGCTGGGCTGGGTTCAGTAGAGGTGGAAGAATTCGCGATAAGGATTTTTAAATTGATTATCGCTATAATCAATTTAATGAAACGAAAGCAGATTTTTATTACAAGTACAGTGGGATACTTGTAATAAAAGATGGGCGCCAGGAATTTTTGTTCGAACGAAAATTAGTAAAATTCCAAAACTAATTACTGAGTGAAATAAAGTAATTTGATTAAATAAAACAACGTTTTTATGACTTCCACTAGGGGATTGGAAAATAAATTTATTTGGGAAACCTTGGTAGAAACCAGGATAAAAACCCAAAATTTTTTCAAAGAAATAAAAATACAAATGAAATCGAATGCAATTTAAAACGCGATAAGGCCTCTAACGATTGAAACTTAAAACTCGAAATGGAAATAAATTTGGTCGCGAATAAAAAAAGAAACAAAGGTCCACTGAGATTTTGAATCCACAAAACACAAAACTATTTTCTTTGGACAAGATGTCCGATTACTTATCTTTGTTTTTGATACCCGTTCCTCTATTTTCTCCTATTTTTGGGCTGTCCTCGCTCCTCGAATTATTCCTTTTCTATTCCACAAAAATTTTCCTCGATCCTTATTTTTCCTTTTAAATGTACTCGTCTTTTCCTCGATTTTTCTTCTTTTAATTTTCTCGAATCCTTTCTATCTTGATTTTCTCAAACTTCTCGTCGCTTGGTTAGCTCTCGCAAGAGTGAACTTTCCTAGCTTAAAAATCCTTTCTTTCCTCCCTCGACCATTCCAGTCACTCACACATACACACACCCAGCCAATCGTTTTCGCGATCATCGGTCACGGACACCGGCTTCCTGGAAACCTTTTTCGTTTCACAGAAAACCACCGTTGTCGAATCTCAAACGAAACTTTGCTCTCACACTCACATTCACGGATTCAGCAAGTTGTTGGATGTCTTTCCAAAACTTGCCGGATCTAAATGGTCGAGTTCAGACTATTATTAACTAAATTTCTCGAGAAAATCAAAAAGAATAAAACCGAGGAAAAGCCCTTTTCTAGGCATTCCCCTAGTTACCATTAAATACTCGCGAGTGATTCGAAGAGCGAAGTCATTGTTACTAAATAATAATGAGATGAAAGAGGAAAGCATAATCTTAACACGAACTATATTCGAAGTGGACCTTTTTGAAAAAGACGAATTAATATCTTTAAGAAAATAATCTAACAGTTACTCTAATCGTTAAAGACCTTTACGCTTACAAATGGGATTTACGTTATTTTAGAAATTGAAAGTTAAGCAAAAATTTAGGATGTTGTGTTGTTTTGATTTCAAGGTAGGTAAGAGTCCGCCTGACTCGTTACCTCTTCAGCTCATCCGCTGGCATTCGTTTTGTTGCATGAGACCGCCCGTCTACATGCCAAGTATAATCTCGTAAGCCCTTTTTCTCGAAGAATTGCTCGAACCCTGTATTTGTCACTTTTGCAAAATGCTGGCTTAGTACACCAATGGTTGATGGTACCATGGTTGCCCTCAACCTCGCCAGAATTTTGCAGCCGCAACCAAGAAAAGAAGGGAAGGAAGGAAACGAAGGCCAGTCATTGTTGCGGTAAATTTTACCGTAACAGTTATTACTAAGAGGAATAGATGTACTAGGTCATTGTGAATGAGAACCAGGGATTAATTTATCTAACAGAAATTAAAGTTCATAATAGTCTAATTAAAACCTTTATCCAAGAACACAAAAATAAATCGTGGAATTATATACTTCAATCAGGTAAGCCATATTGGAACCTAGTATCATAAAGTATCACTTAAGTATAAACGAGTATCGCGGCTGAACTGATTGAGGAGGAATGCAACTGGCTATATCGAGTGAGCATTGCTTGTGCAAGAAGTGAAAAGACAAGAAAATACATGAAACATTCCGACGGTGTTCAGGAGATGGTAAAATATCCACGATAGCTCTGTTTCCTTTCAGCTTTAACGCTCTGTTCTATTCTATTCTAACCAATAAATAGAGACAAGTTTGTGCCACACCTGCCCAAAGTTGTGAGGTATTATACCGAGTACTGAGAGCTTTTCGGTTTCTTCACTGCAAGTGCCATTCAAGGACTATGGCATAAGGGGACATTTTGCTTCAACGACAATAGACGAGTTTTCGAAGCATTAAACTCCACACAGTTTGTATACTTCATTTAACAATGCTGCAAAGGTTTAATGACCTTATCATACGATACCGTTGTATTACCACTTCTGAATGAGATGAACGTAAATTTGAAAACAAGTATGAGAAGCTGAGAGTAGAGTCGTCTGCAAAACAATGAAGTGGATTAGAAGTTTCAGACAAGAGATCATTTATAAAAATGAAGAAGAGAATCGGAGACAAAACGGAGCCTTGAGGAACACCAGCATTTATTTTGTGAAGATCATATGAATACAGCATGTATTGAACGATCTAGAAAGTAATTTCTAATCCAATGAAAAAGGATTTCGTAATCCCAGCCATTGAGAAGCTTTTGATCTTTGAGATATTTCTTTAGCTGATGATTTATCAGCGATTACATGACCTTGGAAAGAAAAGACGTAAGTGCAATTGGTCGATAGGAGGAGGGGGGGGGGGGGGGAGGTTCGCCTTTCTTAAGAAAAGGCTGAACAAATGCCATTTTCCATCTTCTAAAAAAGCTTACGCAATGGTTTTGCCAGCGATTAAAAACAGCTCTTCAGAAGAATGGGGCTTGCCATCAGTTTACCAGCGGATTCGTTAATATCAAGATCTCGTATAAGAGTGTGGAAATAAACCTGTCCCATTAAATGCTTTACGTTTTCAAGTACAGGAAGAGTACAGGGAGTCGAGTTGCTATAAGGCAATGTAGAGCCGGCAGGAAGATGAGCTTCAAACACATTTGCCTTATATAAAGAGATCGGGTTGTCTTTCTCGTATTGCCAAACGGTCCTAGTGGGATGCATCTCCTTAACTGGATAAATGGAACACGAGAAATTAGTCGGAAGTGCCAAATGGAGAGTAAAATGTATTACAAAACCTGGAAATTAAGGCTCCCTTGTATGAAATAAAATAAAATGTACGGCTGGATCGCACGAACTTGCTCTTATGTAATAGACTAAGAATTTTAAAAACGAATGTTATTACAGAAAACTGTTCATAAGCATAAAATTCATTTTTAAACTCTTTTTATTAGTGAAAGATTAAAACAGAAGTCCAAGTGATTTCGCAAGCAAATATGAATTAATGCAAGTGCAAAAATTATAAGTCGTTGTAGCGGTTTCTTAAAAAAATCAACTTTTATATAAAAAAATTTAAAAAACTTTTTTAGGAAAATATGTTGGTATATAGGGTGTCCCTGAATTTGTGCATAATATTTAGGGCGTGATTCTTGGGTATATTCTTAGAAAAAATCGTTATACAGTAAGGGCCTTTCTACAATTTTTGCTATTTTCTAAAGAAAATGCATTATAAACATACCGTTTTACAATTTTTTTTTTTTTAATGAATGTAACAATAATTAGAATAATGCTCAATGACGAATTTCCCGGAAAAACCCATAGATTTAATGATACTTGGGAAATCCTGAGACATGTTAAATTTAAAAAAATGCTTTTTTTTGCTTTAAGCGCCAAAGGCTCTATGATTAAAAAATGATTTTGTTTGGGCTTAGATATTTTTATTTTATGTGTGTACTAAAGCAATTATAACATGTGTTTAAAGTGTCCTTCTTGGTTTTGTATGCTTGCTAGAGCCCGTTTTTGGATTTCACTGCGAAAATTTATTGATGATAGATGATGCTTCAGTTTTGATGACTTTTCGAGAATACGGTCTTATTTCAACTAAATTTGCTATTTCGGTTGAATAACCAAAATCTTCCATTCTTCCCTATACAAAAAGAAATACAATACTGTAAGGTCAGGAGATCTTGCAGGCCAGTGAAACGGTCCATTTCTTCCTATCCAATGATTACCGTGCACTTCATCTAACCCATTCTTAACCTCTCGACCATAGTAGCTAGAGCGCCATCCTGTTGGAAATATGATGAAGCTAGTTGGATAAGTGGAATATCCTACAATAGTTCTGCTAAATCATTGCGCAAAAACTCCAGATAGTTTGTAGAATTCAGCTTGCAGGGAGTTTGAAGGGGCGACTAATTTGTTTTCAATTACGCGTAAGCTCGTGTATTTGAAACGGCTTACGTTTATCGAAGCCTTCTACATGTAATTTTACTCGTATATTAGGAAATCATCTGTTTGGATAAAGTTACTGGTATCTTTGTAGCGCTCTAGTTGAAGTTCCATTGCACAGCCCATAAACTACAAGATTAATGTCTGCGTATTGTTGGTTTGTAAATGTAGACATTTCAAACTGCGTTTCTAAGCAACTGTTGCCTTGGCGTTAAAAAATTCGCTGATGAATTAATTTTGTTTTCTAATCTTTTATACCACTTTTGTTACGTTTATTTTCGACACAGGCATTCATATCCCAAACCTAATTCTTTTTAAGAAGTCTTTAGGAAAGGGGAAAAGAATTCAGGGCTTTGACAGGTACTCATATAAACGAGCACGATCTAAAACCGCTATGCAATTTAATTAAAAAGACATTGTGCGATTCTTGGAAAACCATCTTATTGTCAACACTTGTTAGAAACGTGTCCAAAATCAGAAAACCCTTTGTTTACCTGCTGCGGGTTTTCCCAAAAATAAATCCCAAAAAGCAAAATACCATGTTTCAGGTTTTCCGAAGTATCATATAATCCTTGCCTTTTTCCGCAAACTTGTCGTTGAGTTTTATTTATATTATTTGTTACGTTCATTAAAAAAATAGTAGAACGGTATGTTTTTAACTCATTTTCTGGAGAAAATTTACCCGAAGTCAAAAAACTAGCATGGGCAGGAAAATCGGATAATAACAATTTTTCGTAAATTTGTTTTTCAACCATGACCTAGCTTTAACTGCATAAATGAAATCTTGTGATTATTTTTTAAGAAAATCTGTCGAACAGTTTTGGAGAAAAAAAAATATTTATAAAATTTGAAAAAAAATCCGTGTGGCAGTTACACTGATTTTTGTTCTAAAAAAAACAAAACAGGTTGTAGTGGGGCGAATTTTAAACTGATATCTGCCAAGTTTAAAGAAAATCGGCCGAGCCGTTTAGGATGTAGTTGTCACATGCTTTAAATACAGGGAGATCTCGTTTTTTCGAAATTGCAGAAAACACCGAACTTGTAACGTACTGCTAAACATTTGTTGCTTCAAATCGAATTATAAAAAGGTTTTTGGTTCGATTCAAGTTAAAACAGCAAATTTGTATTCAAAATGAGTAGAACTCAATTCTGGGAGTTGTGAGTTCAGAGTAAGGGCAATCACATTATTTTGTGCTAACAAATTTGGAGAGAAATTCGGACTTAGTAATAAAAATGTCAGAAAATTTAAATGAATAGTAGAGGGCATGTTTCTATTTATTTTGCTTTCTATTATGTATTTTAAAATTTTTGAAGAGTTCTTCATCAACAATTATTTTTAAAGAATTTTCGATTTGGAAAATGATTCGTGAGAATTAATGTATTCAAACCTTAAATTTTTTGTTAGAGCCCTTCTAGATAGTCTTGGGCAGCTGCAGAAGAAATATTTTCTGATATAGGCAACAGTAAAACAAAAAATGGGAATGTTTTAATAATACTACAAAAATGATAAACAATTGTTTGAGAGGTTGGACTCCATCAAAATCACTACAAATAAGTTGACTTTTTCGAAGTCATAATAAAATAATTATTCACCCGTATTCCACAAGTCGTATTTTGTCTCGTACTCGTAGTCGAACTCGTTTCGTATCAAAATCGTTATTTTTCATGTCGTATACGTTGCTTAAAAAAACAACGTATATTGGCGCCCGTAGGTAATTGTCAAAATCAATAAATTTGAATTGAAAAAAGTCATTTGTTGTTTTTTCAATTAAATTATTTTATTTATAATAAAATTCTGATGAGCTCCATTGATTTTAAGTAGCTCTTCTTCTATTTTATTTGTTTTTTGTTTGTACGAGTGGTGTTACTGGCTTGTGAAACCTCGTTATATTCTTGAACTATGTCAGTTTCATCTTCAGCATTTATCGTGTCGACTACAGGAGGAGGCTGAAAAACTCCAATGTTTGATCCTTGGGGATTAACAATTTAAATTTAAAATGTAAGCAAATGTCCTCAAATTTACTCTAGCATATGCTTGTAATTTCACCACCCCTGTGCCTTTAAATTGCTGCTTATTGTGATGCAGTTTCTGTTTTAACTAAATACTTTTGATCATTGCAGACCTAAAGAGGCCTGTATTACAATTTGTTAAATATTTCTTATTTTAAGACAAGCTGGACGATTTCGAATGGGTGGCCCAAGGCTATTTATTTTTATCAAAATGTCTGCCCAAAACTGTTAAATATTTGCTTTGAGTTTTCCACTCTTCCTATGGCTCCTTGCTACCTCCAAATTTTCTTCCAATGCACAAACCAATGCCTCAAATTGAGAACGATTTATTATTTAACTAAAGATGAACGCGTTAATAACGTTGAGTCCAAATAAATAAACCAATAAAAAATGTATTTTAAAAAATTTGGTGGTGCAACAGCTCGAAGTGAACCAGGACCTATAGTGACTTACAATTCTCAACCATTCCTGTGTGCGTGTTACCAGGAACGGAGGGGTCCTACAATTTTCTACCGATTCCGAACGGCTAATGTGCAACACTTTTTAAGACAAGATATTATATACTCTTAGAGGATTTGTCAATTCCTTGCAAGAGGCAGTACACTCCTAAAAAACTTTTTGCTGCGACTGAGAATCGAACTCCAGACCTTCCGCATGACAGTTTAACGCACTAACCATTGCGCAAAGAGGAACCAATGTACTTATATTAACTTTTTGTCCATTTTTATCGAAAAAAAACAAGTCTCGTTTAGAAAATTTAACACGAGTAATAAAGTACACAAATACGACTTCAAGTAAATCGAATACGAGATTCGGAATAACGATAAAATATGAATAGTCGTATGCGATGTTTTGCGTTTCCCGATATTAGTACAAGTGAAGTCGAATGTACGATTCCTGGAATACCAACATACGACTATAGTCGAATACGAGTCATAAATACGAGTTTCAGAATACGGGTGATTATTTTTTATTTAAAATGCATATTATGAAAATTAATTTATATCCTTTGAATGCTCTCATTTTTGTGTAATTCTTGTATGTATGAATAATTATCTTCTGTATGTTTTCTAACGAGCAAAAAAACAAAATTTATAGTTAATTAGCCTTATTTTGACATTCGATTTCACTATGTTGAATTCGATTAATTTGTATTTTGAGATTCGTACGATTAGAAAGTTCACTTTTTCAATGAAAAGTTCATTCATCTTTCGAAAACTAAGCTAATTTTCACTTTCGAATCGTTCGAAAGAAATGTCATTTCATTCCCGTTCAATTTTTTCTGGCGAATAGATTCATAAAACATGTAAGTTTATATAATGTTAGTGGTAATGGATGCATCAAATGGATTTGATGCATCCATTATCCTTCTCCTATACAACTGCTCCTCACCGTCTTCACTTTTCATAAATAAAACAAATGCCATTTTGATTTTCAACGTCTCGGTTGAATTTATCAATATTTTTATGAAACAATTTACAAATTATAATTCAAAATTCAAGTGTGACCAGGTATGTGTAAATTAAATACGCTCTGAAGTCGCCTTCTAAATACCTGTTTTTTTTATCAATTTGGAACACAATTTAGTTTACATGAAAATTTAAACATAAATTAAGGATTTTATTATACAGAGAAGTTATATCGTTATTTTACTTCTTTTTGATATCAATAAATTTATCATACGTTTTTCTAATGTTAAAATGTCAGTTTTTATTGATTTTTTTTTCAAATTCAAACTTTACCGGGCCGTTAGCATTACTTTATTTTTCCTAAATGATAAAGTGTATATTTTTACACCATAATTTTTTTTTTAATAAAAGTGATCAAAAAAAAGAGGTTGGTCATACTAAATGTCAGTAAATTTCAAACAGATGATTTCGGAAATGAATTTCATTGAGGTTTATTTTATGCAATCATTCGACAATGAACATTTTTTCGCTCGAATGTCAAAATATGCAAAGTTCATTCGAATAAAAATATCTTTTCTATCGAATTAGCTATTTGTTCGAATCTCAAAATAAGCATGATTGTTTCAACATCTGATTCATTTCATTTGGATTTAACAGCTTGGTAGGTAGTGAGACCAGTTCTCGAACAGTTTACAGAGTTTGAATAAGCTGTACAAAATACTTCCATTGAGGTAGAAATCCATTTAAATTTAATTTGAAAGTGACACACAATAATGTTCATGCCTCATAGCTGTTTTTTTTTTCATTTTTTTTTATTTCATCGAAAAATAATTTGAACGTGTCAAACAATAGGTTTTTCCTATTCTCAAACACTCGTTTCCCAAGCTCGAACACAGAGTTTCCTTATTTCAAACACCGACATTATATGGGATTCCTCCAGTATAAAATTATCAAAACTATGTGTGGATGTTAAATTTAAGGGCGACGGCGTTGTACTTTTTTATTTAATTTAAACAAAATTAAAAGTTATTTCTAATTTTTATTGACAACATATCACTATAGCAGGTTCTTCATTTTCCTAATAAGAAACTTAAAAAAAAAAAATAGATATAGTAGCAGGTACTTAAGTTAATATACACTAATGTTATAGTAAACAAAATAAATATGCATACAAAACAGTTTTTCTTTTAAAAGTTATGATAAGTAAATAAGAAGAATTTAAAATTGCAGGTAGTTAATTTTATGATACTTTGAGGTACAATATTATACAAAAATTATGCGCAATAGTTTTGAGCTTCTCCAAATGTTTTTGTAGAAAGCTTGGTACATGAAAAGTGATACCATTTACTACACACATCTCACCCCATGTTCTTGAGCCCATCATCCCCCGTGTCCATATTTAACTTATCTTCACATTGTCCAAATGTTTCTTTTTTTCGATTTTTGTTGAAAATCTTGGCCGCTGACAAGTTTTTTTTACTTGTGACTTATAGGCAAGTTATGCATTCGTAAAAAAACTCGAACTCGAGATTTCGATCAAAGTTGACATTACGATGATAGCGAAGACCAAAAAAAAAGGTCTCACAATTATGTCTGTCTGTCTGTCTTTTCGACTACAGCCTAAACGGCTCGGCAGATTTTTTTTAAACTTAGTAGATATCATTTTTGGTTTTTTTTTCTCCCACAGGTTTTTTTCCTTTTTTTTAAGACCAAAAATAACGTTAAATGCCATACGATTTTTTTCGAAATTTTATAAATATTTTTTTTTTCTTAAAAACTGTCGCACAGAATTTAAAAAAAAATTCAAAAACTACATTTAGTTAATAGTTAAAGCTAGGTAATGTTTGAAAAAAATTTCCAAAAATGGTTATTTTTGGTAGCCCCCCTGGGTTAATTTTTTTGTTTCTGATTTTCCCGAAAACGGTACAACTGATTTTAATCATTTTTTTTATGCTAAAGGTCATCGAAAGTTTGAATATTATTACATATTCAAATTTTCAATTTTTTATTTTTTGGATTTTTAAAAAATTTTTTTTGGAAACTTAATATTTCGAAGTTTGTCAAACTTGATAAATAAAAGTTTCTTAACATAATCTACAAGTTTTGAGAAAAAAAAATTTGTTTTACCTAAAACTAACGGTACCTTCCATACAAGTCTTAAAAAATGGTTTTCGAAAATCGTATTTTCCTCGAAAACGGTTCCGAGAATTTTGCTATTTTTTTTTTTATTTTTACGATCTATAATTTAGTAATGAGCCTGATTGCCTTTTGGTCCTTGCCGGTAATAAAAAACCCCTAGCTCAGCCATGGGAGTAGTTCTTGGACCTTTTGCTCTTTACAAAAAAATTTATTTAATTACCAGGCTTTATTCTGGTTATGAAGGGTGTTATTTGATATTGCGAGTTATTTTTCTTACCCTCCCTTCCTTGGTTGCCCTTCTCGCCAAAGCAACCCCTGGACCAGGCTTCTTCTCAATCTTCTAAATCATACTTCTGTCATCCCTTCTCTCATCCCTTTAAAAAAATTTACTCTAAACCCATTGTTTCTATCATCATTTCAATTTTAATAAAAAGACGAATTTTTCATTTTCACTAAATGTTAACAAATGGATTTTTTATGACTGTAGGTACCTACCATGTATCCATTTTCGAATTTTTAATTTCTCATTATCGGCGTAACGGATTTCAATGAATTTTTTTTAGGGAAGCTTCTAAAAAGTTTAAAAAACATTGCGTTTCAAAACTTAAAAAAAAATATTTTTTGAATTTTTGAAGAAAAAAATTATTTTTTTTGTTTTTGAAAAATTCGATATCTCAAATACGGCTCAACATTTTTTTTGAAAATTTAATTTTTATTCGAACAATAATAAAAACTTTAAATTGGCGTATCAAATTTTTTTTTTAAAAATGTTTAAAATTTTTTTTATATAAATAGTTGCTTGAATCACATGGCATCCACGCTACGAACGGAGTTGTTTTAGTCATTTAAAAAATTAATTTTATACTTTTGAACAGTTTTTTCTCTAATATCATTCATTTTTGAAATTCTTAGTCTTTTACATTTTTCGGGTAAGCTGCTCCACTCTCTTACAGTTTGACGAAAATCACTTTTGAGGCCCGAAGTCAGCATGCTGCATTACATGAGTTTTATTTGGTGGGAGTGAATACAAAATAATTTTGATATGTGCATTGAAATGTGGGATTGATGTCCATATACTAAAAGAAGTATTGGTCTTTTTACTTGGTGTTCGTAATATATTCGTAAAATGTTTCAGTTCCCATCCGCTCAGTCTCCGAACGACCCACAACCCAATCTTCCGGCATATTATTCGCAATTTCTAAGGTATTTTCGGTATGGAAAGACAACTACAGGAGGTAATGTAACTGAAAACCGGTAGAACTGACAAGTTATCCTTTTCGCTTGAAATCCTGACTTTATAAATATTTATATACCCTTTTGGGCCAATAACGCCTTAGTTTTCGGTGCAAGGCTGAAAGAGGTTTCGTCTCAATTGAAAATACGACCTTACCAATGGTCTCGGTAGCACGTAATGATAATTCGTTAGGTATGGCGTTTTAGGAAACCGTAGTACCATTTTTTGTTAATGCCTTCCGTTTTTAAATGGCGTGTATCTCCTTTCCTCCTGTACTATTTCTTGGACCACACCTAGAAGCTCATTTGGTTTTCGCGAAAAAACCCATTTTGCAATATTGTCTAGCCAGTCAACTACTTTCCTTCCTTCAATATCTGTCAACACAGTTACAGATCCAGATCTTTGAAGCTTATCAGGACCTCTATTTTTAACCCTTTCATGAAGAGTTTTGACGGAAACTCCGAATTTTCGACTAGCTGCTCAAATACTTATGGACTTACTTACAACCAGGAATGAACACCCTGAGGACAATACAGTCAACCGACATTTTAAATTTAATTTTTTTTCGTCATGTAAATTTGATTTAAAAATAATTAAACTTAAGTCACTGTATACAGTTAGGCCCCCTATGAGCCAACAAATGTAAATTTTCATACATAATGTAGTATCTTATTAGTTGTAAGCCAAATTGTAAATAGTATTTTCAATAAAAACAAAATTGAATTGAATTGAAATTTGGGATTTGGTTCTTATTCATTTTACCGACCTGCGAGATCAAAACATAATATTAAGCTCTTTGAATATAGGGAACCATAAAACTGCCGGTTGCTATTTTCGAACATCAACGAATATGGTATTCGAAAATGGGAATACCAATTTTTTCGCAATTTATGTTAAATGCAGAACAATATTTTTCTTCACAAATGTCTATACAAAATGGTAAAAACTAAACAAATTTTGCAGTTTCCTATTTTCGAACAGGTGTTTGGAATAAGGAAACTTGATAAAATTCTGTTTCCTATTCTCGAACATTTCAAAAAACAAGCTAAATTAATTTTTGTTTTCAAATTTTCCTTAGGTAAATATTATAAACTAACGCAACTTCACAAAAAATAAAGCACTTACAAATAACTTACGTTAACAATTTCATCAAACAATCTCTAATTTCCCGATCGTTCACTACAAGTTTTTTTTTCTGAAAAAAATTGCATTTATCCAACACATCTTGTGAACTGATAATTTTTTAGCAAATAACACATATTTGCCGCTATTCTGTGATCTGTGGCACCTACGAAAGTAATAGTTGCGATTTTTTGTTAATCAAAAGCGCTGAAAGTAAAACTTTTGTCATTATATGATTTTTGTGCTCTTTTTTTAGTGGCATTTTTCCTAACGCATTGTAGTGAGGGTGCACCAAGCGCCACTGCTTTAGAAAAAGCTCTCCCATAAGGCCTGTACTGACAATTTTTGTTGGACAGAGTATAGTGGTTCTTATGATTTTGCGTCTCGTAAGCTGGTTTTCTTCCAGTCCACACCAAACAAAGAAATCACCGCTTCCAAAATGTCTTCAATTTCAAATGATGTAATTTCGGAACTCTTGCTAAAGTATTCAATGACCCAAATGTCAATGAATAAACATCCAAAGCTACTCAAACTTTTGCAGACAAAAGTCATAATACAAACTCCAAGGAATTTACGATTTTTTATTTTGACAAATAAATTTAAACAAAATTTATGGAATCAAAATTAATATCGAACCGTACTGTAAATTATGTAGTGTTACAATTTTTTCAGTTAATAAAGAAACTTAAAACTTTTGGTTTAATCCATTTTATATGGATACATACGTTATAAATTTTATATATGTACACTAAGCATTAAATCAAAACCAAATAAAATTAAAATTAATGTTGGCTTTAACGAACGGCTGCGCATTAATTTCGAAATTGCGATTCAATTTTGTGTGTTAAAATATCAGCCGTTTTAGTAAATCGCATGTGGAATCTAAGAGTGCAGAGGAAGCTGGCATTTACATACGCAATACCGTTAGAAAAGCGACACGACCACAGGAATGATAATTGGCGTTGAAGTGAAACGACTATCGTAATAAGAATGATATCTGTAATTTTCCAATTGTAAAAATCAATAATGCTTTTATAAGTTTCTTTTGTATATTCTTGGTAGTTATTCTAATAGCATATTAGTTTTATTATTCTTAATTTCATAATGGAGAAGCTGCCGCTATAGATAATAGAATTCATGTTTTTTGGCATCTCAACGCGGACATTGATATAAATTAATATACAGGGATTGTCATGCTTATTTACAATAGGTGCGTATAAACGTGTTCACACTAAAAGTGTTTTCGTTGGAGTGTTCGTAATTATTACACCCATAAGTAAGTTCAATACTTGCCCCACAGTAAAGTTTCCCGCAGTTTGCACGAGTGAGTGTGGTTCTTATCTTAATACTTGGACACACTTGGAAATTCAAGAGGTTTTTCACAAAGATTTCCTTAAAAAAACGGTCAAGTTTCCAGCATCTCTAATGATATGGGGATGCATGTCGGGGCGGGGTTTGGGCAATTTGCATTTTGTAAATGGAAGTGTCAATGCTGCCAGGTACAGGGATATTCTGGAAAATGAGCTTCTCCCATCAATACCACGACTTCAAGCTAGTGATCGAGACTAATTTTCCAACAGGATGGAGCTTTTTGCCATACAGCAAGGTCTAAAATGGCGTGGCTATCTGCTGAAGCTATTCCTTTACTGGAATGGCCTTCCAGCAGCCCTGACCTTTCACCAATCGAAACTGTCTGGCATAAAATGAAACAAAAACCGCGAAAAGAACCATGCCGGACCTCTTCAAGGCCTTAAAGCTAAAATCATAAATATTTGGGAATCTTTTGGCACCGAAGAATGTCAAAAATTAGTTGACACAATGCCACCACGCATAGAAGCAGTTATCAAGGCCAAAGGCGACGTAACACCATGGTAAAATAAAAATTAAGACCCATAGGCCAACTATTTTGCGTTTAAAAAAAATGTTTAAATCGTTATTTTATTTTGTAAGATTGCTCTATACCGTTATTTAATTGAAGTCATTTTGTTTTTGTTACTTATTCCTGTTCAAAATAAATATATCTTAAGAAAAATACCAAAATATTGATTTTATTTCCGATGGAATTTAAGAATCAAAAGATTTTAGTTTTTTATCATAGGTAGTCCAACTATTTTGCGTTTGGGCTCGTAATATGTATGAATGAAAGAATGACCTACTCAATTGATCCAAGAAAGTGCAGCGGTAGAAAAAACTCCCACAATTCAGCAAATAAGTCGGTGAAGAGCGAGTTATTTTTTGCATAAGCAGAAAAATGTACTTATAAAACAAAATTTAGGCTGATTTGTTTACTGTTAATGCTTTCCTCTTTAATTATCTTTACGATTTTACATTGTAATTAAAATAAATAAATAAAACAAAATTTAACAAATACAAATAACCTTCTCCTTCAGCTTCAGTCTTCAGTTCTTTACTAGTTAAATTTCTTGCGCACCATTTTTTTTGCTCTATCTGCGCAACCCACCATTCACCAAGTGACTTGGTTTTAGAATTGGGTATACTCACCTCACAAGTCACAACACAACATTCACCAAATAAGTCGAAGAAAAGCGTGTTATTTCTTTGCATAAGACTGCGGGCGTTAGACAGAGTCGACCCAAACTCAGAAAAACCATAAGTAAAACAGAGAAAGAAAACTAACATTGTTCTATCCAGCGAGAGATCTTATAACCCGAGATATTTGGGGTTACTTTTGCTTTGGCTTGTGGGCAGATAGTGTGGAAGAAATTACTCCATGATAATAACGTGTGTACTGTGCAGCGTTACCTTAGGATATTTTGGAAAAGTGGCAAAAAAAGTGGCACTCGAGAAAAAAAGGTGGCACTTAAAATTAAAAACAAAACAACACCATATATGTATGAAAATTGACTTAAGGGAACAAATTTCACACTCATCTCAACAAATTTATAGGAGTTGAAGAAAACACATAATTTAAACAATCATTTTAAGGTTTATTGCAACGTAAGCTAGAAACTAAAAATTTAGCAGTTCATTTTGTATTGATTATTCAACATAAATAAATAAATAAAAGTATGAATAAATAATAAATAATAATTTATTTAAAAGAATTCGTATCACATTTTACGTTCCTGTGATGGTTTCCCTATATTTTTTTATGAGGAGCTCATCTGGACTCCACTCAGCCAAATCACAGTTGCTTACTAAATTTAAAGAAGGCAACATATTTTCGCAAGTTTCAGTGTTTAGTCTGTTGGTGAGTTTGTTTTTCATCAAAGTTAGCTTGGAAAAAACCCTCTTAGCGCAGGCACTGCCATGAGGCAAGGTTTAAATTTTTGCAACAAATTCATAAAGTCGGAAAATAGGTATTTATTCAAACTATTTTTAATGTTACCCACTTTTTCAATGTGTGGGTTATGTTGAATTTTAAAACTTTGATGTTATAATTAAGTATCGTACGCATGAAAGATATGAAAAGGTATGGAAAATTGGCATGGTGAATTGCTAACTTTAGTTTTACTTGTGGGGAATAAAAAGTGGCACAGACTGAAAGGTGGTGGCTCGGTGGCACAGCCTGAAAAAAAGTGGCAATTTGATACTAAAGTGGCACAGCGGTAACGCTGGTACTGTGTGGTGCTGGTGTGGTGGGTATTTGAATGAAAAATGAGAATAAAGGTCAATTGAGTTGGTGGAGTGTGCAGGTTGTGGAGGTTAATGAATAGATACGTATTTAGTATATGAAGTGGGTTTTATGTTGGTCGTTATTTAGTAAACATTCTTGTGCAGCAAGTTCGATTGTTATTTAGTAAATATTGTTGTTTAGAAGAAAATTTAAAAGGTAGCCCGATAGGAATCGGGTTATATGGACACCACGCCACTGATACCTATTCTAGACCTAGCCTCAGGGAACACTGAAGAATAAACATTGTGTGCTACAGAATTACAGAATAGGTGTATATTTGCACATTTACCATTGTTTTAGCTATATAAGTAGATATTATTATTAAATAAAGATTTTTGTTGCAAATTTGTGAACACACTGAAACATTCGTATATCTCGAGTACCGCCGCAATGTTTCATGTCTATCATTATTTTACCGGTAGTTTCATAAACAGTGCTCTAGTGAAATAGCCAGTTTCATTTCTCCCCTCAAACAATTCAACCGTAATACTCATACTTCTAGGAATGCTCATCAGTTTACCCTTGAGCCCAATTTCGGACATACTGTCAAGTACAGAGATTCTTTTTTTTGCCGGACTACAAGAATGTGGAATGCTTTACCCGGCTCAATATTTACAACTCATTGCAATGTGCAGATATTCAAAAACTAATGTGCATCGGTATCTCCTTTCTCATCGTATTCTACTTTAACAGTATAAGGGTATTCATAGCCCCTTGAGTGCGCCTATAATAATATTAAAAAAGGTATTATTAGTATTATATATTATTATAGTATTATTTTTTACAGGAATGTGATGTTCAGACGTCAGTATCTTCTTTTAAATCCCACTTCGTATCCGCCACTGGTCACAGTTAAGTTGATAACGGTGATATTTTGGCGCCTACTTCCGTATTTGTAGGATATCTTGCAAAAAAAAAGTACACTTTACCTAATCTTTGACAAAGTCTTTAAAATAGCTACTCTTTTGTTTGGATTTTCTTTGCTTTTCACTTTTAAATATTTAAATTTATTATTTTCCTCCTTTTCAGATCATCTGTGTCAAGTGTAGGTGATGTCCACGAAGAAGGTGCCCTGCCTCAATATCATGTGGATAAATCATTTGCCGATAGGCGATATAAAGTAAGCAGTGCCCGAACCTACTTCTATCTCAACGAGGCTACTTGTGAACGAAATATGGAAGTTTTCATAAAATGTCTTGAAGCTATATCGGGTACGTGTTATTTTAAAGATTTTTTTCATGAAAAAAAAAATAATGGTCACCATTTTAATTATTTCACTCATAGGTAGGTATGTTATTAAAATTCCTTAGAATTGATCTAAACCCGTTTGGATTCACCCAAAGTTTTATTCTTTCCACCGTTAATTGGTTATTGGGAAACCAATTTTGGTTCTCAAAATTATAAATTTGGAACATGCGCACCATTCTGCCAGTGCCGTCGAAAAAAATATTATAATAAAACGTTATAAAATTTTCGGAAAAAAAATATGCTTAAAAGAAATATGCTTAAATCGCCTTTATTTGCTCGGCGAAGAATTTTACCGAGGATTCAAATTCCACACCACTTTTTTTAACTGTTTCGGACCGTGTGGAAATCTTTACCACGCCAAATTCATTGGTTCAACTAATATATTTATTGAAAAAGTATATAAATCTAAATTAGCGTATTGGGATTGCACACATGGCCGTAAGCTCTCCTTGTCTCAACTTTCGTAGGGAATTGAGAAACTGCTTAATGATTTTGGCAATGCTGTTTCAAGCTTTAGTTCATTAACAATTCTGAATGATTCTTACAACCTAATAAAGAAATCATTACCTTTTGATATCGGCAACTAATAAAAAGAATTGCTAGCAAATCCAGTTCAAATATACGAATTGATAACGTATCAGTTGCAAATATGAGCATCAAACAAATAATAGCAAAAAATTAGCAATCATAATGCTTAAGAAATACCTTGTGTGGCTAAGATTGTGAAACTAAGTTCGGTGGCGGTGGCATGTACTGATGTGAATTGTATACTACTATTACATTAGGGTGTAGCAGAAAATTCGAAGCAGTGTTTTTTAAAGAATACCATCCAATTTTTTTTGTTTTGTATCAAAACACATGCAAATAAAATTTCATGAACTTAAGATCATAGTAACCCGTGTCGACTTGCATCGATATATGTACATATATCAGTAAAATATAAGTGTCTATTTTCTTGTCAATAGGCTTACTTCAGTAAGCACTGAATTGTATCGAGTTGAATTGTTTAGTGCACGTATTATTTAAGTCTAGTTAACATGTCGGCGTCGGGATAGTTGCAGTTCTAAAAATAATGGCGCAAAATTTTAAACGTTGCTCGTTTAAATAATAAAATCGGTTATACTTAACTCATTAGTTTAGTTGGGAGACTTTGTCTAACCTTTTCATAATTTTAAACACGTTAGACAACTCTTCTAACTAATTTGGGTTTCAAAACAGAACCTAGGCGAATTTACGTTCAACAACCCTACCTACATCTGGCAGATATAGAACTCAAACACAACTACACAAACAAAAAAATAAGAAGAACACAAACAACTTCAAACCAAATAATTTCTCGCCGAAAAAAGTACATTTAAATAACAACTACATACAGGTTTTGAGTGTTTATAAGTTATTTACATTTGTTCACTTAAATTTATTGGAAATAAAAGATTAACCAAAATAAAAAAAAATATGAAAAAACTAGATTTTTATTTTACAACAATTCGTGTCGTTGACGGTTTTAATACAACTACATTTATTACAATTTTATTTTTCAGAAGCTTTGCATAAGGCAAAACCAAAAAGTGTCAATAGATAAAATAAATTTCAGCGCGTGAGGCAAGACCTTGAACTTTACTGGGAGATCATATTTCGTCTGGTCTCACGCTGCGCTGCTGGGGGATATGAGTGGAAATTGGGTTGTAGAAGAGGTATGAAAATGGGATTTGTAGAATTAAATAATTGAATTGGCAAAAAAAAGTATTGGGTGCTTTGTGGGAAGCGATAGGAAATAATTTCCCACCGCGTCAGCTTTTAATTCAAAGCCTTGTGATAAAACATTGGTATTATGGTCATTTGGTTGATTTGGTATGATTATTATATATTCAACATACTCCCCCCCTTTGAGGGATCTAATCTCTCAAAATTCTAAAATTGGGTTTCTATTTCAAAACGAGGAGTGTTTCCTCTAGAAGAAGCGTTTCTCCTAGGAAGAGGTTTGGGTCTTCTTTTTTTTAGTGATGGTAGACATGCATATTTATATCATTTACCCCTATATCCTTAGCTAATTCATTTATTTGGTTCTTTATATTCTGTATTTCTATATTTGTCTCATTGCTCGAACATGTAGGGAGACTGACTAATTTATTTGATAGTTTTGTTTTGATTGTCTCTGAAATTTTAATAAGGGGAATAAATGAATTTTTTAAGGTGGTATTGCTCAAATATCGCCCGTTTGTAACTAGATGTGGAAGTTTTAATGTGCATGGTCTTAGAAACTCCAACAAACCACGGCCAATTATGGTTATGCTCTCCGTTATTCTTTCACAAACTAGTTAACCAGTTACTGCGTCCTCAAGAGCAAATAGCCAGCTATTTGCATCTCTAAGACTGATCCATTGTTCGTGAAGAGCAGTAACTTAGAGCATTCTCTAAGTGATTCAGTAATGAAACTTCACAATTATTAATGCCTTGATGGATCATTGTTGGCAATTGTTGGTCACAAATAAAATGTCTAGTTGAAAGAAACTGACAAGACAATAAATGTTTTTCTGTTAACGCAAAATACCTTTCTCTCGTTGGAGTGACTGCCAGATATTGGGATGATAGTTCTCTTATGAAACTTGAAACCAAAGGAATCATCATTTCAAGTCATATAAACAGATTTTGTCCATTCCCTCTAGGTAAGTTTTTACTTCTCCTAGCTCTAACCAATACGATGACAAATTATAAAATATATAGATGTTCCAAAAACTGTTAACAGTGCTAGCACTACCTATTTCCTCAAAATAAATGCCGGTGGAAACGTCGAATTTTGTAATCCTTATTGATTCACTTTCTAAGGAGGCTGCTAAAGAAAGAAATAGCAACATGAAACATAATACTGATGTCATAGAATTACCGAGGAATCTTCCGCTTCTTAATCTCATTGAGGGTTGATTTTTTACTGGGGGTTGCGGATTTTGTTCTCGCTCTTCTCCATGATCAAGTGGTAAAGGGCATAAATTATTAATTGCTCGTTGATATGTTCCTGTTTCCGTTTTAACATGTGCCACTCGCACTAAACCATCAGATCCCTTGACGACTTCGACTACACGTCCAAGCTTCCATTTCATTGGAGGCTGGGGTGCATCTTTTTAAACCACCATTGTTCCAGGTTCTAAATTTTGGGCTCGCACCTTCCACTTTAACTTCTGTTGAAGAAGGTGGAGGTATTCGTTCGACCATCTTTGCCAAAAATGCTGTTGAATGTGCTGAATCTGAAGAAATTTGTCTAATCTTGTGATTTTATGATCAGTAATGTTAGATTCAGGTAGTGCAGTTAATGGAGCCCCAATAAGGAAATGACCTGGAGTCAATGCCTGCAAGTCATTAGGATCTGAGGAGATTGGTGTGAGTGGGCGTGAATTTAAGATCGATTCGATTTGAACTACGACTGTTGAAAGTTCTTTATAAGTTAAAGAAGCTTCTCCTGGGTATTTTATTAATAAAGTTTTTGCTAATTTAACAGCGGCCTCCCAAAGGCCTCCAAAATGAGGAGAGCGAGACGGAATGTTTTTCAAGTTGATTCTCATTTTTAGGCAATTCGAATTGATTGATGATTGAGTTTCAGATGAGTCTAAAAAATCTTGAAAGTCTTTTAATTGATTTCTTGCACCAACAAAATTTGTGGCGTTGTCACTGAATATGGTGTGGCATACACCTCTCTTTCCAACAAATCGTTTTAAGCAGTTAATAAACGATTCAGTGGTAAGGTCGCTTACTACTTCAAGATGAATAGCCTTTGTGGTGAAGCATACAAGTACTGCAAGATAAGATTTTGTTGGAGTTTTTCCTCGAACTTTTTATGTGTCCGTATTAGGCCACAGAAATCCACTCCTGGAATGGAATGGTCGAGTTGGTATGATTCTTTTTTTTGGGTAGGTTACCCATTAATTGATCGATAGATCGAGGTTTTGCACGAAAACATTGAATTCATTTAGAGAGCACCTTGCGTGTTTTTCTTCCTACGCTTAGAATCCAAAATTGTTGCCTAGAGATAGATACAAGTGTTCTCTGGGAGGCGTGCATATGTTTTTTATGCAAGTAATCTAAAAGTAAAGTTGTGACTATATTATTTTTTGGGAGTAATATTTGTTTTTTTTTGCTTGGGAAGGAAGTTCAGCGATTTTAAGTCTTCCTCCCACATGTATCAACATTGTTGTTTTTATCAAAGTATGGACTTAATGATAATATTTTAGAATTATTATGAAGAGGTTTTCCTGCCTGAAGTGCCTTATATTCTTCTGGGAAAACACTTATTTGAACGCTCCTCCACAACAGTATTGTACCTTACTGGATATCTTCCATAGTTAATGAACCAGCGGTTTTGCTTTCTTCGCATCGGGATTTAAAACTCATTAGGAATCTGGAGCAGTATGCAAACATTTTTTGCAGCGTATAAACGAATTTTTATGATTTACCGAGGAAAATAAATCACCTTGGATGGACATATTTTACACCGTCTTGAGCCTTCAAAGTCCAGGGATTTGTTCTGGTATTAAATAATCTATTTTAATGTTTGACAAACTATTTTGTCTCAAAAACTCAGGACCATCTAACCAAATGGTTGATCTTATAAGATCGCGCATTCCTAGTCCACGTGATATAAGATATGCAGTATTTAACTCTCCTCTAACCTAACTCAAATGATTCAAGTTTGAATTCGATTGAATTTTACCTACACTATTTGGAATGTATGTCTCCCACGTATAGGAAGGTGCTTTTATCCAAGTTAAAACTGTTATTGAATCAGTGTAATAATTAATAGATTCAATTGTCCTATGAATTATTGGGATAATTATTTGTACCAAATAACACTGCCGCCTGAAGTTCTTATCGGGCTATGCTTGTTGCTTTCAAGGGGACTACACGAGATTTTGAACACAACAATTGAACAAAGACCTTCCCTTCCTTGTCATTAGATTTTAAATAAATGCATGCGCCAAACCCAAGAAACAATTTTAGCTGTATTAATGCTTGAAAAGCGCTTTCGGAGCTAATCTTAGAGCTAGTTAATTCAAAAACACGCTCTAGATGCGCCTTTGGAGCAAGTATGGAGCCCACTTGCAGCTAATTCATTGAGTTTGAGAGCACTTTTTAGCTCCTTAATAGTGCTTGTAAGTAGGTTTTGACAGCTAAAAGCTTTAATATACACTTTAAAACTGCCAAGAGCCGCGTGCCCTTACGTTTTTTATTAGTATTAGTAAATTAATACAAATCATACTATTGAACACGAAAAGAAATTATTATTTGTGTTGGTAAATCATCTTAACATCATAATTTATTTTCATAGAACAATGAGTAAAGGTAATAATTAAAAGCCATAATACGTTCAACATGGGAGAGATTTCTAAGTGCGATTTCATTTTTATCAGAAATGTTGATATTGTACTTCGAAATATTACAACGCCCTTCTTAAACAATTTGTTTTAAGTGGATGGTAAATTTTTTTTATTTCAATTTTTAACTTGAGAAAAAAATATTTATTTTGCTCGTGCACTTTTTTGGATAAGGCTTCTGTGTTTATCATGATTCTTTTAAAAATGGAGTCATCAAATATTCGCCATTTTGTTAAACACACATGAAGATATAGCTTGTAGCTCTTAAGTAAATCTTTAAAAAATTCTTTTGCTCTTAAAGAGCTATTTTAAAGGGTGCAGTATCAAAATGCTAACATGCTTTCCAACAACTGATAAAAACATTACTATGGAGCAAATTTATCGAGCAGAAAGCTCTTAAATGTAACATATCTAAAGATTGTTAAGAAACTCCATTATAGAGCTAGATTTTTAAATTCATTTACCAAGAGCTGCAATATGTTTTGAAATAGAGCTAGGGCCGTGCATTTAACTCTCTCAGAGCTATTTAAGAACATATAAATAACATTTAGCTCCAACGATGTTACTTGGGAAGACACTTTCGCTGCTATCAGAGAATGCATGTTGTTCTAATTTTTCTGCTGAATCATTTAAACAAAGCGAGATATATTAATTTTCTGCAAGGAGGAAAATTCTGACAAATAATTTAGCCACTTAGTTTTTAAAATTATTCTAGATGCATCAGGATATACATGTTGAAAATCATTTGCTAATTTAACTAGACATCTTGTGGATAAATTGGAAGCTGGAGCCATTCCATATGTTACTGTATTCAGCTGATATGTTTTTAAAGGGCTTATAGTATCTGCCCTCCACAAAATGAGCTGATATGCTCTATCCTTTGGATGGACTAGAATTTGTCTATACATTTTACTTATATCGCCATTAAAAACGATGAACTCTCTGGTTTAAGTACACAATGGTGTGGAAGGACATAATGATGCTTTGGTATTGTTTCCTCAGCAATCTGTGTCCTATGACCAAGACGTTCGTATTCAGACATGAAGTTAACATAACTTGTTTTCAATTCTGTATTGTTTTCAAGTTTTCTTTCTAATGAATAGAAACGCTTTTTAGCAATGGCCATTGAATTACCCAACATTTTGTTTGGTTCCTGTTTAAAAGGAAGACGCAACATATATTGACCATGGTTTGTGGTTTTCACATGCTTCTTAAAATATTCTTCACATTTGAATTCTTCTTCAGAATAAATTTTTGATTCACCTTCAAAAGATTCACTTTCCCTAAAGGATCGGACTAATTTATCTAAAGAACTCAGACTAGGTTTGGAGACTAAATGACAGTATGAACTACAAGAAGGATCTACAACGCTAACCGCTAAAAGCCAACCTAACTTAGTGTTTCGTAATAAAGGAAGATTATTTGAAATTTTGAACTCTCCTGGCAAGAAAAGTTCAAAAAATATTTCTGCTCCGATTAATAAATCTATGTGGCGAGAATTATTTGAGTAAGGATCAGCAAGGATAATGTTGGAAGGCAATTTCCATGTTTGCATTTCCACAGGTGCAGTTGCGAGATAATCACTTATTTTTGGCATTATACTGGCCTCGAAGGTTGTTTTATACGCAGATGTTCTAGATTCTATGGAGACATTTATAATAAAATTTGACTGAGTTTTTTTTCCACCAATTCCGCTGATGGGAATGTCCCTTCTTTGATTTTTATTCCCTAGTTGCTAAGCTAATGAGGAAGTTATAAAATTCAATTGAGATCCTGAATCTAACATGGCTCGACAAAGGATTAGCATTCCATTTGCATATGAAATATTAACTATTGCCGTGGCAAGATATACCTCACGACCTTTGAACACGACTCCTAATGAATTATTGATTGAAAATTGAGGCTCACCCACCCGACCAATATTGTTATCACACTACTAACCGGATGAATTTATGTGTGAATCCTTTTTTGATGGATAATGCAGCAATGTAATATGCCGCCCATTGCACGTTTTACACTTTCCAAGATGCTAACACGATGAGAAATGATGCCCCCCTAGCAAACATTTGGTGTTTATTTGAAGCTTCCGTACCTTCTGATTGCGTTCTTCCACTGAAAGACAAATAAATTTTTTACAATTAAAAATCTTGTGATTATTGGATTTACAAAAATTACAAATAGAAACTCCCCTTGAATTCTCAGCCGCGGTAGTTACCACTTTCTTTCTATCATCACGATGAACTGCTTCCAGGACTTGGAATCTAGCTTCAACGAATTCCAGTAGTTGCGCTAAGGTTGGGCTGCTTCTTGGTGACTGTAGTGATTCCTCGAACATCATTCGGGTGTCCTTATCCATTCTGTCTGGCAGCAAATGTACAACAACCGGATCCCATCCGCTGGTATCGTAGCCGACGTTCTAGATGGCTTGCATAACTTCCTTAGTTATGTCATGGAGTCTTTTCAGACTTTTGGCATTGTCCAAAACTATGGAATATTGAAATAGTCGATTCAACTGCGCCGTTAACAACAGCCTCTTGTTGTTGAATCTGTCCACTAATGTGTTCCATGCCAGCTCATAATTGCTATAGGTGGCATGAAAATGTTGAATTGAATGTTGAATCCAAATATAATTTTTGTGCTGCTGCAATTGGTTGGTTATGTACCATTTGTTTATACAGGTCGAAAAACTGAGGCCAATTGAGATAACTTCCATCAAATTTTGGTATCTCAATTTTTGGGAGTTTAATTGTAGTCGTTCCGATTTGATTCGTTTGACTTGATTGATTTGGTGTCATTCGGTTTGGTTGCCATGCAATCCTTTCGTCCAATTCTTCTTGGAGCTTAAAATACAGCTCTATGTCGACTGCAGCTGCATCGTCCCCAAATCGTTCATTATGCGGTTTTTAATTCTTCCCAGTTGCGCATGAGTGTAGTTGTTTTTTGCTGGAACTGCTGAGGTTGAGTTTCCCGCAAATTCACCGGACAGTTGTTGAGAGATCTTTGGAAAATTTTCCCAAGGAGGCGGAACTTGCTTTTCATGCAAGTGTCAATTTACTGGTTCCCGGGAAGGGATCAATGCTGAATCTTTTAGCTTTTTTATCTTCGGCAGTATCTGGTGCGGGCGTTATTGAGGGCTTTTCGAGGGGCTCCTTTGGCTGCTCTGATAGCGGCTTGACTGCTGTGGTCTCTTTCAGCCTCTCTTCTAGTGTTTCATCTGCATAATCGGATTTTTGCACCTCCAAAAAATTTTCATGATGTCTTCCTTCATTGTCTCGTACACCCCTTTGATCTCGTTTTCAGGGGGTACTTGGCCTTAATATCGAGGTCCGTGCTATGGAATATTTCCCATAATTCGTTAAGGCTGGACCAACGATGTTGGAGATATTCCAGGGTTTTTCTCCCAGGTCCATCCTTTCGGTATAGTTGCGTGCAAGCTTGCAGATAGCTGTGCCTATCTCCTCCTGATGGTCAGTTAGTTGTTCCATTGAAGATATTTTCAGACACTTAAAAAGTTTTTTTTTTATATATATTAAACGATTTTTGAGTTAAAATAAACACGCACACCTTTTTTTAAATTGTTTTTTATCTTTTTAGTATTTCCTTTTGCTTTGGATTTATTGAATCTACAGGCCACTAAGCTTTTTTAGTATTGTTCTGTCACGGTCAATTTGTCAATTTGTTCACTCAAATTCCTTGGAAATAGAAGATTAACCGAAATAAAAAAAATATGAAAAAAAAGATTTTTATTGTACGACAAGTCGTTTCGTTGACGGTTTTAATACAACTACATTTATTAGAATTTTATTTTTCAGAAGCTTTGCATAAGGCAAAACCAAAAAGTGTTAATAGATATAATACATTTCAGCGCGTGAGGCAAGACCTTGATCTTTACTGGGAGATCATATTTCGTCTGGTCTCACGCTGCGCTGCTGGGGGATATGAGTGGAAATTGGGTTGTAGGAGAGGTATGAAAATGGGATTTGTAGAATTAAATAATTAAATGGACGAAAAAAAAAAATTTAAAATGTATTGGGTGCTTTGTGGGAAGTGATAGGAAATCATTTCGCACCGCGTCAGCTTTTAATTCAAAGCCTTGTGATAAAACATTGGTCATTTCAAGAGCTAAGGTAGCTATTTTCTACTGTTAAAGTTCGACGAGCTCTTTAAAGTTAAAGTATAGTTTATGTCGTTGAAAATTAACAAAAAGTCGGTTCTCATTTTATACATAATATTGAGAGTCGACTCCCATTCTAAAATTGATTTAGAGCAGGTTTTAAATATTTAAAATTTTAAGCCAATATTTTTAGAACTCTGCCATTATTCCGACGCCGACATGTTAACTAGACTTAAATAATACTGATTAATTCAACTCGAATGAGTAAGTAGTCCTATTGACAAGAAAATAGATTTTTACATTACATTACATATTACACTACTCCGAAGATAAATCTTTGAAGTAGAAACACTGAATGCACTGGCAACTGAGGCCATCGGCTTAGACAATACAACAGAGGGAAACAGACAGAAAGAAAGAACAACAGAAGAAACACATGTCAACAGCACACGGTTGGTATTTGAACGGTCCCCCATCCAAGTACTAACCATGCGCATGCGCAATGATGCTTGATTTCGCTGATCGATGGGAAGCGATGCTTTCATCAAAGCCAAGGCCGTTGACAAAATAGATTTTTGGTTGGAGAAACAAAACCAAATACAGTAAAACCCGCTTAAGAGAAACGGCAAAATGTCACAGTATTTCTTTCACTTAAGCGAACCCCGCTTAAGTGAAAAATAATTTCACTTAAGCGGAGTTCGGATAAGTGAAAAAAAAATTTCACTTAAGCGGATTTAAAAATTCCATTAAGCGGAGATTTAATGCTAGAAACAATATTGTTTTTATCTTTTGGACTTGCCTTGAAAGAAGTTAAATAAAACAACGATTAAATAACACAAAAAATAATTTATTAAACAACGAAAACTAGCAAATTTTTGTTCTGTTCGATTCAATTTTTTTTTTCACTTAAGAGAGTTTTTTTCAATGAAAAATATTAAAAATTAACTGAAAATATGTTTCAGTTATCCGGGTTTTTCACTTAAGCGAGTTTCACTTAAGCGGAGTGTTTTAAGGGAAATTGGTCGGAAAATACTTGGGGATGAAGAAAGTGTTTCAGGTAAGCGGGTTTTTCTCTTAAGCGGGTTTTACTGTAACGGAATTCAAACTTCCCTCCAATACACAAATTCTTAATGTGATTTTTTTTACAATATCTGTGAATCTGTCAATGAAAGTGCAAATCTGACTTTTTGCGAATATTTTATTTCTTACGAAAAACCCGGATTCCATTTCAAAATATTTCCTAATTGCGTTGAATAGGTTGTTGACTTACACAAAGTTTGGAGAGACTTGCAGAAAATTTCAAAAACGACTCGGTTGTATTCAAGCGACGTCAACAAGATTTTGAAAAGAATTTAGACAATTTGTTTGATATTTCAACCGCCGCCGATGCTCTTAAATTGATAAAGATAGAAGAAGGCAGTATGTTTTTGCTATGCCAGAGAGAGCCAGGACGGCAAGGTCACTTCATTGGAGTGGACACAAAATTGGCTGACAAAGAAAAAAGGATATGTACATCTATAATCCTAGAAGAAGAAAGCCGGCGAATCAAATCTTCTACGTAAAATTGCGTTAAAATAGGAAGAAGAACGGCTTCCTGTTGTAAATACGTTTGATAAGTAAAAGCAGCTTATTGGTGTTCCTAAATTGGAAAACTACCAGCAAGGAGCTGGCCCAGGCTGTTTGAAACCTGATACTAGATTGGTATCCAATGTACAATTGGAAATTTCTACCGGCAAGGAACAGGCCCAGGTTGTTTGTAACCTGATACTAGATTGGAATCTTGAAGCTAAAGTTCAAATTCTGCGTTGCAATACTACGGCCTGTACTTTTGGGACAGAAACTGAGCAGGGAAGTGCTTACATTTGCTTGCCTTCCCTTCCCTTCCCCTGTTATTGAAAGGCATGTTTGAAGCTAAAATCAGCCAATTAGCAACAAGTTCCGATATTTTACGATTTAAAAAATTCAGAGATGGTTTGAAAAATATCGACTTCGCAAATATCCAAAATTTTAAAGAAAAAGTGTAAGCTTTCCCAACTTTTTCACAGATAAAAGAACTTATCAAATAGAATTGGAAAAAGAGATAGTCAGATATGCAAGGACAAGGCATCACTATAAGATTTTTGCTTACTTATTTTGACGTGTTATGTTAAGCCATGGCTTCAATGCGTTTCACCTGTGAAATCACCTTAACAGGATTTGTGTGAACGTTTCATTTTTAAAGCTGTTCGCACAACTCTGCAGCGATGAAATAACTGCCTGTTAAGGACATTGAACATATCTGCGTTTGTTTGCAATTTTTTTTGAGTCGTTTTTTTATTGATTCTGAGATGCTTAAATGGATTACTGATTGATTTCAAAGCTTTAAGAATTATTAAATGTACTTCTGGAGTTCCACAAGGAAGTCATCTTGGCCCTTTACTTTTTATATGATATATTAATTATATAGTGGATGTAATAGAAAGTTATAATTATTTGCTTTACGTGGTTGATTTTAAAAATATTTTTTTAAAATTACATGTATTGATGAATGTGTTCAATTCGATTTATATTGTATTTCAAATTGGTGTTCTTTAAAAAGCCTAAAGTTAAATATCAGTAAATGCAACATTATTACATTTTCCAAATTAGGATCTGTTTCTTATTTTCCATATAAAATTAATGCTAATCCTTTGATTAGAGTCAATGGCACAAAATTCTAAACAGTTCTCGTTTAAGGAATAAAACCGGCTCTACTTAACGCAGTCGTTTAGCTTGGAGACTTTGTCTAACTTTTGCATAATTTTAAACACGTTAGACAACTCTTCTAACTGATGTGGGTTTTACAACAGAACCTAAGCGAATTTGCGTTGAACAACCCTTAATTTGACAGAAACATAACTCACACAACTACAAAAACACGAAAAAAAAGAACAGACAACTTTAAACCAAATAATTTTTCGCCGAAAAAAGTACATTTTATATACTACCTCGGTACAGATTTTGATTGTTTATAAGTTATTTACATTATTTTAGATGGAAATAAAGTATAAATCGCTAATTCACAGCTTAAAAACTCAATTTGTTGTTTCAAGGTGCAGATTCATTTAGCTATACTCGTCTCGGCCGGCGGCGCGTGCATACATAAGATATGTATATGTACCTACATACATTTGTATTTACAGATTTGTTCATCGTAGAGCACTTTCGTACGATTGTTTCGAATTCATAATATTCAGTCTATTTACAAAAAAACATCTTTAAAAAATCAAATAAAACATCAGTAAACATTTTGTCTTCGATTTGCTTTTGTATGAAATGACCACTGTCAATATGGATAAAGTATACTTTTAAAAGATAAACTAGCTATTTGCTGCTGTTAAAGTAAGACGAGCTCTTTAACGTTAAAGTATAGTTTATGTCCTTTAAAATTAACAAAAAGTCGGTTCTCGTTTTATACTCAATATTTATAATCGACTCCCATTCTAAAATTGATTTAGAGTAGGTTTTTAATGTTTAAAATTTTGCGCCAATGATATTAAAGATTTAGATGATCTTTTCGAAGATACTTTTTCTCCAAAAAAAAAAAAAACATATTGATTACGGATATATAGTTGCAAAAGCAAAAGCTTACTTGGATTCATTAAAAGAAATAGTTAAGATTTAACAGATCCTTATGTTTTACTAACTCTGTAACTCTGCACTTGTAAAATTCGGTGGAATTTTAGACGGGAGTATAAAGCTAGGTGTCAATTTCTCGGGATTAAATCTCTACAATCAAGAAGAAAACTTCATGATGTAATGCTTGTAAGGGACATACTTAGCTATCATATAAAAAATCCGTTTTTGCTTTCGTTGATCCATATCTATGTACAAACTAGAGAGATTTTTGCTGAGTTAAACAACCTGGCTCAGTTTTTTGACGAGCCAACTCGGTCAATCCGCCAACGCTCTAGGCTTGTGTCATACATCAGACCCTGACGAATACACTATGTAAATATTATCCCCACTAGGACCATTGGGTCATATCTGCAAATTTCTCGTGCCAACAGACCCCAATTAGAGAAATAATTCCCAAGAGAAATACGGAAATACGAGAAAGCCAACTGGGACGGTCTCAGCGATTTCTTCAGGATCTTTAACTGGTCACAAATTTAATTCTTTTTGGAATGAAAAATTTTATCCAAAATAGCAAAAAATCTATGAAACTGAAATCATGGTTTGATTCGAGCTGTTAAGAGGTTATTAGGGTCAAAGAAGTAAGTTTCCGATGTTGTAAAGCCAACCCTACTGAGAAAAACCGGAATAAATTTAATCAAGCTAAAAACACCTGTAATGATCATATTCAAAGAACCAAATTTATGAATGACCAAAAATTAAAGCAAAAAAAACTTTGTTGGATTATTGCACTTGATATTGCAAAAGCATTTGATAGAGTTTGGCATCAAGCTTTTTTATAGAAAATGCATGCATTTGGTATTGATAAATCTCTTCTTCGATAGATTAGAAACTGCCTTTCAAATCGCTCAATACAAGTTGTATTGGATAGTTTTCCCGACTCCGGTTTGTCTTCCACCCACTTTCTGATATTCATCAATGATCCGTTTCCAGGTGCATGTCCTTGTTCTTCGGAAGTGGATCTAGAACGGCTCATTAAATTTTGATCTCGATAGCATTGTAAAATGGGAAATCATAAACCGCGTAGAATTTAATTCTTCAAAAACAACGCTGTCTTCTGTCGTTAAAGCGCAACCCACCCCCCATGCCGCTTTCCATGAGCGGCACTTGCATTGATGAAATTGAACAGCTCTCAGTTCTCCTTATATTCGAAGTTACCAAAAACGCTGCTAAGTGATTAGGTTTCCTTCGACGTTGCAAGAAATTTTGTACCGCTTGTGATCTGACTGTAATCTATAAGTCTTATATTCGTCTAAAGCTCGAGTACAATTCCAATAACTGGGCAGGTGCTCCAAGAAAACATTTGAGTCTTTTGGATAGAATCCAAAAAAGAGCTTTAAAAATTATAGGTTATAAAAGTTTACCAGAAAAATTTGAATCTCTCGAGCACCGTCGCAATGTTTCTTGTCCTATATTATTTTACCTTTATTTTTATTAACACTGTTCTAGTAAAATAGCAAGCTGCATTTCGCCCCTTAAACAATTTAATCGTAATACTCGCGCTTCAAAGAAAGATCATCAGCTTACCCTTGAACTCAACTTCGGACGTACAGTTAAATTCGGTGATTCTTTTTTTAGCCGCACTATACGAGATATTAAAATAAAATAAAATGTGAAGATAAAATTAAACCAGTAAAGTATCAGTTAGAGGCATATGGTGGTTCACGTATTCTAACAAATCGTTCGGTTCGTCCACGCACTCAATACGAAAATAAAATGATTTATGTGGGCTTTTTTATACATAGTAGAAATTGATTCAAAACCATTATTGGGACTTCGTACTTATGTAGCGCTAGGCTTAATTCAAAGAGTTCATGAAGTGAGCAATATTAATGATTTTATTAATAAAAGTAATGATGTATTTTCGGGAGATGGACGGTTTCCGGATAAGTGCACTTTAGAATTAAAGCCAAATAGTGTATCTGTTAGTAAACCTCCCAAACGGATGCCAATCGGTATCAGAAATAAGGTAAAAGAAGCGCTTGGAACGCCGGGGTATAATCAGCAGACATGATAAATCTTCAGCCTGGTCACAACAGTTAGTAGTAGGCCAATGGTTCTTTAAGATTGTGTCTTGAGCCGATGCTTCATGTAGCTTAACTGAAACGAAAACCAGATATGCTAAAATTGAAAAAGAGTTGTTGGCGATTGTATATGCCTGTGAAAAGCTTAAACAAATATACAGGGTGTCCGGTAATTCGTGTTCCATACTTTGGGATGTGATTCTTGGTCATATTGTAAAAAAAAAATTATTCCTTGACGATTTAAAAAAAGGCTAACTTTATTGTACTCTGGCCCATGTTAAGGTCAATCCCTCTGTCATTACTAATGGTAGGGGCCTCATTTTTTTTGTAGAAATACTAACCTTTAAAACTACGTTTAAATTGAGCTGATATGTGTTTTTTTTTAAAAATGCGTAATAAACATAAAGTTTTCTTATTTTTACCTGATGAACAAAACAATAATAAACAAAAAAAAACTCATTAACAAGTGCACCCAAAAACCCTAAAAAATCTAAGACAGGTAAAAAATCGAAATCTCGGTTGCATTTGGCAATTGGAGTGGTTTTCCAAGAATAGATAGTTTTTAGGTAATTTCTAAGACTGTGCACTCATGAAAAGGGTTAAAAGTGTAGTTATGCCTACTTGATTGCTGTCAAAACCCAAATTACGTCCCTCTTCCCAGGGAGAGTTAAATTTAGGGTATGAATGTTTAATGGGTAAATCAACTAAATAACTGGTATAAAAGAATAGAAAAACAAATTCATTCATCAGATTATCAAGTTAAGTCACGATTACATTTGAATGAGAGCGCTTTTTGAAATGCCTTCATGTACGAGAGAAGAATACGCAGACATTTTATTCGCTTATAGGTTGTACAATGGAAATTCAAGAAGAGCACATCGAAGATACCATGAACTTTATCCTAAAAGACGACTTCCTTCTCCAAATGTTTTTGGAAATACCTTTCGCAAGCTTCGAGGAACTGGATCAGTTTCAACTGCAAGAAATAAGGCGGTAGCTGTTGAAATCGATCCTTGCCTCAGCTTAAGACGCTTGGCTCTACAGTTTAATGTTTCCAAACACAGAATTTCCAGTATACTGCATGGAGAAAATATGTCTCCATATCATCATACACCTGTCCAGGAACTGCTTCCCAATGATTTTGAAAAAAAGACTCGAATTTTGTAACTGGTTGCTAGAGAGAAGCTTGGATGACAACCAGTTTATATACAGAATTTTTTGGACAGAACAATCTGCATTCACATGAGATGGTATAACGAATTTCCATAATCTCCATACATGTGATTCGAGCAATCCACATTCAAGACGACAAAGATTATTTCAGAACAGATTAATTGTCAATATGTGGGCAGGTCTAATTGTAAATAAATTAATCGGGCCTTTCAAATTACCATCCCGACTTAATTCTACTAACTATCTGAAGTTATTACAAAATAATCTACCACACCTATTGGAGGATGTTCCACTGTTTCAACTTGCTTCATCATATTTCCAACAAGATGGTGCTCCGGCCCACAATGGTCATGAAGTTAAGGATTGGCTGGATGAAGAATACGAGAATAAACATTCAAAATGAAATCCAATGAAATGAAATCTAGCATGCATTCAAAACGCAGGAGGGCACTTTGATCACTGTATGACTACACAAATTATTATTTTATTCAAACCCTTTCCACCTCAGTGCAAAAAATCATTTTATTTTACCTGTTTTAGATTTTCACAAGTATCATAAAATGTATGGGTTTTTGGGTGCACTTATCAACGAGTTATATTTTTTACTATTGTTTTGTTCATTAAGTAAAAATAAGAAAACTTTCTTTTTCGCATTTTTTGAAAAAAATGATCTCAAAGTCAAAATTTTGCTCGGGCAAAAAAAATTTAACACCATTTGAAACTGAATATCTGACAATCCTAAGAACATATCAGCTCAATTTACACGTAGTCTTAAAGGTTAGTATTTCTCCTAAAAAACTTCAAAATGAGCTCCCTACCATTAGTACTGACAGAGAAATTGACCTTAACATGGGTCAGGGTACACCAAGGTTAGTCTTTTTCAAATCGTCAAAAAGAGATGTCAAAGTTGAAAATCAGACCTTACTGTAGAACAATTTTTTTCTTAGATATGAATATGAATAGATATGAAGTGCTGGAATTGCAACAAAACCGGACATTTACAGCGTCAATGTCGATTACCCTCAAGAAAAGCTTGTCAACATTGTGGACACGGAGGTTCAAATTCAGAACAAGGTAACAGTAACACCAGTGTTACTTCCCGAACAGTTTCCCAACAGGGAAACGAGTAAGAACCAAGTTCGAGGGACAGAAGCTGGTTTCTGGTATCGATGGCCCCAGAAACACCATCCAGGTCTCTCAGACTAAACGAGACAATAAAAGTCTGACTATCTAGGCAACTGTAAATGGCAACAAACGTGTGGTCACCATCGACACCGGTGCCACAGCCTCCATTGTGCGTCAAGACCTAGTGCACCTGAATTGGCTACATAACACCAATAGCTACCGTCTAAGAACTGCCACAAGAGAAGCAGCTAGGATTTATGGTGAAGTCCGACTAGGAATTCGAATTGCAGATCTAGAATTCTCACACAAATTTTTGGTGGCAGATATATGTGACGAGTGCATCATCGGAATGGACTTCATGAAAGAACATCGAGTGGTTTTGGATATTGGCAACCAGGTACTCAAATAGCGGAACACAGAGATTCCAATGATCTATGGGCGCGAAGGAATAACAACTCTTAAACTGTCATCAAAGAAGACTTGATTATTCCTGCTTCTTCTGAGGTATTTATTTGGACAAAATTAGAAAGTGAGTGTGGAGGCCATCGATACTTAATGGTGGAACTAGGCCCAGATTGTTCTTCCCAAAACGTCATCATTGGGAAGACACTTGTGGCTCCGAAGAACAATATGGTCCCCGTAAGGATACTCAACACCAAACCGTACGATGTAATGTTAACTAAAGGAGAAGTCATCGGTAAGTGCGAATCTGTGGCAGCCATAACAAAAAATGACGCTCAAACACCGAGAAAGACATTAGACCCTGAGGAGCTCAATACCATCAAGGCAAAAATACTCGATTCATCTAACCTAGACCAACATCAGGTGAAAACGGCAGAAAGCCTTCTGAATGAGTATGCCGACATTTTCGCTTCACCAAACGGGAAATATGGAAGGACACAAATGGTGCAGCATCGAATAAATACAGGAGATGCAAGACCCTTCGTCAGCCCGCAAGACGTCTGCCACTGGTCAAACAAGGTGAAGTTGAGGAAATGATTACCACCATGAAGAAGGATGGTTTGATTGAGAACTCCAAGAGTCCTTGGACGTCACCAGTGGTCCTAGTCAAAAAGAAGGACGGAAGTACACGGTTTTGTGTTGACTACGGAGGGTTGAATGACGTGACCAAGAAAAACAGCTACCCCCTGCCAAGAATTAGTGGCACCTTAGATGCGATGGAAGGAGCACAATGGTTTTCAACACTGGACTTGAAAAGTGGATATTGGCAAGATGAAATTCACCCTGAAGATCGAGAAAAGACTGCGTTCTCCACAGGTAATGGGCTCTGGCACTTCAAGGTGATGCCGTGTGGTCTTTGCAACGCTCCGGCAACATTTGAGCGTTTGATGGAGTGCGTCCTTCAAGGCCTGACGTGGAAAACTTGTCTTGTCTACTTGGATGATGTTATCGTTTATGGAAAAACATACGACCAACACTGTAAGAACCTAAGGGGTGTGTTCCAGAGACTTCGAGAGGTTAACATTAAACTGAACCCAGAAAAATGTGCACTATTCAAGACCGAAGTGAAGTATTTGGGACTTATCATCTCGTCCCAAGGAGTCAAGACTGATCCTGAAAATGTTGACACCGTCAAAAATTGGCCAACACCACAGGACAAACATCAACTACGAAGTTTTCTTGGTCTTGCTACTTATTACAGATGAACAAAGAACAAGCAGTTTAGATGGTCAGGTGAGTGTGAAAAAGCCTTCCAAGAACTGAAATACCGTCTATGCAATGCTCCGGTGCTGATCTATCCGACTGCAGGCAAGTCTTTTATCATCGATGCTGATGCAAGCAACGTAGGAGTCGGCGCTGTGCTGTCACAAGTGCACAATGACGAAGAAAAGGTTGTCGCATATTTCAGCAAAGTACTGTCAAAGACCGAAAGGAACTACTGTGTGACCAGAAGAGAACTCTTGGCACTCGTCTTGGAAACGAAACACTTCCACAAACACATCTATGGACAGAAGTTTCTTCTACGAACCGATCATGTTGCTCTTAACTGGTTGTTGAACTTCAAGAACCCAGAAGGAGAAGTCGCAAGGTGGATAGAAAGACTGCAGACTTACGATTACGAAATTTAACACCGAAGGGGAAAGCTGTACTCAAATGTCGACGCGCTGTCTCGAGGACCTTGTAAAATAGATTGCAAGCATTGCAGGCGACAAGAAGAAAAGGAATCCATCAACATTCTGCGAATAAGGGCTGAAACCATTTGTGGATGGAGCAATGAAGAAATAAGATCTGCTCAACAAGAAGACCCCGACATTGAACCTCTTCTCGCATGGAAGGAACATGAAGAAAAACCCGCATGGAATGACATTTCCGATAGGAGTCCAGTTTCATGTGCAAGAAGGTGTTCTTCGGCGGAAATGGGAGTCCGCTGATGGTAAATCCTATGTGATGCAGCTTGTGTTACCTCAATCAAAAATTAAAGAAGTTATTCGAGAGATGCATGATGGACCTTCAGGAGGCCATTTGGGAGTCAATAAGACTTTAGAAAAGGTAACGATTCTACTGGTTGCATGCAAGAGACGACGTTGAAAAGTGGTGCCGAAATTGTGACGCTTGTGCTGCAACCAAAGGACCTGGTAGAAAACTGCAAGGAAAAATGATGCAATATAATGTTGGCTTACCGTTTGAAAGGATTGCTGTTGATGTAGCTGGCCCATGAATGATAGAAACAAATACAAATGGCCTGAGGCATACGCTATCCCGAACCAAGAAGCCAAGACCGTGGCCGACCACATTGTGTTTAACTGGGTAAGCAGGTTCGGTGTGCCTATGGAACTTCATTCCGACCAAGGAATTAACTTCGAGTCGAACATATTCCAAGAGGTCTGCGCGTTTCTTGGCATTAAGAAAACGAGAACCACACCACTTCACCCGCAATCTGATGGAATGGTCGAGATATTCAACAGGACCTTAAAAGAGCACCTCACTAAGGTCGTAGGCGACTACCAAAGAAACTGGGATAGGCACATACCACTATTTTTGATGGGCTACCGAAGTGCAGTACATAACTCAACAGGACACACACCATCTGAAATTCTGTTCGGAAGAAGCATACGGCTGTCTAGTGAGATAGGGTTTGGACACACAACTTTGCCAAAATGTAGAGTTATGCCCCCTGATTGAAAATATCGAGGTCCAAGACGTTTTACAGACTGCCTTCTGCCCGCCAGACGCGATAAGAATAGGCTACTTCTTGCACTAAGAAGGTCTTGGACCTCGATATTTGCAATTAGGGCACTTAGCTGTTCATTTTGAAGTTATGGCAAATTTTGTATCCCAATTTTTTCGAATTTGGAAAGAACTGCATACTTGATGCTCTATAATGCAATATTGCGCCCACTAGAGTATGCAAGACGTTCACATTCATAAATAACTATAAAAGGCCTATTTAATTATGCTAATTATTTTTTGTTATCAATCACACCCAAAAATTGCCTTGGGCTCTCGGTCTATAATAAAAGTAGATTTTGATATACATTTTTGAAGACTCAGCTTTGCGTAGTAAGGTGCTATTTCAAATCCCGAGCAATATTAAGAAGCTGGACGATGAATTTTACTCCAGGTATAGCTTTAAACATTCAAGATCGAATTACCAGCCGTGGGTTTTCGATTTCACCAAAATTTTAAGTACTAACGGGTGATTTTTTTGAGGTTAGGATTTTCATGCATTAGTATTTGACAGATCACGCGGGATTTCAGACATGGTGTCAAAGAGAAAGATGCTCAGTATGCTTTGACATTTCATCATGAATAGACTTACTAACGAGCAACGCTTGCAAATCATTGAATTTTATTACCAAAATCAGTGTTCGGTTCGAAATGTGTTTCGCGCTTTACGTCCGATTTATGGTCTACATAATCGACCAAGTGAGCAAACAATTAATGCGATTGTGACCAAGTTTCGCACTCAGTTTACTTTATTGGACATTAAACCAACCACACGAATGCGAACAGTGCGTACAGAAGAGAATATTGCGTCTGTTTCTGAGAGTGTTGCTGAAGACCGTGAAATGTCGATTCGTCGCCGTTCGCAGCAATTGGGTTTGTGTTATTCGACCACATGGAAGATTTTACGCAAAGATCTTGGTGTAAAACCGTATAAAATACAGCTCGTGCAAGAACTGAAGCCGAACGATCTGCCACAACGTCGAATTTTCAGTGAATGGGCCCTAGAAAAGTTGGCAGAAAATCCGCTTTTTTATCGACAAATTTTGTTCAGCGATGAGGCTCATTTCTGGTTGAATGGCTACGTAAATAAGCAAAATTGCCGCATTTGGAGTGAAGAGCAACCAGAAGCCGTTCAAGAACTGCCCATGCATCCCGAAAAATGCACTGTTTGGTGTGGTTTGTACGCTGGTGGAATCATTGGACCGTATTTTTTCAAAGATGCTGTTGGACGCAACGTTACGGTGAATGGCGATCGCTATCGTTCAATGCTAACAAACTTTTTGTTGCCAAAAATGGAAGAACTGAACTTGGTTGACATGTGGTTTCAACAAGATGGCGCTACATGCTACACAGCTCGCGATTCTATGGCCATTTTGAGGGAAAACTTCGGAGAACAATTCATCTCAAGGAATGGACCGGTAAGTTGGCCACCAAGATCATGTGATTTGACGCCTTTAGACTATTTTTTGTGGGGCTACGTCAAGTCTAAAGTCTACACAAATAAGCCAGCAACTATTCCAGCTTTGGAAGACAACATTTCCGAAGAAATTCGGGCTATTCCGGCCGAAATGCTCGAAAAAGTTACCCAAAATTGGACTTTCCGAATGGACCACCTGAGACGCAGCCGCGGTCAACATTTAAATGAAATTATCTTCAAAAAGTAAATGTCATGGACCAATCTAACGTTTCAAATAAAGAATCGATGAGATTTTGCAAATTTTATGCGTTTTTTTTTTTAAAAAAGTTCTCAAGCTCTTAAAAAATCACCCGTTATTTACATTACACTTCTTTGTGAGAAATATGCATGTGGCTGATGCTGGTAAGTAAATTTCCTAATGAAACACAAATGATATATCTACATATGTACATTAGGGTGTGTCAAAGTGCTCAACTATGGTATTTTCAAATGTAATAGCTTTTAAAAGTTGCATTGCTTATCAGAATTAAATCCTGCGTTTACAATTTTTATTTTAATTAATATCTTTGGCTCGCTCAAAAATAGGATGAAATCCAAAAAATTTAGATTTTTCGAGATTTTTGAAATATGTGTTGTTTTAAATTGCACCGTGTGGATACAAAAAAATTATGTTAAATATTTTTAGGCTTCCAAGTCAAAGATAATTACAAGGAAACACTTTGAAGCTTATATTTGCTTAAATTGAACACTTGATAAAGAAGCTATGATATAATAAAAGAAGGAAGAAAAATCATGTTTTTATGTAAAATCGTTTTCTTAATTTCTTAAAATTCAACGGAACCACCTACAATATCGTGGTATATCTTTTTGTAAAGACAAAAATTCTTTTTGTTTAGTTTTTTTTTTAGTATAGTAAAAAAAAAATTAACTGTATATTAAATTTTTTTTTTCAACTTCAACCGATTTGAGCGAGCTAAAGACGAACGATATCTTATTTTTTTTTACATGTTCTTAAACCTCAGACCCTAATACAACTTTTGAGCACTATTACATTTACAAATAAGAGTACTTTTTTGCGGCCATACAAAAGTGACACACCCTAATGTACATTGTACAACGACTAGTAACCAGTGGGGAAAATAATAAAAAAGAAAAAAACATTTCGATAAAGGTTGTCACAAATAACAAAATAAATAGTAAGTTGCCCCTTTGACTTTTGAGTTTCCGATATTTCAGTTTTTAGGCCAGTTGCCCAGATTTAGTTTTGTTTTTTATGTTAATTTTCACGTAGTGTCATGATTTAAAAGTGTTCAGATGCACCATTTTTAATAAAAGCGAATTAGTATTTTACTAGTTAGTAAAACGAAAAAAAAGTTTTCAGACGTAGCTTTGGCTAAATAGGTGTGAAGTGATTATTTTAATTTTATACGTGAGCGCTTCGTTTTAGAGTTTTGCACTTATTTCGTGCTTTTATTCGAAACGCACTTATGTGTTTTTCGTCAGATTACACGCATGAATGTTTTTTGAACACCTTTTATTTTAGATGGTAAGTCGGTATTTTAAATAATTTGTTTTTCTTTTAGGCAAATTTAAGACTAGTCTTAGGCATATATGTTTTAGGAAATTTTAGACAAGATTTACGCATTTTTGTTTAAGTTTACCAAACCACACAGTTATTTTAGGATATTTTATTTTTTTTTTTTGCCGGTGGATTTACGATTTTCTTAGCGAAAATCTTTCTAGGTACTTTGGTTTATCTACGCAAATGAATTTTATTAATAAAAATTTTAAATTTAAATTAAAAAATGTACTCTGTAAACCTGCCAACCGATTCCGGAAGGCGCTGTTTCTGAACTTAATTTTAACCAAAAAATTAAAATTTTATGCTCAAAATCATTTTAGATTTTTACGAATAGATGTGATAAATTTTTAATTTTTTTTTCGGTCAAAACAGGCAAAAGAAAAGAAATTTAAGTATTTGAAAAAGTTATTAATAGAGCTCTTTTTTTTTTTTTTGATAATCTACCCGCGCTCAAGGGATTATGATTACCTTTTAAATGTTTCAACACAGCGTGGGCGTGAAGTTAATGAAGAGAAAGAAGGATAGGAAAGATGATGTTCTGAGACTGTTGGTGGTTGTCTCAGATATTTTTATCTCCAGGGATGGCGGCTGAGCTAAAGTGGAGAAATGCCGTGTCTTATTTCTATGTCGCTTATAATTCACATTATTTTATTCGTGTTCATCGTCCATCGTGCCACGGCTCTGTCCAAATGGGCTTATGACGACAATATCATACCGGATACTCAGTTCGATTTTAGGGCAGGATATGAAACTATTTATGCCGCGTCTAAACTAGTCTCTGATATCCAATGAAACAACTAAAAAGCAATGTTCTGGTGCTTGTCTGGTTGATTTGGAGAAGGCTTTCAGCACCATATGGTTAAAGGGTCTCTATCTAAAGCTGGCCAGACTGTTGTATTGTAAATTAGACATACATATGTAATTCACTTTAACTTTTTATTAATATTTATTTATTTATTAGTAAACATTTAGGCCTATTCGGCGATATCTTTTATTCTTCTATTCTGTTATTCTGCTATGAATTTCCATACAAATGTTTGAGCTGTCAACAAATCTTATGAATCTTAATTTTGGTATTCAGCACGCTAAAATCTGTTATAAAATCTGCTAAGAAAACTTTTATGAACTGTCAAACGTTCGAACATAGACAAAATCTTTTACGAATAGCATTCAGCATGCCAAAATCTGTTATGAAATCTGTTATAAATCATAAAAGAATAAAAGACAAACTTCTGTTACTTTTATCATAAAAGATTTCAATAAGTACACAGGTGCATCAAGTAAAAATGAATATTTATCTTTAAAGGAGACAAATGAAAGAAAATAAATTAAAACACATGTATCATATATAAACATAAAAACATGTATAAGTAGAGTATTTCCATGGTAAACATATGAGGTAAAATCGTGTTCCATTTTATGGATACCAAAAGTGTGTAAGGCTAGGGGCGCACATTCAATTTTTAGTTTCGCAAATGCTTGGTTCGAGCAGCTAAAAGTTTGTGTTTTGAAACAAACGAAGCGATTGCCTAAAATGAATTCGCTATTTTGTGTAACATAATTATATGCACCTGCGCGGACATTCAACTAAATAGTTCATCTGTTTCTATAAGCAACCAAACAGTTGTGCAACTAAAAATTGAATGTGCGCGCGCCTAGCCTAAGAGTTTACTTTTTTGTTCGTCATCCATTTTAATTATGTCAGATGACATATTTTACATAATCACAGCTGATTATGATAACAGATTTAGTTCAGTTTCATAACAGATCTCGTTTTCGAAGTATCATAACAGACTTTTATAAAAGTTCGAACCTCTGAATACCAATAATAAAAGATCTTTTAAGGTGGAAATCTTTTATGATTCATAACAGAAAATCTATAACAGAATAACAGATGTGGCAGAATGGGCCTAATTGTTTCTACTTTTATTCTCAATGATATATTAATAAGACTACAATCAGAATTTTCTTCTCTGCAAAAATCGTAAAGGAAGATAAATATCTTGAAAAAGAAATACTCTGAAGATTAGTTTTGTACAAATATGTATGTAGTTGCTTTCTTCAAAATAAAAATAATATTTTTTGTCTGCGTTACTAGTTAAAGGTTTTAAAAAAGGTTGCAAAATATATTCAAGATGGGAAACAGTTTGAGTAGCTTAAAGGGCGTGATAACTATGCTACTTGGAAGTTTGCACTGCAAACATACCTAGAACATGTTGATCTTTGGAAAGATGTTTAGGGTATTTTAACGGCAGCAAAAATTGGACCACAATAGTCCTTTGCATTGATCCATCGAATTATATCCATATTCAGAACGGTAAAACGGCAAACGAGGTTTGGGACAAGCTGCAAACAATTTTTGAAGATAAGTGGTAGATCACGTCGAATAAATTTAATACGTCAATTGAGTGTAACAAACCTAGAAGATTGTGAGTCTATGGATGCGTATGTCACAACAATTATTACTGCTACTATAGGTTTCTAAGTCGAAGACGAATGGCTTGCTTGTTTTTTACTATGTGGTTTATCTGAAAAATTCGCACCAATAGTCCAGTCAAAGCCTGATCTTTGTCTATGATACAAGCATATTATACAGTCTTACAACTTGCAAAATGCATTCATCGTGTTCAAATTGCTTAAACTCAATATCGAAGTCCGATTTTGTATCGTGTGGCATGTGTGGTTTAAGCCTGCATATTGATTGCTGTAATCTCAGTAACAATATTATTAACTTAATTAAGAACAATAAAAACATTTTTTTCAAGTGTGATAATTGCAAAAATAATAGCACATCTGTGTTCGCCCATAAAATATCCGATCTCTTTGCATTCATCAAAGAGAACATGAGTATTCTCTTCAAAAAATACCCCCCGTTAACTATTGAAGATGAATCAATCCCGTCAAACGCGTCGGCAAATACATTAAACAGAAGTCGCTCCATTCGCGATAGCACACGCGATCAAAGGCTTTCTAAGCAAGCCACCTCTAAAAGACCTGCACTCTCGTCTCCAAATTTGGCTCGTCTTTCAATGAGGATTAAAAGTAGCTCACCTGCTACTTCTCATCTTAAAGCGGTTGACTATCAAAATTCGGTTTCTCTTCCTCTTTCCTCTGGCGTTGGAATTAGTAAGCTTAAAAATAAAAACACTACGAATCTCAATGCCCCCTCCGATAAAAATAAGAGAAATACCAAAAATGTGAATAATATCGAAAACGAAAAAAAAAACTTTGTTGCTGTTGATTCTGAAGGTCTTGTTGTTGATGGTGGAGCGGTAAACTCTCTTGATGCAAGCTCATCTTATGCTGCTGTTGTTGTTGCTGGTAATGATGTTGTTGGCGCAGCTTGTCATAATGCTGTGCAAGGCAGTTATTTACCAAATACTGTGATTCATGAAACTGTTGCTGATGATAATATGTTGAATGCAAGCTCTTGTGTTGCTGACGTTGTTAATGGTGCTGTTACTGACGTTGGCGTGGCTATTGCTAGTGCTGTGCAAGATAGTGCTAGTGCTGTGCAAGGCAGCTACTTACCAAATGCTGTGAATCCGGAAATTTTTGCTGATGATACTGTGATTGGTGAATTTCCGAATATGATTTCATCAGTCAATGGTGGTAATTTAAATAACAATCAATCAAACAACACAGCTCAGATTGAAATTATCAAACAAACATCAAATAACAACACAAAAAATGTCATTATCGGAACAAATTCCTCCTGTGGTAATCTTCGAGTTGCTTACAAATTCAAATTGTTTCATATAGGCAGTTTTCGTTACACTACCACTCCTGATGAAGTTATTGCATTTGTTTCAACTAGTCTGGGAATAGACTCATCACTTTTTGTGTGCCACAAATTGTCAAAAGATGCGGATAAGGATCGTATGCATGGTTTCGTCAATTTTAAGATTGGTGTTCCGATGGATGTTGCATCATTGGTCTTTGCTGAAAATTTTTGGCCGATAGGTGTGAAAATTCGACCTTTTGTGTATATGGCAAAAAACTCCGTGGAGAAGAACGTAGGAATAACAACCTAACAACAAAAACCCAAAATGTTCGTCTTTAAAGATTTATTTTCATAATGCAAGTGGCCTTTCGAACTAAAGTAGCCGATCTTTTTAAAAGTGCATGCGTTAAATCATCATCATCATCATCATCATCGGCTCGACAACCGGGTTCCGGTCCTGGCCTCCTTCAACAAGTCTCTCCACCTATCCCGGTCTCTAGCCGACGCCATCCAGTTGCGCACCCCAATGCTTCGGGCGTCCTGGTCTACGCCATCTCTCCAGCGCAAGCATGGTCTACCACGCTGTCGTCTACCATAGAATGTACCACAAAGAACTTTCCGAGCAGGTTCCTCTTCGCTCATGCGAGCTAGGTGCCCTGCCCACCGGAGTCTACCGAGCTTAATTTTTGTCACGATATCTGCTTCAAGGTAGATTGCGTACAGTTCATGATTGTACCGTCTCCGGAATCGTCCTTCCTCACATACGGGGCCAACAATTCTCCTTAAGACTTTTCTCTCGAACGCAGCTAAGAGGTCGGAGTGCCTTTTGCTAAGCACCCAAGTCTCGGATCCATATGTGAGTACTGGCAGGACCATGGTCCTATACAGCAGCAGTTTTGAAGTTATGGTGAGATTTCTGGATTTGAAGAGCTTTGACAGACTATAGTAGGCTCTGTTGGATTTGAGAAGCCGCCCGCGTATTTCTTCTTCTATATTGTTATCGGCTGCTACTATTGACCCAAGGTATTTAAAGGATTGCACCACTTCAAATTCGTGCTCCGCAACCTTGATTGTTTGACCAACTGTTCCTCTCGCATTCGACGCAACCATGTACTTTGTTTTACCTTCACTAATGTGCAGCCCCAGATTTAGTGCCGCCTGCTCAATCTGGATGAAGGAATCGTGTACAGCTTGTTCGGTTCTTCCGATGATGTCAATGTCGTCTGCGTAAGCTAGTAACTGGCTGGACCTGTTGACGATGGTCCCTCTTGTTGCCGTGCCAGAGTCACGGATTGCTTTCTCCAACGCCAGGTTGAAGAGGAGGCAGGCCAAACCGTCCCCTTGTCGGAGTCCATTAAAGATGTTGATTGGTCTGGATAGCAATCCGGCTATTTTTACTTGGCTTGTTACGTTGGTCATGGTCAACCTACATAGTCGTGTCAATTTATTTGGGATGCCGAATTCTCTCATGGCTTTGTAAAGTTCTACCCTGGCTATGCTATCATAGGCGGCCTTAAAGTCTATAAACAGATGGTATGTTGGGATGTTAAATTCTAGACATTTTTCCATCGCCTGCCTAAGGGTAAATACTACGAACATTATCATCATTGTCGAATCATGGCTTTACAATGGAATTGCCTCTTCTGAATTATTTGATTGCAGTATCTACAACGTTTATCGTCGCGATCGATGTAAATCATCTATAGAACGTGGAGGAGGGATAATTATCGCCACTCGTTCCCATCTTTGATCCAAAGAAGTTATATTACCAACCTTGGACGTAGAACAAGTTTGTATCTCCGTTAATTTAAATGCGTTTTCCAAAACGAATGTAATTTTTATTGTAAGTTATGTGCCTCCAAGTAGCTCACTTGATTTATATGAAAAACATATTAGCAATATTGATTTTATTAATAATACTTGTTCTATATCTGATAACTTGTGTGTATTAGGTGATTTTAATCTATCCGATATACATCCTCTATCCCTTATTTTCTCTATCGATCCATATATCCCAATTATTGAATCTGAAAATTCCTCTCATTTCAACTTTCGTAAAGCCGATTTTAATCAACTCAACCTACTCCTTAGCGAAATTAATTTTGGCCTCTTTCTCAACACTGAGACCCCCATTGACATTGCTCTTTCCCTCTTTCTTACATCTATTTTTGATTGTCTTATCAAATGTGTTCCTTATACAGTTCAAAAAAGTTTTGTGTCATCACCTCCTTGGTATACAAAGGAGTTGCGTACTCTTCGCAATATTAGAAACAAATTGTGGAAAACTTATTTGAAGTTACAAACCACTGAAAATTACGCTAATTACCAACAAGCATCTGCCAACTTCTCTATTCTTTGCGATGCACTCTACCATAAATATCTCGACAAAATGCAATCTAGCCTTATATCCCAACCTAAGCGATTCTACCAATTTATTAATGTTAAGAAAAAATCAGACGGCCTCCCCACCACACTTAATTTCCGCAACACAACATCTTCTGACCCTCAAGTGATTGCTAACTTATTTGCTACTTTCTTCTGTGAATCTTACAGCATCGGTCAAGATCTTCCTGATTTTGAGTACCACAGATTTCTCGATCTCTGCTCGCAAACCACTCTCCAGTCCATTGACATAAGTCCTCAGAATGTCGCTGAGAAGATGACTTCTTTGAAAGATGACTTTTCCCCTGGTCCTGATGGCATCCCAGCAATTTTTCTTAAAAAATGTGTTAATACACTTTACCTACCCCTTACCATGATTTTTCGTCTTTCGCTTGCACAAGCAGTCTTCCCCTCCCTTTGGAAAAGCTCATTTATTTTTCCAATCCATAAAAAAAGCTGTAAAAATGAAATTTCTAACTATCGTCCGATAGCTAAGCTCTCCTCTATCCCTAAACTGTTTGAAAGCATCGTGTACGACGCCCTGTATTTTCATTGTAAGTCAATCGTCTCCCCATTTCAGCATGGTTTCCTCAAAGGAAGGTCTACCACGACGAACCTTACTCAGTTTGTGTCGACAACACTCTGCGCTTTGGAAAATGGGTACGAGGTTGACGTTATTACAACCGACTTTAGCAAAGCATTTGATAAGATCAGCCACCAAATAATCTACTTCAAATTAAAAGCCCTCGGTTTCCCACCATCATTTATCAAATGGGTTAAGTCATACTTAGAGAACAGATTATATAACGTTGTTTTCAGATGTGCTGTGTCTAATCCCATCATTGCCACTTCAGGTGTTCCTCAGGGCAGTCACCTTGGACCTCTTTTATTTTTAATTGCAATTAATGATGTAAGTTGTATTGTTACCAACTCTCAGTTAACTATTTATGCAGATGATATAAAAATCATGAAGGTAATCTCTTCTCCGTTTGATTCCTCTTCTCTACAGGAAGACTTGAAATCTTTTCTTACTTGGTGTAAAAAAAATTTCCTAGATCTAAATGTAAATAAATGTCAATCAATGACTTTTTCTCGCAAACGTCTGCCCTCTTCCCCAAGAACTTATCACTTTCATAATGCTCTAATACCTGTCGTTACTTCAATTCGTGACCTTGGGATTGTATGTGATAAAGAGCTCAATTTCCGCACTCATATCAATCAAATTATTGCAAAAGCAAATTCATCCCTTGGTTTTATCAAGCGCTGGTCTAAAGAATTTTCTAATCCCTATGTCACCAAGACCTTGTATATGACTTTCGTACGACCCATTCTAGAGTATGGCAGTCAGGTTTGGTCCCCCTATCAAATTACTCATTCCCTCAGAATTGAATCAGTGCAGCGAAGATTCCTCCGCTTTGCCTTACGCAGATTACCATGGTCAGACCCTCTTATCTTGCCCCCCTACGAAAATCGTCTTCTTTTGATTAGCCTGCCTACCCTCGTCAGGCGCCGCGAGATAGCGGATATACTTTTTATCCACCAACTTATCACTGGTACCATTGATTCACCGAATCTCCTCGAATTGATTCCCATTAATATAAACCCACGTAACCTAAGATCCGTCCCCTTCTTTCGCCTCCCTACTCATCGTACCAACTATGGTCATTTCAACCCTCTAACTAGAATGTTACGCCTAGCCAACAGTGCACATAATGTCCTTGACTTTAATAAAAGCCTATCATCCCTTCGTAAAGAATTGTACACTACCTTACCTTAACCCTCCTACCCGTAGCATAGTTTTTCATAAATTATTTTATTTTATTTTCTAATGTTAAGATTATAATCTTATTGTTTATTTGAATTTTATATAATTATTCTATATTGTTATTATTGTTATTTATTAGTTTTGCTTTTCATATATTTTGTTCGCTTGGATTAAGTCAGAAATAAATAAATTATACTTACTCGTTAAATGATGTTAAAAAAAATATTAAATCGTATAATTTCTCTAAAACTGATTTTATTGAACTAAATAATTTTTTATATGATATTGATTGGTTAAATGAATTTATGTTTCTTGATTTGAAAAATATGTATAAGCGCTTCATTGAAGTTATATCAATGGGTTTTGATAAATTCGTTCCTTATTCAATTAAAAAAAAATCATCGGATTCACCTTGGATTAATAAACAGCTTCGCGACTTAAAGAGAAAGAAACGCAATGCGTACGTGAAATACAACAAATCAAAAATTCAATCAGATTATGAAAATTTTAGTAAATTACGTAAAGAATTTGTAGTTCTTAGTAAGTTTCTATACAGAGCTTATATATTGAATATTGAAAGCAATATCAAAAGCAATAGTAAATCGTTCTGGTCTTTTGTCAATTCCAAAAGAAAATCAGTAGGGATTCCAAATACCATGTTTTTCAGAGGTGTTGAATCATCGGATTTAGAGTCGACAGTCGAATTTTTTTCTAACTATTTTGAGTCGGTTTACTCTCATTCGGGATTTAACAACAGTTCACTGAATAACGTAAAAACTAGGATTGATATTGGGTCGATCCAGTTAAGTAGTGCAGAAGTTAAATCCGGGCTGAAATCACTTCAATCTAATTATAGTTCTGGACCAGACGGCAGTACTTAAAAATTGTTGTGATTCCATCTGTACCCCTTTACTTATCATTTTCAACAAGTCCCTCCATGAAGGTATTTTTATTGAAGAATGGAAGCTCTCTTACTTGGTCCCTATTCATAAATCAGGCTCCAAAAACGATGTAGAAAATTACAGGGGTATTTGTAAACTTTCCGCAATTCCCAAATTGTTTGAAAGTATGGTTAAAACTAAGCTTGATTTTCTTACAAGTGAATATCTATCAGAAGTACAGCATGGTCGTCGGTCTATAACCAATCTTATTATTATTATTTTACTTCGTATGTCACTAACGCTATGGAACAAAAATTTCAAGTGGACGCAGTGTATACTGACTTTAGTAAAGCCTTTGATTCTGTGAACCACCAAACACTTTTGAATAAACTTGAGATTTTTGGTTTTCATTCTCACTTTCTTCGTTGGTTAACATCATATTTATGTTTAAGAACACAACAAGTCAAGATTGGAGACACTTATTAAAAAAAAATTCAGTGTACATCAGGTGTTCCCCAAGGTAGCCATCTGAGGCCGCTCCTTTTTATAATTTTCATTAATGACAATGTCTCGGTCTTTAAGTATTGTGAATGTTTATTATATGCGGACGATCTCAAACTATTTTTAAAAGTTTCGAGTTCGGATGATTGTCAACTCATTCAATCTGACATTGATTCCCTATCTGACTGGTGTCAGATAAATGGGCTTAAATTGGATATCAAAAAGTGTAACGCGATTTCCTTTTCCAGAAAATCTCAAAATGTGTTATTCAACTATGCAACAGAATCTGTGACTTTAGATAGGGTTTCAATTGTTAAAGACTTAGGTGTTATACTTGATTCTTCACTTACTTTTAAAAGTCATCTCGATTATTTGGTTCCAAAGGCCAACTCGCTGGTAGGTTTCATAAAACGAAATGGAAAAGACTTTAGAGATCCTTTTGTGTTACTATCCCTGTTTACATCTCTTGTCAGATCACTTTTAGAATACGCAGATGTTATTTGGAGCCCCATTTATAAAGTTCATTCTGATCGGATTGAAAAAGTCCAAAGACGATTTACGAAATTATATATTTAAAAAAATGGGCTGGAATTTCAGTCCTAGTTATGAAGCTAGATGCCAATTACTTGGAATTAAATCATTACAATCAAGAAGGCAAATTCATAGCATAATGCTTATTAGAGACTTACTATGCTACCATATTAAATGTCCAGCACTTCTTGCACTAGTTCCAATTTATGCTCCCACTAGGTCTATGCGAGCTAGAGTCTTCTTATTCGAAAGAACTCATACGACAAATTATGGTTATAAGGAAACTTTATCAAGATCCATTGCTTATTTTAATGAAGTATCTTCAAATATCGATTTCCTTAGTCTAAATCGTAATAAATTTAAAACCGAGATATTATATTTATTCACTTTTTAACTTTGCTCTTGGAGTGCTGATATCTGTTAGCTGTAATATTGCTTGTAGATAAATTTAATAATAAATAATAAAAAAGCGTCATTTAACCTTGCGCGCAGAGGCATGGTCTATTTTTTTTTTTTCATGGATCGATAGGTGCTTATGAGAAAAGCTTAAAACCAAATTTGCACCACATGACAAATTTTTTTACCAAAGTTATTGGTAAAAATATGTTTTGTGTCATTTTTTGGTCATTTGCGAATATCTCGGCTCCACTATCTCCTACAAACAAAAATTAAACATGAATTTATTTTTAATAACATTATCTACTATGTTATAGAAAAAAATATTTGTTTAAACAAATGGAAAAAAAGTTATAGTATGTTAAAATAAATGTTTGTTGTTTAAAAATCACTTTTTCGTGATTATTAAGAAAAAACCTCATTTAACGATGAAATTTTTATTTTTTACTAGCTTCCCCGGCAGACGTTGTTCTGCCCTTTTTTCTAAAACAACAGTAATACATAAAACATATTTAGGAGTGATCACTTTTCATATTTATAGATTTATGTCTCCATGATAAACAACGATTACTTACAATATTATAAGTGTCCTATTTTGTCCATTGCAAGACTTTAGTAGTAGTAGTAGTCATAATCTGGTATTTTCAATGTAATGCCTTATCGTACACGATATTTTTTGTTTGATTACCTGTCGCGTAAATAAATAAAGCTGTCGGTTTACCGACGCGAGAGCAGGCAACATACAACTGGGGTCGCCCTGAACTCGCCCTGAAGTAGATCGAGGTATTTTGCTGGGGCGAGTTCAGGTAACGGTCAAACTGTCAAAAGTCATATGAGATTTCATATGTATTTCTTTTGTTGTCGTTTGGCGATTCGCATGTTGCATGTTATTGCTTGTGTTTGCAATTAAATGTTTGTTGTACTCATCAGATGAAACATTCAGCAACAACGCAAAACTTAAAACTTATTTATAACAAATTTAAAATTTTATCAGAGCACAAAATTATTTTCTGTCTTTTAGTTGTCAACAAAATAGTTGACAGCCCTTGGGTGTTTTTTGAAAATCGAAAACCTCAGTTTTTGTTGACAACTCTGAGGGTTATTAAGAAAGCCTGGGTCAAACCTGGGTAAAGTTGAACGAACGAACCTAATACATAACTGATAAAAATGTTCTAATTACCTGTATTGGGATTTATAATCTTAATTAAGAAATGGTAACCATCTTCACCTTTCCAAAATATGATTGGATATTGTAAGGCATCATAGTTGCGGTGCGTTTCATACACACGCTGTAACCGATCATTCCTGCGATGCAAAACTATATCACGGGCTTCAAATTTTCTCCAACCATTACGATGACAACTTCATCCATTGGTAGGAACTGTAGTCAATTGAAACATCGTATCTGAAAGCCCCTCGTAAAACTGTGAAAGCAGTTTAAACACGACGCGTTGCTCGTGTTTGTAATATCCTAATCCTTTCAATTTCATTTCGCTCTTCACGTTGCAGTGAAGTCCGATTTGATTGAAAATAAGCTTGGTTTCTAGCGTTTCGATTTCTTCGACTCAAATTGCTGCGCCCGCGTCTAATAGGCTGCATGGTTCTAAAAGTAAACTCACTCGACAAATAAAACCAAGATTGGTTTTCGTTTTTATTTATATAGATTACCCTTATTTAAGTTCTCTTATTCTTATTTTGTTGTTTGTTGTAGAATTATTAATTATTATTATAAATGAAGAAATTATTTCCTTAGCTATAAAGTTTTCTTTTATTTTTTTTTTAGTCAGTGTATTTCAATAAGCAAACGATTTTTTGTAACACTAAACTTTCACACACCCAAAATAAACATTTTTTCTCTCCATAAGAACCTTCCATGAACCTTAACAAAAACTTAAAAAAAAAATTAGGCGAATTGGTCGAGCCGTTCTCGAGTTTAACGCTTAGCAACACATTTTGCGATTCATTTTTATTTATATAGATTATTTAAGTTCTTGTAATTCCCTACAATTTAAAAAAAAATCAGCACTCTACGATGAACGAAAGCCGAGTAATAAATTATTGAACATAGGTAAGTCAGCGCACCCAAGCATTTTATGATTTTATGTTTTAATTAATATCTCAGCCCCAGTATGTCGCAACGTGAAAATGAAAAACTGTATTGCTAATAACAATATTTTCTATCAACTTGCATTTAATTTAATATGTTTGAGCAAAAACATAAAAAGTTACCGTTGGTTTTAACGTTTTTTTCCTGTTTTTTATACCTTTTTTCATAGTTATTGAGAAAAAACTGTATTTCACGGTAAATAGTATTCAGTTTTGGATTTTTGTTTTATAGTCCTGCTAATTTTCTTCAAATTAAAAAATTAGTCCATTACGACAAACGGGAGCCAAGATATTCATGATTTAAAAACTTAGGAAAGCTTACAATTTAGTATCTTAACCTTGTAGCTTGTAATTTTGGTGTCGATGTCGCCAGCAACAAGATACATATATTGGTATTCTTCAAACACCCCACACATACTTACACATATTTGTTGCTTCTTGTTGCTGGCGACACCAAAATATAGCTTGAACCAATTCAGTTGGCCAACGGCCGGTTGCGCAGAGAGAGGATTTAAGAGAACAAAAATGGTGCACAAGCTATTTAATGAGTAAACATTTTTCCTTAAATCTTACAGTGCCTAACTCAACTTTGCTTTGACAAATAGTTTAGGGATTATTGTTTATTTCTATGTTTTATGGTTTGTGGATTAGCAACAGAAAGGTTCCGGGGGCGTTATGTTTATATTTATTCTATGGTGTTAGTGTTTATTTGATATATGTATTTATAATTTTTTGATCTGTGGGGTTTTGGGATTAATTGTAGATTAGTGTTAATTATTTAGATTAGTGTTTACAAGTTTGAATAATTTTTACCTACGAGTTTTTAAGAATTTATTTTACCTTAAAATAATTGTTATAAATTTGTACTTCAGAGATAAGTATGAAACATAATAATAAAATAAAAATAATATAAATAAGAATAATATAATTTAAATAATAAATGTTTATTTACATATATGTACTTAGTTTTAAGAACTAATGTCGCTTTCATAGTCGGTTGAAGAATCGTCACCTGGATTAATTATAATTGAATCCGAAATTGTGTCCCACATCAGGTCGTGAGAAAAGTATTCTTCGTCAGTTCTTATGGCTTTTTCACACACTTTTCGCCAGTCTTCAGCCGTTATTTTTGAAAATTCCTCCTCTGCTAATTTTTGAACATCCAATAAATTGAATGTTGTGTTTCGTGAACCTACTCTTGCCTTGACAGTTGCCCAAATATTTTCAATGGGATTGAGATCTGGATGATAGGGTGGTAAACGTAGAACCTCATGTCCCATGCCGTGAATGATATCGTCAATCTTATGCTTTGGGTTGTGTGTAGCTCGGTGTCCTTTTATTAGCTCATACAGTTCAAGTTTCAACATATGTATAGTATGCGGAATATTCTTTTCGTTTAGCCATTGTATCATCTCGGATTTCTTGCTAGCAGAAGTAATTTGATTTTCTTCTAATTTATTGTGGTACGAGGCGTTGTCCATTACAATAACTGAAGGTTCCTCCAAGTTATTCAAAACTTGTTCTTGGATCCATTTGCAGAAATTTTCGAAGTTCATGTCGTCGTGATAGTCTCCCGTTTTCGTTCCAGATTTGAATAAAAGTAAGGAGTTTTTCACGAAACCTTTGTCACCACCTGCATGCGCCATTATCAGCCTCTTTCCCTTTGAAATTGGCGTCTTCAACCCACTGCTACTGTCATCAGTCCAAGCCCGTGGCCTTGTATGTGAGCTATGAATATAGCTTTCGTCCAAATAAATGATATCATATCCTCTTGTTCTGTATTCCCGGATTTTTCTCAGATACTTCACTCGCATGAGTTTAATATCATTTCTTTCACAGAGAAGTTTCCGGTTGTTTTGAGTTTTTTGTAGCTAAATCCGTTTCTTCTTAGAATCCTGTTGAGAGACGTAATACTTAAGTTAAACTCCAGATCTTCCTGTACTCGTTGTCTCAACATTTTTAAGGATATCATCATTTTTTCCTCCTGGTGGAAGTTGTGCATTATACGCCGAATAGCTGCGATGTCAAATTCGTCTAGTCCAGTTTTCCACTTCGTATGCTGCACTTTTTTATTTGGTGACTGTACAACTCCTGTCTCTTCGTATTCCTTAATAATCCTTCTGATTGAACCTTTAGAAATTCCAGTAGTTTCCACTGCTTGCGTTGTTGCGTAACTCACAGGATTTTCAAGAAACGAATTCTTTGCTTCTTCCAGTTTGTCATTATATATCTTAACAACTATCTTACGAGCCTGGCTTCCAATAGGTTTTCCTTTTCTGAATGGATCCATTACAATTTCTTTTAAATGTATTTCAATGTATTATTCTTGGTTGTTTTATTTAAACTGAATTGCAAACCAAAGCAAATATCATTTAAATACGTTAATTCCCTCTGATGCAAAAATTGTTCAAACTCGTAAACACTAATCTAACTAATTAACACTAATCTACAATTAATCCCAACCCCACAGGTCAAAAAAAAATATATCAAATATACACTAACGCCATAAAATAAATATAAACACAACGCCCCCGGAACCTTTCTGTTACTAAGCCACAAATCATAAAACATAGAAATAAACAATAATCCCTAAGCTTTTTGTCATTAATCCTATCGCAGCTCACAGGTAGTTTTTTTTGTCTGACCCAATTGCATTTGCAATAGACTTATTTTTTTGTTATAGGTGCACTGAAATTTGTCCCAGTATAGTAATAAAAACAAAAATTATTAATTTTATTTTTTCGAAGTAAAGTTTACACCTAAAAATCTTTTCCTTTTATCTCACCAGAGATGAAATAGTTTTTTAGACATCAAGCTATGAAAGAAAAGTAAACCATGATCATATCTTATTCAAAGAAAGTCCATCACTGGAAATTCATTTCTATTTTACTCTGAGCGAAGCTATAAACAAAACTCACCCTCCTAAGTGCTTCAGTATGATCGCAGCAGCGTCATTGACAACAACGCCGGCATGTACATCTTTTTTTTCTTTTTTTCAGTGATTTTTCTGTCTCTTTAAGAATTAAAGAGTAGAGCAAAGAAATTTAAAGAGACCTGCGCAGTAGAATTGCCAACTGAATTGGTTCAAGCTATAACAAGCTACAAGGTGTTTTTTCTGTCTTGTGACCTATGTGGCAAAAACTCACACTTGGAGTGTTATAATACCATAAAATACCAGTATAAAATCAAATCAGAATATTTTCTTCAAATGTGAAAAGTGCATAAATAGTCCAATTAAACTGTGGGACCTTATTCGGAATTCCCCCCCCCCCCCCCACCAAAATCCAAAATGAACTTTTTTTTTAACGAATCGATAAAAAAGTGTTTGCTGTCGATAAAAAACATCAAATTATGGAGCAGAAACACTTTTTTATGGTAAAAAAGTGAAGTATAAGCGGACCACCCACAGTACTGTTGGCCCTTATTCGGAATTCCCCCCTCCCCACCAAAATGAACTTTTTTTTAACGAATCGATAAAAAGTCTTTGCTGTTGATAAAAAACATCAAATTATGGAGGAGAAACACTTTTTTATGGTAAAAAAAATGAGGTATAAGCGGACCACCCACAGTACTTTAACTAAAACTACTTTTTTACTATGGGATATTTGCTTTTTTTCCTTGCTTTTACCCATTACGGCGTATAAACAGTGAGATATGTGCTTGGGCACACTATAGGATTTGGGGTAGGTGCGAGGTTGGGTGCATGCAATGTTTCTTTTGCATTTACAGAATCTGGATTTAAAGAAACTTTGAATTTACCTTATGGCCTATATTAATTTTTTTTTTTTTTTTTTTTTTTGTTCTTATAATTTACTCACGCTCAAAGGAATATGAATACCCTTCAAATGTTTCAACACAGCGTGGGCATGAAGTTACGGAAGAGAAAGAAGGATAGGAAAGATGTGTGGCACGATGTTCTTAGACTGAAGGTGGTTGTCTCAGATTTTTTTTATCTCCAGGGATGGCGGCTGAACTAAAGCGGAGAATTGCCGTGTCTTATTTCTATGTCCCTTATAATTCGCATTATTTTATTCGTTTTCCATCCTTGTTGGGCATACTAGTTTAACTCAATCACATGTTGTTATGCCTAAACAACATGTAATGAGTAAACCAGCATCCCATTGATGATAACTTATAGAAGGTTTTAATGGAATTAAAGACGACATAGACGACGGCAGGAATCGAACCTGTTATATTGAGATTGACAGGCGAGCACACAACCATCGCGCCACGGCCACCCCTAATTTTTTTATATTTCACTTTTTTACCATAAAAAAGAGTTTCTCCTCCATAATTTCATGTTTTTTATCAACAGCACACTTTTTTTTTATCGATTCATTAAAAAAAAGTGCATTTTGGTGGGGGGGGGGGGGGGGGTAATTCCGAATAAGGACCAAACTGTGCCTTGATAAATGCTATTACTGGAAACCCCTTCTAAAAGTACTGTTTTTTTAGAGCGCAACAACAAAATGTTCTCTTGATACACAAATTCGTGACTCAACTCGATCTCAGAGAATTTCAAATTTTATTATTGAAAAAACATATGGACTACTAATATAACTAAGAAAAATATTGCTCTCAGGGGAACATTTACACCCGAGAATCGCATTTCTTTAAAAAATAACGTTTCCATAAACTCTCCTTCTTTCAATCGCTCTTCTTTCATACCTACGTCAACAAAACTTTCTTCGCCGCTAATGGCAATAATCAAATTTATCTTCCTGATGCAAGATCTATCCATGACAGTGTTGTTCCTGTTGATTTTTAGAACATTGATGATAATGGTGAAAACAACGATGATGCTGAACAATCATATCATGCTGTTGGTGTTGCTGTTGATGGTGAAATTAATGGTGTTGTGTATGTCGAATATGCAATGCTGTTGAGACCGTGTCAACTGTAGCTATCGAAAATGTTGTTGATGCTGAAGTTGTAAAGAAAAATGATACTGATGGTAAATTTAATAAACATAAACATAAACAGCTGATAAGCAGCGATGTTCAATCCGCCGAAGCTCTTCCATCTGTACCTAGACTGCGTTTTAATCAACTTCAAGGACTTAATGAAATGAAAGCTAGAGCTAGATATAAAAGTGATGAAGTATTAATAGTGTCCAGGGTTAAAAATCCAGATTTCCATTTAATCATGTTGGAACGAGAGCAAATAAGGTTCTGGAAGTTGTTCGTGCAGACTTAACAGGGCCGACTCAGAATAGATCGATTGGTGGAAATCGATATTACTTTATTTTGGTTGATGACTTCAGCAGAATGACCCTTTCATATTTCTCAAAATCCAAAGATGAAGTTTTCGAAAAATTTTGTGAATACAAGGCATTTGTAGAAAAACAAACTGGCAAGAAATTGAGAAAATTTCGATCAGACAAAGGCTCGGAATTTTACAATAACAATTTTTTTAGAACTTGTGATAGGCAAACATCGACACCATATACACCACAACAGAATGGATTAGCCGAAAAAACCATACAAATACTGATGGAGAGAGCTGTATGTATGTTATGATCACTGATGCGAAATTGGATAACAAATATTGGGCTGAAGCAATAGCAACTGCAACATACATCAAGAATAATTGCTTTTCCCACGTAGTAGGAGACAAGTCACCGATTGAAATGTGGTCAGGCGTTAAACCAAATTTATCTAAATTTCGAATCTTCGGATAATCGGTAATGGTACATGTTCCTGCTCAGAAACGCAAGAAATTTGATGTTAAATCAGTTGAACATTTATTCGTTGGCTACGTGAAGATAACAAAGGATAACGGTTAGTCAACCCTGCAAAATAAGGCAGAGATGTCATCATTTTGGAATCAGACAAACCAAACATCAATTAAAAACAACGTATTAAATGAAAATCAAACAATTGTAATGATGGTTGTGAAACAAATACTTAGTCTGATGAAGAGTCAAATGTTGAGGTGGAGAAGATTATTCCGAATGATAAACCAACATTTAGACAATCACAACGACTACAGAAATCAATCAATATGCCAGATTTCATTCATTTGGTAAGAGATGACATCAATGAACCGTCAGCTTTAAGTGAAGCGATGTCGAGTTCAAATAGTAAAAATTGGGATCGTGCAATGAATGACAAATTTCAATCATTGATTGATAATAAGACTTTGCAGTTGGTTGAGATACCAAACGATCAAAAACCTGTTAACTCAAAATGGGTTAACTAAATCAAGACTGATGCGGATGGAAAAATTGTGCGATATAAGGCAATTCTAGTTGCTAAAGGATGCAGTCAACGCGCTGGTATTGACCATGAAGAGACGTTCTCACCAGCCGTACGTGACTCATCGATACGTTTGCTGATGTCACTAGCAACTAAATACGTCACAGCATTTCTACAAGGCGATGTAAATGAAATTATTAACATGAAGCAACCAGAGGGATTTGACGATGGAAGCGGTCGAGTTTGTTTGCTTAAAAAGGCAATTTATGGACTGAAACAAGCTAATATTCAGTGGAACATCAAGTTGAATGACGTCATGATAAATAATAGCTTGATATTTCTGGCTGTTTACGTTGATGACTTTTTAATTTTTTCAAACAATAAGATATGGACAAATCAAATTAAATCGAACTTGATAAAGAGCTTGGGAGAAGCAGGTCATTGCTTTGGCATGAAGATCACTCGTGGCAGAAAATAATATATTATCACTCGATCAAAAGAATTATTGACAAGTTTCAAATAAATGAAATATATGAAATAAATATAAAGATATTTCTTATGCTGTAGGAGATGTTAGTAGTTTCAATAATGACTACGGAAAAGCACACTGAAATGCTGTAAAGGGAATCTTCAAATACATGAAAAGCACTGCGTAATATAAAACGTAAATTTGCTTAGTTCTTGCGAGGCAGATTGGGCTTCAGACATTGACAGTCGAAAATCATGTGCTGGCTATATAGCTATTTTTTAAACTTCAATGTGGAGCCATATCCTGGGGAAGTAAACACCAGGTAACCATAGCGTTATCAAGTGCAGAGGTGGAATATATGGCTTTATCATCGACTAAACAGGAAGCGATTTGGCTAAAACAACTTCTTAATGAAATTGGAGAATGAATTGATTCTATTGGAATATATTTTGACAACAAGAGTGCAATCAATATTTCGCAGAATCAATCCTATAGTCCAAGAACAAAACACATAGATTTCGTAAAAGAAAAAATAACGGACAAGCCAATAAAACTGGAATATCTAGATACCAATAATATGGTTGCGGGTAATTTAACTAAAAGTGTTACTCAGGAAAAACATGGCTTTTGGTAAAAAGAAAATGGGATTAACTATATTTTAATGGTTTTAATTTTTGAATTTATTGTTAATTTATTCGAAAATCATGTTATATCTTAATAACATTATAAAACTATCACAATAAATAAAATATTGTTTCTTAATGTGTATAGCAAATCGATGAAAATAAATAAATAAAATAAATAAAAATTAGTAATAGACATAATTCACTTTAGCTTTTTATTAATTTATTAGTAAACCTTGTTTCTACTTTTATTCTCAATAAAATATTTAAACTGAATAGATGTTAATAAGACTATAATCAGAATTGCCTTCTCTGCGTAACCTATGATTACAATACAGACTCGGCATAAGCGAACCACTGTTATATATGCTTTACGACATGCTCATTGTTAGAAAGTTTATTGTCAAAAGTGACAATGTATTTTCTACCGCAATCTTCCATATTGAGAATTCTCTTCGGCAGGGAGCGGTCAACATAAACGAAAAACATTATTATTTCAACCATGTTCTATACATCGGAGCCAACATAAACAGAATTGATAATTCGATAAAGCTGATTCGAGGTCACATTGCAACAGCCTAATTTTTGGGGCTTACTACCCAAACTACGATTATAATGAGAGTGTACGGCTAAGCGGCCCTATCCTGCCCGATGCTTTTCTCTGCTTAAACAGTCGAGATACAAGAGGCTCCTTTTTGTCGAGACGTCTTCGCACAAGACGGAGCAGACCGCCTTCGGTGCAGTAGAACTGTGTCGGATCGGGACCGGCTCTGGTGGTTGTTTGATGATAGGGAAAGTGGACGATGATTTGAATATGTCTTGGCCGACTTACATCGGCTTAAGTGTATTTTAGATAGGGACAGTCAGGGTGGCACCAACAAAAAACAAGTAAAAAATCAGATAGGGCTTACCTTAGAGTGCCCGCATAGGACCAGTAATTTAGTTGTATGTTATTGGATAAGTAGGCTAGTTTTTAAGAATTTTTGTGCCTAGCTTTTAGACGTTTACCATTCATTCATTCGACAAAATTCTTATAAAGTTTTATGATTTGGTTTGGCACTAATTTTTGATATTTTGGCAAAAATTTTATGAACGAAACATACCGCTGATCTTCAAGGTATAGAAAGATGGCTGATGATAGGCAGGCCAAATCGATTGATCCATTGCCTAATAGAGTTTGCTTCTTCAAGTCAGATAACGCTGCACCTTTTTCCAGCAACTTAATACATTGAATTTGGTTATGCGGAATTTGAGTTTTCGATGAAATATAATTGAAAATTTAATCGTCAGAGGAATCAATTTGAAATTTAAAAATATTAAATCATTTATTGCTTACAATTGCAAAATCATTAAAGGTGGATTTTGAATCGATGCCAAACTTTTTTTGATTTGCTTAGGAAAATTTTGATTCAACTTCCTTGATTTCCACTTTTTTACTGTGTAATTCTTATTTTTGTAATGTAGGATGGTAGCACAACTCTCTTCGGAAGATGATTCGGATTTGTTTTCACTAAAAGAATGCACTGAAAATAGATTTGGAAGAGAGTTTAAAGGAACTAAATTATAAATTACATTGAGGAATTAAATTTAAATTTGTGTCCGATTTTGAAAAAAAATTTCATTGAGCTCTTCTTCATATTGATTCGAATTATGTTTTGCATTGTTAATGTCTTCGATATTTGTTCGAGAGATAATAGATGTTTAATTCAATCTCAGCGACAGAGTTGGTCTGAATTTTTTGTTTGAGAGATGATATTTCCATTTAACAATTATTAAAACTAGTGAATTATTAAAAACGTCTTCGTTATGCACTTAAGGAAACCATTGCCACAGAAAGTGTTAAGTTTCTAAAACTTGATTCACGAACTTAAACTTAGTTAATAAACATTTCCAGAAATAAAACATTTTTCACAAGGGAGAAAGAAAACTAGTTCAATTTAGACCGTCTTAATAAGCAACTTCTATGAAGTATTTACTCGTATTTGTTTAATACTTTGGTCACCGTTTTAAACACCGTGGTTTAAAATACTATAATTGTGAAACTCGCCAGCTAAATTATTGTAAAAATATATAAAAATTGGAAATAAAGTGTATTTATAAATATTTAACATTTATATTTCAAGGTGCTACGTTTGGAACTGGAATTACCGCTATTAAGCTAACAGCGCTTGGTCGTCCTCAATTACTTGTAAGTACTCGTATTATCTTGTTCAGTCATTGCAGCAATATAAGTTTAAATTTTTGATTAAAAATCTACATAATACTCATGTATGTATATAGGCCAAAAACTATTAGCCCTATTCTTCTATCAGTGCATTACTATGAGTAAGGTAGGTGCGGGAAATAAGGTCTGTCGGCTCATAAGGCCTAAATTTAAAAAAAGGAAGTTATAATAGTAGTAGGGACTAACAGCGAGTCTACTATATAGCTAACAGTCATAAATGACTCATCAAACTTGCCGATACTAGTTCGCTCGCTAATCGTTATCAGTGTTGTGAAATTTATTATGAGAGGTGATTGTGCCGTCCAAATAATAAGAAATAATCCTATTGAATCGCAAGTAGTTTTTCTAAAATTACACTAATGTTTATAAATTTGAGCTTATGTTTTCCGTTTTTTATTGTTTTGTTTATTTTTTATGTTTCAAAAATGTATTATAGTTTCAAAAGCCTACCAAATTTGACTGCAGGCCTTATTATCCTCCTTACCCACAACAATCAGAAGAAAAGCGATTAATTACAGAGAAACAGTCAACAAATATCTGTTTGACAAAGTTAAGAATGCAATAACAGATACCGCAACACCCAAAGTTAAAAGTCGTGGTAAAAAAATCCAGGTTAGTTAGTACTGCCTCGGCTGTGAGGTAGACAAAATTCCTGATATAAGGCAGTGTTATACGAGTACATGCGCCAGGTTGTTGTATCATGAAGAGGGTGTTGGCATCGGATGATTAAGACAATTTTGACTGTCCTGATGGCTGTTAGACAAAGAAACAATGTCTTGTTTTTAAAGCTTTAAGCAATATTAATTTATTTATATTTTTTGATCTCAATTTTGATTTTCTATGTAATTTTTAAAACTTAGGCCTTATTACCCGACTATAGTTTAATAATGCCTATTGACAAGGTTTTTAAAAATGTTGAATTTTGTTTTTGATTAAGGCAGAAGTTGTCATGTTTTGTCTTTTTTCCATTAATTAACAATAAAATGTGTCCATTCTGATAAATAGTTTTTGTTTAATTTGAAATCTCCCTAGGCCTTATTACCCGCACCTATGTACCTTATCAATTAATAATTTTATCCCAGTGTGATACTGATCAAAAAAACATTGTCAATAGGCTCTGTTTTGGTGTTTAATTTGCAATTGGTTTTCTTTTGTGGTTTACGAGTCTAATTTTGGTTGAATAATATAAGTTGTTTTACAAAAATTAGTTTATTTAGCAGTAGTGTTGTAAGCAAATTTAAATACTGTAAGGCTAGGACCGCACTTGCGATTTTTCGTCGAGGCGATTAAAAAGTCATAGTCGCTACAAATTATTTTGTAAAACTTGTTTTTAGTATGACTTTACATTACAAATTTTTCAAATTTTCAATTAAAAAAATAAAATAAATAATTTAATAAATAAATAAATAAATACTCTATAACAATTTAATACAAAAAACTAAACCAAACAGAAAAAAAACACTTATATCACAGTCGGGTTACTTTATCACATTAGTGTAAGCTGCGCTAAGCTTGTCTTTATCTTCTTTTGTATTCATAGTGAATTCAAGCTTTTGCTGAGTGCGTAAGCTCTCCAGTGTATTTCTTGTGTTTTCTATTTTCTCTTTGTCGAGTATTCGTGTGTTGTCAAAATCAGCTGTGTGTCCATGGTCCAGTATGTGCTGTGCTAAAGCTGCTGTTGTTCGTTTATTACGTATGTCAGCTTGATGCTCTGTCAGTCTTGTCGATAATAATCGTTTTGTAGTGCCAATGTACAATGCATCGTTGTCTGCCCCCTTGCATTTTATTTCGTACACGATGTTGTGTTGGTTTTTTATCAATTTTGGAGGTTTAGTGTCTGTGAAAGTGCAGCTAACTCACTTCTTGATAAAACTTCTAAGGTTATAAAGGTAAAGAAGTTAGTTGCTTTAGGTGTTTTTATAGACAACATTACCTTGGGTTTTCATTTTTGAATTAAGAGTCTAAAGAAATTTTATTTTCGGAAGCTTAAAATAGGTTTTAAGCGTTCTGGTAATTTATTAGTAGATTTTGTTTTTTATTTGCTTAAGACCTTCTATTCTTAGAGTTATTCCAGCTCAAAACACGTTTTATATGTGCTTAAGACTACTTTTAATCGCTTAATGTCAGCTTTTTCATGGCCATTCTCCACATCACCACAACCGAATCTCAGTTCGTATCTCTTCTTGAAAAATGACCTCTATGAAGTCTTGGCAAGAACTGAAAATTTTTATGGAAGTACTGCTGCTCAAATATTTTTTGTTGTCTTAAATCAATAAAATAAAATATTTTGTTTTCAAGAATTTAAAAAGAAATTTTTTAAAAGTAGGTACTATCTAATATTTTAACCCGCTGCCAATACCGTAAAGAAATCTAAGGGATATCATGAGCTGGATATCGTGCGACGGGATTTACAACATAAAATTTTATTCAAAATGATAAAAATTTCTTACCAGTGTTGTGCTTAAGATAATGATATAACTTATCCGACGAATCCCGGTATGAGATTTTAAGTTTATCTTTTCGCAGACGTTGTTCATGTTAAAAAGATAAAGTTTTTCGGAACTTACCGCGTTTTACGAATGATGAAACTTGTTCGAAACGTCGGCGTCGGGTGAAGGAAATAATAACTAATTATTTCTTAGGAAAGTAAAACGCGGTAAGTTCCGAAAAACTTTATCTACATATTTAGAATCCCAGGTAATTGAGTAAATTCTTCGAGTTTTTGTTAGTTTCATTTGTATTTATTAAATTCGAACTTTCTGTTTTACTATCTATCACTGCAGATGTTCGCGAAAGCAGTTCTATGTACGTACAACCTTAAAATTTAAACTGAATTATTTGAAGATTGAAATTGACCATTTCATATCTGCTATTAACAAAAATTTTAAAAGATTTTAAACACTCATTTGAAGAATATTTATACAATTCTGTACATATTCTATCCGTTTATGAGACATTTCCATTTTTCATAGGTTTTAAAACCAACTAAGCTTGCGCAATTGGGCAATTCATTTCATCTCTTACGATACATTGTAAACCATAATTATTTAGAAAATTCTCAGTCTTTTCAATTGTAAGTTTTTCGAAATGCAAGTCTCAATTACAGCATTGTATTTATTTTTCAGTCCAACAATGATCTGTATTGTATTTCAAAATGATTATTTTGTTGTTTTCACACTGTATACCTATAATGTTGTAATATTCGTTTTTCTTCTTCATACACATATCTTTCTAGGTTTTGTTTAATTGAAGATATTGGGTATTAGATATAGCATAATCGCAACGCCTTAGCTGTTTCAGAAAATCAAAACTTGTTCTCTGAAGGTTTTGGCTTTAGGGCCAAACAATTTGTTATATGAATTGTGTTTAGCTGGTGCTAAGAATTTAATAACGCTTAATACGAGTATTTATCAAGGCAATCCCATATACTCTTGACTTAGAAATTTGAGGCATTTTCTAAGTTATGATTAAGTCTTTGTTCAGAAATTAAGTCTTTCTTAGAAAAGCTTATCACTTGATCTTCTTTGTACCGTTAGACCCCCAAATTCAACCGTTGTTATAAAATAAAATTTGTTTATAAAAAAGGATGTTTAGCAATTTTTGAGGCTAACGTGGCTGTGTGCAAACGTTCTTTCGCATTAATTACGAAAAAAAATGTCGTTTCTAAACTCAATTGCACTTTCGACCCTTCTTTCCAAGGTCCTGGAAACGCTGACAAATTATCAGCTCAAGAAATATCTCGAAGAACGAAAGCTTCTCAATAACCAAAAGTACGGCTTTCGTAGCAATAGGTCTTGTGATGTGATGGAATATCTCACCCAACAGTGGCACGAATCTTTACATCGCTTTGGAGAAAGTAAGATTATTGCACTTGATATTTCAAAGGCATTTGATAGAGTTTGGCATCAAGCTCTTATCGAAAATGCGTGCTTTTGGTATTGATGAATCTCTTGTTCGTTGAATTAGAAAATTACCTTTCAGGCCGCTCAATACATGTCTGAAATTTATAAAATAGTTGTGTACCCCAGGGCTCCGTTTTGTCCCCGACTCTCTTCCTAATGTTTATCAACGATCTCCTATCTGAAACTTCTAAAACTGTTTTGCTGATGATAGTACCCTCAGCTCTTCATATTTGTTTCAAGATTAGTTCCCTTGTTCTCTTGGAACTTTAACGGCAGCGTATGATAAGCTCATTGGGAAATAAAAAACCGTGTAGAATTTAATGCTTCAAAAACCCAATGCTTTATCGTTAAAGCGAAATCCTCACGTTATGCCGCAATCCATGAGCGGCACTTGCATTGAGAAAACTGAACAGATCTCAGTTCTCGGTGTGCATTACAGACAACCTTATGTGGTCGACGTTGCAAGAAGGTTTTTACCCCTTCTGATCTGGCTGTAATTTATTAAGCCTTTCTTCGTCCTAAGCTCGAGTATAACTCTCATATTTGGGCAGGTGCTCCAATAACACACTTGAGTCTCTTAGATAGAATTCAAAAAAGGGCTTTAAAAATGGTAGGTGATAGAAATATAATGAAAACATTTGCACTTCTCGAGCACCGCCGCAATGTTTCTTGTCTTTCATTATTTTACCGTTATTTTTATAAACAGTGTTTTGGCGAAGTACACAGTTGCATTCCTCCCCTTAAACAATTTAACCGTACTGTGAAATACAGAGATTCTTTCCTTAGCCGCACTACGCAAATGTGGAATGCTCTACCCAGCTCTATTTTTCCTTCTCATTGTATTATTCAAAAATTTAAAAATAATGTGCGTCGGTATCTCCTTCCCGGCCTTGTTTTCCTAACGCTTGTACTGTGATAACCATTTTAAGGGTAGTAATAACCCCCTGAGTGCGGGCTAATTAAAAATAATGTTTGCCAGATGTCCAATGGGATTGATTTCGATTCCCTCGATTGCGCTTCCAAAGGTATGCACTTTTCTTAAATACAAATATACTTAAATCATTTTAAAAAGTTGAAAAAAAAAATCCAGAAATAATAGTTTGTTTTTAGTCCGATGCCTATGAGTGTAAATTAAAAATCAATTTGGTAGATGTGAGAGCACCATGCGAAATCGCGGGAAGTAATTTTCATAGGTGATTGTCGACTTTAAGAACAAAATTTATTTTGACAGAAGAGATTTCCATAGATGTTGGCTTGTATCTTCACTAACCCACAGAACAAAGATAATGATGGCTCGAAAACATTTGTGTTCATAAATTAAACTTTGGAATTCATTTCTTAAGGTTTCTGTTGTCTTTCAGAAAAATACAATAATTTACATCATTATTGTATGATTCAATGCTGTTATTAATCACTGACAGTAAGAATATTTGTAGCTTTTTTTTAGAAGTTAAAAGCGGTGACAATTTCCCAGGTTTATCTGCGTAAATAAGTAACAGGCAATAATAATTATTTATCGGATAGTGTATTTAAGTTTTGAAGAAATTTTTTTTGAATTTGTAAAAAAAAATTTCAAATCTTTTTTTGAAAACTCAATATTTCGAAAACGCCATGTCCATTTTTTTAAAACTTGGCAGATAAAAGTTCTTTAATACATCTACAAGATGTGTGCACAAAAATTTATTTTTATCATAATATATGTATGTAAATAGAACCTATCATACAAATGTTAAAAAATCGTATTTTTCTCGAAAACGGCACCTAAAATTATGATTAAAATTAAGGGGGATCTTCAGCAGAGTATGCAGCTAACGTCAGAGAAACGGAAACATCTGTAGCTTTCTATTGATGCACTTGAAAGGGAAAGAATCGAATCTCATATTGTTCTCTTTGGAATTCCAAAATGCAAATGCAATTTTTGGAAAATTGTGCGCAGCAATCAAACTACAACCACCGACTGTTCAAAGCATTTTTCGTGCAAATTCAACCAAGTCCCCCAACTTAAATAGAATTTATGATGGTTTGTTGTTAAGCTTGCACGTAGGATAGTGAAAACAGATCTCTTGAGAGCATGTACAAATTTCCGAAAAGAAAACAAATCTCCTTTTAAGCTGAACGACATTGGATTCAACTCGAGGAAAAGTTTTTTCGTTACTACGAGTATCAAAGGGCACGGTAGAGCCCAGCCAAGTTCTGGCACTACACCCTTTTTACAGGAACAAACTCAGGCATTTTTGACCCCTCCCTATCTTCGGTACCAATAAAGTCAGAAACTTAAAACTCCGAATATTTGCTAAGGTAGTCAGACACAGACTCCTCACCAAATTTCAATTTTCTAGCATAAGCGGTTCCTGAGATATAAGGCCTCAAAAATCACAAAAACCGTAACTGACTGACTCACTGACTGACTGACTCACTGACTGACAGATCATCAAAATTATGAAGCACTTCCCGACATCGTAGAATCTTATAATTTTGCACAACGGTAGGTCTTGTCATGCAAGCAGATGAAAAATTCGAAAATTTGAAATTTTCCATTCAGGGGGCGTGGTATCCGCCCACTTTCTCCGAATTTTGGAGCACTTCCCGATATCGTATTATGGAGCACTTCCGACTGCTGTAAAACGATGAAATTTGGTAAAGTGGTAGGGCTTAAATTGCATACAAAGAAAAAAATATAAAATTTGAGGTTTTCCATTCAGGGGCGTGGTATCCGCCCACTTTCTCCGAATTGGAATGGAGCACTTCCGTCTGCTGTAAAAATATGAAATTTGGTAAAGTGGTAGGGCTTAAATTGCATTAAAAAAAATATAAAATTAGCGTTTTGCATGCAGGGGCGTGGTATACGCCCACTTCCTCAGAAGTAATATTAATTATATATGGCACACTTCCGATTGCAGTATGTAGAACAATGAAATTTGGTAGAACGGTAGGGTTGAGGTTTTCAATTCAGGGGGCGTGGTATCCGCCCACTTTCTGAAAAATGTTTAATTTATATGGAGCACTTTAGTAGGTAGAGTCCACCCTTCTATCTTTCCGTATCTTTCAAGATTTTAACATGGCAAAATATTAAAATCTTTGCAAAAAGGAGTGAGATCAGACCAAAAAACATAAATGTTAAAAAAAGAGCCAAGTTCTTCTATATGCAAAAACCTTTGTGTAACAAGTCAGCCGTGAAAAGTACTGAGATCTAAAAGTACGCCAAGTTCTTACTTCATGAAGGCTTAATACCGAATATTTAAAGTAGAATAATATTGAAACAGCTACAATGTAATAGAGAACTTTTATTAGTTAATGATTACTGACTAAAATTTGATGGGCTTACTTGACAAGTTTTTTTGTATGCCCAATTCAAAAGGTTTTGAAAACTTGACAATATTGTTCTACTTTAAATATTTGGTATTTAACCTTCATGAAGTAAGAAATTGGCGCACTTTTAGATCTCAGTACTTTTCACGGCTGACTTGTTAGACAAAGGTTTTTGTATAGAAGAACTTGGCTCTTTTTTTAACATTTATGTTTTTTGGTCTGATAAGCTTAACAAAACGAGATTACCAACTACAAAGAAAAGCGCTTAAGCTGAAAAAACGATCACTGATCTCCTCTTTGTACGAGCCCAAACGCAAAATAGTTGGACTACCTATGATAAAAAACTAAAATCTTTTGATTCTTAAATTCCATCGGAAATAAAATCAATATTTTGGTATTTTTCTTAAGATATATTTATTTTGAACAGGAATAAGTAACAAAAACAAAATGACTTCAATTAAATAACGGTATAGAGCAATCTTACAAAATAAAATAACGATTTAAACATTTTTTTAAACGCAAAATAATTGGCCTATGGGTCTTAATTTTTATTTTACCATGGTGTTACGTCGCCTTTGGCCTTGATAACTGCTTCTATGGGTCGTGGCATTGTGTCAACTAATTTTTGACATTCTTCGGTGCCAAAAGATTCCCAAATATTTATGATTTTAGCTTTAAGGTCTTGAAGAGGTCCGGCATGGTTCTTTTCGCGGTTCTTGTTTCATTTTATGCAAGAAAGTTTCGATTAGTGAAAGGTCAGGGCTGCTGGAAGGCCATTCCAGTAAAGGAATAGCTTCAGCAGATAGCCACGCCATTTTAGTCCTTGCTGTATGGCAAGAAGCTCCATCCTGTCGGAAAATATAGTCTCGATCACTAGCTTGAAGTCGTGGTATTGATGGGAGAAGCTCATTTTCCAGAATATCCCTGTACCTGGCAGCATTGACACTTCCATTTACAAAATGCAAATTGCCCAAACCCCGCCCGGACATGCATCCCCATATCATTAGAGATGCTGAAAACTTGACGGTTTTTCTAAGGCAATCTTTGTGAAAAACCTCTTGAATTTCTAATGACTCGTTTTCGTTCGTCGCCCACGCAAACTTCAAACCTGGACTCATCACTCCAAATAACGGACCGCCATTGACTTAAAGTCCAGTTTTTACGTTGTTTGGCCCACTCTAGCCGCTTTTTCTTTTGTTTAGGTGTTAAAAGTGGTTTTTCTTTGGCCTATGTTAACGAATTAAAATTGCTCTAATTTAAATAAATCTAAAACAAACCTTATAAAATTTATATCCAATTTTTTTCATAGTCCGTTTGCAAGTGTCGACCGAAACACTTTTTTTTATTCTTTCCCTCCATTGAACAGTTATTGCAGCGGCCGTTTGACGTCGATTTTCTTTTATTATTTTTTTTTAAAACTCGGCAATCTCGAGGTTTTGCAATTGGTGGGCGTCCCGTTTTTTTACCGATCTCCACATTTCCACTATTTTTGAACTTTGAGATAATGTTTCGAATTGATGAGCGCGGTAAATTAAATTGTTTTGCAATTTTATAGCTCGATAATCCCGTTTCGAAGGCTTTATTTATAGATTCCCTAAGGTCTCTTGATAATGCAACGCCACGCACCATGGTTGACATTAAATTGTTGCTGGCTTGCATAAAACAAGAGATCAATAAACAACAAAACAAGTACATGCCATTTTTTTAATAACGGTTAACTGAAAATCTATTTAAATCTTCATAGGCCAACTATTTTGCATCCCAGAGAGAGTAGTCCAACTATTATGCTCTATCTTTGTTTGAGGGAATGCAAACTGGAGCCATATGTGCTTTCTCGAATTTAGTTCTGTTTGGTCTAATTTACTTATTAAATGTAATTTATTACATCGACAAAAAAAATTGAAAAACAACTGCTTGGGGACCAGAAAATATAGGCACATAAAAAATGTTAATTTATTAATTGATGAGTAGGCCAACTATTTTGCGTTTGGGTCGTATAACTACAATGGACAAGTCTTCATACGTGTGATCCAAAACCAGCCACCACTTTTTTAAATAGTTCTAAAGATTTTAGAAAAGCTATTGGACAATTATGTTTGTCCTTAAGTTGGCTAGAGGTCTTTGTTATTTTTTCTTTATTTGTGACGTTTCGGATGGATTGCACCCTTCTTCAGACCTATTTATTATGAAATTTTATAACTGATTTTTTCTAGACATTAGCTTCCCAAAGTAACTAAAAAAAGTCTTTTTCAAAAAAGTTGTTTGCTGATTTTTTTGAAACATAAAAAGTTAAGATGAAAGTATTTGACATAATATGAAAGATATTTTTGTTATCTTTCATTTGATATACTTTCATTTTGCTATACTTTTGGATGTATGAGTAATTGTTTGCAAAAAAGGCCGTTTTTTACCATCTCCAATATTCAACTTGAAGCCCAAATCCCAAAAACCAAAATTCGAAAATATTTGGCAGATAGATTAAGCTTAACATAAGCTTTCAGTTGGTACTAGTCTCGTTAGTGTACATTCTGGGCCCAAAAATGAGTCATCTCCTTTGATTTTTTCATCCATCCATTTTATAGAAAATTCTTATTAATTATATGAAGTACTTCCGATTGTTGTTGAATGGTGCGGTGGGACTTCTACTTTGTTCATTGGCTTATCTGTTATCTATACATACACAAAAATCTCTTCAGGAAATTATTTGTACTTGTGGTATTTTGTTCGCGTTTAAAATTCCACAAGATAGCTACACCACTGGTATCTTTCCAAATGTTCATCAGACAAAATAAAATCTTTGGGAAAAGGAGTGAAATCACAACAAAAATAAAATGCACGACTGGGTCGCACGAACTTGCTCTTATGTAACAGACTAGGAATTTTAAAATCGAATGTTATTAGAGAAAACTGTTCATAAGGATCAAATTATTTTTTAAATTCTTTTAGCAGTAAGAGAAAAAAACAAAATGCTATCCAACTATGAATTTATGCAAGAACAAAAATTATAAGTCGTTGTAGTGGTTTCTTAAAAAAAAAGCTTTTATATACAAACTTTTTAAAACCTTTTTAAGAAAAAATTAAGGTACGCCAATTTAAAGTTTTTATTATTGTTCGAATAAAAAGTAAATTTACGAAAAGAAATATTGACCCGTTTCGGAGATATCGAATTTTCAAAAAAAGAAAAATAGATTTTTTTTCAAAAATTCAGAAAATATTTATTTTAAAGTTTTGAAATGCGATGTGTTTTAGACTTTTTAGAAGCTTCTCTATACAAATTTTCATTAAGATCCGTTATGTGGACAAGAGAAATTCAAAATTCGAAAAAATGGTTCTATGGTAGGTACAAGCTGTAATATCTTAATTTCAAAATTTTTTTTATTAAATTAAAGATCATAAAAATTAACTGAAAGAAAAAAAAAAATTATCAAAATTCTAGGTGCCGTTTTCGAGAAAAATACGATTTTTGAAAACCATTTTTTTAAATTTTTTAGCATTTGTATGGTAGGTACCTTTATCTTTAAGTAAAATAAAAAAATTTTTCTCACATTTTGTAGATTATATTGAGAAACTTTTATTTATCAATTTTAGAAAAAATCTAGCATGGGGCTTTCGAAATATTGAGTTTTGAAAAAAAAAAATTTAAAGTTTTTTTTTAAAATCCAAAAAATTTTGTTTTGAAAATTTGAGTACACAATTCTATTAATGTTTTTGGGGAGCTTAAGCAAAAAAAAAATGATCAAAATGGGTTGAACCGTTTTTGAAAAAATCAAAAACAAAAAAAATGGTTCCTTGGGGGGTACCCTCAATAACCATTTTTCTAAAAAATTTTTTCAACCAATACCTAGCTTTAATTAAATGAAATTTTTCTGTATTTTTATTTTTGAAATCTGTCGAACAGTTTTTGAGAAAAAAAATGTTTATAAAATTTCGAAAAAAATTCGTATGGCAGGTACCGTTATTTTTGGTCTTAAAAAATCAAATCAAAAAACATCCGGGGGGAAAAAATTAAAAATGATATCTACCAAGTTTGAAGAAAATCGGCCCAGCCGTTTAGTGCAATCAAACGGACAGACAGACAGACAGAATTGCGAAACCCACTTTTTTATTCTTCGGTATCATCGTAATGTCAACTTTGATCAAAATCTCGAGTTCGATTTTTTTTCCGAATGCATAACTTGCCTTATAGTACCTATAAGTCGCAAGTAAATATAAATGCTAAAAAAGAGAGCCAAGTTCTTATATCCTCACTTTTCCGGCAGAGTGGCATAAGTCGAAATTTGCAAATTTTCAGTAGAGCCTTTTAAAGTTTTTTTTTCATACAGAAAAAAAAAATTCGTTGTTCATAAAAAACAAAACTCGAATGTTGAATACGTGAAAAAACTGCCAGCCTTATTTTGAGATTCGAACGAATAGCTAATTCGATAGAATAGATACTTTCATTCGAATGAACTATCCATATTTTGACATTCGAACGAAAAATGTTCATTGTCGAATGATTGCATAAAATGAACCTCAATGAAATTCATTTCCGAAATCAGCTGTTTGAAATTTACTGACATTTCTATCTGATTTAGTATGACCAGACTGTTTTTTTTTTGATGATTTTTGTTTAAAAAAAAATTATGGTCTAAAAATATAAAAATAATAATTTATCATTTAAGGAAAATAAACTAATGCTAACGCCACGGTAAAGTTTAAATTTGAAAAACATCAATAAAACTGACGTTTTAAAAATTGGGAGCATTTAGAAAACAGTATGGTAAGTTTATTGATATCAAAAAGAAGTAAAATAACGGTAAGACTTCTCTGTATAATAAAATACTTGATTTACGTTTTAATTTTCATGTAAACTAATTTTGTTTTCCAAATTGATAAACAAAAAAAGAAGGCAACTTCAAAGCCACTTAATTTACATAAATCTGGTCACACATGCATTTTGAACCACCATTTGTAAATTTTTTTATGAAAATAATTGATTAATTGAAGCCAGACGTCAAAAATCAAAATGGCATTTCTTTTGTGTATGAAAAGAGAAAACGGTGAGGAGCATTTGTATAGGAGAAGGATAATGGATGCATCACATCCATTTTATACATCCAATACTACTAACATTATACTAAACTTACATGTTTTATGAATCTATTCGCCAGAAAAAATTTAACGAGAATGAAATGAGTGAAAATTTGCTTAGTTTTCGAAAGATAAATGAACTTTCCATTGATAAGGTGAACTTTCGAATCGTTTGAATCTCAAAATACAAATTATTCGAATTCGACATACTTTCTAATGAAATCGAATGTCAAAATAAGGCTGTGCATTTTTTGTTTGTTAAGTTTTATAAAAAACGAAATATTAAAAAAAAAAAAAATTATTTATGCCGTATTTATACGTAGAAAATGACAGGGGTGTTTTTGAAAGTTGAGAGCGGCGCTTTTTCATAACTCGGAAACTAGAAGGAGTAGGTTAACGCCGATTACACAGAAAAATTGTGTTTTTTTTTCAGCTCAGTTTTGTGTTCAAAACTAAAAAACGACGAAAGGTAGTGAGATGTAAAAGTATGCCAAATTTAAATTTTATAAACTTTAAAATCAAATTTCTTAAGAAGAATAACATCGAACAACTTCAAGTGATGAGGCAAAGTTTTATGACTAATATTACTGACTAAATTTTGGGGGGTTAATTTGCAAGTTCAATTTTATTACCCACAATTTTAAAGTTTATGTTTGACAAAAAATTTATCTCCCGGTCTCACACCTGTAGTGATTTAATATTGTCAAAAAAATATTCGACGAATTTCAAGGTATCGGAAAGCCTTTGGTGAGCAGATTATTGCAACAAGCATTTGGTTTTCCCTCTTTTTAATCAATGGTTCTGTTAAAAGTTTCTCATAATTCAAAACATCCATTTGAAGAAAATTTGTAAAGTCTCCAGGCGAATTATCTTCCAGCTCGCTCAACAACTCTATTTTTTTGTTTTCCTTTTTTATCTTTTTTTAAGAGCTGAAAGGATTATCATAAACTCGCACCGGTGTATACACTTGTGTTGTGTGTATATGAGCCGCATTAGTATGCGATTGCTATTTGAATATTTACTTGCGATATAAAAGTATTATAGGGCAAGTTTTGCATTTGGAAAAAACATCGAACTCGAGATTTTGATCAAGGTTGGCATTACGATGATAGAGAACACGAAAAAAGTGGGTCCGGCAATTCCGTCTGTCTGTCTATAAGTATCACAAGTAGCACAAAATAGTATAATTTCGGTATCACATTTCTTAATTCATACTTTATTCCTTCTTTATTAGGTATGTCAATTTATGCCTACTTAATTCCATCTTAATATGATCTTTATTAGGTATTTTTTTATTTATCTTCTTATTTCCTTCTATCGGACCGCCCACTTGCGCCTTTTCTCTACTTAATACGAACTTAAATCCGTCTTAAAGAAGATGTCAGATACCGATTTAGAATTCTTAAAGACTTCGTTAAGTAATTCTGTGCTACTTGTGATGTCTGTACCTCCACATACAGCCTAAACCGCTAATGCGATTTTCTTCAAACACGGTTTTTAAGGTTCTTTAGTGATTCCCTAGAGAAGAAATTGAATTTTTTTTAAATCCAAAACAAACGGTACCTGCCATATGGCCGTTATACAATATGCTATTTATCTCGAAAAGGGCTCTGACGATTTTTAAAAAAATAGAATGCACGACTGGGTCGCACGAACTTGCTCGTATTTAAAAGACTAACAATTTCAAAAACGAATGTTACTAGAGAAAAACTGTACATAAGCATAAAATTCACTTATTAAATGACTAAAACAAAACTTCTTTAGTACTCGGAGCTAAAAAGAGAATGCCATGTGATCCAACCAAATATTAGTTTATGCATGAATAAAAATTATATGTCGTTCTAGTGATAGTGGTTTCATAAAGAAATAAGTTTATATACAAAATTTTTAAAACATTTTTGAGAAAAAATGTTGGTTCGCCAAGTTAAAATACCATACGAATAAAAAATAAATTTGCAAAACAATACAAAAAGCCGTTTTTGAAATATTGAATTTTCAAAAAAAAATATATTTTTTCTTTTTCAAAAATTCAAAAAAATATTTTTTTTTAAAGTCTTCAAATGCAATGTTTTTTAAATTTTAGAAGCTTCTCTATGAATAATTTCATTAAAATCGGTTCTGCCGATAATCAGAAATTCAAAAAAATTGTTCTATGGTAAGTACAGTCAGTTATATCTTAGTTTAAAATTTGTTTATTCAATTATAGATCGTAAAAATTAATCAAAATAAAAAATTTAAAATCCAAAAAAAAAAAATTGAAAATTTTAATACATAAACTTTAGAGGCGCCTTAGCTTAAAATAAAAATGATTTAAAGAGTACCTATTGGAGAGTGTAAATCCAAAAAGTTCGAACAAAAAACGCCCTTGCGTTGTCCGCCATTTTGAAAAAGGCTTTGGAAAGCTTGAACTCGATTTTCTCGGCTCCTATCATATATAGGGCTGTATTTTTTTTTAGGTTTGTACGTTAAAACATCTTCTTTAACTTTTGTTGAGAAAAAAATTTGAAACCTCTTTCCAAAAAAAAGTTATCGACGAAAAACTGTCGAGATTTTGAAGTAAAAAATGGTTTTTAACGTTTATCTCGCCTCATGTTCATCTGATCAAAAAAATAGTTAAGTTGTTTTTTATAGATCACTTTATTTCCTACATTTTGGTATCTTTAAATTTTATGTGCGACAAAAACTGTAGGAAATATAACCTGTCAAAATGGCCAATATCCTGCGAAAAAAAAAAGAAATTTACTCACGTTTGAAAATTTTCAAATTTGATTATGTTCATTATGAAATTTAAAGAAACAGTTCAAACTCTTTTCCACAACACCACCGAGGTAGAGTTACGGCGCATTTTTTTTAATATGGGGTCTCCAGCAGGACCCGATACCAGGAGAATAACCGATGTTTACCAGATACACCAGGCAGGGTGTAATTAATTGAAATCAAGAAATATTTAAGTTGTTATATGAAGTTAAGATTTGTTTTTAATAAAGATTTTGTATAAGGTTCTAAAGACCTTTCCTACTGAAGTTTCGTGTTTTTCTTCAGAACGACCCTGAAAATCCGGCGAGCAAAACCTCGGCTGAAAAGCAAAAAGCACATCACAAACTAAAAGAAATTTTATGATTTTTTTTTTAATTCTGTGGGACAATTTTTGAGAAAAAAAATATTTATAAAATTTCGAAAAAAATTTGTATGGCAGTGGCAGGTACCATTATTTTTAGTCTTAAAAAAAAGAAAAAAAAACCTGTGGAGAGAAAAAAATAAAAATACTATTTACCAAGTTTAAACAAAATCGACCAAGCCGCTTAGGCTGTAGTCGAACAGACAGACAAAATTGCGAGACCCACTTTTTTCGTCTTCGCTATCATCGGAATGTCAACTTTGATCAAAATCTCGAGTTCGATTTTTTTTACGAATGCATAACTTGCCTTATAGTACTTACCTATAAGGCTGAAAACACACGGGATAAAGCAAAACGTTTTTTATTCGATAGTCAAAAAAAAAATTTTTTAATTGAACACACACCAAGCGAAACAGAATAAAACAAAACAAAACGTTTTGTTTTTTGTTTCGTTTGGTGTGCGTTGAAATGAAACAAGATACGAACTATCGTAAAAGCTTAACTCCGGCTGAAAGATTATAACTATACGGCAAGTAAACACAAATAAGAATTTTGTGTTTACAAAACAGACATTATGTGTTTATTTACAAGAAAAGAGAAAAGCTTTTAAGTAGCAATCCACAGCTTATCAATAGAAAAATAAAATAATAAAAAAATGAACTTCTTTCCATCTACATATGTCAAATTTATTTAAAATTTTTGCACAGAGTAAACGTAGAAGCAAATAAATCTGTAAAGTGCAACGAAAGAAGAAAATAAAAACAACGGAGTAAAAATTTTGTTTTGCAGAAAACAATAGCTCAGCTATCGGCAACGGAACATGTTTTTCTGTTTTGCTTTTGTTTTTATGTTTTGTTTCATTTTTTGTGCGTTGCGCCATAAGAATGTATGCAATTATCGTCAACGACCCTTGTTCGAAACAGTTTTGTTGCATTCGGTGTGTGTTGCTCGTATACAATAGCATGTATTTTCGACAACCACCATCGTAACACTTCAAAACAAAAACATATGTTTTGTTTCGTTTTCTTTGGTGTGTTTAGTCTCATAAGAAACAATGTTCTCTTGTTTCACGAAACAAAAAAACATGTTTTGCTTTATCCGGTGTGTTTTCAGCCTAAGTTTCATGTATAGATATACAAAAATTTTTACTTGCGATATAGGTACTATAGGGCAAGTTCTGCATTTGGAAAAAAAATCGAACTCGAGATTTTGATCAAAGTTGACATTACGATGATAGCGAAGACGAAAAAAGTGGGTCCGACAATTCCGTCTGTCTGGCTGTATGTCTGTATGTCTGTACCTCGAACTATAGCCTAAACTACCGGAGGTATTTTCTTCAAACTCGGTATTTAAGGGTCTTCGGTGATTCCCTAGAGGAGAAATTGAAATTTTTTTTTTAGCTCCAAAACTAAGGGTACCCCCCATACACCCGTAATGCAAAATCTTATTTATCTCGAAAACGGCTCTAACGATTTTGATAAAAAAAAATTAAGTGTGATATTATGGATATGGACTACATTTGGGGCAAAATGTTATTAGGGGTACCTGCCATAGACCCGTTTTTTTGATTTTCGACTTTCTCATTAATGGCTCTAAGGATCTTAACCCAAAATTTTTAGCAGGAGTCCCCTTAAGTTTAAAAAAATATTGTATATAAAAATATTCGAAAAAATATTTATTGGGTTTAAAAAAAAAAATTTAAATCAATATCTTCAAAACCTATGAAAGATTATTTTTTGAAATTATTTCCTAAAACCAATATTATTAAATACTTAAAATTCGCATCAATTTCTTGAAAAATTTTAGAGAAATTTCTTATATAAAAATTTTATTTAATAATAAAACGATTTTTTAAAGTTTATTTGCATAAATTCATACTTTTCCGGAAACCAGACGGCAATTTTATGCATTTGAACATTATTATCTCATTAAATCTATGTTTTATAAAATGTATCTTAAATTCCAAAGTACTTTTACATAAGAGCAAGTTCGTGCGATCCAGTCGTGCATTTTATTTTTTTTTTGCTTTTTTGAAAAAAAAAAATCCAAATGTGAAGTTCTTGAAATTATATTTTAAAATAAAATCTAGTATTATTAAATACTTAGAATTGGTATCCCCTTTTTTTCAAAAATGTGAAAAAATTTCTTAATAATTCGATTTTTAAACTTTGTTTGCTTCATGCTTTTCTAGAAATAAGACGGCAATTTTTTGCATTTGAATAATTTGCTCTAATTTAATCTATGTTTTTATACAGGGTGTCCCTTAATATTAATAATATTTTAGGGTGTGATTTTCGGGTATATTATATATATAAGAAAAAAGTCGTTCTACAGTATGAGCATGTCTTCAATTTTTATATCATATATCGGGGATCTAAGAAAAGGCTTCCTTCGGTGTACCCGGACCCGTGTTCACGGTAATTGCGCTGTCAGTACTAATTTTAGAAACCTCATTTAGGTTTTTGTTTTTAGAATAAATACCAGCCTTTACAATGGCGCTTAAACAAATTTGATATCCTATCTCAGTCTTGAGATATCCAGTTTCTAGCATGTTCCGTTTTTCCTGCCCATGCTAATGTTTTTGCATTTTTGGCTCAATTTGCTCCAGAAAATGCGTAATAAACATACCGTTTTACTTTTGAATGAACGTAACCGTTTTATACTCTATGTCAAGATTGCGGAAAACCCCAAAGATTTTATGATACTTGGGAAAACCTGAGACATGTACAATTTAACAAAAATGTTTTTTTTTGCTTTAAGCCCCAAAGGCTCTATGAATTAACTATGATTTTGGTGAATTTGCGATTTATGCTTTATTTCCATCTAAAATAATGTAAATAACTTATAAACAATAAAAATCTGTACCGAGGTAGTATTTTAAATATACTTTTTCCAGCGAAAAATTAATTGGTTTGAAGTTGTCTGTTCTTTTTACTTTTTTTTTTGTGTTTTTGTAGTTGTGTTAGTTATGTATCTGTTAAATTAAGGGTTGTTCAACGCAAATTCGCTTAGGTTCTGTTGTAAAACTCACATTAGTTAGAAGAGTTGTCTAACGTGATTAAAATTATGAAAAAGTTAGACAAAGTCTCCAAGCTAAACGACTGCGTTAAGTAGAGCCGGTTTTATTGCTTAAACGAGAACTCTTTAAAATTTTGCGCCAATAATTTTAAAATTTTTAAAAGTAATGGAATGAAAAAAAAAATTAAAGGAAATTTAAATGCAATAATAAAAATAGACCAACAAAAAAAAAAGAGAAACATTTTAGAAGATAAGAAACAGAGAAGCTGCGAGACCAACAGAAACCAAAGAAGTCTAGATCAAAATCAAATTAGGGCGTGGCATAATGTTGAAAGACATTTTTCTTAAATTGTTTTAAATTATGTGTATTTCGCACATTGCGTGGCAGTGAATTCCATAATCGAGCTGCGTTAACAAAGAACTACCGCTCTGAATTAAGGCTTGAGAAGCGGGGAATTATTATTTGGTTCGAGCGTCTAGTTAAGGAAAACTGTAAAGGTATAAAAGTTTTCGCGTATGCACAATATTAAAAAACAAAATAAGGGTACGAAGTCTTAGAAGGTTATCAAAATAAATACCATAAATACCAAAAATATAACGTGTTATGTTGTTAAAAACAACATAAAGCTTTCTTTGGCTTACGCTGTCAAGCTTGCAGAATATTTCACAACCATAAAGTTTCCAGTTGGCCACAGTAATCGAAGAGCCCCACAAGCTTTGCCAACCGCTTGATTAACGTGGTTGTTTTAGCTTAAGATCCTATTAAAGCAAATTCCCAAGTTTTTTACTGTATTTACATAATCAATTCGTGACTCACTTAGCTCGATAACAGGAAAGCAACTCAAGTCCATATATCTTTAGCTATGACTAGACATTCTGTTTTTAGAGGATTTAGAGTAAGACCACATTTTACTGGCCAAAATCTAATAGCTGAGAGGTCTTCATTGATCTTTTGAACATAATCTTCAATCAATCCAATTGAACAACTTTTCAGCAACTGCAGATCATCAGCAAAAAGGTGTCTTAGAATAATCTAATAAAACCAGAAACGTCACTCTATTATCGTCTAACGCTTTTCTTGCTTGTTCGATGACGTCAAGTAGTGCTGTTGTACTCCTGCGACCTGACTGTTTTGGAGCCAAAAGAGAATTCTGGGAAATAAAGGTCGTAAAAGGTCGTAAGCTGTTTCTGCACTAATTTTTCTAAACTTTGGAAAGAAAAGGAAGGATTGAGACGGGACAAAATTCAGTATTCAGTATTTTAGGAATCGGAATAATCCACTGTGACGGGAAAATACCTTTTGTTAGAATGCTATTATAGAGATACGTAATATGTGGCAAAATAAGTGGTAGGATGGCTTGAAATTTCGAAACTGGAAAGTTCTAAGAGGTCTTCTGAGGCAGTAGTTGAAGTAAAGGTGGATAAGTTCATGTTTGGAAAAACCTGGAGCAACAATTTGGGTAAAAAGGATCACTTTACTGGTATCACTAACAGAAAATATATCAAGAAGTGTGCTGGAATTTTGAGAAAAGTGTTTGGGACTAGTGTTTATTGTTTGCAAATTGAAAGTATTCATGTTAATTATAAGAGTCTGGCCGGTAAGAATATCGCTATTAAAGTCTCCACAAAGAATTAAACTTGTGAAGCAAAACGCATTGGCGTAAAATTTTAAACATTTAAAACCTACTCTAAATCAATTTTAGAATGGGAGTCGACTCTAAATATTGAGTACAAAACGAGAACCGACATTTTTGTTAATTTTAAAGGACAAACTATATTTTAACGTTAAAGAGCTCGTCTAACTTTAACAGCAGCAAATAGCTAGTTTATCTTTTAAAGTATACGTTATCCATTGACAACGGTCATTTCATACTAAAGCAAATCGAAGAAAAAATGTTTACTGATGTTTTATTCGATTTTTTAAAAGATGTGCTCTGTAAGACTGAATCAGTGTATAATATCGATTCGAAACAATCGTATGAAAGTGCTCTACGATTAACAAATCTGTAGATACAAATGTACATATCTTATGTATGCACCCGCCGGCCGAGACGAGTATAGTTAAATGAATCTGCACCTTGCAACAATAAATAAAGTTTTTATGCTGTGAATTTGCGATTTATTTATTTATTTCCATCTGAAATAGTGCAAATAACTTATAAACAATCAAAATCTGTACCGAAATAAAATTTACTTTTTCGGCGAAAAACTATTTGGTTTGAAGTTGTCTGTTCTTTTTACATTTTACATAATATGGACTCACTTTGCTCCTTGAATTGTTTTTGCATTTCAACTAGGATACGGCTAGTGGTGTCACGGGGACTTTATTGTGTCTTTGGAACGGTAAGCGGTGGAGGTGGAAGCTTGGGGGAATTTATTGTGTTACGATGCACGTTCGTGACTTTGTGTGTAGCCACAGAAACTTGTTCAGATTCCGAAATGCTTCGCTTTCGCTCAGATGACATTTTTAAATTATATATATAAAAATTTGCGAAATTATACTTACATATTTTAATGACTGATTTTTACTTAATTAAAGCCGAGAAGATGTGTTATTTTATAGAATTAGTTCACTTTGGGTCTAGTGATATACGCTCGGTTAATTAAAGCAAATTAGGGAACTTTAAATTGGGCAAAAAACTTTTTTGATTTTGCTAGACATCAACACGTCTCTTAACTTCAAAACCCTTTTTTAGAGGCTTTCCCAAAATAATCCAAAAAAGCAAAAAACACTTTTTTAAATTCTGGTTTTCTCAAGTATCACATAGCCTATGTGTTTTTTTCCGCAAACTTGTCCTTGAGTTTTATTTTTATTATTGTTACATTCATTCAGTAAAAAGGCATGGGCCCAAAGCCAAAAAATTAGCATGGACAAGAAAAACGGAACATGCTAGAAACTGGATATCTGAAGACCGAGATAGGATACCAAATTTGTTTAAAAGCAATTACAAAAGTTGGCATTTCTTCTAAAAATAAAAGTCTAATTGAAGTTTGTATCATTAGTATTAGCAGCGAAATAACAGTTAACATGGGTCAGGATACACAAAATAAGGCTTTTATTTAATCCCAGATATATGGTATAGAAATTGGAGCACTTACTGTAAGAACGATTTTTTTCTTAGAATATACCCAAGAATCACGCCCTAAGATATTATGCACGAATGAAGGAACATAAACAATTTTTAAAATCAAAAATACTTTTACATAAGAGCAAGTACCTGTGATCTAGTGGTGTATTTTATTTTATTTTTTATTTCTTGTGCGATATTCTCATTCTGCCTCTGCAATTTTTTCTGATAAAAAGAACCGAAGAGTAAAATTAATGATGAATGATCGCTTTCACCGTGTGCACATGCTGGAAAGCAGATCTTACAGTATCCACTTTCTCCTGAAGACCTTCGTTAGAAAAGTCTAAAGGGGTCATTCTCCAAGACTGTGCTCTATGAAGCTTAAAGCACCGAAGATAGTAGTTATCATTTGTCTTAAAGATCTATTTAATTTGCGGAAATATAGCCGCTAGAATTGACAGCTCGAGTTCAGTTATCCCAACACAAATAAATGGACAACCTTTTGTTCTCCTTGATCAATTTGTTCATATTTTTGATTGACGACTTCAATGTCCTTATCTCTTGTCAGTTGTGTCGTAAATAGTTATTGTCGTACTTGATCGTTTATAATTAGTTACTGGGTCCTTGACCCACAGTGTCAGAGATTGTCAGTTTTGCGTCAGTCAGCAATAGATCCAGATAAACAAAGCTTTTTCAAAACGATTCCCTCTCTGTAACTAGACGCTGTACGAGTATACCATATTTAACGCTGTAATGCCCCATTTAATTGAATAGATGGTTACCTCTCTAGCCTCGGGTTTGATTTTCCTAATATAGGTGTTTGGCATTCAAATCACCTACTATTTTCTAGTCGCCTGCTCCGTTTTAAGCGCCTGCGAATGTACAGGCTGTAACGTGCTTCCTCTTCCTGCCGCCATTTGGGCGTTGGAGATTTGGGAGCTGACGGGTATTGGTTGATTTTCTGAAACTAAGGACAACCCCGACATTTGAGGTTGCCCTCAACTTAGGCCATTTGGGCGTTGGAGATTTTAGAGCTGACGGGTATTGGTTGATTTTCTGAAACTAAGGACAACCCCGACATTTGAGGTTGCCCTTAACTTAGGCAAAGTTGAGATCGAAATTGGATCCTATCTTCGACCCTTTCCTGCTCGAGTATATACTCTCCAATCTTGTGGTTCTCACCACACTTGACGCAGCGTGACTTCCTAACTGACTTGACCGAAGAGAAATGAATAATGGAATATTTTCACTCACGTGCCATTGAGTTCCATCTTATAAGTGTTGATCGGGGGCACCTTTTATTCCTAGTTCTTGTCCAAAGTAATGAGAAGGCTTACTCAAAAATATGTACACATACTCCCTAACCGGGATCAGAGCGCTTTTGCGGAAGAGGAGCACGGAACATCAAAACATTTTATACAAAGAACTCCCTAAACTTAGGCAGACAAAGTACAATTTGGGAACTATGTCTATAAAAAAGGACGTAAGTTAGTAAATCCTAGTAGATTCTGTTATATTTATGAGAAAACACCAGACCAAACATGATCCACTAAAGCACCAAAGAGAGAAAAACTCAACATTATCAAGTAGAAGAAATCAATTTATCCTATTTAAACAGCCGCAGAGTCTGGGTAGTTGGTGCTATAGTTTTAACTTCGTATTGTAATTTATTATATATGTATCTCAAATACTCAGATTTCTCAGAAATAGACCTGGAGGAAAAAGAGTATTCAGCTGTAAATATTTTTTAAGTCGTATTCGTAATACAATAACTTTAATATACTCGTATATTAAAAGATAATTAGTTAGAGATGATCATATTAAAATGCGATCTCATCTGCTTACTTTATATTCAGTTTTCCTCTGGTTTTTAAATGTTACAAATTAATAACAACTTTTTTCAAATTTATATTATTTTGTGTCTTTATAGCTACAAGTATCGGAAGTAATTATGCGCACACGTAAATACATGGAAGATTTAGTTGGTGGTCATGGAAACGTGTTAACTCATCACAAGACCATCAAAGATTTAGAAAAATACTATTCCAGCTTGGGTGACAATAAAAACGTTCAGGATTTCCTAAAAAATGTTACCTCAGACAAAGAAGGGTAAGAATAATATGTATATTCGATTGTTATTGTATATTGTTCGCAAGCTATAATGTATAATAAATAATGTATGCTAATCAGTGGCGTAGCGTAGGGGGGGCGGAGGGGGCGGTCCGCCCCGGGCGGCAGGCCTAGGAGGGCGGCAAAATGTCGCCGGTGATGCGGGTAGAGTAGAAATCATATGTTTCATGAAAGATCGTTTGACAAGTCAACAAACAACAATGATGTAAATTTGAAATTTGCCACCCTATCTGTGGTTCGTCGTTGACCGCTCTCTGCCGATTTTCGTGAATTCGTAGACGGTGAGTAGGGCCATAAGAATGCATTCCGTATCGTCAAACAAAACGTTCCGAAACTCTCGCGAAACTGAAAGGGAGTGTTCCGAAACATATGATACAGTGGCGTAGCGAGGCGGGGGCAAAGGGGGCACAGGCCCCGGGCGGCACTTTGCTTGGGGGCGGCAAATTTCAAAATATCCGGGCGGCATTTTGCTGCAATTTTTCTAAATTCGTTAATGTAAATGGTTTTTGTATGTTATGTTTTTATATTTTTTCTAAGCTAAGTGTAAGCTTACTTTTGTAACAAATTTTAATTGTGAAAAAATATACTGTCCTTTTCGGAAATATATTTTTTCCTTTTGAGCTGAAAGTTCTGTGTGTGTGCGTAGGACGTAGGTACATAATACATACATACATAATACATACATACGCGCCACAGTTTTGCTGTCGGCAATAACACACGTCTTTCTCTTGTTTTTTGTTGTTGTTGTTGTGTTATCGTCATGTTGTGTCTGAGATGTGTATTGCGCCATAAGGAAATGTGAAGTACAATGATCGACAACGACTCTGATTTGGAACATTAAATGATTGTTTCGTTCTATGTGTGTTCTGGTGCAAAACTTTTTCGTTTGCCTTCTTTCGACTACCACTCATGAGCAGCGTTCCAATCTTACACCAATCGGAGTAAATTTACTTCAATTTTACAAAATAAAATAGATCTACTTCGTTATTCTGTTTTTTAAGATTTAGGTACACTGAAAATAAATTCCTAGGTAATATTGACAAAAACATTTTGTTGACCTTTAACAAAACAATTTTATCGTTTTGATAAAATTTTTGTCAATACGAAAGAATGATTTAGTTGATTTCACAAAATTTTTATAATCCAGCATGATTTTTTGTCAGTTTAACAAAATATGCACTACAAATAATATTGTCAGTTTAACAAACCAAGTTTTGTTAATATAACAAAATAAAACAGAGATTTTTGTCACATCGACAAACTTTTTTGTGATTGTTAACAAAATGTTTGTTGTATCTACAAAAAATCTGTATCGTAAATATTTGCCAATATTACAAAGTTTTTGTTAATTTCTTTTTGTCAATTTAACAAAAAATGAACACATTTTTATTAAAATGACAAATATTTTGGTTTGGGGTTGAATTATTTTGTAATATTGATAAAATAATATTATCAGATAGATAAAACTTTTTTGTAAGGAAACTAAAAAATTTCTTTTGTGTATGATATAGTTCACACTAGGTTTTTGTTAAAAAATCGATGTAAGATTAACTGAACTTAACAAAAATTGCGTATTGTCAATACGCCCTCACAGATGGTTGCATCGTAGGGACGAAACGCCAATTTTTGTGGACTTAAATCCAAAAAAAAAAAAACTATTTTGACAAAATTAATTTTGTTTTTTGTGGATTCAACAAAAGAAATTTGTAAAATTGACAAAATATTTTGTTGAATTGACAAAATATTTTGTTGATTTAACAAAATATAACAAGAAATTTTTGTTAATTTAACAAAATATTTTGTTAATGTAACAAAACAATTTTGTTAATTTAACAAAAAAATTTTGTTAATTTAACAAAAAAAAATTGTTAATCCGATATCCAATAACACTTACAAAAAAATTTTTAATAGAACAACAGAATTGTTAATATGATAAATTAATTTTGTAAATTCTACGAAATTTTGTCATATTGACAAAATATTTTTGTTATTTCAACAAATTTATTTGTTAGCATAACAAAATAATTTTGTGGATACAACAAAATATTTTTTGTTACCTCAACAAAATTCTATAATTTTTGTCAATTTGACAAAACTTTTTGTTGGACGTATATTGACAAAATTTTTGTCAAATCAACCTAGATTTTTATCATATATACCTAGATTTTATTTTCAGTGTAGGTACTAATTATTTTCCACACTGAAAAATTCAAAATTTCTTTAGCCAAACCACATGAAAGGGAATGACCACTGTGTTAATAAATTTTGCAACCAACTCTGACTCTGAATTACTAAATCTAAATCTATTCCAGAAATTTTCAATTCGTTTATTTTTTTATAAGTTTGTTCCAAAATTTTACTACTGCGGTTCGAACCCTGCTCGTAAGGCTAGAAGTTGAGACAAAAACATTTCGTTTGTTTCGACTGATTCGATGTGAGTTGGCTCATAAGAGTCCATGTGTTCGTATATTGTTGTATCTTTTATCTAAGGTGTGTTAATCAGTTGTATTTTTTTCTGTTTTATTTTATCGTAAAATGCAGTAAAGTTTGCAAACATCCTAGTTAAATACAAAATTAGTTGCAGTTTAACATTTAACTTGTCTGTGTTTCGTGTGTTGTGAAAATTTTTTAAAATTGTGTGTACGGGTACAGTTACCTACATAAGCGCAAGAGATTTTCATTTTACGAAATACCTAGCTGATGGCTCGGAAATAATACATTGATTTTTCTGAGTCGAAACCCCTATTTGGCTTTATTAAGAGTGTTTGCTCCATATCTCAAGAACCATAAGTTCCATAAAAAATTATTTTCTTACATTTTTGTAAAAAATTGAGTTCTCTATTTTTTTACCGAGAACTCGAAAGTTAATAAGTTATTATTAAAAATAGAGAAACGATTTCAAGAAATTTTTTTTTAATAAATTAATCAATAAAAGTTAAATGATTTTTACTTGCGATATATACATGGGTAGGTACTATATTGCAAGTTATGGATTAGTAAAAAAATCAAACTCGACATTAATATCAAAGTTGACATCGTAATCTCTATGATTACAATGATAGCGAAGTTGAAAAAAGTAGGTCTTGCAATTCTGTCTGTCTGTCCTTTCGGCTGCAGCCTATACGACTCGATCGATTTTCTTTAAACTTGGTACCTAGCGTTTTTTGGGCATTTTAATACCAAAAATAACGGTACGTTCCTGTCGTACAATTTTTTTTAGCAAAAAATGAAAATCTTATTTTTCTCAAAAACGTTCCCACAACTTAAAAAAAATTCAGTAATGTTTTTACAAAAAGGCTTTCATTTTATAAAAAAATTCCCAAAAATGGTTATAAATAGTACCTCCCATAGAACCATTTCTTTGACTTTCGATTTTCTCAAAAACGATTCCACTGATTTTGATCAATTTTTTTACAGAGAATGTTTTCTAAAAGTTTAAAAGTATTGTATACCAAAATTTTCAAAAACCTCGAAAACAAGTTGGTAGATTTTTACTAAACTTGGTACGCAACAGTTTCTTAACATTATCTAGCAGATTTTAAATAAAAAATTTTCATATAACCAAAAATAACGGTACCTCCCATACAAAAGTTTAAAAACCGGTATGGAAAATCTTATTTTTTTCAAAAACGACTCCTACGATTTTGATCAAAATTTTTGTGTGAGTTAACAAACATAAATACGATCTTCGATAATATTATTGTAAAAAAAATGTCTATCGTCTAATAAAAGTATCTCTCATGGAACCATTTTTTTTCGACTATCTCGCTATCTGCTCAACCAATTTTAATGATTTTTTTTAAACAAGAGCTCCTGTTTGAATAATATTGCATATCAAAATTTTCAAAAAATCAAATTTTGGATTAAAAAAAATCAAAATTATTTTTTGAAAATTCGATATTTCAAAAATGGGTGGATAGTTTTTTTTTCAAATTAAATTTTTAACTCTGCATTAATAAGCACTAAAAAATGGCGTACCAATTTTTTTTTTAATATTTTCAAAATTTTATATACATAAATGTACATATCTACATATACCTAATATAAAAAACGATTTTTAAATAATAAATAAGACGGTGTACATCGCGTTGGTGTTAAATCAATTTCAGATTTTAAAAGATAAAACCAGTTTTGAAGACTTTAATTTTGATGGGCTGTTGTGAAATATGTTTAAGTTAAAAATAATCCTTGGCCAATATTTCTGTTTCTTCATTTCCTTATGTATGTATAACAATAATTGAAATAAAAAATATTATAGGTATAAATAATTATTACTATAACTATAACAATAATAATAATTAACTCTTCAATTCCCATGCTTATGTTTATGAACAAAAAAACGATTTCTTCTTCTTAATAGCATAAATGGATTTAAAATAGACCAAAAAAAATTATAAAAACAAAACACCTTCCTCCCCCTTTTTTTTAAGGGGGCGTCACCTACAGGTGACACTGGGCACTGCGTGTATTGTTTTCCTCTTTTTGCTTGTAGAAATAAAACCACGTTTCTTACAATAATATTTATTTTTAAGTGGAAATTTTCGGCGGAAATAAGACAGTGAGGCCTATCGGGTATTTCCCTGGAAATTTTGTTTCTCTCGGAATTTTTTGTGGCCACGGAACTTTTTTCGTCAATCGTAAATCTCCCTCGAAACTTTTTCCCTCTGATAAAAAGAAAGTACCATACATCTGTTGTCGAAAAACACCTTTGAATTAGGTATGTGTAGTTTTAGGGCTTCCAATAACATTAAAATCCTTCAGAAATGGAAGAAAATCACGATAGCCATAGATTACGCGGGAATATTTCAAACTCATTCACGATCGCGATTTTTTGAAAATTTGAATTCTTTCCAGGGGAATTTTATTCACGATAGCCCCCAATATCACCTGGATCCTTCAGCGTGCAAATCCTCAACAATCTCATCTAAAGTCAATCTGTAAGACGTACAATAGCTCTAAAATCCCATCGCCATCAATGATTCAGTAATTGCTCTAATACTACTACTACTATTACTGACAATGCCCAGTGTCACCTACAGGTGACGCTTAACATTTTTACCGTTGTAATAATCATTCTTTTTTTTAATTTTGTCCTGAAATGCATTTATTAACAACTTTATATATTCTTTTACCACATTCAATTAGAAAAAAAAACAATACTTACAATTAAGACATTTTTATCTCAATTTATATTCCACTAAATCACAAAAAGTAAAAACACTACAATTATACACGAAACAATGAATTGAAATGAAGAAATGACGTAAAGCTAGTATTTTGAAAAAATAATATGGCCTACTAGGACCTATTGGCTTTGCATAAGTGAAGGAAGAACAAAAAAAATCGTTGCGGTATGGTTGGAAAAAAAATATATGTATATGTCACCCATAGGTGACACTGGGAATTGAAGGGTTAAAGGCATTGCGGGTTGATTTTTTTTAAAACCTGTTTTATTATTTAGCAATCATCACCCGATTAGACACTTCTATCTACATAATATAATATGAATAAATATAATAAATCTGTGAATAAAAAAATAAATTATAAAAAGGTAGGTTAAGTAGCTGTTTCACTTTGATGTTTTTTTAAACAGCAAACAAAATTAAAGGCCCAGAAAAAAATTGTTAGGGGCGGTAAAATTGGCTCTGCCCCGGGCGGCAAAAACCCACGCTACGCCACTGATGCTAATGTATCATAAACTAAATCAACAATTTCGGGTTTAAATTGGTATTAATGACGTCTAAAATACGTCTCCATCACATGAAATTGATATTTATATTGTATCTACAAAATTATTTAATTGGCTTCTACCTAACGATGTCTGAATACCTTTCTAAAAATGTTTATATGTTGATTTATAATTCGTTTTTCTTCCGAAATAAAACTATATGTAAAATACTTATGTTCATAAATAATAAGAAATAAGATACATCGGTGTAAAATTTTAAAGTAACGGTAAATCAATTTTAAAGTGACAGTCAACTGCAAAAAATACTTTATAAATGAGATCGAATCATAATTTGTATTAATTTTAAATGACATAAACTATACTTTAACGTTAAAGAGCTCGTCTAACTTTAACAGTAGCAAATAGCTTCTTTAACTTTAAAAAGTCTACTTTATCCATACTGACAATGGCCAATTCATACCAAAGCAAATAGAAGTAAAAATGTTTACTGATGGTTCATGTTTTTTTTTTTTTAAAGATGTGCTTTGTTAATATAGACCAGGAGCCCACAGCAAATTTTGTGCGTGAAGATATAACCAAAAGTGGTTTATATGAGTATGAAGCCCTCAAATAACTAACGACAAATATGGAAGTCTGGCAGCATTTTTTTGCAGCTAAAATTAATAATAGTATGCCAAAGGTACATATATTTCCAAAATGTGGATCATAAGTATAACCACTTGAAACTGGCCTTAAATTAAAGGGCAGAATGCACTGAATACAAATAGATAGGTGCCAGACGTTTTAGATGCAGCTTTCCCCTTGCCAGACGTACTAATAGTACGCAAAAAATCATTTGTTTAAACAATTGGTATAACCATATGTGTGATACATCAAAAAATTTGTAAAATTGTCCTTATCACAAATAAATAGGTGCCAGACGTTTCAGATGCAGCTTTCCCCTTGCCAGACGTACTAATAGAGTACTAAAAATTAAATTATTTTATACAGGGTGATTTGCATGAGGTGTGACAAAAAGCTAGGGCGTGTAGGTTGGACTTAGACAAGAAAAAAATCGTATAGGAGGGGGGGTCTATTTCCCCCCGTTTAGGCGGGAGGGGCAATTTAAGAAAAAAATCACTTAAAACAGAAAAAAATATTAAAAAATAACGGTGATACCTACAGAGTAATGCTATAGCATTTTGAAAAGCCAGAAATACATTCTTTAATTTTGTTTTTAAATAAAGTTGTTTGAGTGAATAGTTTTTGAAAAATTAATTTTCAAAATCAAAATTTTGAAAAAAAAAATGAAAATTTTTTTTAAACAATTTTTTTTCAAAATTTTACGTAATGAAGTATTATTTTTTTATTCAATATTCAATGCTCTTATTAATTTTTGATCAAACACAAAAAACCGGACGTCAAACTGTTTTGTAGTTTTTGAGAAAATCAAAAATAACAAAAACTACTTTTGTTCTAAGAAAAGCCTTTTATTTTAGTTTTTACGGTTTTGGATTCTTAGGTGAATTTACGAAAGAAAGGATTAACTTTTTTTGTAGAATTTTTTTATTATCAGTCTTATAAGCATACAATAATGTGACAAAGTACTGGATTAACACATTTTTTCATTGAGAACACCTGCGTAAGAGCATTGGATTAATATTAACCTGCGAATGTTTTTTAAATAATGCAACGTTACACGCCCTAAATAGTGATAGAAAAATGCAATTGCGAAATAAGAACAAAAATATTCCTGAATCTTGAAATCAATTAAAATAAGAAATACACGCATATTTAGATAAAATACATAATTACTGTTTATTTATTTATTATTTACTATTTTTTAACTAAAGCTTGTTACAAAAAATTTTCGATATGATCCCCATTCTGTAGAAGGCAAAGATTATAGCGCCTTCTTATTGCTGCACATAAATTTATACTTGATAAATTTTCCTGTAATTTGACTCCAGCCACTTCAATCCGTTATTTCAGTTGTTCCAAAAGATTCTATTTCCACTTCGTACACATAGTTCTTCATGAATCCCTAAGCATAAAAATCTAACGGAGTTAAATCTGGCGATCTAGGCGGCCATTCTATTGGACCTCCTCTTCCAATCCAACGGTCACTAAAATGTTCATCAAGCCAGTTCCTTACAGTGCGGCTGTAGTGTGCTGGAGCTCCATCTTGCTGGTAGATTAAATTGTCTGCTATGGCCAAGGGAACGTTGTCATTCAAATCGGGCAGAAGGTCTCGTAGTAACTGCAGATAGGATTCTCCATTTATGACTGAATTCAGGAACCGTGGTCCAATAACTGTTCGTCCAACAATACCAAGCCCAACATTACAGCTAAAGCGGTGTTTATATTTGGTTTGTTTCTTGTTATGCGGATTGCTGTTACTCCAGTGATGTAAATTGTGGAAATTTGTTACTCCATCTCTGGTAAACTGAGCTTCATCCGTCCAGAATATCCTTCCAAAGTAATTATGTTCAGTTTCATATCTTAGCAATAATGTGCGACAAAATGCAGCTCTCAGTAACTTGTCGTTTGCGGTTAGCTCCTGAACTGGTGTAGTGTGGTACGGGTGTAAATGCTCGGTATGAAGCACTGCCCAAACTCTAGTTTGGGGCAACTGAAGCATAGTAGCTATTCTCCTTGTGCTAAGGGATGGATTACGTCGGACCATATCCAAAATTCTTACCTCTATGTGTACTGATGCAGAAGATAAAAAAGTTAATCCTTTCTTTCGTAAATGCACCTAAGCCAAGCCGACCCCACCATAATAAAAAGTGGCAGGTCAATTTTAAACCAATGCTCTCACGCAGGTGTTCTCAATGAAAAAATGTGTGAAATATGGTTCATCCAGTAGTTTGTCACATTATTGTATGCTTATAACAAGACTGATAATAAAAAAATTCTACAAAAAAAGTTAATCCTTTCTTTCGTAAATTCACCTAAGAATCCAAAACCGTAAAAACTAAAATAAAAGGCTTTTCTTAGAACAAAAGTAGTTTTTGTTATTTTTGATTTTCTCAAAAACTACAAAACATTTTGACGTCCGGTTTTTTGTGTTTGATCAAAAATTAATAAGAGCATTGAATATTGAATAAAAAAATAATACTTCATTACGTAAAATTTTGAAAAAAAATTGTTTAAAAAAAATTTTCATTTTTTTTTTCAAAATTTTGATTTTGAAAATTAATTTTTCAAAAACTATTCACTCAAACAACTTTATTTAAAAACAAAATTAAAGAATGTATTTCTGGCTTTTCAAAATGCTATAGCATTACTCTGTAGGTATCACCGTTATTTTTTAATATTTTTTTCTGTTTTAAGTGATTTTTTTCTTAAATTGCCCCTCCCGCCTAAACGGGGGGAAATAGACCCCCCCTCCCATACGATTTTTTTCTTGTCTAAGTCCAACCTACACGCCCTAGCTTTTTGTCACACCTCATGCAAATCACCCTGTATAAAATAATTTAATTTTTAGTACTCTATTAGTACGTCTGGCAAGGGGAAAGCTGCATCTGAAACGTCTGGCACCTATTTATTTGTGATAAGGACAATTTTACAAATTTTTTGATGTATCACACATATGGTTATACCAATTGTTTAAAAAAATGATTTTTTGCGTACTATTAGTACGTCTGGCAAGGGGAAAGCTGCATCTAAAACGTCTGGCACCTATCTATTTGTATTCAGTGCATTCTGCCCTTTAATTTAAGGCCAGTTTCAAGTGGTTATACTTATGATCCACATTTTGGAAATATATGTACCTTTGGCATACTATTATTAATTTTAGCTGCAAAAAAATGCTGCCAGACTTCCATATTTGTCGTTAGTTATTTGAGGGCTTCATACTCATATAAACCACTTTTGGTTATATCTTCACGCACAAAATTTGCTGTGGGCTCTTAGACTAATAGACTGCGATCTCTAATTTTATAATATTTTGACGGGCAACGGGCAAACAAATCTGTGCCTTCATATGTACGTACATATGTATGCATGTTCATACATACTCGTATGTACGTGTATTTGCCAAATGAATTTGCGCCATGGAACAACAAAATTGAGTTTTATTTTGTGAATTACCTATGTATGTATACTTCATTTACATCCAAAATAATGTCAATAAGGTATAAACATTCAAAATCTGTATATGTAAGTTTTTTTGTTTGTGTACACTAAAAAATTTTGTTGAAATTTTCGGTGTTTTATTTTCAACATCTGATTGAAAGGTGAAATGTTAAATGTTCATCACAATGAAAAGTAAAAACATTTTATTGTATATTGTATATCGTAAAAATCGTATGGCAATCTTTCTAATCAATATTCGGTGAAAAACTAACATACTCGTACATAATATAAAATTCACGTCGCAGTCGTTGAAAAACAAACATATATAGTCGTTGTTAATAAGCAAATATCACATTTCATTAATAGTAACGATACCTTTAGAAAAGTAGTTTCAAAGCCTTTTTATTTTTTATTATTAAACTTGTTTTGGTGATATTTCAACAATAATTTCTGACTTTTCAACATGAATAACGAAAAATTCACATCGTGATATACATATTTATTACAACATTCAACATCATTAATCTTTCAAAAAAGCTGCACGAATTAAAATAAATCTTGTTAAGATTTCATCTGCTAGTTTTGATTTTCAACAACTTAACTCAACTTTCAACATGATTGCGCAGCAAATGCAGATAATATTTTATAATTTATTATTTAGTTCTTGATTAGTAAGCATTCAAGATGAAAAATAAGAACAAAAACTTAAAAATTTCATAAAAAAATGTACCGATGCAATTTTTTTGGTATTGAAACTAAAAAATAGACTTAGGGGGTTGAATATTCAATCGGAAAGAATTCAAAATTCAACATATTGTGTTAAATTACTAGCAACCGTCAGTAATTTTTCCCAAAAAGTTACTTGAATTTTACCAAATCGTGATAAGAATTTAACTACTGGGCTCGATTTAAACTACCTGACTTAACTTTCAGCATATGTAGTTAGGTACTGAACTGAAAACATAAGCAATCAACATTCTCGTATCATTGTTGTATTTTAGGTCTCCAAGTTGCGTGTATATTTATATAATATATGAAAAGATAAAATAAACAAATTTTGTTTTAAATTATTTTATATTTATTAAACTAATATCACAACTTACGTTTTATAATCGCTACGCGTTTCGGAAACTATGTTTCCATCTTCAGGCGGATTTTTTTAATTTATTTGATTTGCCACTTGTCATTTATGTTTACATAAATATTTTCTTATTATATATTTAATTTGTGTTTGTCTCTTTTCATCTTGTGTAGAATGTAAGTGCTGTGTCATATAGTGCGTTTGTTTTTAAAGTTAATTTGTCATTTAGTAATTTGTAATGTTCTATTTTTGTTGATTTATTGATTTCGTACTTTTCTAACGTGTCTAGTACTTTTCCTTTTTTTCAAAAATGCATTAGGCTTAAATTGTTATTGAAGCTCGTGTAATTGTGTTTGTTGTCGATTAAGTTTAAAGCGTAGTTTGATTTTGTGTTGGGTCTTGGTAAATGTTCTTTGAATCGTTCGTTGAAAGCTCTTCCTGTCTGTCCTATGTAGTATTTTTCGCAATCGTCGCATTTTATTTTGTAAACTCCGGTGGAAGTTTTTATGTCGTTTTCTCTTTTTTTGGTTGTGTCAATTTTTGAATGTTGTTACTCGTTTTAAATGATACGTTTATGTTGAGATGAATTTACAGTCTATTGTAGTTATTTTTCTCATTTTTGTTTTTGTTTTTTATTATTTTCTTTTATTTATTTCTCGTGCTGGTTTCAAAGCATGCATGTTAAAAGCTAATCTTCTATTGAGGAAATAACCATGTTCTTCGAATTTAAAACATGAAATCTTAATAAAAATCATCATTAGAAGAAAAATGTATCTTCAAAAGCTTAGAATTCAAAATAAGTGATGAAAAATAAAGTGAACTTTAAATTTTTTTCCAAAAGTTTACTTATATTTATTCACCAAGAGTGAAATTTTATCACCTTTACCCTATTTTTCAGCAAACGTTTTGAAAATTCAGAAAAACAAAACAAATTTACAAATATATTTTGTTAAATATTCCAAAGAAGTTGTCCGAAATTCAGTTATTCAAAGTGAATCAACAAAAAATTATGTTTTTTTGGTGTGCAAACATTCAACAAATAGGATTGAGCAAAAACTGTAAAATATTCAGCAGACTGTGGAATCCAGTCTTACACAACATTAAAATTAAAAACAACATAATAAAAAATGTAAACCAAACAATATTTAACAACACATATTTTATACTTACCTCGAAATTTGATACTTTTCGTTTTTTTTCTTTTCGCAACCTCACACGGTTTTGTTCGCATACGACTTTTTTTTTAAACGAAACAAATGTGCACTATATCACTCTGTAACTGGGATGGCGAGAATTATTCTGATCTGATTCTATTCCTTCGCGATATCCTTAGTCACGCAGAGGAAAACTATGTTTGTTGAAATTTTGCCTCTGCTTCCCCTTTTCCAGCGCTCAATTGAGTATTGAACAAATGCATACTAGATTTTTTAACGGGAATATTTTATTTTCCTCAAAAACTGTGGAATTAAAGAAAAAATGATATCCCGCAAAAAAACGTGTTGAAAATTCATCTCCATTCTTATTTTTAAGCAATATATTAAGGTTCACACAAACGGTTATAAGTTTTCAAGGCCGATGGGTTATTTTCTTCAAAAAGTGTTTAATTATGTTGAAAATTCGACATAAATGTTTATTTTTAATACACTTCTATTTTGTTACTACAACACTCAGAAGAAAACGTTCTGAAGCCAACAATTTTATACTTTCGCTCAACCATTTTCGTTGGTTAAAAAGAACCCAAATATCTCAATTCTTGAATCAATATTACAAGTGTTGGCAACGCTACAAAAATTCTTAAATTGGAATCAAGAATGTAAAAACCTCATAAACTTTTTTGTTAAATACTTTAAATTAAAAGCTTTTTCCTCAACAATTAAAAATGTCAGATAGTTAAGAGCAATATTTGTTGCCTCAAAATTGAATTGTTAAAAAAATTGAAAATATTTTGTTGCGTCAACAATAACAATTGTTAGAAGTTTGTTAGATAAAGTTGTTGTGATAAAAACGTAAATTGTTTCCCCAAAAATAAATATTGTTATAAAAATTGTATTGTATATGTGTATTTTTATATTTAATTGAAAATATGTTTTTATCGTAAGAACTTTTGTTAACATACTTTTAACAATTGATGTTATAAGCAACTGACTGATTTCTATACAAAAATGATAATTTAATCTGTGGTGCCGCTGTATACTTTTTTAATGTACCAAATTTATTGCTTTTTCACAGCAGTATCGGTATTTTTCTAATTCATTTATGAATTAATGTTTTTTTTTAATTTATGTTAAATCGTTTGTTTCATAAAAAGTCAAACAAAATCTAAAGTTTTCTATTTTTGATCTTATTAAATTAAGTAAACTCACTTACCATAGGTCGTGTGAGAACGTAAAATTAAACAAATGTTCGGAATAATTCTTAAAGTTGATGTAGACTACATCCCATTTAAAAACATAAAAGTATTAAGTGCGATTTGAAAAAAATATCTTTCTTTTATTTATTTTTGTGTTCTTATATAATATACATAGATTTCTTTAATTTGACAACTTAAACAACAGAAAACGTAAAAATAATATATCATCCATGGTGAATAATCTTAAACAAAAATCTAATTATTTTCTTAAAATAAGTGATCTGGGGTTTTAACACATACATGACAAATTTTTAGAACTCTAATTCACTACGAGTAGCTTACAAATTCTTGGTTTTTGGCGAGTACCTAAAAAAAAAAGTATTTTCTAGACTAATTTTGGCTCTCTGAACACGAAAATGGCAATCATTTATTTTTCCAAAGAAGCGTTTTCGAGATATGACCAAAACACGTGTTTTTATGCTCTTTTTCCATGTATAAGCCTAATTCTCAAAAACGGTCGAAAGAATTAACATATTCCTTATATTTTTGAACAGATATTTTGTTTGTCTTTCCAACAGTATACGACTTGTGTAAATCGGCCCAACAATCATCGAGAAAAAGTTAAAAAAAACACAATTTTTCGCCGTTTTTTGAAAATCGCTCGTTTTAAGTCATTCCGTTATGATAGAAAAAAAATATTTAAAATACTTTGAAGATCTCACGAGGAGGATATTCTTTTTACAAAGCTAAAACGCACAAGATCAATGAAATCAAATAATAAATTTGGAAGTTATGAAACAGTATGTAAAGGCAGACCATTTCAGTTTTTTTCTTTTTTTCATAATTTTTATTGAAAATATGACGTATTGCTCACACTTCTTCTTTTATGTGGCGTTGAATCTTCGCGGAACTGCATCCAGCAGTAGTCACGTACTGGCCTGCAAGGTGGCTACATAAAATACTGCTGTTTTCTGTGTTTTTGCGAAGCAGAGCAGATGAAAAACATTTCATTCAACGAAATTGGCCACTTCGTGAACATCATGTACTATACTCTGTCCAACAAAAATTGTCAGTACAGGCCTTATGGGAGAGCTTTTTCTAAAGCAGTGGCGCCTGATGCACCCTCACTACAATGCGTTAGGAAAAATGACACTAAAAAAAGAGCAAGCCACTGAGTTTTCTTAAGGAATTGTTGTTGTAATTCTTTGCAAAAAGTTGTACACCCCAACACGACCGTCGTATCCCACTGCTGATGAGATACTGTCAAGAGTATTAAGTGTCACTCAATACGATCGTGCGCTCTTTATCTACATCAAAACAGAGTTACCCAGTATCATTCTCAATTGCAAGCAAGAAGCTTTTTCAGTGGTTTTTATTAAGGAGCTTTTGGGATTTGAAGCTTTTGAGAGCACATTTTAAGAAGATGAGTATGTTGAGTGTTGTCACATTGCTTTTCAACTTAAAAGAAAACGCGCATATTATCTTACCGCTTGGTGTTGTGGGAAAAGGTAAATTGAATATTGTTTTCAGTCGTTTTGAATCGGCAGACGGTAGCCCTACGCGTTTTTTACTATCATTTGCGGCGATTTATAATGTAAGCTACGGAATCCCTGTGAGAGCTTTACAAGGCGACACACTTATGCATGGCAATGCAACCAGAATGAGAGACAAACGTCCTATCTTCCCTGTACTGACAATTTTTGTTGGACAGAGTATAGGAAAGAGAGCAACGTTGCTGAAAAAGCACTCGTTGAAAAACAAAACGTAATACTTCCACCATTGCACGGCATTATGAAGTTTAAGCCCCACTTTTGGTTTAAACTTCAGTTCAACAATAAATTTGGTTTCATAGTCCTTGAACAGAGTTCATTCTGTAGTTTCAGTTAAACGACACTATTCTGCCGTTTAAACCTCAGGTTGACAACCCCTTCAAACATTTGAAAATAGAATTTTTTTTCATTTTGAAATTTGTTTTCCTGTCACAGGTCACAATAAAACAAAGCAAACTTTCCTTAATTGTTTTTTCTTTGATTCAGAGAAAACAATTTACTTAAACCACGTTCAATGAACTAAAGTTCAGATAAGACTGCGAAAGTGACACCGGATTTTTGAATTGTCTAAAAAAAATTCGAGAAAAGAGCTTGGAATGCTTTTCAAGACGTATAGTTCATGGTTTTTTGGGAAACCACAGAAGTCCAAACTATCGTCAATTGATCAAAAAATGATTGTATTCATTTCATGCTTTGATGAGTATTTAGCAGATAAGTGTTTCAAAAACAAAGATTTCACCAGGACCTTGCAATCATAGAAAAGAGGTATGAGGGCTTTTGGGACCAAGGGATGATGAATGACTACTGCTGGATGCAGTTCCGCGAAGATTCAACGCCACATTAAAGAAGAAGTGTAAGCAAAACGTCATATTTTCAATAAAAATTATGAAAAAAAGAAAAAAAACTGAAATGGTCTGCCTTCACATACTGTTTCATAACTTCCACATTTATTATTTGATTTCATTGATCTTGTGCGTTTTAGCTTTGTAAAAATATATTCCACGTGAGATCTTAAAAATATTTTAAATATTTTTTATTTTATATTTTTATTTTTTTCTATCCTTACGGAATGGTTTAAAACAAGCGATTTTCAAAAAACGGCGAAAAATTGTGTTTTTGAAACTTTGAACGGCTTTTTCTTGATGATTGTTGGGCCGATTTACATAAGTCGTATATATTAGAAAGACAAACAAAATATCTGCTCAAAAATATAAGGTATATGTTAATTAGTTCGACCGTTTTTGAGAATTAGGCTTATACATGGAAAAAGAGCAGAAAAACACGTGTTTTGGTCATATCTCGGAAACGTTTCTTTGGAAAAATAAATGATTGCCATTTTCGTGTTCAGAGAGCCAAAATTAGTCTAGAAAATACTTTTTTTTTAGGTACTTTTTTGTGTAAACTAGTGTTATGCGTGGGAACAAATGCGGGTACGTAAGGTTTAATCTTAAAATCAAAGAACTGTTTCATTACTGTATAAGGTTATAGGTTTTACACAACAAATATGTTGAATTCATTTATAAAGTTAAAAAAAAGTAAAAAAAAAAATTACATTGAAAATTGACTTTTGAAATAAAAAGAGGGCATTTTTCTTAGTGATTCTATTTCCTTCTCCTTATGAATTAATTTTTTTTTTAATTCATAAGTCACTAGGTAACTTTTGAACTAATATTTTTTTTAATTCTTAAGTCACTTACTTGCTCCTGACTTAAAATTTTTTAATTCATAAGTCACTTAGTAAGTTATAATTTTTTTTTTAATTTATAAGTTACTTACTTGCTCATGATTTAATTTTTTTTAATTCATAAGTCACTTAGTGGGCTCTGAATTATTTTTTTTAATTCATAAGTCACTAAGAAGCTTATGATTTAATTTTTTTTATTCACAAGTCACCAACTGACTTATGAATTAATTTTTTTTTAATTCATAAGTCAGTAACTAGCTGCTGAATTACATTTTTCTTAATTCACAAGTCACCCACTAGCTTGTGAATTAAAGTCAAGTTTAAGCTCAAAAGTGACTTAAGCTCTTGAAACCCTGCTATCGCGGGAGAACAGTAACCTGATTTTATAGCTCCACACATTTCGAAAAGATATTTTTGTTCAGTACTCAATTGATCTACGATTTCAGGTACATTTCCGGTCACAGGTGAAAATTGAGCAACATCAGTAGGTTGGCAATCGGTTAATGACCTACCGATAGTTCCAGAATATTCTCGAGGGCCCGAAGTAGATCCATCTAACTTCTTGAAGAGATGTCGCAGTGGATATTTATTCGCATGAAGTAAGCATATTGCCTACTGTAATGGTTGACCTAATTCTATTTCTATATAGCGAATTACCCCTCCTTTCCAGCCAGTATTGGTTGCAGTGCCGTCACATCCAATGCAAGGAATCAAATCGAATCCCTTTTCTTTGAAAAAATTGAGCTTTGAGTTACTTATTTTCTTTCCTGTACCTGATTTAGGAGTTATATGGCTTAAGAAAATAGATTCTGGATCTGTAAGAATGGCAATATGTTCTTCAAGAACCTCCTTCCGATAGTATCGTCCATCTTTCTCATTGGAAGTTAAAGTTTTATCTTTCTGCCCATCAAAATAAGTACTGGGAATTACTACATTATCGCCCTGATTTGATAGGCTTTCTCTTGATTTTGACAAGGCTCTATGCACTACTTCGATTGTATTGATTTGATTCGTTTGGATCTACTGTATCGGAAAAAGTTGATACCGTAGTAGATTCAGCTCTTTGACTACCTAATGCACTACGCTTTCTATCTAGTCTCTTTTGAATTTTTTGGGTTCCAACCTTTTCAATAGCACCGATCACCATTTTTCTGTCATTTCTCTGGTCCATTAAAAATAATCTTTAACTAAAAGGCCCATTTTTATCCTTTACATAACGACACCCGACAGTCATTAAAAGAATTACACTTACACGATGCAATGTCAAACAATGTTGTGTTTATAAGTGCAATAAAATCTTGCAATCAGTTGTGATAGCTTACATTTTTTTTCGAATTTTGGTATCTTTCAAGTGTCATGTATTTACCAAAGTAGATTTTCTTTATTTGTATTATTCGACTATGACACACAATTGGAATCGACGCATTCTTCCATATTTTTTCGATTTCTGTACTAACATTTACCAAAACTTTGGAATGGATTTCTGCCATTGTATTTCGTTTTGAGATGACTTTGTACCAGAAGTACATATCTGATTAGGGTGATTCCATTATCGCGGGTGCAACATTTAGACTCATTTGAAGTACATTTAATAATAAAATAAGCAAAATATTTAATGACATTATTACTTGAAGGGATACATTTTCACCTATTCATTTTTAATCCATTTAGAATTCTAAAATATAATAAATAATTTGGCAGAAGAATGGTTTCAAAGTGCGATCGCGGGTGCAACAGAATCGGCCCGACTTTTCTAGATCATAGTACAAAAAACACAAATATTCTTACATATATTCAACGACGTTGATTCAATTAACTAAATAAATAAAAATAAAGATAGAAAACAAAAGTAAGCAACGAAATATTAACTTTTAAATCAATCGCGGGTGCAACATCAAATTATCGCGGGTGCAACGCGTCTAACTTAAATTAGTAAACTGATTTAAAAAACTGGAAAAATATAAAATAAGGCACATATGTAACAAGTCAGTACCCTTCTCTATTAATTATAATTTTGTTTTTTTCAAATACTTCAATATTTTTTCGAAAATATGTACATATATGTATGTTGGAAGTACTCCATCTTCATCGATATCGGTTAAGGATAACCCCACATAACGATATTGTGATATTGCAGCCTACCTGGTGCAAGAAGGTACAAACCTGCGGGAATAACTTTTGGAAATACTGCTGCTGTAAAAACAGAACGGTATTTTAGAGCATGGATCTACTGGTAATATAGGGGGCTCAAAAGACCCTGTTGGAGATTTAGAATTTAATGCTTCGTCTTCTGACTCAATAAAAACATCGAAAACTTAACTTCACGAATGCTCATGGTCATTGTACTCTTCTCGATTCTTAACTTCCGACTTAATCGATTTCACATCTTTTATACCCGGCACTTGTCTGCTAATATTATCCCTTTTATAGAAATCACCTGTCATCCTTCAGTTTTTTAGGCATTGCTTTGGTGGAATCAGTTTTATTTTAAATACATTTTTTACCACTTCAACTACGTTAGTGGGACTCCTTTGGGCGATTACGTTTCACTTGTGCGACTTTTTCAGTCTACTGGGACTGATATATTGAGTGCCTGCCTTTTTTTGTGTTGCCTGCATTTTTTCGTTTTGTCTGATTCTGGTCGGAATTTTAAAATTTGTATCTGCCTTCATTTTCCCTTTCAATAAATCTCTCCACATTTAATTTCTACGTCCTTTTTCTGCATGAAGCTCAGCATATTTGTTATTTTTTCGTCAATTTTTTATAAAGCAGTCTCTTTTTCTTGTTTCACTTCCATTTAACCATATATTTTTATATAAAAAAGAACAAAATATTATATTACATAGTTAAAAAAAACGTGAACAGCAAAAACTATTATTCAAAACATATTTTATCAATAAAATACAATAAATCACGTTATAATGTTACTAGTCAATAAGTTGCACCCGCGATCTTAATATTGGGATCGCGGGTGCAACCAATTTAAATCAACGTTTTTTGTCGTTCAACGTACAGTATATTCCTAATAACGACTGATTTAATTTTAGTTTTGTTTTCTTCTTACTTTTAGAAAGTTTCAAAACGCCAGCACTTTATTTCTGCCAAAAAAGTAAACTTTTATATCTTTTATATCGCGGGTGCAACAACTTACAATGGCTTTTTGCAATCAATAATGCTAAAAATATAATAACAAATTCGTACATGTTTTTATGCAAACGATTAAATCGCATGTTGCTTCATACTTCTATTGAGTAAAGCATAACATAAAACTGTCGGAAATAGCTATTTTGAGCTATTTTATTTTGAGTTATAATAATTGCAGTTCGTACCGACTCTTTGTATGATAATGTTGCCAAGCGCAAAAAAAAATTTTCTCTATAAGTTAGGTCTCAGTTTTTGTTTTTATTATTAAATATAGTATTTTTACTTTGAATATTTATCAAAAAAAGTAAAAAATATTGTAGTTCAAAAATTGGTGTCAAAAATCGTCTATAGCGGAATCGCCCATTACATCTTTCACTGTTGGTAACTAATTATTGCTTAGTTCACTAAAGGGGCCAAGAAAAGGGCACTTTGTTTCTTGTCGACGAGGTCCAGAACTCATTTTGATTTTATGTTTAAGATATTTTTAGAGAATCAACACAATTTAAAACAAAACAATTAAACAGGTTTTCTTAGAGAGTTGCAACAACAATACACGACACAAAACACATACGATGTTTTTTTTTTTTTTTTTTTTATCCGATGGAAATCTTCAAAAGACACTCGGTAAGAATCGGTACCGAGTAGTGTGGGACTCTTACCGCACTAAAACCACCGGTGAATCAGGACCAATCTATGAAAGATCGACAAATGATTTTTATTTCTTAATTTTTAAATCTCATTGGGGGAAGTTTAATGTAATAACACTTTCCCATAGCTTTTAGACCATCAGCTCATGAGGCTTGGTTCTTCTTAATCTCCGAACATTGTATCGTACATTTAATACGGTCTCCATTTCAGAGTTAAGCTAAGTGTACACGATTGGTAGATCTTACAATATTGTCAGATCTGTCAGTGAAAAACATGCTTACAATGCCTTACAACCGTGTAGTCTTACAATTAATTGTCAGAAAATTTGTCTGACAATTAATTGTTAGATCATTGTCTGACAATTAATTGTAAGAAATCTGACAATCATGTGTACGCTAGCTGACAATCGTGTAATCTTCCAATTAATTGTCAGAAAATGTATCTGACAATTAATTGTAAGACGGTAAATTGTAAGGTATTTGATAATCGTGTACACACACAATTTATTGTCAGGCCTGCCAATTTTTATCGTTGTCTGACGTTTCTGACAATGAAGAAATTGTAAGATGTTCGTTTTTTAGCATCATACAATTTTTTCATTGTCAGAAAATTTGCAGCCACGGTTTAATTGTCAGTTTCCATAACCAACAAAAACTGACAATTAATTGTGTGTGTACACGGTTGGTAGAAAATCTACCAATCTCTTACAATTAATTGGTAGGTATTAGGCCGGCTATCTGAAAATGAATTGTCAGCCAACTTCTGACAATTAATTGTAAGAGATTGGTAGATTTTCTACCAACCGTGTACACACACAACTTAATTGTCAGCTCATTGGTAGATAATTGTCAGACATTGTCAGGTCTTACAATATTGTAAGATCTACCAATCGTGTACACTTAGCTTTAGTGTGACTTTGCAGTCGCTGATTGTGTGATACAGCGTGTTTCTTAACCACTTCTGTAACCATTTCAATTTGAAGGTCACGATGTAGATCGCTATTTCTTATATACCAAGGGGCATTTATTATTCCACGAAGGACCTTGCTTTGGAATTTTTGGATGGGTTCAGCATTTGTTTTCTTTGTACAGCCCCATAGTTGGATGCCATATGTCCAAACGGGTTTCAATACTTGCTTATATAACTTTAGTTTGTTCTGGATAGATAGGTCAGAGTTCTTTCCTAGTAACCAGTACATTTTTCTGTACTTTAAGTTTAGTTCTTCTCTTTTCTTTTTGATGTGCTCTTTCCATTTAAGCTTTGCATCCAAATTCATTCCAAGGTATTTGGCGGTATTGGAGTAAGGTACTTCTGTACTGTTTATAAATATTGGAACATTGTTTATGTTTTTGTTTGTAAAGTTTATATGCGTCGATTTTGTTTCGTTTAATTTGATACGCCATTTCTGCGTCCAATCACTAACTTTATCGACTGCATTTTGCAATTTTTGTGTAGCCTTCCTAACGGATTTATCTGGCACCAATATTGCAGTATCATCAGCAAAGGTCGCCATGATAGCGTTGTTGTCCACTGGAATATCCCTTGTGTATAACAGATACAGGGTTGGTCCTAGGACACTTCCTTGTGGTACACCGGCTTCAATTTTCTTAAGTTCCGAGTAATTTTGGTCCTACCGTACTCTAAAGAGTCGGTTCGTAATGTAGAATTTCAGTACTTTGTAGCACTGCCTGGGAAGGTCCCTATGCAGTTTGTACTCAAGTCCCAAGTGCCAAACCTTGTCAAAAGCTTGAGCAACATCTAAGAATAAAGCAGAGCATACTTGGTTTTCTTCAAGTGCCTTTTCCACAACATCCGTAATTCGATGCACTTGGTCTATCGTGGAATGTTTATTTCTAAATCCAAATTGATGGCTTGGAATTAGTCTTCTTTCTTCAATTATTTTGCTAAGCCTTTTCAGTAGCAGTTTTTCAAAAACGTTTGCCATGATTGGTATAAGCGATATTGGTCTGTAAGATGTTACTTCTGTTGGTGGCTTACCTTGTTTAGGTATAACAATGACTTCTGCAATTTTCCAATGACGTGGGACATATCTTAGTTTAAGGCATGCGTTTATTATAAATTGGAGTTTCTTGAAGGCTATTAGAGGCATTTCTTTCAAAACCTGAGCAGTTATAAGATCGTACCCTGGTGATTTTTTGTTAGACAACTTATGTTGACACATGCTTCTTACTTCTTTGAGCGTGACAGAAGGTATTTCACATTCGTCGTTTCTGTCAACAAACTGTAAGGGATCTGTAGCTGTGTTTGCTGGGAATGGCTTGAAAACATTCGCGAGATGTTCAGCGAAGAGATCAGCCTTTTGTTTCGGGTTTCCGATCCATTTACCATCTTGAGATTTTATTGGCGGGTTTTGTGTCTGAGGTCTTTTTAGGCGCTTAGCTGCTTTCCATAAGGATTATTCAGTAGAAGCATCCGTCGTCAGACTTTTCAGGAATCTACTTAGTGACTCATTTTTAAACTCACAGATTCTTTTTTTTTATTCGTTGTTAAGACGGTTAAAAACTACCTTATCATCTGGGAATCTCGTGGTTTGCCATTTTCTTCTAGCTCTTCGTTTTTCCAATATCAACTCCTTTATTTCGATAGGATATTTTATACCTTTTTCTCTCGCGTTCGAAATAGTTGGAGTACTTTCTTCTGCAGCCTGCTGCACATCAGCAATAAATTGTTCTACTGCATGATCAATTTGTTCAATTGTTTGCATAGGGGATCTTAGGTTTATAAAATTTTCAAGTTTGTCTCTGAATTCGTTCCAGTTTGTTCTGTTATTCACGAGCTTGGGATTACTTTTTTCTATTATTTCTGCTTCGCTCAGTGATAAAATTACTGGAGTATGATCTGACGATAAATCGTAATTACCTTCGACACTTATATGATTTCGTTTAATACCTTTAACTACGAAAAAGTCTATAAGGTCTGGTATTTTGTTAGTATCAGATGGCCAATATGTTGGCGAACCAGAAGAATAAAATTCACAGTTGTATTTTCGGCCTGCTTGGTATAGCCGTTTACCTTTTGTTGTTATGAGCCTAGATCCCCATTGGGTGTGTTTAGCATTGAAGTCGCCACCAACAAGGAAGTTATGTCCTAACAAATGTAGGATTTCTGCATAGTCTTCTTCAGTTGGAGAGCGCCTAGGAGGGAAGTATATAGCTGCTATTTTAAATTCTTTCTTTTTTATACCAATACTAATTTTTGTTACTATGCATGTTTTCATTAGTAAACTTTGGTTCTTCATAGTGTGTTAAGCACTTTTTTATAAGTATTGCCGATCCTCCCCTAGCTTCGTCAGCTGGATGCGGAGCGTGATAACATGTATAGTTTGGTAATTTATTATCAAGACTTTGTTCAATAGCGAGGTGGGTTTCGGACACCAAACAAATGTCTATTCTATATGCTCTATGTCTAAAAAGATGTTTAGTTCTGATACATGCTGTAAAAGACCGTTTGCATTCCATGTTGCGATTTTAAGTGTTCTGTCCATCATTGTTTTTTAAGAGCGACTTCTTCGCTTAGCTGTTTTATATACATACGATGTGACATACAATGCCAAGTCGAGTTTTAGTCAGCATAAACAAAAACTCTCTTTTATGCTTAGGAAGGTAAGGAGTTAAAAAAAGGTTTTTAACGATTTTTTATGAAACTTATTTGAAAAAAAAAATACCTAGTCAGTCAAGTAGGTGCCTGCAGAAATTGTTGATAGAATATCTATATTTTTATAAATATCTACAATTCTACATAATGAATAATTAACCTATACATACCGAAGCCAAAATAAGGTGGTGGAAACTCAAATGATGGAAATAATGCGCGTAGATTTGTTGGTAATCCTACTGTACCTTCCCAAATAACGAGTGTAGAAAAATCAATAATCGAAAGATGTGCAGTCATTTTAAAAACTTTGTCTAGTTTTTTTTTTTCAATAAATCCGGTTTTGCAAAGTATGCCCAAGATACTGCACGTGAAATTGTCCAAGAATATCCGTGGTATCCAATGCCATATTCGGTACATAAAGTTCTGATTCCATGGAGGACAAATTGCAAAACATGCAAATTTGCCTATTGGCCAATTAACGGAAGAGGCAACAGAGGCAAAATACAAGGATGTCGATTTATTTTTAATAGATTGCTTTTATGAAGCTGAAGATCGCTGCATCCAAATTTATGTTTTCATTTAGGATAGCATATCTCGATAAGTATCAAAGATATTGGAATATTGTCAACGGCCTTGGCTCTGATGAAAGCATCGCTTCCCATCGATCAGCGAAATCAAGCATCGTTGCGCGCGGTTAGTACTTGGATGGGGGACCGTTCAAATACCAACCGTGAGCTGTTGACATGTGTTTTCTGTTGTTCTTTCTTTCTGTCTGTCTCTCTCTGTTGTATTGTATAAGCCGATGGTCTGAGTAACCAGTGCTTTCAGTGTCTCTACTTCGTAGATTTATCTACGGAGTAGTGGAATATGTAATGTAATGTAATGTAATGTATTGGAATATTTTAAACGCCAAAATGTTGGGCGCAAATTTTCCTAGGGGCGATGTCCGTTACTTTTTTTTAAATTGGATTCCGTTATATTTTATTTTAGTGAGTTTTAAAACTTTTAAGACAAAAAAATTTTTAGGAGAGGATATAGACCGCAATAATTTTTTTAGAAATAAAATAAATATGACCCAATGTAGAATATACGTTTCTCTAGGGGCGACGTTTCTCCTTTTTTTTATTTTTTTTTTATTAAGCTTATTTAACCATGATTTAACCATGAAATTAAAAAAAAAAAAAAAAAAGTTTGGACCCTTATAACTTTGGATTGACTAATCGTAGGTAAAAAATCGGTACATGAAAAAATTAGAATTTCCAAACTCTAGGGGCGATGTTTTTCCTTTTTTTTTATTTTTTTGTCTATTAAAGTTTTTTAAACATGAAAGTTAAAAAAAAAAAAAGTTTAGACCCTTATAACTTTGGATCAACTAATCGTAGGTATAAGAACGGTACATACAAAAATTAGAATTTCATAACTCTAAAGGCGATGTCTTTTCTTTTCTTTTATTTCATGTTCTTGAGTCATTTGTGTTCTAGCAAACTTGGTGCCAGTGCCATACTTGTAAACGGTGGGCAGAATTTGGATGTCTGAACTACTTGAAAAAAACTGAGGAAGAGTTACAAAATGTATATTTTCTCTTCAGTTGTGACTGTTGTTCTAGATGGCTGGCATTACAAGAGGAATAAAACTTGAATCATCGTTAGAACTAAACCTAGTATAATTTTGTTTTAGCTAAACTAATAACTCAACACCATCCTTTTTTTGTTTTAGCTAAACTTTTTGCTTTTGCAATACATATTTTTCAATTCAAATTTGTTAAACATATCTCATAATATCTATCTAATTATTTTTATAGTTATTCTATAAAGTATATTCATTCTGGAATTTTCTTTTTCTTTGTCTTTGCTGAAATTTTGTTTTTGTTTGTATAACAATTAATCTTTTCTTTATATAATTCCAATTTTGTATAATTATTATCAGAATTATTAAAACTTGAATCGAAAAAATAAAAATTCATATGAAGTAAATATTATAATTTTGATAGTTTACAATTGTTAATATTGAAAAAATGCAAAAGTTTTTGCACCAAAGAAAGCAAGCGAAATATAAAATTGAAACGCACGTCTTCAAGTCTTTAATTCAAGTACAAGAATTTATTCATACTAAGGGGTATTTATAGGTTAGGAATAGTTGCTTATTTTTATTTTAGTATATACAATTTTGGCGGCAATTAAACTTGACGAAGCGTCAGTACTAAAATTAGTTCATAATTCATTTTAGTATTTAGTTACATAATTCATTTTAACATTTAAGGATATGTTTACAATTAGTTTTAAGTTTACATTAAAATTTTTAATGAAAATATGAGAAAGAATTAAACAAATATAATGCAATAAAAAATATAAAAATATTACAAATAACCAACATCTTAACTAACTAACACAAAACGTAGATATCTATTTTCCTTTTTGTTGTAATTTGTTGCTAGACAACAACTGACTCAAGAACATGAAATAAAACAGAAAGAAAAAACATCGCCTTTAGAGTTTGGAAATTCTAATTTTTTCATGTACCGTTCTAATACCTACGATTAGTTGATCCAAAGTTATAAGGGTCTAAACTTTGTTTTTTTTTTTTAACTTTCATGTTTAAAAAACTATATGTCTATTAACAAAAAAAAAATAAAAAAAGAAAAAACATCGCCCCTAGAGTTTGGAAATTCTAATTTTTTCATGTACCGATTTTTCACCTACGATTAGTCAATCCAAAGTTATAAGGGTCCAAACTATTTGTTTTTGTTTTTTAATTTCATGGTTAAATAAGCTTAATAAAAAAAAAAAAATAAAAAAAAGGAGAAACGTCGGCCCTAGAGAAACGTATATTCTACATTGGGTCATATTTATTTTATTTCTAAAAAAATTATTGCGGTCTATATCCTCTCCTAAAACTTTTTTTGTCTTAAAAGTTTTAAAACTCACTAAAATAAAATATAACGGAATCCAATTTAAAAAAAAGTAACGGACATCGCCCCTAGGAAAATTTGCGCCCAACATTTTGGCGTTTAAAATATTCCAATATCTTTGATACTTATCGAGATATGCTATCCTAAATGAAAACATAAATTTGGATGCAGCGATCTTCAGCTTCATTTGCTTTTAACATCAGATCTGTTGCTTTCTAACGAAAGAAATTTTAAAAAAAGCTAAAAAATCAAAATTATCGAAAGATGGTTTAAATTTATTGCAATAAGCTTATATTTAATTTAATAAAGATATAAAAAAAAGGGTTTTTGTAGTGTTTTTTCTATTCATTCATTTTATTCTAAATGAACATTTGGATTTTTTTTTGCCCATTCTCCTTAAAAACTATGAAAGAATGTCTTTTTTTTTTCTAGTAATTTTAGTCTAAACCTAATTCTCAATTAATATGTATAAAACCAATCTCAATCTGTGTGCCAAATTTTATCAAAATCCAAAGATCAATAATTCAGATTTCATTAAAAAAATCTTCAAATATCAAAATCAAGAAAATTTTTTGTATCATGCTTTCATAACCAAATATGAAAAAAGCCAATTTTAACATTTGTACCAAACTTCCTCAAATCCACCTCTGCCATACAAACGGAACCACTGTGCGCCGGTACAAGGTACAACCACCATAATCGTAGCTGATAAGCGTTACTCGCAAATGATAAACGAATTTTTTACTTGCGACTTATAGGTACTATAAGGCAAGTTATGCATTCGGAAAAAAAATCGAACTCGAGATTTTGATCAAAGTTGACATTACGATGATAGCGAAGACCAACAAAGTGGGTCTCGCAATTCTGTCTGTCTGTCTGTTCGACTACAGCTAAACGGCTCGGCTGATTTTCTTCAAACTTGGTAGATATGGGTTTTAATTTTTTCCCCCGGATGTTTTTTCTTTGTTTTTTAAGACCAAAAATAACGGTACCTGCCATACGATTTTTTTTCTAAATTTTATAAATATTTTTTTTTCTCAAAAACTGTCCCACGGATTTAAAAAAAAAATCAAAAAATTTAATTTAGTTAAACCTAGGTAATGGTTAAAAAAAAATTCCAAAAAATTATTATTTTTAATACCCCCCATGGAACCATTTTTTTTTCGATTTTCTCAAAAACGGTACAACCTATTTTGATCACTCTTTTTGTTAGGGCTCCCCAGCTGTTTTTTATTATTGTGTATTCAAATTTTCAAAATTTTTGTTTTTGGATTTTAAAAAAAATTTTCATTTTTTTTCTTTTGAAAACTCAATATTTCGAAAACCCCATGCTTGATTTTTTTAAAACTTGATAAATCAAAGAGTCTTAAAATAATCTACAAGATCTGAGAAAAAATTTATTTTATCTAAAAATAACGGTACCCTCCATACAGTGGCGTAGCGTACGGGGGGATGCGGCCCGCCCCGGCGGCAGAAGGCCGGGGGCGGCAAAATGTCGCCGGTGAAGCGGGTAGAGTAGAGATCATATGTTTCATTACAGAAAGTTTGAGAATTCAACAAACGACAATGACGCAAATTTGAAATTTGTCACTCTGCCTACGATTCGTCGTTGACGCTCTCGGCTGATTTCCATGAATTCGTAAACGGTGAGTAAAGCCGTAAGGGTGCATTCCGTTATTGTCGCGTTACTCGCGAAACTAAAACGGAACGTTTCAAAACTCTCGCGAAACTGAAAGTGTGAGACCACTGGCGGTGGCGCTGCAAACGGGCAGACTTTTGACCACGTATATAAAAAGGGAGCTGTTGCGAAGAAGTTTCAAGGTGCATTACTGAAATATTTCAGTTCTAGTTCTGGTTTGAAAGCCACGTTAACGTCGTCGGCGGCATCCAGCAGCAACGAAAGTGATTCCAATGTAAGCATATGATTCCTCCATCTAGAATCGGGCCTGGCCTAGAATTGTCCTCCGGCCAATATTCATGGGAATGCATAACTTATTTTACAGGCAGAAGAAGAAGACGTGCCTGCCGTCGAAGTTGGAAGTCGTTCTGGTCCCACCACAGAGCAGGGTCAAGACGAAGTCGACTCACCAGAAGTACCTCAAGCATCTAGTCATAAGCCTGCAGAAGAAGTGAACCCCGATGTTGCCAAGGAATACATAATTGAAATCGAGCCCTCTGGTCCTGCCGCAATTTGAGGCAATCCTTGTATTGTTTCTGTTGCAAGCTGTTTGGCAATTCCGGCTCGAACTTTGCATCTGAAGAAGGATTCAACAAATGGTGGAAGCTAAATCCAAGTATCGGAGACCATAAGAACAGCCTGGACCATGAGCAGAGCTTCTTGAAATGGAAGGAATTATAAGTTCGCCTGAACCGTAAAGCAACCATCGCATCGATCAGAAACAACAAGAAGTTTTCGAAAGTGAGAAGAAGAAGTGGAGGGATGTACTGTACCGGTTGCTGAATATTATCCAGTTCTTAGCCAAACAGAATCTGGCCTTCAGAGGACATCGAGAAGACAGATGATAGTGGCAATCGCGGGAACTTTCTGGAGTTAGTACACCTCCTAGCTAAATATGATCCTCTTCTAATGGAACACCTGGCAAAGATAAAGCAGGGAGCAAGAGTTCCAGTTTCGTATCTATCTTCAGAAACCCAGAATGAATTGATAAACTTACTGGGACAGCAAGTTTGATCCACCATCATCCGTCGCATTCAAGAAGCTAAATATTATTGCGTAATCTTCGACAGTACACCAGACATCTCCCGCAAAAACCAAATGAGCCAGGTTCTGCGATACGTACATATCGAAGGAGAAAAGGTGGCCGTGGTAGAATCTTTCATCGACTTCTTCGAACCAAAAGGAAAAAATGCAGAAGATCTCAGCAACGATATAATCGCGAAGATAACATCAGATGTACTGGACACACAGAAGTTAAGAGGACAGGCCTATGACAACGCTGCCACAATGTCAGGGATCCACAATGGAGTTCAAGCCTTGATTAAAGCACTGAATCCGAAAGCTACATTCGTTGCATGCACAAACCACTCACTCAACTTCGCTGGGGTACACGCTGCTTATGAATCAGTGAATTCCATGAAGTTTTTTGGAACTCTGGAAAAGCTATTTGCCTTCTTTTCTGCATCAACTGCTCTGTGGAACGCTTTGGTTGCCGTCACAGGTCAAGCAGTGAAACGAGTCACTGAAATGCGCTGGAGCGCTAGATATGAAGCTGTCAAGACGCTTAAAAATAAGTTTGAGGAAGTTCTTAAGGTACTGGAGGAATTGACGGATTCATCTCAAACTTCCGAAACAAGAACGGGAGCCAGTCTTCTTCTGACAGCCATGCAGTTATTCAACTTCCTCACTTTGCTTGGCTTTTGGGCTGCAGTGCTACCTGAAGTATAGAACTCAAAACGAAAAGAATTCGCAGGCAAAAACGCATGCATTGCGATGAATCCGCAGATGCAGCTTTGTCTCACGAGCAGAAACTCATTCAAGAAATGACGACTCGATTCCAGCAAGATCAAGAAATAGCGGACAAGTTCGGATTTTTGACGCCACCGAAACTTTTGGAAGGCAAGTACGAGTGTGATCTTTCCCATATATTAGAAGACATCGACAAGGACGAGTTTCAGATGGAGCGGAAGCGTTTGCAGCAGTTTGTCGCCAGTTCTGAATCAGAGGAAGATATAAGGGGCAAAGGACCACTGGAGCTCCTCCAGTTCATTCAAAAACTGAATCTGGGAATTTCGATTCCAAATATAGTCATCTTGATTTGTATATATTTGACTTTGACAATTTGTGTCGCTAGTTGTGAGAGAAGTTTTTCGAAGTTAAAGCTAATCAAAAACTATCTCAGATCCACTATGAGCTCCACTAGACTATCAAACTTGGCTATATTGTCGATTGAACAAGAATTGGCTGCAAATATTGATTGGGACAAAATTATTTCTGACTTCGCTGCTCGTAGGACCCGTAGAACCCGTTTGTGAAACCGCTCATCCTATTTTACCTTCAATAAAAGATACCTCATTGCCTGTGAAATGATGTCTCGAAATTTAATTTTAATTAAGTATTGAATGGGGGCGGCAAAATGGGTCTTCCGCCCCGGGCGCCGAGATGGCACGCTACGCTACTGCCTCCATACAAATGTTAAAAAAAGCTTTTTGAAAATCGTATTTTTCTCGAAAACGGTTCCGAGAATTTTGCTTAAATTTTTTTTTCTTTCGATTAATTTTTAGGATCTATAATTTAATAAAAAAAATCGAAAACAAGATATTACTGACTGTACCTACCATAGAACGATTTTTTTTAAATTTTGAATTTCTCATTGTCGGCATAACGGATTTTAATGAAATTTTTTAGAGAGAAGCTTCTAAAAAGTTTGAAAAACATTGCATTTCAAAACTTTAAGAAAAATATTTTTTTTTTGAATTTTGAAAAAAAAAAATCATTTTTTTTTTGGAAAATTCAATATCTCGAAAACGGCTTAATATTTTTTTGTAAATTTAATTTTTATTCGAACAATAATAAAAACTTTAATTTGGCGTACCAAAATTTTTCTTAAAAATGTTTTAAAAAGTTTTTTTATATAAAAGCTTAGGTATTTTTTTTTAAGAAACCATTACCAAGACTTATAATTTTTGTTCTTGCATAAGCCTATGTTTGCTTGAATCACATGGCATCCTATTTTTACCTCCAACTACTAAAGAAGTTGTTTTAGTCGTGTAAAAAATTAATTTTATTCTTATGAACAGTTTTTCTCTAATAACATTCATTTTTGAAATTCTTAGTCTATTACATAGGAGCAAGTTCGTGCGACCCAGTAGATTAATTTTATTTCCGAAAGCTACTGAATTTAGTCTTCAGCTTTGTTGGCCTAGATCCCCAAACTTCTTTCTTTAATGCTGTTTAAAAGCTCGCCATTACCATAACAAACAACAAAATCTTGCAAGTCTTGAATGATAATTAAAGAAGAGATCGGCAAATGTTTTGCGTGCAACAATTGAAAATGCAGTAAAACGACCACAAATGTGCATCAATTTGCGAGGTTCTCATTTTTCAACTTAGTTTCATTAGTTTTTCTTTTTCAAAAAAACGTTTTGTAGAAACAGAGCTCTTTTTTATTTCTAACAAAATGGGAGCCAATTCAGATCATGACATTTCTTGCGGAATCCCCCTTGCAGAATAAAGCCTGTGATTCAAAGATCTTAGTACGTATTGATTCATCCTTACATTCCATAAAATCTCTTCATTTATAAAAATCTGTTCTTTAATAAAATGGGATCTGGAATCTTATTCTACTATACTATCAAAAGTTAGTAGGTATAACGAATTTTTCTTCGCATTAATATAACCATATAAAAAGCGATGATTTTGGTAACCTCATTAGTTTCAAAAATACTTTAAAATTTAACGTATAAAAGTTTGAAAACGAATATGTGTTTTTAAGTAATTTGTTTGTCCAAATCAAAATTGCTTTACTATACACAAAATTTAATATTTTATTACAAAAGCAAAAAAACTATTTTTTATTTTTGTTTTTAATAAAATAAAATTCCGAATGCATATCGGGAAAGATGTCTGCTCATCATCAGCTATTTACACTTTTTACTTTGCATAAAAAGCTAATTTTATAATATAAAACTTTGTAAAAATTCCATGTGGCAAAATAATTTACTCTAGTTTTTTTAATAAATATTTTCTTACAATTTTTCTTTTTAATCCAGTCAACCCAAACATGAGTTTTAAAAAAATGAAAAAAATGAACTGTTTCCGTGTGAGAGAATTAGTCTTACGTAATTTCATCAAATTAACTTTATTCATCTAAAATGTTTTTACTTTGTGAACAACTCTGTTTCAACAAGACACAAATATTGAACACAATGTTACTTTACTTTACTCTTTTCGCAGTATTCTCCACTTATTTCCTTGGTCCGGTATTGTTGACGAAGACTCTCAGCTAAGTGATACATTCAGAGTACCTGATCCAAAAACAGGTCAAATGCGTCGATTGATCTCACAGATTCCACCCAAAGAAGAAGAAATGTTCAGAAATATGATACGCCGACTCAACACTATTGTGAAGGTATGTTAAAAGTGTGATTTTCTTAAATACAAATGTACATCCAAAATAATTCTACAATTTATTAAAAAACATTTTTTGTCGAAAAAATAAGTCGTTTTCGATTGGATTTTCTGAATCTTTTTCTGTTCGAATCGAATATGAAAACAACGTCTCTTAAAATTTACTTCCGAATATCGCCATTAAACAAAATAGCTTCATCAAGAATTTTTCACTTTCAATTCAATTTTTTAATTTCATATTTATGTGTGTGTTGGCATTTCTACTTCTCCTTAAAATCAGGAACAGAAAAATATTCGCAAAAATAACTCAAAACAGCCAACAGAGGGCTTTTGGTGTAGTGGGAGTGAAAAAGTAGTACTCCGGACGCGTATTGCCAAACTGTATATCAGTACAGAGCTCCGACGCTCTATAATAGACTACAGAATGCTCATTCAAATTAAGAGCATACTATATACTGTGTCAGATCAAAAGCAGATTTTTCTGTGTTGGTATACATTTTGCTCAGGAAACTAAGAGCAAAGTACCTGTGATTACAGAGCCATCGTTCACGTTGGTATAGTTATTGTGTGTGGTGAGTTCTGGGTTGGTATATATTTTGCTCAGGAAACTAAGAGCAAAGTACCTGTGATTACAGAGCCATCGTTCACGTTGGTGTGGTTATTGTGTGTGGTGTGTGGTGCCGTGACATAAGGCCAAGTGACAAAAGGCCAAATTTGTTTGTGACTTAAGGCCAAACATAAAATGTTTTGTCTTGAGCAACAGTACCTTGGGTGGCCCGCTTCGCGGGTTTTCAGGATTTTAAATCCCTTTTCGGGGCTCACACCCGCTCACGCAACTCCGTTGCTCCGCTTAGGGTATGTTCAGTCGCCAGGCAGGCGCCTGTAGCAACAGTTTTCCTGAGCAGCAGTACATAACTGTTAGTTGTTTACTCCAATTAATGTAAAATACAAAACTGTTGCTACAGGCGCCTGCCTGGCGACTGAACATACCCTAAGCGGAGCAACGGAGTTGCGTGAGCGGGTGTGAGCCCCGAAAAGGAAGTTAAAATCCTGAAAACCCGCGAAGCGGGCCACCCAAGGTACTGTTGCTCAAGACAAAACATTTTATGTTTGGCCTTTTGTCACTTGGCCTTATGTCACGGCACCACACACCACACATAATAACCACACCAACGTGAACGATGGCTCTGTAATCACAGGTACTTTGCTCTTAGTTTCCTGAGCAAAATGTATACCAACCCAGAACTCACCACACACAATAACTATACCAACCTGAACGATGGCTCTGTAATCACAGGTACTTTGCTCTTAGTTTCCTAAGCAAAATGTATACCAACCCAGAACTCACCACACACAATAACTATACCAACGTGAACGATGGCTCTGTAATCGCAGGTACATTGCTCGATCTGAACTAGCATATAGTTTGCTTCAGCTTTTTTAATATTTTACAAGCAAACTGCATGTGACCACAGAGCGCTCTGTGGTAGCATACAGTTTGCTCTACAATACTTTCAAATTCGGTGAGCAGAAAATGGCTGAGCACAGACTATGGAGATCTGTGCTGATATACAGTTTGGCAATACGCACTCCGGACATCCATTGGAAAACAACATAACTTAGACACACTTTTAGACTACATATCATTTCCAAAATTCAAATGTTTTGAACTCTTTAGATAGTGTATCAAAGGAATAAGTATAATTATAAATGTTGTTATATTATTGTTTTAGACTGCCGCCGAGTTAGACGTCCGCATTATGATCGATGCCGAACAAACATATTTCCAACCGGCGATTTCTCGCATTACTTTAGAAATGATGCGAAAATATAACAAAGAAAAGGCAATCGTCTTTAACACCTATCAGTGTTACTTGACAGAAGCTTATAAAGAGGTTAATTTAATTTAAAAGTATTGAAATTCCATTTAAGATTTTGTTTCTTATAGGTTTGCACTGATTTAGAGCAAGCTAAACGACAAAACTTCTACTTTGGAGCAAAACTTGTGCGAGGAGCTTACATTGAGCAGGAAAGAGCCAGGGCAGCAGCCCTTAGCTATCCTGATCCAATTAATCCCAATTATGAAGCAACCACCGATATGTACCATAAGGTTTTGACTGAATGTCTAAGGAGAATAAAGGTAACTGAAAAATGAATGTGTTTTTAATTATTTCGTTTCTAAAATAAATATTCGTCTCAATTTACCTATTTATGTACGTATTTAAATTATAATAAAAATGTCTGAAGTATGCGAAATAATTTAGCTTGTTGAACTTTATACTTGCGATACACCCGTATTACATACATACATACATATTAGTCTAGTAAAATTAGTATTATATATCTACAAAAAATACTGCGTCGAATTTTTTTTTGTTTCTTAAAGAGTAGGTACCTATTGGAGAGTGTAAATCCAAAAAGTTCGAACAAAAAGCGCCCATGCGTTGTCCGCCATTTTGAAAAAGGCTTTGGAAAGCGTGAACTTGATTTTCTCGGCTCCTATCATATATAGAGCTGTATTTTTTTAGGTTTGTACGTTAAAATATCTTCTTTAACTTTTATTGAGAAAAAAATTTGAAACCTCTTTCCAAAAAAAAGTTATCGATGAAAACATGTCGAGATTTTGAAGTAAAAAATGGTTTTTAACGTTTATCTCGCCTCATGTTCATCTGATCTGATCGACGCCATCCAGTTGCGCACCCCAAGGCTTCGGGCGTCCTGGTCTACGCCATCTCTCCAGCGCAAGCATGGTCTACGACGCTGTCGTCTACCATAGAATGTACCACAAAGAACTTTCCGAGCAGGTTCCTCTTCGCTCATGCGAGCTAGGTGCCCTGCCCACCGGAGTCTACCGAGCTTAATTTTTGTCACGATATCTGCTTCAAGGTAGATTGCTTACAGTTCATGATTGTACCGTCTCCGGAATCGTCCTTCCTCACATACGGGGCCAACAATTCTCCTTAAGACTTTTCTCTCGAACGCAGCTAAGAGGTCGAAGTGCCTTTTGCTAAGCACCCAAGTCTCGGATCCATATGTGAGTACTGGCAGGACCATGGTCCTGTACAGCTGCAGTTTTGAAGTTATGGTGAGATTTCTGGATTTGAAGAGCTTTGACAGACTATAGTAGGCTCTGTTGGATTTGAGAAGCCGCCCGCGTATTTCTTCTTCTATATTGTTATCGGCTGCTACTATTGACCCAAGGTATTTAAAGTATTGCACCACTTCAAATTCGTGCTCCGCAACCTTGATTGTTTGACCAACTGTTCCTCTCGCATTCGACGCCGCGCCACCATGTCCTTTGTTTTACCTTCACTAATGTGCAGCCCCAGATTTTGTGCCGCCTGCTCTATCTGGATGAAGGAATCGTGTACAGCTTGTTCGGTTCTTCCGATGATGTCGATGTCGTCTGCGACAGGAAATATAACCTGTCAAAATGGCCAATATCCTGCGAAAATTAAAAAAAAAGAAAGAAATTTACTCACGTTTGAAAACTTTCAAATTTGATTATGTTCATTATGAAATTTAAAGAAACAGTTCAAACTCTTTTCCACACCACCACCTAGGTAGAGTTGCGGCGCATTTTTTTAATGTGGTGTCCCCAGGAGGTATAATCCACGATTCAATCGTTTTCGTTTCTATATCATACATATATTTTATATTCTTGACACATATGATTGCAAGGAAAAGTTAATAGAATATTCCCAGGAAGGTGCCGCAGTTATGTTCGACGAAGGGGGTGGTGTCTAAAAGGAGGTCCTTTTTCATAATGTTTCAAGCTCATTGTTGATTGAAATATTAATGTCTTGAAGTATAAAAAATATAGCTACACATTTTTTGCTAAATCAATATGGAATGCATTTGTAGATACCATATCTTTACTAGAAATGTTGTTTTTAAGGTTCTAAGATTTTTTTTTTATTTTTACAGGTGACAAAATTTTATATATATATATATTATATATTTTTATAAAAAAAAAAAACAAATAAGTCCAAGAACACCGTCTTATTTCTTACACAAGGTTGAAAAAAGGCGAGCACCTGAACTCCCGCAATGTATTATCTTCCTACCGAAAAGCAATGCTAATTGCTAAAGGGAGAATAAAATACAAATACATAATTCCAACTCCTACTGGTATACATCGAAAATTTTATAAGACGGAATGTAGCGTCTTATTTTTTGAATATAAATGCGGATGTTGAACAAAGAGGATCCGAAACACAATGCTTGGGGAAGGAAGGGATATAAAACAAATAAATAAGACGGTGATTGAAAATTTTACGTCAGAGTATTTTTGTGACTCTCTTGATTAATGTTGGTTGTGGATTGTGGAATGTGTTTGGATAAAGTATAAGATACAAACGAGAGGCAGAATTGATAACTTAAACTTATTCGATGTTTATTTGGTAAATTGTGTTATTTATGGATTTTCTAAAAGGGAAGACGATAGGAATCGTGTTATATGGACTCCACGCCACTGATACATAGCAAGTTATGCATTCGTACAAAATCCAACTTTATATTTCCGAATTTACAGAAGACGAAAATAGTGGGTCTCGCAATTCTGCTCTATGGTTGTTCGACTAACCGCTTAGCCGAGTTTCTAAACTCTGTAAAAGGGATTTTTAAATTTTTCCCCGACATGTTTTTTTTATTTTCAAGACGAAAAATAGCGGTACCTACCATAAAATTGTTTTTCGCAATTTTGAAAAATATTTTTTTTCCTTGTCCACAGATTTGTACTTACAATTTATGGATTCAAACTCCAGACGTTGATCAGACAACATTAAGATGATAAAAAAGACGAAAACAGTGGGTCTCGTAATCTTGTCTGTTCGACTACAGCCTAAACGGCTCGGTCGAATCATTTAAAAAATTATTACTATGAAAGGCTATACAATAATTTTTTGCGATTTTAACAAAAACGTCAAACTGATTTTAATCCATTTTTTATGCTAAAGTTCCTTAAAAGTTTGAATTATATATTGTGTATTCAAATTCAAAAAAAAAAAATGTTTTCTTGGATTAAAAAAAATCAAACATTTTTTTCATGAACACTCTATATTTCGAGAACCCAATGCTTGATTTTTTTAAATATTGACTATTAACAGTTTTTTAGTACTATCTCTGTATATATAACCAAAGTTTTAGATACTACCCACAAGATGTATGAAAAAATTAATAATCTACCATACAAATGTTGGAGAATAATAACTGCATATCATTGTATTAAATACTTACGTCATAAATTTACATAATTTTTTATAAGTTTCTTGAAGATAGGTTATATCAAGTCAGAAATTCATACTCAAGAGAATTTATTGCCAATTCAGGTGTTCCGCAGGAAAGCCATCTGGGACCACTACTCTTTACATTGGCTATTAATGATGCTCCTCTATGTGTTCGCAATAGCGAAATTCTAATCTTTGCAGATGATATGAAGATTTATAAAAATATATTATCTTCAAATGATCGGGCTCTACTGCAAGATGATATTAACCATTTTGCCTTGTGGTGTGAAAAGAACAGTCTGAACCTCAACCCGACAAAATGTCAAACTATGACTTTTTCTAAAAAACGTTCTCCTTACTCTCATGAATATGTTATCTCACGGCACATTTTAACTCGTGTTATGACTGTAAGGGACCTTGGAGTTCTTTTTACACCCAATTTAGATTTTTCTGCTCATATTAATAAAATCGTGAATAAGGCCAATTCAATGTTAGGGTTTATCAAGCGCTGGTCTAAAGAATTTGTTGATCCCAATGTCACCGGAGCTATATGATGCACTTTTATGCACTATAGCTCCCACTAGAACATGCAAGACGTTCACAATTGTAAATGACTACTATTGATTATTAGAAAAAAAAGGCAATATATTGTGTTGTTTTAAGCAATTTTTCAATTTGTCCATTTTTCCGAAACATAATTGACTTTTTCTCTTTTAATTTCATTTGACACTTCTAAGGCACTTTTCGTACATGTTTTTTTAACAATAGAGTCATTAAGTGTTCGGATAACCGTTTAAATGGCCACTTCAACTATATAATCATATTGTTTTTTATAGTTTGCTAATGAATGTGGAAGATACACTGCGATATCTATTTTTACAGGTTTCCTTGTCAATTTAAAAAACACAAGCTTTGGTCTACTTCTTTTTCAACTGTAAATTTTATGGAACGATCTGAGGGATTCTGTCAACGGACAATCCGATAAACCTCCAACTTATGCTGAAGCAATTGCAGAATGATGAACAGGATCAAAAGGCCAGAGCTCAATTAATTATGTCCATTCATCCATCAACAATGAAGCAAATTCGTGGAGTTTATTTATGGTTCAAGAGATCCATCTAGAAAAGCGACATTGCTTAATTAGTTATTTCTCTAAAGTTTAAACAATGGTGGTGCTATTGTCCAAGCTAACGATGGTGTTAGTATAATCGAAGACAGACAAGAGGTGAAACTGACATTGTTCGACAACAAGCTGAATGTTTAGAAGTGGTTGTCCAGTCTAATTAATTTGAATAGCAAAGAAATTGTTAAGCTGATTCAAATCGGTGTAGTTCCTAGGATTGATACTCGTACTAAAAATAAACAATTGCCAAAATGTGAAGCGTGCTTCAAAGAAAAATTGTAACGTTGCCATTTCCTAAGTCTCGAGAATCTTCTGGAGCAAATTTAAAAGAAGTGCACTCTGATGTTGTAGGACCATTTAAAACTGAGTCACCTAGTCGTGCAAAGTACATCTTGTAGGAAATCAGCCCTCCACCAAATTTTTTTTTTCCTCTGTAAATTCAATGTAAAAGTACCTAAAACTTCCGAACCCTATACACTTAGCGAAAACTTTTTTTTAAAACTTCAAGAGATGACGATGCGCAAAAGAGAATGGAAAATCGGTCACATACACTATAACAAATCCCTGTAGGTGAAAATGATGGTTGACTTCCGAGAATCTAAATTTTCTAGGATTTAAATTAAAATCCCTTTTTTGCTTCACACCTATTTTCAATAAAATCCCAATTGAATTTTAAGATCCTTAAATTCAGGCTGTGGTTAAAATCGTGATCACAAAAGATCAAACGGAAGTGCTTAGGAACAATCATGGATGCGAATCCTTGATGGTAGTGGTGAGGAAATTCTCGTCAACATACTGCGCCATAAGATTAGGCTTTGACACTCGTGAGTTGGGTGCGAAGATTAGAACAGAGCGGTCGAAAAAGCAGGAAAGTCCACGAATAAATCCTCGATGTGGGGACACGGTCCAAGACTTGAACAAAACAAAAACGTGTGCAATCTTATTTAAAAATTCTAGTGACCGTGTAACGCCCCCGCAATTGTTGATGCAAACGTCTTAAGCGATATTTTTATCCACCTTGGCAGCGATCTTATAAGCCACAAAATCCGTTGTTCGAAGGCCACGCGCTTCCCTTACCGAATCTTTCGATTGCACGAAAAAAAAACACGTATCCAAGCATACCAGAAACGCGTAGTATGTCACAGAACTCTCTCTCGCTATAATAGTCTCTAGCTTTCCATCCTCCGACTACTTCCATCAAATCATCCCTCGCCACGAGATAACACCACGCCAACAAGGCGATCTGTATGTGCACAAAAGAACGTGATCACACCACGCTTACAAGTGATCAAACCGCCTCGTGACCCCCTCTCCAGCAAGAGTCACATGTCTGTGCGTCTAAGCCGTCCATCCACGAGATCCCACTAGGAATAAAAAGTTGACCCGAAACACCCATCTTAAAATCGCCACTCTCACTGCCTAGGCTAAAAACGCTGCTGCCGATGCTGCCCAGGGAATCCAGAATCCACAGAGTGAATCACCACCAATAACCTACCAGCTTAAATCTACCTAAATTTATATACCTAGTCCATGCAATAAAAAAAACGATTTTCTATACTATATAAAACTTAAAAATTCATTCTTACAAAATATAATTAATTTTTTTTCTTAGTTCAAAAATGTTAAAAATTTAAACTCAAATTAAATTTCATATATTTCAATAGTTTTCCTTGTCTAAAATTCCAAATTAATTACTTCTGAATTCCAAATTAAATAGTCTTAGATTTAAAATTATTCAATTCTAGTTTAGCCTACAAACAAAAATATACCTAACCCTTACCGATTTAAAATAAACGGATGCAAAAGTTCATTGATGGCGCGTGTCCTAAATTCATTCAGTTTCGTCTAATATTATATAAATTTAAAAACCTAATTTTAACAGATCTGCCGTCCAAAGCCAGATGCTGTGCGCACATCATCGGTGGACCATTCATGTCGCAGAAAAGAAAAAAAATCTTGGTAAGTCTATTATAAAAAAAATAAATAATATTGGACGAAAAACTATCTAATTTTTTTTTACTACAAATAAAAAAAAATCAAAACAATAAAACTTAAATAAAAAGATTGAATAAAACAAAAAAAAAACTTGATTAAAACAAAACATGCAGTAAATAAATGAAATATAAAAAAAAAAAGAGAGATCCTACCTATGTACTCGTACCTAAAAGAGATCCGATGAATCGGGAGAATTCATTCCATGCAGCGATATCAATATTCATTGACCTTTTTTTGAATAGATAAAGCTCAGTTGTTATTTTTTTTTGTAGGCTAGTTTATGATTCTCTTTTATTAAATTTTCCTTTTCTCATATATCAATACAGTTAATTTGACAGATGAGATTATGTAAATCAGTTTTTTTATTTCATCATTTAATTATAAATTTTGTTGGTTTCCTTTAAACGAGTTTTAATGAAGTTAGTTCATTTCATTATTTTTTTTTTATTAGTATTAGTAGGTATATATATTAATTCTGAACTTATTTAATAAATCTACTATAATTTTGCTATAAAATTACTTTTCGTCTTTTATTGGGTCTATGAACCAATTATTTTGCCGAATATTTAATTAGGGTGTTGCCAGATTGGTATTTTTATGGGAAGACTTTATTATTTTTTTTGTTTTAACTAGCGAGATGAATTTTGAGATGGATTGATTGTTTTAAAAAAAGGGGAGACGACTTTCGCAAGGTGACCAAAAACCAGATGAAGATGAAGTATACCAAAAGGATAAGCAAATGAACGATATGGATCTAGCAAATATGAATTCATTACGTAAGTAATTAGATACTTCCGTGTTCGATAGGGGTGGTAGCCAAATAAATAAGAGCATGAGTTACCAAGGTTCAATTCACATATAGAGTTTCAGAGAAATATTTGCATGCGACACCAATGATTTTAAAAATTCAATTATTAGGTATGCGTAGTAAGAATGGTTCAATTTATATTCTATGATGTGATTAGTGGGTGGGCAGTCTCTAGGAGGGCAATTCCAACTTAGCTCTCCCTGTCATTGGATGTCTTGGTAAGAGAAAAATGGATGAAACATTAGGGCCTCACAAATAAAATTTTAATTAGTAACCAACATCTAAACTAAGGCATGGAATACGTAACAACGTCTGAGCTATTGTAGCAAGATCCCCCCCATACCGACGAGCTTAGTACAGGGATGCTAGCATGCCTACGTTACAATAGCACTGACAACCTTCCATCTCGGTAGCCCGGATAGGCTTTAGGAGTCCTGTGGTCTGGAGTTTTAGGGGTTATGAAAGGGTGGAAGGATCGGGTTGAGTCTGTTTACAGCTTGCTCTTAACGAGCCGGGCGGAAGGTTTAGTGGGGATTATGGTCATTTGCGGTGATTAAAATTTCAATTAGACTTCAACAACCCGTACCAAGTCGTGTATAGGCATTGTCTTCGCTTTGGAGGTAGTTTTCATAGAATAAGGCATGCACATGCACACTTGCTTCCGTTACAGGTGGCGCCCAACGTGGGGCCCAAAACGTTTCTATAAATCCAAAAACAAAAAAACAAAATTTAAGATCAGAAAATGACAAGGGTTAGTTACTACCATTTTCTGTTGTAGTTAATCACTTTAGGTTTCATTTTCAGTTAACTAGCTGTCCTGAAGGTGGAGATGATTATTCCTTTACGTCAGTTGCATTTTAGTGAGTCTGTCCAATGAACCAAAAAAAAAAAAAAAAAAAAAATTTAATTGATTCAATCTACAAACTCAACCGTTAGATTCCTTTTTCGATCTATGCTGTGAGAATGCAGGTTGAAAAATATTGTGTGCGGGTGCAAAACCTTACTGACTTATAGTTGAGAGTAAACATCGACTATCTGCAGATTCGATTTTAAACCCATGATATAATTAACTATTTCAGTAACTAGCGCTTTGCAATACCTATATATCCACTTACCGAATATCCATATGGCAGAATATTTAATTTATACTTTATCAGGTTTGGTTAGCCTTGTGAAAGTCAATCCCTCAGTTCGTATTGGTTGATAACTTACATAAAGATTTTGAAAAGATAAAAATCTCTTTTTTTCTCAATTATTTTAAAATAAATTTTCATATCGATACTCCTTATATGAATTTTTTTTCCAATTGTTCCTTTTGAGTTTGATAGACTAGACACTTCACCTTTAGTTATTAAGTAGTTTCAAGGCATGCCTAGACGTCACAGTCTTGGGGTTCCCCGAATTCGTAAGTTTAAACATAATTTAAGAAGTCGTGGAGATAGTCTTTTAGGTGAAAGTCAAAATTCAAAATCAGTTATGGCAGATGACGGAAAGGCAGGTGGTTCAAGGACTGCCAAAGAACATTTGTCTCGCAATGATGTAACAGAGCAGATAAAACAAGTAGTTACAGCTGCTTTGAGCCAAGGTAGAGAGGAAGAGCTTAGAATATTTAGAGAAGAAATGAATAAAAGCCGGGAGTCGATGAGAGAAGAAGTTCAGAAGACTGTTCGAGAAATTTTAGCAGAAACAGCACCACCCATCCAATCTCTTCCGCAAGAAAATCCTCCGTTGAACTCTACAGTTCCTTTACCGGAGTCTGACGCAAATCGTGGAAACATCAACGATACACCGGATAACACCTTCTTTAGGCGGTTGAATAACCTCACTTTAAATGAGCCTTTTTGTGAACATGGTAGTCCACGAACCTTTTATCGACCTTATAACCACGATTTTAGAAAATGGGGAATTACCTTTGACAACCAAAGTATAACGGTGGATGAATTTCTATTTAGATTAGATAGGGTGCGTAAATGCCATAATGTTTCGCTGGAGGAGATTGTTCTGAATTTCCACCAATTTTTGAGCGGGTCAGTTAGTAGTTGGTTCTGGCGTTATGTTAAACAACAACCAAGTGCTAACTGGACTAGTCTACGTTGTGCTCTTATAGAGCAATATAGGACCTTGGAAACAGATTCAGAGATAGGTCGTAAGATGTCAGATAGGAAACAAGGTCCTTCCGAATCCTTTGATGAATTTTTAACTGCTATTCAACAGCTTAACAGTCGTATGCGCATTCCAAAACCTGATCGTGAGATTATCGAAATTATTAAGCATAATATTCGTCGCCGTATGGGCGAACTTCTCATTACCTTCCAACCTGAAAGCCTTCAAGATATAATCTTAGCATGTAGAAATATAGAGAAGTATATTCTGGAACATGATGGGTTAAGATCTAAAAGTAATTTTGTACCTCCAATAAGGCGTCACGTCTCCGAGGTAAATTGTGAGATTGAACAGTTTCCAGAGGAAGAAGATCTTAACGTATCAGCTCTTGAAGGAAAGCGACCCATACAAGCCATCCAGTGTTGGAACTGTAAGTTTACAGGTCACACGTATTTTGATTGTCCAGTTCCTCAGCGACAAACTTTCTGTTATCGTTGTGGAGCAGTAGATGTTACCGTGCCTACTTGCCCCAGGTGTTCGGGAAACGCCGGGAGGAGCAATTCAGCGACCGGAATGAATGGCTCTGCATTCAAAGACCCGGAAACACAGAAGAAAAACCCTTTCAAAAATTAGACGCTAACAAATCCTATTCTAAACCAATTCTTACTCGAAAACCATCAGAAATTATTCAGCCTGTAAAGATTTTGATTCGTGGAACTGACCAAACTCCACCGAACTCAGAACCTCCCACCTCAAAACCGCGCTTTATACAAAAGTCCTTACACGAACGGCTTCAAAACTATTACGATGCGCGCGATAGAATTTTTAACACTCCGAATAGCGGTGTATCCGATAAGATAAAAAAACTTCGTGAAAAATTTCGTGCGAAGAAAAATCTCTACAAGGCCATAGAATGCACCACCATATGTAACTCGTTAGAAGACCCTCGACCGTTTGCTATCGTCAGAATTTTCGGTGAATCTATATTAGGACTTTTAGACAGTGGTGCAAGCCTTAGTTGTCTCGGCGAGGGCTGTCTCGAATTCCTTAGGAAAAACAACATGCAATACCAACAACTCTCATCAGGTATAAAAACAGCAGATGGTACACGGCAGAATATCGTAGGCAAAATAGAAATAGATTTGACTTATAAGAACCTGACCAAAAGATTTACACTATTTCTTGTACCTAGTTTAACTCAAAAATTATATCTCGGGGTAGATTTTTGGAAAGAATTCGCGATTGCCCCTAATCTGATAGCCGAACTTTCCCTTGATTCAACTCAAAAATCCGAACCCGGTGCTCATGACCTAACAGCAGATCAGTCATTTAGATTGAAGGAAATCATCAGCTTGTTTCCCTCCCTTGCCACCGTTGGCTTGGGAAAAACAACGCTTGAAGAACATTTCATAGACACAGGCGATGCTATACCGATAAAGCAACGTCACTATCCCGTGTCTCCAGCGGTGTTGAAACTTCTATATGAGGAGGTCGACCGTATGCTTGAATTGGGCGTTATAGAAGAAAGTAATAGTCCGTGGAATTCACCAGTTGTGTTAGTCCAGAAGCCTGGAAAGAACCGCTTCTGTTTGGATTACCGCGCCTTGAACGCAAAAACCAAGAAAGATGCGAGCGGGATTCCTTTTATAGAAGGATTGCTAGGGAATCTTCAAGATACACACTATGTTTCCAGTGTAGATCTTAAAGATGCCTTTTGGCAGATCCCGCTGGAAGAATCATCACGGGAAAAGACAGCCTTTACGGTTCCTGGCCGGCCCCTTTATCAGTTTAAAGTAATGCCCTTCGGCCTCTGCAATGCACCTCAGCGCATGTGCAGATTGATGGCCAAGGTTATACCACAAGAACTAAGATCAAAAATCTTTGTCTATATGGATGATCTGCTGATAGCGTCGAACACCTTTGAAGAACACCTCGAATTGTTGAAAATATTAGTAGGAAGACTTAAAATGGCCGGGTTGACAATCAATTTGCAAAAGTCTAAGTTTTGTTTCCGCGAATTGAAGTTTTTAGGCTATGTAGTGGGAGGTGGATGTGTTAAAGTTGATCCAGATAAAATAGCTGCAATAGAAAGCTTTCCTTTGCCAACTACTCCTCGGCAGGTACGTAGGTTTTTAGGACTAGCCGGATGGTATCGAAGATTCGTTCCTGACTTCTCTTCGCTCGCTTCACCTATGACAGATACCCTCAAGAAAGGAAAGAAGTTTCAGTTTGACGAAAATGCCAAAAATGCGTTTCTTATTATAAAATCTAAGTTAACTTCAGCACCAGTTCTCGTTAACCCAGATTACTCAAAAGAGTTTATCCTGTTATGTGACGCGTCTGCAACCGGTATCGGGTGCGTACTATGCCAAAAGGACGATAATGATGCAGAACGGCCTATATACTATTATTCGCACAAACTTAACGCTGCCCAACGCAACTACACCGTAACAGAGCGAGAATGTCTTGCTGCTGTTATGGGAGTAAAGAAATTTCGCGCTTACATAGAGGGTCATCCTTTCAAAATCATCACAGACCATTCCAGTTTAAAGTGGCTGATGTCGCAAAAAGATCTAAGCGGACGATTGGCTCGATGGAGCTTAAAGTTGCAAGTATTCGATTTTACCATTGAACATCGCAAAGGATCGTTAAACGTCGTTCCAGATGCCTTGTCAAGGGTACATGGAATTGATGCTTTAGATCTAATGAGTTCATTGGTCGGAGAAGAATATTCCGATGTCCTGCATGTTGATCTTGAGGATCCTAGCTTTCAATCTGGGGAATACCGCAAGATCATTCGCACCATCGAAGAACAAAAAGAGCAATTACCTGACCTTCAAGTTTCGAACAATTTCGTATACAAGAAGGTCAGCCATTGCACAGGCAATCCACTCGAAGATGATCTAGTGTGGAAATTATGGATACCGGAAGAGCTAACCGAACGGTTGATCTCTCTTGCACATCGGCCACCGCGAGCTTCCCATGGAGGTATCGCAAAAACTCTACAACGACTTAGGCAAAAATTCTATTGGCCAAAAATGGCAGCGCAGGTGAAAGCATTTTTAGAGTCTTGTGATTTGTGTAAAACAACGAAAGCTTCAAACTCAATTTTAAGACCCCCTATGGGCAAAGCATTCGTCGTAGAAAGACCATTTCAGCTTTTGTATATCGATTATCTTGGCCCATATCCGCGCTCTAAGTTGGGGAATACCCATATACTTGTAGCTCTCGATCAATTGACAAAATTCGTGTTTCTTCAACCTCTTAAGTCAGCCACTAGCCAGGTCACCATCAAATTTTTACAGGATAAAGTATTTTCTATGTTTGGCGTACCGGAAACGATTTTGTCGGATAACGGGCGGCAATTCATTAGCAATGAATTTGGGAAGATGATGTCTGCTCACGGTATAAAACATATACGAACTGCTGCGTATTCGCCTCAGGCGAATGCGAGTGAAAGAGTTAATAGATCGATTTTGGCTGCTATCCGAGCGTACATCAACCCCGACCAAAAGAATTGGGATACACAGCTTCCTTTAATCGCATGCGCACTTCGTACCGCATTTCATACCGCAATCGGATTATCTCCATATGAGGCCTTATTTGGTCAACCAATGGTTGAGCACGGGTCGGACTACAAGCTTTTACGGTCTTTAGATAGTCTCAACAACTCCGAGTTGAAAATTATTTCAAAACCTTCGAAAATGAATATATTACATGCGTATATTAAAAATTCGCTCGAAAACGCGCATAATCGCTATGAAAAAGTTTATAATACACGTAGTAAGAGTAGAAAATTTGAAGTAGGTGATGAAGTTTTTAGGCAGAATTTTGTTTTGAGCGATGCTTCTAAGGGTATTAGTGCAAAGCTCAGTCCTAAGTATCTTAAAATGCGCATAAGGAATATTGTTGCTGAAAACCTTTATGAACTCGAAGACATGCAGGGCAAACGTATAGGCATTTATCATGGCAAGGATTTGAGAAAATAGAATGAGTTACCCGGCTAACTCAGTCCGAACATGAGATTCGTTGCTCAGGATTGGATGGCTTCTCCTTTCCTTTTCATTTTATGCGACAGATCTTATAAAATTAAAAGGCTTTGTAGGAAATCAGCCCTCCACCAAATTTTTTTTTTCCTCTGTAAATTCAATGTAAAAGTACCTAAAACTTCCGAACCCTATACACTTAGCGAAAACTTTTTTTTAAAACTTCAAGAGATGACGATGCGCAAAAGAGAATGGAAAATCGGTCACATACACTATAACAAATCCCTGTAGGTGAAAATGATGGTTGACTTCCGAGAATCTAAATTTTCTAGGATTTAAATTAAAATCCCTTTTTTGCTTCACACCTATTTTCAATAAAATCCCAATTGAATTTTAAGATCCTTAAATTCAGGCTGTGGTTAAAATCGTGATCACAAAAGATCAAACGGAAGTGCTTAGGAACAATCATGGATGCGAATCCTTGATGGTAGTGGTGAGGAAATTCTCGTCAACATACTGCGCCATAAGATTAGGCTTTGACACTCGTGAGTTGGGTGCGAAGATTAGAACAGAGCGGTCGAAAAAGCAGGAAAGTCCACGAATAAATCCTCGATGTGGGGACACGGTCCAAGACTTGAACAAAACAAAAACGTGTGCAATCTTATTTAAAAATTCTAGTGACCGTGTAACGCCCCCGCAATTGTTGATGCAAACGTCTTAAGCGATATTTTTATCCACCTTGGCAGCGATCTTATAAGCCACAAAATCCGTTGTTCGAAGGCCACGCGCTTCCCTTACCGAATCTTTCGATTGCACGAAAAAAAAACACGTATCCAAGCATACCAGAAACGCGTAGTATGTCACAGAACTCTCTCTCGCTATAATAGTCTCTAGCTTTCCATCCTCCGACTACTTCCATCAAATCATCCCTCGCCACGAGATAACACCACGCCAACAAGGCGATCTGTATGTGCACAAAAGAACGTGATCACACCACGCTTACAAGTGATCAAACCGCCTCGTGACCCCCTCTCCAGCAAGAGTCACATGTCTGTGCGTCTAAGCCGTCCATCCACGAGATCCCACTAGGAATAAAAAGTTGACCCGAAACACCCATCTTAAAATCGCCACTCTCACTGCCTAGGCTAAAAACGCTGCTGCCGATGCTGCCCAGGGAATCCAGAATCCACAGAGTGAATCACCACCAATAACCTACCAGCTTAAATCTACCTAAATTTATATACCTAGTCCATGCAATAAAAAAAACGATTTTCTATACTATATAAAACTTAAAAATTCATTCTTACAAAATATAATTAATTTTTTTTCTTAGTTCAAAAATGTTAAAAATTTAAACTCAAATTAAATTTCATATATTTCAATAGTTTTCCTTGTCTAAAATTCCAAATTAATTACTTCTGAATTCCAAATTAAATAGTCTTAGATTTAAAATTATTCAATTCTAGTTTAGCCTACAAACAAAAATATACCTAACCCTTACCGATTTAAAATAAACGGATGCAAAAGTTCATTGATGGCGCGTGTCCTAAATTCATTCAGTTTCGTCTAATATTATATAAATTTAAAAACCTAATTTTAACAGATCTGCCGTCCAAAGCCAGATGCTGTGCGCACATCATCGGTGGACCATTCATGTCGCAGAAAAGAAAAAAAATCTTGGTAAGTCTATTATAAAAAAAATAAATAATATTGGACGAAAAACTATCTAATTTTTTTTTACTACAAATAAAAAAAAATCAAAACAATAAAACTTAAATAAAAAGATTGAATAAAACAAAAAAAAAACTTGATTAAAACAAAACATGCAGTAAATAAATGAAATATAAAAAAAAAAAGAGAGATCCTACCTATGTACTCGTACCTAAAAGAGATCCGATGAATCGGGAGAATTCATTCCATGCAGCGATATCAATATTCATTGACCTTTTTTTGAATAGATAAAGCTCAGTTGTTATTTTTTTTTGTAGGCTAGTTTATGATTCTCTTTTATTAAATTTTCCTTTTCTCATATATCAATACAGTTAATTTGACAGATGAGATTATGTAAATCAGTTTTTTTATTTCATCATTTAATTATAAATTTTGTTGGTTTCCTTTAAACGAGTTTTAATGAAGTTAGTTCATTTCATTATTTTTTTTTTATTAGTATTAGTAGGTATATATATTAATTCTGAACTTATTTAATAAATCTACTATAATTTTGCTATAAAATTACTTTTCGTCTTTTATTGGGTCTATGAACCAATTATTTTGCCGAATATTTAATTAGGGTGTTGCCAGATTGGTATTTTTATGGGAAGACTTTATTATTTTTTTTGTTTTAACTAGCGAGATGAATTTTGAGATGGATTGATTGTTTTAAAAAAAGGGGAGACGACTTTCGCAAGGTGACCAAAAACCAGATGAAGATGAAGTATACCAAAAGGATAAGCAAATGAACGATATGGATCTAGCAAATATGAATTCATTACGTAAGTAATTAGATACTTCCGTGTTCGATAGGGGTGGTAGCCAAATAAATAAGAGCATGAGTTACCAAGGTTCAATTCACATATAGAGTTTCAGAGAAATATTTGCATGCGACACCAATGATTTTAAAAATTCAATTATTAGGTATGCGTAGTAAGAATGGTTCAATTTATATTCTATGATGTGATTAGTGGGTGGGCAGTCTCTAGGAGGGCAATTCCAACTTAGCTCTCCCTGTCATTGGATGTCTTGGTAAGAGAAAAATGGATGAAACATTAGGGCCTCACAAATAAAATTTTAATTAGTAACCAACATCTAAACTAAGGCATGGAATACGTAACAACGTCTGAGCTATTGTAGCAAGATCCCCCCCATACCGACGAGCTTAGTACAGGGATGCTAGCATGCCTACGTTACAATAGCACTGACAACCTTCCATCTCGGTAGCCCGGATAGGCTTTAGGAGTCCTGTGGTCTGGAGTTTTAGGGGTTATGAAAGGGTGGAAGGATCGGGTTGAGTCTGTTTACAGCTTGCTCTTAACGAGCCGGGCGGAAGGTTTAGTGGGGATTATGGTCATTTGCGGTGATTAAAATTTCAATTAGACTTCAACAACCCGTACCAAGTCGTGTATAGGCATTGTCTTCGCTTTGGAGGTAGTTTTCATAGAATAAGGCATGCACATGCACACTTGCTTCCGTTACAATCTGTTGGTATAACAATGACTTCTGCAAATCTTCTTTCAAATCCTGAGCAGTTATTAGACCGTACACCGGTGACTTTTTGTTAGATAGCTTATGTCGTGCTTCTTAGTTCTTTGAGCGTGACAATAGAAATTTCAGATTCGTTGCTTCTATCGATAAACTGTAAGTCATCTGTACCTGTATTTCCTGAGAATGGGTTGAAAACATTCGGAAGATGTTCAGCGAAGATGTCAGCCTTCAGTTTCGGGTTTTTGATCCAATTTCCATCTTGCGATTCTAATGTCTGCGGTCGTTTTAAGCGCTTTGCTGCTTATCATAAGGTGTATTCAGTAGAAGCATCTGTCTTCAAACTTTCTAGAAAGTGAATCATTTTTTTAATTTACTGATTTTTACTTGCGACTTCTAGATACTATGTATAAGGCTTGTTATGCATTCATAAAAACAAAATCGAACTCGAGATGACATTACGATGATAGCGAAGACGAAAAAGTGAGTCTCGCAATTCTGTCTGTCTGTTCGATTACAGCCTAAACGCGTCTCGAGTTACGTATGCATCTTCTCAAGTTACGTAAGCATCTTCTCACAGTAATCAACCGCAGAATGCAGATGTTTATAATAAGCCACTTGATACCGAACCAACGACGACGCTCAAATTTTAATAGCAGTTTTAAAAAGCATTCTCACATTCCTGAGCGATAACATAAACATTGGTCTACCACCACATCATGCATTACATCTCATATTTATCTTATCAACATTGGATAACTTTCGATGTGACAAACAACCACCACTTCACATCGGATAACAAAAACATTGAACGATGTTTGATGCAATCAAGATCACCACCTCAATCTCGGGTCCAGCAGCCAGAGCATACTTCTAGATTCACCATCATCGTGTGTAGTCAACTTTCTTTTTGTCTTTCTTTAATTTTTTCTGAATAAAGTTTATTACCGGTTTTTAAAAACTCTTTTATTCAATCACAAAAGTTATTACTCTGCCGGTTTTCGTTAAACTCGGTAGATATCGTTTTTAAATTTTTTCCCCACACGTTTTTTTTAAGAGCAAAAATAACGGCACCACACATACCATTTTTTTTTTTAATTTTAGGTTTATTAAAAAAATTCAAAAAATTTCATTTAGTTAGAGCTAGGTAATGGTTAAAAAAAATTTTACGAGAACTGGTTATTAATGGTACAATTTTTTTTCTTTTTGATTTTCTCAAAATCAGTACAACCGATTTGGATCATTTTTTTTTATTACTAAAGCTTTCCAACAGTTTGAATAATATTGTGTATTAAAATCTTGCAAACATTTCTTTTTTGAATTTTTAAAAAAGTTTCTATTTTTTTTTTCAAAACTCAATTTGATTGAGTGATGATGATTTTTTTAAACTTGTGAACTAAAAGTTTCTTAATACAAATCTTAAAAAATGGTTTTCGAAAATTATATATGTATATGATAGATAAAGATACTTTTTTGATATCTGCTGTAGTAATAAAAACTAAAATCCTAAAGAAACAAACGTTTTGGTTGTTTGGAATTAGAACGAAATGAAAAAAAGAAAAGGTTTGTCTAGAGGAAAGTGAAACGATTAGAAAAGGGACATTCTCATCGTACACTTTCTTGGAGCTAGTTGTGTGATACAACCTAGACAAATAGCTATACGTTCTATCATCAGAAGTGGCATATTTAACCTAACAATACTACAACAACAACAAAAAATATTTAAAAAAAAATAAAGAGCGAAGTAACTAAGGAAGGAAGAAAAATTAAAAAAAAAAATCAAAAATCGAAGAAAATCGCTGCTGATGTGCAAATTTATTGGATGTGCGGAAGCTTAAAAGGACAATTCGTCCCTTATCTCACGAAGTGACGTATCTGCTTTTTTAATATTTTACAGGAGAGCAGTTTTTAGTTTTGTTAAACCCTTCTATAGGTGTTATTTCTGTGTCTGACAACGGTTTTGGTATTTTTTTTTTGTAAAATTAAAAGAATTTGTTGAAGTTTCAAATGATATGAGTTTCAATGTAAATACTAAACTAAAAACAGTTAAAAATAATTGATTAACCAGATACGTCACTTCGTGAGAAATTATTTATCAATATTTTCAGAAAAAACGCACTTATGACAATTTAAAAATCTCAAAATCAATATCTTTTTCCAGATTGAAAACTCAAAACTCATTTTAATTTTCAGTCTTACTTTTATTAAACAATTTTCTTAAACAAAATGTAGTGTGTATTATTATAATTTCTTAAAACACTATTATTTTTCTTACTCTGGTTTCAATGAATTATAGAATTGCTTGTGTTCATTGCTTCTTATTATGGGTAACTCTCCAGAGCAGAGTGACAAAAGATCTTCCCATTTTGCCTTTGGAATTTTAAGCTCAGATTGATTAAGTTTTTGTAAAGTTACGTCTTTTAAATTCCGTTTTAATGTCAGTGAACGAAATTCTTCCTCTAAATGGCTATTTTTGAATAATATTTGTCCTGGTTTTTCTTTAATAAGCTTCAACTCCGCAATTTTCGGCCATTTAATGCATTCTCCTTTGTCGTCTTTTCTTATATTTAATATTCTTAGATCTTTTGAAAGGCTTTTGAAGTCAAGAAAATCTGAATGTATCAGCGGCCTTACCTTATAAGGTTGGGTTTTTCTAGCAAGTTTGAATACTGGGTAAAGTTGGCTAGGAATCATGATCTCCCCAGCTTTTGACATGGCATGAGAAATAGCACTATGCGCTGAATCACCTTCATTTTGCCCATGATTTGCTTCAAAAAACCGAAGAGAAATTTGTGTAACATTTTTAGAGTTCTTTAAAAAGTAAATAAACATAGCTGGAATAATTGAATTATGATTTTGTCCAGAACAGCCATCTGAAAAAAGTTCAACTTTATTTATTCCCTTTATATCATATTCTAATAGGGTCTTGTAAACTGCTGTGGCAATTTCGGACGAGCCCCTTTTGCTTTGGCCCTCGTGCCAGGTATAACAAAAAACGTCTTTGCTTGCAATATCATAAACAGTGAGATTGTATACAGAAAGTCGCCTTTTATAAAAAACTGCGCTTTGTTTTGATATTGGCAGGGATATAACCTGTTGTAGGTCAAAAACGGCTGTTAAAATTGTTTTATCTTTCATAGACTTTTCTTTGGACATCGATTTTAAACTTCTTACTTTATTTTTTTTAAGAATATGAGTCTCAAATTTAGATTTTAATTGTTCCTTGACGTCATCTTTACTCTCGTGGTAGGTCATACACAGTGAACATTGATCCTTTTTCGGATGCAAAAAAGATAAGTTCTTTGTTTTAAAAACTCTTCTATATGTTGAAAAACTAGTCGGCAAAACAGCTTCGTCTTGAGGTTGATTTAAAAAAATGTCGTACATTTTCCGCAGAGTTAGATCAGGGTGTAAATATTCTCTGGTTGATTTGTTGCGACAATAATGTGATTCAACGCGAGGGAAACGTTCAATATGGTCTTCAACCGCCTTTATAATTTTCGCTTCTAAAGCAAGTTTTTCATTTGAACGTTGTCTTCCACCACGTTTATCCGGTTCCAGGAAACCTGAAAAATTTATCTTTTCTAAAGCTGTTCGAAGAGTTCTCTCAGATATACCTAAGGTATTGATAAAAAAAGTTTTGCAAACTGTAAGCTTTAATCTTTTGATGTTAAAAAAGTATAAATGGCTGCATGTGCGTCTATAATTTGCGTTTTTGGATGTTCTTCTTTTCACTTCTAAATGTTCAATGTGCTGTATGATATAGTTTCGTTGCTTATTGAGATCTGCAAGATCGTAATATTGATTAAAAATTGACTGTCTTTGTTTGTCCGTTACAAGGTGGCACATTTTTCCAGTTCTTTTACAAAACTCTACTTTACATCTGTTTCTTATTTGCCTTTGAGGAACAAGTTTTTTTGATTTTAAACTTGTATACTCCTTACCCCAATCCCTTAACTTTTTGTTTTTTTTTCTGTTTATTTGTTCTTTTTGATTTAATATGGGAAGACTCCTTTGGACTGCCTTCTAGTTCAAATTGCTCTGGAGTATCAATTTCCATGGAAGCATAATTTGCTTGAAGAGATCTTGAGATTTGGAGCTGGTTTCTGCGAGCTTTTCTTGTTGCATTTCTATTTTTATACTCTGTGTTAAAGCTCGAGAATGCCTCATGGTGAAACTCCAAAACATGATCTTCGCATGTATCATACGCTATGAAGTGAGAATAGCATAACAATATTAAACATCTTCCACAAGCACTGTATACCTCCGCCTTGCAGCTTCTTATTTCACAGCTCTGCACATAGCTGAAGTCCGATTCTGAATCAACTTTCATCAAATTGCAGTTAAGATCAAACATACTAGTTTTTCTTACCATTTCTCTATTTGATGCAAGCCTTCCAAGTGGAACTTCATCACTAGAACTCAACTCATAACTCGATTGTACTTCATCCTGTGTTTCCATTTTGTGTAAGTGTTCTAAATAAGTAGGTAAAATCTGTTCTTAACTAGCCCTTTATATTATTATCAAATTAATTTAATTTGGTACGAGTACTTACAAAAATGTTTAACTGTAATTTAAATAAAGATTTTAACTTGGTTTACAAAAAAAAGAGTATTACTATTTTTTTAAACATTCAAATGTTAATTGGTTATCCATCGATGAAGACATTTTTTAGTAAACAGGAAGAACCGAACGCCATTTAAATTTATTTTAGTAATGGGTGTATAGAAACAATAGGTTTACATCTTAACGTGAGGCATATTATTTATACTCACCGATAGATGGACCTAGTACAAGAAACCGCTGTATTTACATAATAATTTGCAGTATAATGGAAAACTACTACCCACATAATTGCAGTTACGTCTGTTCGTGAGAAATTTTTTAACAAAAATTGCAGTTATGCCAACTATGCCATAACGAATTCAGCCATGTTCCAGACATTTTTCAGGGAATCTAATGATGTAGAAATATGTAATCAAGTATACCTAGCACATATATGCCCAAATCTCAAAAACGACAATTTGCGAGTTACGTCACTTCGTGAGATGAGGGACGAATTGTGAATATTTAAAAAAATTTTAAGAAAAGTCAAGGATTAAAAAAAAAAAAACTGAAGGATTACTTCCGATGCATGGTTTGAATTGATGAAAAAAAACCAAAATATTTCAAGAAGAGCAACCAGATTTTTATAAAGATAAGTAATTTTTCTTAAATTATTCTTAAAAATGGATGGGGAAAACAATGTTCAAGTGAATGATCTGGAAAAATCTATCTGTCCAATCGATGAGCAAACTTTCGTTAATTTAAAAGCATTAGGCGATATAATTCGATTAGTTAAGGAGGGGGATTAAAAGCAAACTATTGCCGGATTTCCTATTTTTGACCCTGATTTTTAACGAGTTCATGTAAGGAAATGGTGTAATGAAATTTCGAAAGTAGTGAATCGAGTTCATACAATGTTTTCATTATGGAAAAAATTTCCCAAATTAATCGCTGTGGTAGGTTAGGACACATTCGGAACAACTGTCCTAATAACTTTCCAGTTAACAGAGAACCTAAAGAAATTTCAACAAAAAATGAAGTTGAAAAAAAAAATGTTATTTCACTTTGAAAGCCAAACAACGTTTAAACAACAAGAAAGTTAATACTTGCAATAAATTTTCAGAATCAAATTGTACAGAAGTCACTATAAATGGTGGAAAATATAATTGTCTTTTTGATTCTGGTTCTGATTGTTCTCTCATAAGATAACTTCCAAATACGAAAACATCAAAGAATCATATAGCCAGTCAGGAATAAGCAAGGATTCTATTTTCCCCTCAAAAAAATTAAAATTGTTCGTAGAATTTAGGCAGATACGTCTTCAAGTAGCATTCTACATTATTGACAAAGAAAATTTAGATGTCGATTTAATAATTGGTCGAAATATACTAAAAGATAAAACTCTAGAAATTAAAGCGGATGCGAGAGGACCTATGGTTAGAAGGAAAGTTGTAGTACATTTTCTGACAAAAATAAATCCAGCCGGTATGATAAACTTAACAGAAAAAGAAAGTGATAATTTAATAACTCTTGAGTAAATATACAAGTTTAGTAATCATGCTTATTTTGGGATTCGAAGGAATAGCTAATTCGATAGAATAGATATTTTCATTCGAATGAACTTTGCGTATTTTTACATTCGATCGAAAACTGTTCATTGTCGAATGATTGAATAAAATGAACCCCAATGAAATTCATTTCCTAAATCAGCTGTTTGAAATTTACTGACATTTCTATCTGATTTAGTATGACCAAACTGTTTTTTTTTTGATGATTTCTATTAAAAAAAATGTATGGTCTAAAAATATAAAAATAATACTTTATCATTTAAGAAAAATAAACTAATGCTAACGGCCCGGTAAAGTTTAAATTTGAAAAACATCAATAAAACTGAAATTCAAAAAGAAGTAAAATAACGGTACAACTTCTCTGTATAATAAAATACTTGATTTATGCTTTAATTTTCATGTAAACTAATTTTGTTTTCCAAATTGATAAACAAAAAAAAAAGGCAATTTCAAAGCCTATTTAATTTACACACATCTGGCCACACTTGAATTTTGATTTACCATTTGTAAATTGTTTTATGAAAATGTTGATAAATTGAAGCCAGACGTTAAAAATCAAAATGGCATTTGTTTTATGTATGAAAAGAGAAGACGGTGAGCAACAGTTTTATAGGAGAAGGAGAAGGATCAAATCCATTTGATGCATCCATTACCACTAACATTATACTAAATTTACATGTTTTATGAATCTATTCGCCAGAAAAAATTGAACGAGAATGAAATGACATTTCTTTCGAACGATTCGAAAGTGAAAATTAGCTCAGTTTTCGAAAGATAAATGAACTTTTCATTGATAAAGTGAACTTTCTAATCGTACGAATCTCAAAATACAAATTACTTGAATTCGAAATACTTTCTAGTGAAATTGAATGTCAATATAAGGCTGAATATTTAAGATGGCTTTCCGGACAGGAAGGTTAAAACCGGATCATTAAATCGCCTGACAAAAAAATACAGTGATAAATTATCGCCCCTATAGAATAGCTACATATATCAGAAAAAAAATAGTATCTGACATAATATGTGATTTAAAATGTCATAAGAGACATTTATTCGCCTTTAGCTAGCTCTATAATATGGCTCAGACAAAAAAAAAATGGAAAACATAGAATGTGCGTTGACTTTCGTGCATTAAATAAAATCACAGTTAAAGACCGATATCCATTACCAAGAATTGACGACCAACTAGATCAACTAGCTGGAAACAAATGCTTTTCGTCTTTGGACATGGCCTCAGGAATTTTTCAGATTCCAATAGCTGAAGATTCTATTGAAAAAACTGCATTAGTAACTCCCGAAGGCCATAATGAGTTTTTACGTATGCCATTTGGACTAGCCCCAGTCGTTTTTCAACGTGCAATTGACCATGCTCTTAGAAAGGAAATAAATAATAAAATCGCCATGGATGATGTACCTTCAACCAATGTCGAAGAAGGCATTATGAAACTTGAACTTGTATTGAAAGCTCTGAGAGAAAGTGGATTTTCTTTGAATGCTGGAAAATGTATACGACCGAGTACAAGAAAAATTAATGGCCTAGTTTTGTCTCCATCTCCAACCAATGTGAAAAAAGTGAGACAATTCATGTTTCTTGCAAATTATTTTCGTAAATTTATCCCTGAATTCACTGTGAAAATTCATTGTATAACGCGACTTACTAAAAATAATATAACCGTTGATTGGAATCATGAATATCAAAAACCTGTCCTTACGATTTTTAACCCAGATCTACCAACAGAACTACACACGAATGCAAGTGCTTTTGGCTATGGAGCTGTTCTGTTTCATCGTATAGAAAATAAATTACGAGTAGAAGAATATTTCAGTAAACCTACTAAACCATACGAAGCAAAATATCATAGTTATGAGCTAGAAACTCGCGGTTGAAAATACAATTAATAATTTTCGAACATTTTTATTGGGTGTTCGATTTACATTCGTAACTGACTGTAACGCAACCAAAGCTACAAAAGATAAACGTGACTTATTACCAAGAGTTGCAATATGGTGGATCTACTAGCAAGATTTTGAATTCGATATAATATGTAAAATATCGCAAAGTTGCAATGGTCCAACATGCCGATTATCTTATTAGTAATCCTCCATTAAAAATATGTTACAGAAAAAGAGGGAGACAAATTGTTCGTTTCCCAACGATGTCGATAAGCTCTCATGAGATAATATCAGGTTGGGAAAAAACCAGTTTCAAAAATGAAAGAACACTTTTGGATGCCGTCAATTACCAAAAATGTCAGAAAATTCATAGATTCATGTGTGAGTTACTAAGAGATAACATTGCATCCTATTGGAAAACAACCGATTCCTTTTCATACGATACATATTGACTGTATGGGTCCATTTGTTGAAAAATGTGAAAGAGCACATCGCTACGTACTTATAATTGTTGATGCGTAAACACGGCAGTAAATAAAACTAAGAAATTATCGCCCTTGAAAATACTCGCACTTACTGGAATAAATGGAAGAACTTCACAAGTTGGACTCTTATTTTCTCAATTGAATTTAGAACCGGAGTATGATGACATAGTTCCCATAAGAAAATAAGCCGATCAAAGAATATAAGAAAACGCAGTTAAAATGAAATTAAGATTTGATCTAAACAAAACTAAATCAACACGATTGGAAATTGAAACAAAAGTTGTCTATAAAAGCAAACAGATTCACAAATCTAAGTTGAATGTTCAATATCAAGGTGTGTTTTAGGTTGTAAGAATTCTACCTTTGACTGATATAAATTAAAGCGAGGATACTCGAACACAGTTGTAACAGCATCACGGAAATCTTTAAAACCAATTATAAAAGATGATCCTAATATATAGATGCAAAGGTAATTTAAAAAAAAAAATAAAATGCACGATAGGATCGCACGAACTTGCTCTTATGTAAAAGTACTTTGAAATTTAAAATACATTTTATAAATATAAAACATGGATTTAATAAGACAAAAATGTTAAAAGGCATAAAATTGCCGTGTGATTTCTAGACAAGTATGACTTTATGCAAACAAAGCTTAAAAATCGCTTTATTATTTAAAATTTTTCAAGGAAAAAATTTGGAATGCCGTTTGTAAGTATTTCTTAATAAAGATTTTAGGAAATAATTTTAAAAAATAATCGTTCACACGTTTTGAAAATATTTTGTAACGGTCCGAGGTGTCATCGGCAAGGACTCTCATCGACATGTGTCGTGTTCTTTCTCTGAAAGGTGCTATAACCCTCTATTACGCCTTATCACAGCACTTTATTGAAACACGCCTATCAAGAATCCTAAAAACCCTTCCTTCCTTTACCACCATTACAACCCACAGCTTACAGGCACTGCGGGCTGATCCTGGCAGCAGAAGGAAGGGGTGTTCAGCGTACGACAGCGTGGCATGCTAGCATAAAGCACGTCCTAGCTCGTCGGTGGGGGGGGGGTTCTTGCTATCGTATCGCTAAACGTTCGTTACGTCATTACATGCCGGGGTATATATTGGAAAAAAATCGGATTCAAGGAGAGCCCATATTCGTCCTAATTGGAAAGCCGTTGCTCAAAACATTACCGCAGTGAGGAGAGATCAAGGTGTTGGAGTCTCTCTGAGGTTGCCCACCCACGTACCCGAAGATACAACCTTGGCTGTCACGCCCTCAAATAATTATGACAGCCCCTAAATATCACTTGGTATTTATAAACTCAAACTATCATTTTCCGTTAACAAAAAAAAGTTAACGATATGAACACTTAACCTGAAAAGTTAATAAAACCATCATCAGATGAGTTCTACGTCCATACCACCCATTTCATCTTACGTTACCGGTCTGCGTTGTTTAAACACAATTCATATTCGCCTCTGGCTCATCTGAAAGCAAAAAAAAAAAATCCAAAGCACCTTCCCAAAAGTCTTCAAGAGCGGAAGAAAGAAAAGACAATAAGATCCGTCAGTTCAATTCGAGAATAGAATTTCTTCTCATTTATTACACAAAAAAAACTTAACCTAACCAATCAATAAAAAATAAGCTAAATTCCATATATTATGTGCATCTATAACGGTCGCAAGACTATACATTTATTGTCATTCTTATTTTTCTTATTTTCCAAATTCAAAAATGTAACAAGTAACACAACAGTCCAGGGCATGGTTTTTTCACTATTAATATTACGAGTACCAATAAAAAATGTATGTGGGCTCATTTATTTGTATCTATTTATTATATTTTGTAAACAAAAACGTAGTTCAATTAAAATTTAAAAGGTCTAAATCTTTGTTACTGGACTGTATTTCCTTTAATTGAGAAATACCCAAAAAAAAATTAAGAAATTATTGTTTTAAATATCAAGCCTCTCAGCCAATTCACCAAAACAATAACAACACCCCAAATATAGCATTTATAGGGTTTTAAAATTCGTTATTCGCAAAAGGAAAAAAAATATGTGAATTATAATTTTTCCCTCGGATGTAAAAGAAAAGTAAACGTTCGTTCAAATATTTTTCTCCAAACCATTTATATAAAGAACTTACCACTAAACCCCTTGAGGTGGTGCACCGCTCCAGAGGTTGTAGGTATACTAGGTCGATAGCTAGATTTAGGAAAATTTATTTTTGAATATTTGAATTTATCACTTCACTTTTACACTCCGAATTTTCCAAGGTAATGTGTCGTATATATATAACGACGATATTTGGTAAGAAAAGATTTTATGCTTTACAATTATGGCTATGTATTTTTTTCTTTTAAATTACTTTGGTGAACTAGAGGGGAGGAGGGAAGGGAAATAAAATTTAATAGAATTAATTGATCGAACAGAGAACAAAACTTAATATATACAAAATTTATTAATTAATACATATATTCAAATTCTGAATAAAAAAAAACTTTGAAGGCTTCACATACACCCACCGAAATAATTATAGAGGCAGTGTTGATTTTTTAAATAAAAAACGAATGTATAAAATTTGTTTAATTATTTTAATGAAAAACTTAACAAAAAAAATTATTTCAAGTAAATGAACACTTTTGATTCTTTATTCTTTGATTTTAAGGAGTAATTAACTAAAAAACTAATAATTCACTGCGAAATAACTATAAAGGCAGTTATCTTCTTTTCATTTTTAACTAATCTAATAATGAGTATGGTTCCCTTTGTCAGCTATAACTTCTTCCAGACGTCTTGGCATGGAGTTAATAAGGGTTTGAACATAAGCAGGATCAATCTTCTTCCACTCTTCCTGAATTGCACCTTTTAATTCCTTCAAATCCTTGAACTGGCGGCCATGATTAAAAACTTTTAATGATAACTGTGACCACATGTTCTCAATAGGATTTAGGTCGGGACTTAAGGCTGGCCAATCGAGTGTTCTGATTTTCCGAGACTCCAGGAATTCTCTAGTTCTCTTTGAACGATGAATTGCAGCATTGTCTTGCTGAAAAATGAAATCTGTTGTGGCTATTTGCTCTCCAAAGTTGACCAAAACATCGTCGAGCAGCTGAATGTAATACACAGAATCCATTTTTGTGCTTACGAAGCAAATTGGAGTAGTTCCCTCCCCAAACCATGAGTGACCCACCACCAAAATTTCGACGCTGACGCACTATTTTGGGATCGTTTTTGGATCGCCAATACTTGTGTACACCATCTGGGCCATCCAAATTAAACTTTTTCTCATCGCTGAAAATAACGGCTTTCCATTCCTCGTCCCAAAATCTATGCTTTTCTGCGAAGCGAAGCCTAGCAAGTTTATGTCTTGGTAATAGGGCAGGTTTTCCGCATTTATTTTCATAGGAAAGGTTTAAGTCCACCTTCATTATTTGCTGCACTCGTCGTACCCCCACTTCCAAGTTCAGACAAATTTTCCCGGAGAACAGCTCTTTTTATTTCCCTTTTGGCTCTTTCGCTCACCAATGGCTTTCTTCCTGATCTTTGAAGAGAACCATACTGGTCACCTTTGTTAACGAAATTATCAATAACACAGCTGGACCTTTCTAATCGTCTTCCAATTTCCCGGTTAGACAACCCCTCTTCATGGTATGCCTTAATTTTTCCAATTTCTTCCTGGGCCAAAGATTTTCCACGTGGCATTTTAAAATAACTTAAACAATTTCTTATAAAATCGACACAATGATTTCCCAAAAAATTTAATTTTTAATTTTTTTACTTTTAGTCACATGTGCTTTCGCTAAACTTCACACATAATTTGAAACTGAGCTATGGTTTTATATTTATTTCGCTTCAAAACAGCAAAAATAACTGTTTTATTCTATTCTAATTCATTTAACATGCACTAAACAAAAAAAAGGGTTGCCAGATATTCAACAAATATTTTTTTTTTAAATTTATATAGAAATCAAAAAAATAATTCGCTTTATATATGTAAAAACGCATCAAATAATACTGCCTTTATAATTATTTCGGTGAGTGTATGTTGAGGATGACTGCGTAAATTTTGGATCTTTGGTTTGTTGCATCGGTGTCTTCACCAGGAACTTTGCGGGTAGGATTTCAATCATTGGAGCCAACTGGAGGCTGGTACGAACTGATAGCTTTTTTTGTTTTTTTTTTTTTATTGACTCGGAAGTGGATTCTTTGTTTATAAAAAAAATTTGTTTTTTGTTTTTGATTGCACTATGATAGGTAGGTAGCGTATGTATAATTATATGTGTGGATATTATATTTCTTCAACATACAATATGCTTTATGTGCTTTTTTTTGTCTTTTTTTTTTTCTGGGTTCTTTTCACTGTTTTTTTTTCTCTTCAGGGCGTAGAACAATGTTTTCGGAAGCTTTAGGGTCGTTTGCGTTTTGCGTGTTTCGAAGGGGCTTGGGTGCTCGCGGCAGATGGGACTTATCAAATGCGAGATTTTTGTTGGGCTCCCGTAACCTTTTTATTTTTGTCTGGGGTTACGCGGATAGGGTCCAAGAAAGTCTATGTAAACATGCTGAAACGGTCGTTCTACAATAAAGGGTTTACCCATGGGTTGTCGAAGGATCTGGTTGGACGCCTTTGCAGTTTTACATGTTTCACAACTTCCTATAAATGCTTTAACTTGCGAAGCCATGTTTGGCCAGTAGAATTGGTTTCGTAATCTACTTAAAGTTTTCCCTAAGCCACCATGTGACGCCCTTGGTGGTTGATGAGCTAAGGATATCAGACGGTAGGTCAGCTGCGAGGGGATCCATAACTTCCATCCTAGGTCATCCTCAAGAGGATTTCCTGTACTGTGTTTGACCCTCTTATACACAAAATTTTCTGAGACTTGAAGGTCTGGCAGCTGGTCCTTTTGTTTTTCGATGCTGTCGATGATCTTAACATACTCCTCAGATTGAAAGCTGGGATCTTTTAGATCTATGTGCAGCACATCGTAAGAATATGATCTCGATATGTCATCAAGGTTCAACTCATCCGCAGCATATACTCTTGACAGAGTGTCTCGCACGACATGCTGTGAACCTTTTCGATGTTCAATATCGAAATCATACCCTTGAAGTTTAAGACTCCACCGAGCTAATCTTCCGCTGAGGTCCTTTTGACTCATCAACCATTTCAGGCTAACATGGTCGGTAACAACATGAAAGTGGTATCCCTCTACATAAGGGCGAAATTGGTCTATACTTAAAACTGCGGCTAAGCATTCCCGTTCAGTGACGCTGTAATTACATTGGGCCTTATTCATTTTGTGTGAGTAGTAGTAAATAGGGCGTTCGATACCTTCTTCGTCCTTTTGACATAAAACACCACCTATCCCTGTCGAAGAAGCATCACACAAAATGATAAAAGGCTTACTGTAATCCGGGGTCACTAGAACTGGTGCTGAAGTCAACATATCCTTAATCTTATTGAAAGCTGTTAATGCCTCCGAGTCAAATTCAAATTTCTTGTCCTTTTTCAAGGTGTTGGTAATGGGTGTTGCAAGGGTCGAGTAATCACGGACAAACCTGCGGTACCATCCAGACATACCTAGAAATCGACGAACCTGACGCTGATTTTGTGGTACCGGGAAATCGCGAATTGCTGAAACCTTTGCTGGATCCGTTTTGAGACAACCATCCCCGATGATATAACCTAAATACTTGAGTTCTTTAAAACAGAACTTCGACTTTTCAAGGTTTATTGTCAAACCCGCGTTTTTAAGCCTATCGGCGATGATATTCAGAAACCGAACATGTTCTTCAAAGGTGCTAGAGACTATCAGAAGGTCGTCTAAGTAAACGAAAACATTTTCTCTAAGTTCGTGAGGTACCACCTTGTCCATTAATTTGCAAAGACGCTGAGGTGCATTGCAAAGTCCAAAGGGCATTACTTTGAACTGGTAAAGAGGTCTGCCGGGTACCGTAAACGCTGTCTTTTCCCGAGAAGATCTCTCCAGCGGAATCTGCAGAAAGGCGTCTTTCAGATCCACACTAGAAATATAGTATGTATCTGAAATACGACTTAGCACAGCCTGTACATGAGTCAAAGGATACGCACTTTTTTTCGTCTTTTCATTTACTTTCCTGTAGTCAAGGCACATCCGGTTTTTACCCGGTTTCCGTACCAAGACTACCGGAGAGCTCCATGGGCTATTACTTTCTTCGATTATGCCCATGGCAAGTAAGCGATCCAATTCCTCATATAAAAGCTTTTGAACCGCTGGAGAAACAGGATAGTGTCGTTGTTTTATAGGTTCGGCATTCCCTGTATCTATTTCGTGTTCCTCCAGCATGGTTTTGCCTAAGCCAAGTTTGGCGTAAGACGGGAACATGCTAATGGCTGTTTCAAGTTTACTGAACTCCTCCTCTGATAGTTCACGCATCTCTGAATAATGGTTGGTTAAAGCGGTGTTGGGGGGTGAGATTTCAGAAATCAGATGTGGGGCTATGTTAAACGATTTCCAAAAATTTATCCCTAAGTACAATTTTTGTTGTAATGAGGGAACTAAAAACATGTCTATTGGTTTGGTGGCCTTTTTGTAGCTGATGTTAGCCACGAATTTACCTACGATTTGTTGATCGTGTCCGTCCGCTGTTTTGACGCTGGATAAAAAGGATGTGAAAGGGATGTTGTGTTTTCTCAGAAAATCTTCGCCACCTACCCCTAAGCAACTGATACTAGCACCACTATCTAGGAATCCTAGCATGCTTTCATCAAAAATTTTCACATTCGCATAAGGGCGAGGATCCTCGGAGCAACATAAGGTTGTAGCTTCGATGTTTTTTATGGCATCTTTTCTTTTCTTTTTCAGTTCTCGAATCCTTAAAATCCTGTCAGAAATATGAAGATTTGGTTTACCAAAGATCCTATCTCTGGCAGCGTGATACTCAATGATACGTTGGTGGAGATTTTTAGAAGGAGGTGTTAAAATCGCTTTAGGAGGTGACACTTTTGAGACTTGTTCTGGAATTGCTGGTCTTTTCAATATTTGAGTTGGATACAAGAAATCATTGGGTTGAGAACTAAAATGGGTAATTGAAGTGGTCGAGTCTAATTTGAGTACGGTTTCCGGTTTTGAGAGCAAGCCATCCCGGGAGATGGATTGCTCTTCCGGAAGTTTCCCGAGCATTTAACGCTGGTACATTGCGGTGATGTTGTATCTGCCTTTCCGCATCGATAACAGAAAAGGGATCTTTGCGGTATAGGACACTCCATGTATCCATGTCCAACTTTTCTGCAATTCCAGCAAATGTAGTTGCTGGTATCTCTACCTTCTTGAATGGCTTCTATGGTATCAGCTGGTGAAAAAAAATCTTCGTTTACCTGAATTTCACTCACAGTTCTGCGGAATGGAGGAATTATTGGACCTCTACCTTTTTGTCTATCCTGCTCGTTTAAATACTTTTCTATATTTCGGCAAACATAGACCATTTCATTTAAACCTTGAGCTCTAAAGGTCAGCAATAACTCTCCCATACGCCTGTTAACATTTTGTTTTAATAAGTGTAATGAGTTCGTGGTTAGGTTTGGGACAAAGCAATCGGGTGTTGAGTTTTTGGATCGCCATCAGAAAATCATCAAAAGATTCGTTATGTCTCTGACGGCGACCATACATTTGCCTTGAGATCTCAGGATCTGTTTCCAGAGAACGAAATTGTTCTACTAGAGAAAATCGCAGTGCAGGCCAATCTATTCTAGGATTACTTTTAAGGAAGACCCAGAACCAAGTTTCCACTTGCCCACTAACAAATTGGTGAAAGTTCAAAACTATTTCTTCCCATGAGGCACCGTAGCAATCTTTGAGCCTTTCCAAACGAAAGATAAATTCATCAATAGTCATATTCAGATTATCGTATTTTAAACCCCATTTGTGAAAACTGTGGATCCTGAAATTCGGACTTCTGGATAAATTACCTTGCGATTGATTTTCTAACGTGGAGGCGGGGGGTCTAGCAGAGTTGTCGTTAGTAGTCATATTTCGAATACGTGCCAAGAATTCATCTGCACTAGGATTCAGATTACTTGCCTGAGCACTTCTCTGAGTTGCTTCCGAAACGTTATATTGATTTGGGTTGGAAGAGATGGGATCCACTGGTGGAGGTTGACGTCTACGGATCTCATACTCACTTCGAGCTGAAGGTGTATTTTCAAGGAGGGTTTCACGAATGATTGTCGCCATTTGGTTTTTTAATTCGTCCTTATTTGCTTCTAACTCTCTACGAATGACTTGCAGATCCTCTGTTCTACTTACGCCTATGGATGCCATTACGATACCTTGTATATAGGCTGGCTGGCAAATCTATCTCATCATTACGGTTATCAGGTAACTTAGACAAGACGGAGGGATTCGCGGGAGGTATGGCCGAACTACCAGTAGCCATTTGAGAGCCCGTTGGAATATTGGGATTGACTAAAATTTGAGGTAAATCTCGTCTGTCAGTAGATCCGCTTAAAGGAGCCGTTTCGAATGGGTCTAAACCTGATAGCAAACCAGGGGTACCAGATTCCTTAGATTGTTCCATTGTCTTTAGTTGAAGGGTATTATTACTTCCACGACTACGAATGCTGTTGCTTGAACCTCTACCGCGTATATTGCTTTGGTTTCCTCGAGCACGACTACCACTACTATATCTACGGCCTGATCGTAACTGGTGGATATAATCACCTTCACGAGAAGACATAAATTCTCAATAGGTAATAACTTTACTACAAGTGAGAAAAAAAAAAATAAATGCTCAAAACTCGACTCAGCTTTGGAAAAATTTTAAAAAAGTTATAAGAATCAAAAAGAATATCAAAAATATTCAGGAAGGATAAAAAAACTAAGAAAATAAAAAAAAATGTAGATGAAGAATATTAGAAATACCTAAATCTATCAAAGAATTTAACCAACTGAAATATCGAAAACCCAAAATATATCTATGTATGTAAACTAAATCAAAAAAAATCGACAAACTCAAATAAAATCAAATATTGATTGTAATTATAAATATCTATCAATCAATCAAAAATTCTAAATAAAAGGTAATATTCAGGAAGCAGAAAAAAAAATTGAACAAAGGAAAGAACTATAAGAATATAGTCCAATTTATAACTTTCTTTTTATAAATCTATTCAAAAGCTAATATATACGTGACTGGAATTTTCATAGATGAGTCAGGTGGATGTGACGAAAGGTAACAAGAATTGCAGACCGGGAATAAAGTACTTTAATACATTTTTTTACTCACTGGAAATTAGCATGAATCTTTCTTTTTTTTTGCATTTTCTTTTCATTTCCCCGAAAGAAGGGCAATCTAATCCTTATATTAGTTTGAATGTTTCAATAGTTAAAAGGAAAGCAAATCATATCGCTACAGTCGTAGTACATAGCTTCTAGAGCTTATACTACCGGACGATCGTTGATCGCTTCCTATGAGACAAATTTTACTGAGAATGCTAAACAACTATAATCAGGTCAGAGCCAGGAAATACGGATTTAACAAACGAATGAAATTTGTATTTCTATGTTTGATATTGATTGAAGTACTCGATTGTCGCAACAGACTAAACGGGGAAAAACTTGCAACCCATTTACTGGACGTCCGCTCTTCACTGCAATCTCACAAGCAGAAGAAAATCAGAAAACAATTCAAACTGAAACTAAAAACAAAGTCATAGCAATTTCATGGCAAAAATTTTGAGAAAAAAACCCGTTGTCAATAATTAAAATCAAGGATTTTCAGCTTTTTATCAGATGTAATTTCAGGACGAATCGGGCCCCACGTTGGGCGCCACCTGTAAAGGTCCGAGGTGTCATCGGCAAGGACTCTCATCGACATGTGTCGTGTTCTTTCTCTGAAAGGTGCTATAACACTCTATTACGCCTTATCACAGCACTTTATTGAAACACGCCTATCAAGAATCCTAAAAACCCTTCCTTCCTTTACCACCATTACAACCCACAGCTTACAGGCACTGCGGGCTGATCCTGGCAGCAGAAGGAAGGGGTGTTCAGCGTACGACAGCGTGGCATGCTAGCATAAAGCACGTCCTAGCTCGTCGGTGGGGGGGGGGTTCTTGCTATCGTATCGCTAAACGTTCGTTACGTCATTACATGCCGGGGTATATATTGGAAAAAAATCGGATTCAAGGAGAGCCCATATTCGTCCTAATTGGAAAGCCGTTGCTCAAAACATTACCGCAGTGAGGAGAGATCAAGGTGTTGGAGTCTCTCTGAGGTTGCCCACCCACGTACCCGAAGATACAACCTTGGCTGTCACGCCCTCAAATAATTATGACAGCCCCTAAATATCACTTGGTATTTATAAACTCAAACTATCATTTTCCGTTAACATAAAAAAGTTAACGATATGAACACTTAACCTGAAAAGTTAATAAAACCATCATCAGATGAGTTCTACGTCCATACCACCCATTTCATCTTACGTTACCGGTCTGCAAATTATACCCCTTCCCCACATCCTCCCTTAGCGTTGTTTAAACACAATTCATATTCGCCTCTGGCTCATCTGAAAGCAAAAAAAAAAAATCCAAAGCACCTTCCCAAAAGTCTTCAAGAGCGGAAGAAAGAAAAGACAATAAGATCCGTCAGTTCAATTCGAGAATAGAATTTCTTCTCATTTATTACACAAAAAAAACTTAACCTAACCAATCAATAAAAAATAAGCTAAATTCCATATATTATGTGCATCTATAACGGTCGCAAGACTATACATTTATTGTCATTCTTATTTTTCTTATTTTCCAAATTCAAAAATGTAACAAGTAACACAACAGTCCAGGGCATGGTTTTCACTATTAATATTACGAGTACCAATAAAAAATGTATGTGGGCTCATTTATTTGTATCTATTTATTATATTTTGTAAACAAAAACGTAGTTCAATTAAAATTTAAAAGGTCTAAATCTTTGTTACTGGACTGTATTTCCTTTAATTGAGAAATACCCAAAAAAAAAATTAAGAAATTATTGTTTTAAATATCAAGCCTCTCAGCCAATTCACCAAAACAATAACAACACCCCAAATATAGCATTTATAGGGTTTTAAAATTCGTTATTCGCAAAAGAAAAAAAAAAAAGTGAATTATAATTTTTCCCTCGGATGTAAAAGAAAAGTAAACGTTCGTTCAAATATTTTTCTCCAAACCATTTATATAAAGAACTTACCACTAAATCCCTTGAGGTGGTGCACCGCTCCAGAGGTTGTAGGTATACTAGGTCGATAGCTAGATTTAGGAAAATTTATTTTTGAATATTTGAATTTATCACTTCACTTTTACACTCCGAATTTTCCAAGGTAATGTGTCGTATATATATAACGACGATATTTGGTAAGAAAAGATTTTATGCTTTACAATATATGGCTATGTATTTTTTACTTGCGATATAGGTACTATAGGGCAAGTTCTGCATTTGGAAAAAAAATCGAACTCGAGATTTTGATCAAAGTTGACATTACGATGATAGCGAAGACGAATAAAGTGGGTCCGACAATTCCGTCTGTCTGTCTGTATGTCTGTACCTCGATCTAGAGCCTAAGCCACTGGACCTATTTTCTTCAAACTCGGTAGTTATGGTTCTTCGGTGATTCCCTAGAGGGGAAATTGAAATTTTTTTTTTAGCTCTAAAACTAACGGTACCCCCCATACACCCGTAATGCAAAATCTTATTTATCTCGAAAACGGCTCTAACGATTTTGATAAAAAAAAAATTAGGTGTGATATTATGGACATGCACTACGTTTTGGTAAAAAAAAAATTCGGGGCAAAATGTTATTAACGGTACCTGTCATAGAACCGTTTTTTTGATTTTCGACTTTCTCATTAACGGCTCTAACGATTTTAACCAAACATTTTCAGCAGGAGACTCCCTAAGTTTAAAATAATATTGTATATAAAAATATTCGAAAAATTAGTTGTTGGGTTTTTTTGAAAAAATTTTTTTTTGAAAAATCAATATCTTCAAAATCTATGAACGATTATTTTTTGAAATTATTTCCAAAAATCAATATTATAAAATACTTAAAATTCGCATCCCACATTTTTTTCTTGAAAAATTTTAAAGAAATTTCTTATATAAAAATATATTTAATAATAAAACGATTTTTTAAAGTTCGTTTGCATAAATTCATACTTTTCTAGAAATCAGACGGCAATTTCATTTGAAATTCAAGTTTTATATTTATAAAATGTATCTTAAATTCCAAAGTACTTTTACATAAGAGCAAGTTCGTGCGATCCAGTCGTGCATTTTATTTCTTTTAAATTACTTTGGTGAACTAGAGGGGTGGAGGGAAGGGAAATAGAATTTAATAGAATTAATTGATCGAACAGAGAACAAAACTTAATATATACAAAATTTATTAATTAATACATATATTCAAATTCTGAATAAAAAAAAACTTTGAAGGCTTCACATATGTTGAGGATGACTGCGTAAATTTTGGATCTTTGGTTTGTTGCATCGGTGTCTTCACCAGGAACTTTGCGGGTAGGATTTCAATCATTGGAGCCAACTGGAGGCTGGTACGAACTGATAGCTTTTTTTGTTTTTTTTTTATTGACTCGGAAGTGGATTCTTTGTTTATAAAAAAAATTTGGTTTTTGTTTTTGATTGCACTATGATAGGTAGGTAGCGTATGTATAATTATATGTGTGGATATTATATTTCTTCAACATACAATATGCTTTATGTGCTTTTTTTTGTCTTTTTTTTTCTGGGTTCTTTTCACTGTTTTTTTTTCTCTTCAGGGCGTAGAACAATGTTTTCGGAAGCTTTAGGGTCGTTTGCGTTTTGCGTGTTTCGAAGGGGCTTGGGTGCTCGCGGCAGATGGGACTTATCAAATGCGAGATTTTTGTTGGGCTCCCGTAACCTTTTTATTTTTGTCTGGGGTTACGCGCGTATAGGGAATAAAGGGATTTTTTCCTATATATATATGCGTATATTGTTTGCCCCGGGAACACTATTTCTACCGGTTTTGCGCTTTTCTTTTCCGTGAACAAGGGATATTTCGTATTCGATATCGTACGCGTTTTCTTTTTTTTTTCTCTCTCGACTCGTTTTACATAAAAGTCGTTATGGTTTCTTCTTTTTCTTTCTATATAATTCTTTTCTATATAATTCTTTTTTATATATATTCAAATTTTCACGACTTTCCCGCCACGAACCACAATGCAACCTTTAAGAAATATGTAACCAAAGAGAGCCCGAACGTTGGCAATCTCGGCCTTTTATAGCCCGTCGACAACCCTAACCGCGTCACACGATCTTCGAACAAATTTCGAAAGAGAGCCTCAATTAAAATGGCGCCTAGAACGCTTCCGATAGTGCATTTTCTGAGCGAATATTTGACCAGAAAACCATGAATTTGGGTTCTAAATTCATTTTTGAATTTCTCAAAAATAGGTGTAACAAAATATTAATTTTCTGGTCAAAATCCGCCGAGAAATACACTACCGGAAACACTTCCATGATGAAATATCCGCCTCATCATACATATGTTAGTAACCGACGCACATTCTATTTTTCTCTCCCTTTTTTCTCTTAGATTTTTAGCCTCTCGTGTACAGCAAATGGATGCTCAACCATCGTTCTGTTTCTGAGTCTTAAAATGTCGACTCTCATTTCTATGTTTCTCTCGCTTCCTCAGAATCCATACACCTACACACCGATGCAACGGTCAACGGATCTCCAATTTCACCAATGCATTCTACAAGTTATTTATTTTTTTATGTCACGGTTCAAATCGAGACTAAAGGAAATGATGTTTCAAACTTTGACAACCTGTGACCTGTTTGTTGTTACTTTTTTTTGAATTTGAAAAATAAATTAAAACCTGAATCGTTTCCCACAATTTGTATATGTATAATAATATATTATTTTAAATTTAATAGGGCTCCCGCATATAAATTTTGATTAAAATCGTTAGAGCCGTTAATGAGAGTCGAAATTCAAAAAAAAACGTTCTATGACAGGTTCCGGTAATAACATTTTTTCCCAATTTTTTTTTCGACCAAATGTATTTCATGCCCATAATCGCACAATTAATTATTGTTATCAAAATCGTTAGAGCCGTTTCGAGATAAATAAGATTTTGCATTACGGGTGTATTGGGGGTGCCGTTAATTTTGGAGCTAAAAAAAATTCAATTTCCCCTCTAGGTAATCACCGAAGACCTTTAAGTAACGAGTTTGAAGAAAATACCTCCAGTAGCTTAGGCTGTAGATCGAGGTACATATATACAGACAGACAGACGGAATTGCCGGACCCACTTTTTTCGTCTTCGCTATCATCGTAATGTCAGCTTTGATCAAAATCTCGAGTTTGATTTTTTTTTCAAATGCAGAACTTGCAGACAAGCCAAAAATTACCTCTGAACTGTTTTTAATATTGCCAGTAGTATTTGATTTTAATTTTACGTTTTGTTTGTTTCATACAAAAGAGAAGCTTAAGATTGCCTCTAAGCGTCTAAGCTATTGTTAAGATTGCTGGTAGCATTTGATTTGTATATTTCTTTGGTGTTTGATTCATATAATAGACAAGCCTAAGATTGCCTTTGAGCTATTGTGGAGATGATTTAAGAACAAACTTAACTTTTGTGTTTAATTCGTACAATAGACAAGCTTAATATGGTCTCTTGAACTTAATTTGTGTTACTTCTTTTAAAATTATTGAGCCTGTTAGGATAGTATTAAAACTGATTTTGTTTTAGATTCGAAGAAAACAAACTGTTTATGGATTAAATATTGTTTTATGATGTGGTTTTGTGTAAATCTTTATTCTTGATGTTGGTTTACTTCATGAGTTTTAAATTAAAAACAAACAAAAAATTGTATTACATTTTATTATTATTCATCGCGAGCGATGCATGTTTGCTTGTGCATGGATGGCCGTGATAGATAAAGATACTTTATTGATATCTACGAGTATTGATATCTACCTTAAAAACAAACGTTTTGATTGTTTGGAATTAGAACGAAATGAAAGAAAATATAATTGTCTAGAGACATTCTCATCGTAGACTTCTCTATAGCTAGCTGTGTAATACAACCTACACAAATAGTTATACATTCTATCATATATATTGTAATATTTTTACTAGGTTCGTTAAATAAAACTTATTACTCTTTTTAGTATTTCTTCTTTATTTATACTTTCCAAATCAAACAATAAATCTCAATTTATAATCAACTCAAACACTTTTATTCAAACTAAATCACACTTGTTTAATAACACTTTCCACAATCCAATAAAAAAAGCTTTTGCACACTTTCATAATCAAAAACTAACTCCTACTCTTGGAAGATTTGCCAATTCCTCGCAAGAGGCAGTACACCCCTGAAAAAAACTTTTTGCAGAAGCTGAGAATCGAACCCAAGACCTTCGACATTTCAAACAACTTGCTTTTAAGATGTAACAATATTTATTTCAAATGCATTATTTCATTATATTGGTTTCATTACTTGAGAATGCAATTTATACATTACCTAGTTTATAATAATTTCTTTTGTTTTGCAAAAATACCCACTCACAAAATCAATCACCCCGATTACCGATGTCGTAAACGACAGCGAAACATACGACCTGACACGATCTGCATTCCAAAGTCGTTTCCAACTTTTGTCACTCGTTTTTTTGTCGTCTGTAAACGTCAAACGTCGTTGAACACTTTCGTTCTGCATTCTGTAAGACGAAAACGACACGACTAAGAAAAAAAAACGACGATATCTCTCGTTCAAAAATTTACACACGACAGAGACATAGAGGGTCGCAAAACTGCATTTATCGAATTTATTTACGATGGATAAAACAAGTACACATCTGTCTATATTTTTTGTACTATACTATACTATATACTAATATTATTGTAATTAACAAATGAAAACCAATTCCAGACGCTCGTAGAGCTGATGAAGAGGACGAGTAGTTAGGGTTTTTTTTGAAGGGGATATAAAACACGTTCTCCTGTAAGAGGTGGAGATGCTTGGCAAAAGTTTTGAATTGCTTATTCCATGATTAAAGACAAATTCTTAATGTTTTTGTTCTTATTATGTTTGGGCCGAAAAAGAAAATAATCCACAATTTAAGGAAATAAAAGCAGCTAGGGAAATGGTTAAACCCAAGTGGAAATTTAATCACTGTATCCCAGCCCAATTTGCTTTCAAACCCCTTGCCAACTTTATCTGAGCCTGCATTAACACGAACTCAGTCAGGTGCAGGCCCTTCACTTCAGTATTTAGAAGCTATCGCTTTAAATATGGAAGATAATTTCGCCGAATTTGCGGGTGAAGTTCCGGAGCACCAAGAACAACATAAAATTGAAGAACCAACAGGAAAGAAACGACGGCAAACTTTCGCTATTAAACAAAAAAATAGCTACGCTTTTGGAGAAGCAGAGTCTACTCCAAAAAATAACCTTAAATGGTATCAGCGAAAGTATAAACAAACAAAGAAGAGAGGAATATAAGTCATACAAAGGGGGACACTGCTAGGAGAGACACAAAACATCAAAACATCTTAAGATCCAAGAGGAAACACTTATAATTTATAAACATGGGATGGAAAGAAAAGGAGCACAAAGAAAAGAAACAAATAAATGTAATAAATTTCAACACTTAACATATTAATTACTTATTTATTTACTAATAATTAAAAAAAAACTGCATTTGTTCTTTAATTAAACATCGGGCAATAATTTTGTATGTAGACTTTCCTTTGAATTTGACAGATGTTTGTTTCTTTTTCATTGTTTTAAAATCTGTTACATAATCATTAATCATCGCGTCGAAGAAGTTATGGAATGCCATTTAAAAAACGAGACGATAGAGAAAACGGAAGACGTCGAAAAAACGAGAAGAGAATTTGGGTGAATATCTTATTTTTATATTTTTGCCCATAAATACAACATACAAATATTATTTTTTGCCATTCCGAAAAAATACGACGCACCGAAAAACAAAAATTGATTTTTTTTGAAAATAACTAACTTACAAATACCTACTACATAAATACTAGATATATATGTATATATCTTACTAAAAAAAAATATTAAATTTTTTTTTTTCGTTTTGTTTTTTTTTTTTTTTTTTTTTTTTATAAATTCATTTTTATTTTCATTAATCTTAAAACTATCTTAAAGCTAGACAAAAATTCATAAAAACTAGCCTAATTATCCAATTAAAAAACTAACTTACTGTCCCTATGCGGGCGCTCTAAGCTAAACTATATCTTAATTGTAATACCTCTCGGCCTAAAGACTATTATTAATTTAAACTATATCAATATTTTTCTTTTCTCGAGAAAATGTTAAAAAAACTCGGATTCTATATCTTGTTTTTAAATTTTATATAGTATAAAACTTACAAACTAAAGTAAAACTACCTAAGACTCCTTAAACTACTTAAAATAAACTTAAACTACTTAAAAACTAGAACAGTATGTACACAAATATGTATCTATACATATATATATTATATATATTTTTTTGGTGCCACCCCGACTGTCCCTACCTAAAAAGTAAACCGAAATCTACGAGTGTGTAAGTCGGCCAAGACATACAAATCCTAGTCAACTTTCTGCATCATTATTATACAGGTTGGCGCACGAATCGTGCTACAATAAGAATTTAAATAACTTTTATTTTAATCGATGTATTTCATTAATTTTTACTTGCGATATAGGTACTATAGGGCAAGTTCTGCATTTGGAAAAAAAATCGAACTCGAGATTTTGATCAAAGTTGACATTACGATGATAGCGAAGACGAATAAAGTGGGTCCGACAATTCCGTCTGTCTGTCTGTCTGTCTGTCTGTCTGTCTGTATGTCTGTACCTCGATCTAGAGCCTAAGCCACTGGACCTATTTTCTTCAAACTCGGTAGTTATGGGTCTTCGGTGATTCCCTAGAGGGGAAATTGAAATTTTTTTTAGATCTAAAACTAACGGTACCCCCCATACACCCGTAATGCAAAATCTTATTTATCTCGAAAACGGCTCTAACGATTTTGATAAAAAAAATTAGGTGTGATATTATGGACATGGACTACGGTTAAAAAAAAAATTTGGGGCAAAATGTTATTAACGGTACCTGTCATAGAACCGTTTTTTTGATTTTCGACTTTCTCATTAACGGCTCCAACGATTTTAACCAAAAATCTTCAGCAGGAGTCCCCCTAAGTTTAAAATAATATTGTGCATAAAAATATTCGAAAAATTATTTGTTGAGTTTTTTTGAAAAATCAATATCTTCAAAACCTATGAACGATTATTTTTTGAAATTATTTCCTAAAATCAATATTATTAAATACTTAAAATTCGCATCACACATTTTTTCTTGAAACATTTTAAAGAAATTTCTTATATAAAAAATTTATTTATTTAATTAATTAATTAATTTAAAATTAATTGAATTAATTAATAAAACGATTTTTTAAAGTTTTAAATTCATGTTTTATATTTATAAAATGTATCTTAAATTCCAAAATACTTTTACATAAGAGCAAGTTCGTGCGATCCAGTCGTGCATTTTATTTTTTATTGGATTAAAAATTTAATTTTATTTTAAATAACTAATGGTTTTTTAAAGATGATAGACCGCAAATGACCTCCACGCTCATCCACGCATATGCGGCACCTGACCAGAAAATTGTTCATTGCGGCCTGAAGGGTTGAAATTGGGATAGCCTCAATTATTGTCTTAATGGACTGCTTCAATTCAGTCAAATTCCTGGGTTTCGTTTTGTACACTTCCTGCTTGACATAACCCCATACAAAAAGTCTGGTGCAGTCAGGTCAGGTGACCTTGGGGGCCAGCGGAAAGTGCAGTTTCTGGATATCAATTTGTTTGGGAATTTTTGTTTGAGCTTCGCCATAACTTATGTGGCTACGTGTGCACTTGCCCCATCTTGTTGAAACCAAATCCTGCTGAAAGAGATATGTCTTCGGCGAAGTTCTGAATAAAAAAACTCCTTCAACATCTTTAAATAACGGTCCCCATTGCCAGTTGGTGTTACACCGTTTTCTTCAAAGAAGTATGGCCCGACAATACACCTTGATGAAACTGCGCACCACACACTGACTCGTTCTGGGTGCAGTTCCTTCTCATGGAGCATTTCTGGATTAGATTCACTCCATATACGGCAATTTTGCTTGTTAACATTGCCGTTTAAGTCAAAATGGGCCTCATCAGACATGAACAAACAATTTATCAATGTGTTGTCTTCTTCGGCCATTGCAATCATTTTTCGGCAAAATTCCAGACGAACAGGCAAATCCTGAGGGTTTAACTTGCTTGTAATTTGGACTTTGTACGAAACAAGTTTAAGTCATCATGAAGTATCCGTTGTAATGACCGTCTGCTAACTCCAATTTGGCCCGATAAGTTTCGAGTCGAAACACTTGGATTTAACTGTATTGCCGATGCAACAGCCACGATTGTGTCCTGAACCCGAACATTGGGATCTCGATGATACGGTCTTCGTTCGATGCTTCCAGATTCGGAATTCAGAAAACATGTTCACCAGCCTAATAATAGTCCATCTACTCGGGGTAGTACCGCCAAACTCCTGCCTAAATTCCATTTGGACGGAAATGAGGGACCGCAAAGCATGGCATCGCTGCACTATCCAAATCCTTTTTTCAGTATTATTTTTGTAGCACGATTCGAGCGGCACCCTGTACAACCACCAAAACTGGTTCTGCTGTCTTACCCTGTCCCTCCTACTGAACCGAAGGCGCTCCGCTCCATCTGATGCGAGGACGTCTCGACTATAAAGGAGCCGCCTATCCACAGTCCTCCGGCTGACGTGGTAGATTAGCGGAATCGCCATTCTATCCTGGATCAACCCTCGACTGTCTAAAAAGAGAAATGCATCGGTGTGGGATAGAGCCGCTTATACGTAAACTCTCATAGTAATCGTTGTTAGGGAAGTAAGCCCCAAAAATTAGACTATTGGTCGAGGGCATCGCTCTTGCAATGTGACCCCAAATATTAAAACCTTCTTTCGAACAACATTGCCGTTCTTACTTGCGATATAGGTACTATAATGCGAATTTTGCATTTGGAAAAAAAATCGAAATTGATATTTTGATCAAAGTTGACATTACGATGATAGAGAACAGGGAAAACGAGGGTGCCGCAATTCAGTCTGTCTGCCTGTACCTCGACTTACAGCCAAATTAGCTGGAGGAGTTTTTATTATACTTGGCACTTAGGGTATTCAATGATTCCCTGGAGAAGAAATTGAAATTTTATATTTTTAGCTCCAAAACTTACGTAACCTTCCATGCGACCTTTATGTAAAACGTTATTTGTCTCGAAAACGGCTGTAACGATTTTCATAAAAAATATTAAGTGTGCTATAATGGGTATGGACTACGTTTTGGTCAAACAAAATTTTGGTAAAAAATATATTAACGGTACCTGCCATAGAACAGTTTTTTTTTTTTTGGTTTTCGACTTTCTCATTCACGGATATAACGATTTTAACCTACATTTTTATATAGGAGCTCCTTTCAATTTGAAAAATATTGCTTATAAAAATTTTAGATTAATTAGTTTTTGGATTTAAAAAAAAAATAATCCAATTTTCTTTTTGAAAATTCAATTTCTTCAAAATTAAATACTTAATAAGCACAAATATTTTTCGATAACTTTTTTAAAAGCATTTGTTATATAAAAAATTCATGATTTTTAAGAAACTCCATTATAGAGATAGATTTTTAAGTTCGTTCAGCAATAGCTGCAATCAGTTTTAAAATAGAGCTAGGAATTATAATTTAACTCTCTCAGAGATGTTAAAGAACATTTGAATAACATTTAGCTCCAACGATGTTACTTTGGTTAGCACCAATTGCCTGGAATAACATACCCATGCAAATAATTGACAACATTATTGATTCCATGCCTCGTTGGTGTGCTGTAGTTATTAAAAATAATGGCTATGCAACTAACTACTAGGAGTAAATGATCATTAGTTGTTGTTTTATTTATGAATTCAAAAATGTGCCTTAGGGGCCAGTTATAGCTATCATTGAAAACCATCATTGAAACACAAATCAGTGGAACGGTGTAATATTTTTTGACAAGTCGGTTATAGCAATCAATAATTTCGCTGTCATTGAAAAGATCTGTCGCTTGAATACTTCTGAAATTTCTAGTGATGGGTACCTTATTCATGAGGCAATATTAAATGTCGCATACACCACTCTGAAATATCACACCTCACCATAAAAGCAGCACAAAATATTTCTCTTTATATGTAACACAAATTAGCGAGCTGATTTTAGGCAATCGTTTAGTTTGTGTCAAAACACACTTTTTAGTTGCTCGAATAGAGTTGCTCTAAGGCTAGGCGCACACATTCAATTTTAGTTGCACAATTGGTTGGTTGCTTATAGTAAACATATGAACTATTTGGTTGAATGTCCGCGCAGGTGCATATAATTATATGTTACACAAAATAGCGAACTCATTTTAGACAATCGTTTAGTTTGTGTCAAACACAAAAACTTTTTAGTTTCTCGAATCGAGTTGCTCCAAGTGCGCTGTGTTCCATATAAGCCCATATGTTTCATTTTAGTAACTAAACAGTTGCGAAACTAATAATTGAATGTGCGCGCCTGGCCTTAAAAAGGGTTGGTTATTTATCCATGTCTTATTTACTTCGGCTTTGAACCTCATGTTTGTTTTTAGTTTTTAATTTGACATTACTTAATAGAATTCATTTTAAATATTTTTTTTATAAAAGAGAATGTTTTATTTTCTAAGTGTCTTTTGTGCTAGTGTTTCTCTATTTCGTAACGGGCGGTTTTAAAATTTCAGTCGCCTCTCATTTGCCGTGTCTCGTATCTCGCCTGAGAAGAAGAATATGAAAAGAGAATAATAAATATGTTTTTGTATACCTACGTATCTAGGTACATACATATATAACTTTGTATGGTTTTATTCAAATTTCATGATCATTAGAATTGCAGAGGCGTTACTGAAAAATTGATTTTTTTTTGTTGAAAATGCCCATTAAAATAGGCATATCCTATGGGACATTTGAGGTGAGACAAAATACCACCTCATTTCGAAAAATGAGTACCTCATACAAGCTCATTTTAAATTCATATCCTACCCATCACTATAAATTAAAAAGCCAACCTGAATAATTTTTTGAGAGTTGATCATTGAATTGAATTGAATTCTTTATTGAGACTTTTAATATCTATTACAGAGTGTGTTCTTAACACTGAGCCTCCACTTGAAATAAATGATTGCAAGAAATGTGTCATGTAGCCAATATTTCTTGTGGAGACCCCTTATGTCTCGATTTTTTTTATTTTTAGACATAATTTTGTGTATTTATTTCTTGTCTTCGTAGAAGAAATAAATGCAGATATAAATTTTGACGTTTCGCGACACCCCAACTTCACTAGACATAAATTTCTCACAAGACGTCGAGTCTTGACACAAATTCCCACATTTTCACGTAACATTCCTTCATTTCATTGACAAACTCATGTCATGTTTTCACTTCGTATAGAAATTAAGCCAAGATGTAATTTGACACTTATTTTTCTACCATTTACTGTTTGTTGGAGTACATACAATGTTGTTTGGTTGCTTGCAGGCTAAAATTAACATTAAAAGAATTAAACATTGAATATAGTAAGTTTTTGATTAATATTTTTAAATTAATTAGGGCATTCAGAGACCTTCCATGCTTGTGGTACTACTCAATTATGTCTTGGAGCAAATGTTCTTCAAGGTCGTGCAATCTCTTTTGTTCAAAAATGGATTGACCCAAAACCTGTGCTTCCTTTTGTATTCTTCCCGTTTTGCCTCTTCCAGCTTTTCCAATGCGTTTATCGCTAAATTCAAACGACGTGATTTACTTGGTGAGATCATGGCGAAGAATGAATAATCACGACATAATTTGCCCACGGTATTAAAGAAATATAAACTTCAGATATAGTGTCTGACATAATGTCAGAAATAAATATTGCTAATGGAGGTGCGGCGTAACGATAACTTATGATAAACTGCGGCTGTAATGTATTGCCTGCTTTGTCGATTATTTTAATGAAATGCCTCGTGGCTGTCTTTTATATGTTGTTTGACTACTCTTGCTCATGAGAGTATGATATACATTTGCGATGACGGAAGGTCATTAACACTAATACGAATGTACAATATATACAGAGGACTAATACTAACTTAAGAAACTAGATAACGAGAAGTAACAAACGCCAGAAAAGTATTTTATTTTATACATTATTTCGAGAATATGAGCGAGAACGCTCTGTGTTATTTTGTCTCGTTTAGAAAGGATACAATATGTTTTGTGTTGAAAGTGTATGAAAAGAGATAGTATGTTACATTGAGATGCTACATTTATTTGAGATGTTTTATTTAATTTTTTCATTTTTAAATTTTAATTCTGATAGTTTGAAATACGACATTCAAGCGTGGATACGTAGGGATATATACTGAACAAGACAAGTATATGACAAAATTTACACATGTATGTATACATTTTGAGAGTTATAATAATTTGTAATTAAGAGTACTTAGACTTTAATGCGTTTGTACCATAGTATTATCACAATGAGTTTATTATTCAGTCTGTTAATCTGGCAGTAGTAAAACTAATAATACTAGGTAGGATCTAAAATAAAATATAACTTATACTAACTTAGAGTAAGTACTGTCCACTAAAACAGTAATGAAAATTGCTTATCTTATGTTTGTATAAAGGTATATAGTATTATTTTTTTTTTTTTTATTCTTTTTTGTAAAATAGCTGATAGTTTAGAGGGGATCAGTGAAATTCCCGTGGGTTAGTCGAGAACAGAGGGGAATTAACACAACACGCGTTTATCTCAAAGAAAGATGTTGAGAATGAAGGAAATTAGCCACGGTTTTGGCCAGATAAGGCTTTAGTGTAGAACATGGGAGTGGATGTTGATGAAGAATCCAGATTTAAAGAAAGAATACCGAGTGGAGACAAGTAACCAACGTCGTTCCAGGAGGACCCTGTCTGAGATTGTAAGACTTGAGTAATCAAGTCGTTTTCTGAGAGGTCTAAATTATTAATTGTTTTTTTCATGAGTGAAAGATTATATCTCAACAGCGGAATGGTCTTGGTGATGTTGTAAATGTAGTTGTTAGAATAACGTTTGGTAGGCGTCGCAAAATTCTTACCAGCACAGCATCTAAGTATTTTCCTTTCCAAAATCTCCATAGAGTGTGCTACTGTGGGGGAGATGGAAAACCAAATTGGGAAGGCATAGTTCAGAATGGGCCTGATCAAAGTTTTGTAAAATAGTATCTTGGTTTTAGAATTGAGATCTCTATGTCTGAAAAAAGGCATGAACATATTAGAGATTTTCCTGGCTTTTTCAGTTGTTATTTTGGCATGTGGGTTGAATTTCATTAAATTATTAAAGTTCACCCCTAGGTATTTAAGATTGTTTTTTGCCTGAATGTTGCAACCGTCAAGTCTAAGGGAGAGGTTTTTACTCTCTCTGACCACTCCGGCTGGACCTTTGCCACTGGCGTTTCGTATACAAATGACTTCAGATTTAGGAATGTTTATTTTAATTCCCCAGGTTGTGTAAAATAAGTTAATATCATTAAGATGTTTCTCTAAGAATCGAGAGGCCTCAATTGGTGATTCGTGACTTGAATAAACGATGGTATCATCAGCATATAAAAGCCCAGTTGAGGTTAAGTTGCTATCTAAAATTTGGTGAGGGAAATCGTGGATGAATATGTTGTAGAGGTGGGGGCCCCAGGATAGAGCCCTGTGGTACACCACAGTTACACTCGCACAAATCGCCCTTCGAACCTTGGATCTGTACAAAGAAGAGTCTGTCTGTTAAGAAACTGTGAAGAATGTTCAAAGTATGTGTAGGAAAATTGAGAGAGGACAACTTAGCAATGAGTCCCAACCTCCAAACGCTATCGAATGCTTTTTCCACATCTAATGAGCAGGCAACAGTACATTTTTTATCTCTCAGATTGAGAATCACGTCGTTTTGAAACTTGAGAAGTGCGTGGAGGGTGGAATGTCCTCGTCTGAATCCAAATTGAAAGTCCGGGATCGGGTCAATCGGGATTTCGGTTGGTGAGCTTAAGAAGTTCAAAATAATTTTTTCAAGTATTTTGCCCGTATTTGACAATAAGGAAATTGGTCTAAAATTGTTTACGTCAAAATTGTTTTGTTTTTTCAGAATGGGTAATATTCTGGCTGTTTTCCAAATTTTTGGAAAATGAGCATTGTTAATACAATGATTATATATGATTGTTAAAAATTCAATGCCTAAAGGCTCGGTCAAACAGAACGCGTTTTCAACGCCGCGTTAAGATTATTTAACGCGACGGTAAGATTATTTTGACGCGACGTTGCAACCGCCGCGTCAGAGGACGTCAAACAGATAGCTTTCAAGCAATGAACAAACGAAACAATTCCTTAACAAAAATAATTTCAAGCAGCTCAGATTCGGAGGGGGAATTATTGCTTCTATTTGCTATTTTACAAAATTCCCGTAAAAGAAAAAAGAATTTGGGTACATGCCAATTAACAAAAAAAGAAGAGTCGCACATCTCGAAGGCCAACAAAGAGAAGACCTATCAATGCGGCATTTATGATGAGAGACAAATTTGTCTCATATTTCAATAATAATAATTAAATATGTATGTAAAACAATATTCTTATACGATTTATCACCCATATCGTATAGACATTGGTAATTTCTCACCAATTCAATTAATTTTTCCATCTTGAAAAAAATTAAAATTCCTTTGACTGCCGCAGCGTTAGAAATAATCTGTAATTTCACACAACGTCGCGTTTCACCGCCGCGTTGCAACGCCATGGTGAATTCAACGCGGCGTCAAAAACGCGTTCAGTGTGACATGGGACATGTATTGCAATGTAATACAACGCTTCGTTTGAACGCGGCGGTGAAACGCGGCGTAAAAACGCGTTCTGTTTGACCGAGCCTTAAGTCTGAAATTTTTTTTAACGCAAAGTTTGAAATCAAATCTGGTCCCGTGGACTTTTTGGGTTTTAGTTGTTTGATCAATGCTGTAACTGTCTCGGTGTCTGTAAAGAGGTGATTAGCTGTGTGGCTGAGGGCACTGTTTTCGGAATCAAAGAGGAAGATATGTTCAGGAATATTTTGAGCTATGGAAATAGCTTTCTCTAAGGATTCCTGCGAGGAGGAAGGATTAAACGTGGGTATTTTTTCCTGGAATAATTCCTTGAAATGATTTTCGAAGGCCGCTATCACACTAGATTCGTTGTAATAAGTTTGATTGTTTACAGACATTTTATTACAGACAAATTTTTTTTTTGTTTCCGACGAGTCTGAAGGCTTCTTTAAAAGCCAGAGGCCCAGGAGTGATTTTAGAAAGCCTTTTGCTGAGAGTATTATTAAGCCAAATATTAACTTTTTCCTTTAATATGTTATTAAGAAGAGAGATTTGAGACGACAGTTCTCTATAAGGTTCGTTAATTCTGTTGTATGAGTTATGGAAAATATGTTTCAGACGTCTCTGCCATTGGTGTTTTATTTTATATAAATTCTCAATGTCTTTGGGTAGGTTTTTATATTTTTTAAATGAAACCGTTGCACTGGCGGAGTTTTCGTCCAAAGTGGATAAAAGTGATTCGTTGAAGTGAAGTATATGTATAATCATCAATTGCATCGTTAGAGATAGAGGTGGCTATGGGTGGGAAGAAATTTCGAAGGCGCAGATCAAGCTGATTCCTGAATGTTTGCCAGTTGGTGTATTTAAAAGATCTTGAGGAGTGATGATCAAGGATACAAATGTTGGCTTCTTTTAGGTTAATTCTTAAAAGAAGTGGGCAGTGATGCGAAAAAGAAGGAAGAGTTACAATTGAAAAGTTTGGATCTAAATTATTGATCAGGTGATTCGAAATAAGGAAGTGATCGAGGAAAGAAGGGCCCCTTGGAAAGGTGGGGGTGTTCGAAGAGACCATTGTTAATGACGGAGTAAAGTTTTGAAGCCAAGATTCAAGAGTTTTTCCATTAATGTTATGTGAGTGGTCACCCCAGATGGGGTTCCTCGCATTAAGATCACCGCCAATAATGGCCCCGTCGAATGCGTTAGCCAGCTGATCTATCTTGTTTAGTTCGGAAGTGAGTAGAGAGACAGGGGAGGAGGAAGGAATGTACACAGAACCTAGAAGGAAATTCTTAGGAATATTGTCAACGATATATTTTATATTGATGAATACGGAAGGAAAATCGATGGACTCAAATTCCACGAGCTCATACTTAATATTGTTTTTGAGAATTAACGCAGCACCTTGATTAACGTCGTTGCGTAAGATGTTGTAGTTGTCGAGGATAACTTTATGTCTGCTAGACAAATGTGTTTCTTGAATGAATGCAAAAGTACAGTTATTATCTTGGAGAATTTTTAGTAGCTCAATTCTCCGAGAATGTGCAATCAACGACGAAATGTTATATTGTAATATTTTTAATGACATCATTTCGAGCAGCAGAGAAGTTCATTGACCAGTTCAAGATAGGGCAATCTTTTTTCAGCAATTGAGTTGAAATTTCCGAGGTTAGACATAAATTTTTCAATTTTTCCCAGCAGCGTTCTCATGTCAAATCCAAAAAGGTCGTTGGAGAGGGCCATAAATTGATTCAGAACACTATCACCAGGCGTTCTAATTATTGAGCTCGAAGGAGCTGGAGCAGAGATTACATTAGAGTTTTGTGCCTTAAAGAGGCTTGCAAACGGAACCCCAGGAGTAACAGAGGCACCATTTGAGAGAGCACGAGAAAGGCTCCTTGCATTTACTTTCTTGTCGGAAGCTTCTTGAAGGAGTTGTTTCCTTCTAGCTTCGTATAGTTTAAACAGTTTGCATCCTCTGAAGTTAGCAGGATGATCCTCGCCGCAGTTTACGCAAACAGCCTTGCTCCCCTGCTCTCTCACTACTGGGCAAGAGCCCGGCTCATGTCTGTTGGTGCATTTAACACACTTATAAGCAAAGGCGCAATTTTTCGCCAAATGTCCAAATTGTTGACATCTTCTGCACTGAAGTGGGCCTCTGTTACCCCTCGGTTTCTCCCAATATACCCTGGTGTGAAACAAGTATTTTATTTTAATCAACTCGGAAGCACTCGTGCCCGGAAGTAAACGTACTAAGAAAAGGTTGTAATTAATTTTTTCCTGTTTCGACCTCAAAGTCTCGAAAAGAGAAACACTTGAAACATTGGGGATTTTGGATTTAAGTTCGTTTAGAATCTCAGTTGGAGGATAATCAGATGAAAGTCCTCGAAGGACGACGTTGGTTATCTTGTCTTCTTTAAGCGTGAATGAGTATGCTTGAGCATCTTCAGTATTTCTTAACATGCACATCAGCTCCCTGTGTGCATCACTATTGTCGATATACAATCTGCTAACACTACCTCTGTTCACAACTTTATATGCAAATTCCACCGAATTCTCTTTAAAATCCCAAATTAATTTTCTAATATCTACGTTTTTAAGAATAATAGGTGGACAGTACTTACCTGAATACAATTTCGTTTCTTCGTCTATACATTGTGTATTGTTGTTGCTTGGTGTTGAATTAGATGTGGCTCCCACGACGCACAGTGTGGAAAATGACAAATCTAGCGGAACTTAATTAATTTTTTTCTTGCTTCAAATATATAATTAAAGTTAGCAATACGATTCATAGAAAACCGGTTTGGCGTTAAATTTTTTAATCATCCATATATTAACAAAGAGGTACCTCGCTGAAAGTGAAGCCTTTGTTTATATTCGAAAAAATCACTGAGTATTTCTTTGATCTTGCAATTAAACGTGTGTCTCAGTGATAAAAGTTATAAGGTATCAAAGTTTGGAAATTTATTTTTTAGAGTCCTGAGCATCTTGCAAGGTAAGAATTAATGCATAACTTAAAATGTAGGCATGTCATTTTGAAAACACAATTTGAGAAGTCTTAATTTGAACTTTTTTTTTTTTTTAAGTTGAGTTTTAAAAATGTATCCTCGTGTATCTTTCGTGAAATAATTTTTTTTATAACTGTTAATTCACTTTCTATCAAATTGTGTGAAATTTGGCTTTGAATATTTGCGGCACTCATACATTTTAATTTAATTTTCAATGATATGTACAGTATAAAAAATCGTAAAATTTTTGAAATTTGGCATCATAATAGAATTCGGAATAGAAATAACGTCATTTATAACTATATAATAGAAAAACACAATTTTGAGGTGGAAGATCAAAGCCTTAGAAGTCTAAAAATTTTTGTTTAAGGAAAAAAATAGACATATAAAATGCAAGAGTAGCTACCGAAGGCTTCCAAGATTTCTAGCTGCAAATGAAACATGGCTTGGAAAGTAATTATCCCTTTCAGATAAATTGAATAAGTTGCTAGGATCTAAAAGGTCGACGAATCCTAGACGCCTAGACCGCGCAGTATAGGACGACCAGCGAAAGATTTTATTGGATTCAGAAATGTCCTTTTCAAGTTCCAATGTATCTGATGACAGTAATAATGACAATGATGATGACGATGCTCTAGACGAAATATAAATTATTAAACAAATAAATACATAATGATATAATTCTCATATAAAACTACAAAAATATTTTAAAGATGTAAAGTTTTTAAGCTTAGATAAAAGATGTAATATCCAAAACTAATCAAAAATTTATTCATCTTTATTTAGAATGGACGTTTATCTTGGAAGTCTAGGCTGTTTATATAATATATATGTTTGTATATATAATTGTCTTTAGTTTAAAGCATGAGAACAATTAGAAGGACAAACTGCGCGTACAGCTAGTTTAATATTATAATGAATAAAGAGTAGTTAAATTTAACAGTTTGGTCCTAAAAACGATGTTTTATGTTTTTGGGACAAAAATAAATTAAAAATGAGGATATTTTGTAAAAATTTCACGAAATTATAATAAAATATTCATTTTATGTTTTAAATAAGGTAACTAGATCTTTTATTATTAATTATTATTAATGTTTATAGTTATATTAAGTTTCCAAAGGTCCCACTACAGTGCAAAAAACAGGTATGTTTTTAGAGCTCGTTTTTTTTTTTAAATTGACAAACTATAAAAATAATTGATGTTTTCAATTATTTTGTAGTTTTTTGTAATGAATACTACATAAAAAAATATCAAAAAGTTTGTTTTTTCGTGCATGTTATTCAATTTTGAAAATGGACTTACCTTAGTAAAAAAAATGGGTACTTTCAAAGCTAGGTTAATAAAAATATGATTTATGAATATACATATTTACTGTTAAATTTCATTTCTTAGTAATTTATTATTATTCCTGCAAAAAGAAAATGACGAAAAAAAATAAAATATAAGCGCCATTAATTTAATTCCGCTAGATTAGCGAAATCACACACTGTGCGGCGGCAGGAACATCTTCGTCGCTGATGGAATGTTGCTCCATTTGTTTGGCCATGGTGTTATTGTGCATTTTATTTTTGAGTGTGCTAATCTTCACGTTGGATAGTGCGGCAAATTTGTTGGAGTCTTGGATGCCATCCATTGGTTGTGTTAAGGGCGGCGACACAGCAGCAGCGGTTGCGGTCAGTTTTTTTGGCGGCTTCAACCAACCGCTCGTCAAATCAGGTACGTCATCGTCGAGAACTTCTGAAAATTGCTTGGCATGTTGCAGCATTGCTGTATTCTTTTCGGAGGAGAACTCAAGAGGTGTAGGGTGAGTCTCGATTGCGAGAAGTTGTGACTCGAGTGATGTGCCACGTGCGCTGGTGCCGGGCTGCGAGCTGCTAAGAGCGACTAGTTGCTGGGCTGCTTCCATTGTTTTGTCGTAGGGCGACACTTTTTTGGATTTAAAAATCTCTGAAGTTTGCTTCATTTTGTTGCGATAGACTGTTAATCCAAAATTAAAGGTGCAAGGAAGGATCTACGGCCAGGTGAATGTACCCAGACAGGGCACGTGTGGACGGAATCCGAAGAGATCCGTGTTAGGGAACACCATCCGATTTTAAAAAGTTATTAGAAACACTTATTGATAAATAAAATTAATTTATTGCTTTTTATTTTATAAAAAAAGGTACTTTTTAGTACTCAAAAAAATTGTTTGAAAAAAAATTTACTGAAAAATATTTGATTTGATATAACGCAAATAAAATGGCGACTTGGGCACGAGTACGATAACTTGGCCGCCAGGATTTGATGACGGCTTTTTGTAGAGGGGTTAAAAATAAGCACTTTTTACTATGGGAGGGGGGGGTCTATCTCCCCCCGTTTAGGAGGTAGGGGCACTTTTAGAAAAAATGGTTTAAATTGAAAAAAAAAAATATTAAAAAACAACGGCAACACCTACAATAAAGTGCTATACTGTGTTTGAAAGCCAGAAGATTGTTCTATAATCCTGCATTTAAATTAAATTACTCATATAAATAGTTTTTGAGAAATTCGCATTTAAAGTCCAAATTTTGATAAAAAAAAACGTGAAAAAAAAGTTTAGACCGGTTGCTTTCAAAATTGTGAAATGAAATTGTAAATTAGCTTATATGTGTTTCATGTATCTATCAGTTTTTAATCGAACACAAAAAACCGCATAGTTCTATGTCTTCTGGTTTTTGAGAAAACCTCCGTTTAGGAGGTAGGGGCACTTTTAGAAAAAATGGTTTAAATTGAAAAAAAAAATATTAAAAAACAACGGCAACACTTACAATAAAGTGCTATACTGCGTTTGAAAGCCAGAAGATTGTTCTATAATCCTGCATTTAAATTAAATTACTCATGTCAATGGTTTTTGAGAAATTCGCATTTAAAGTCCAAATTTTGATAAAATAACGTGAAAAAAAAAGTTTAGACCGATTGTTTTCAAAATTGTGAAATGAAATTGTAAATTAACTTACATGTGTTTCATGTATCTATCAGTTCTTAATCGAACACAAAAAACCGCATGGTTCTATGTCTTCTAGTTTTTGAGAAAATCGAAAATAACTAAAACTACTTTCCTACAAAATGTTTGATATTTTTTGCTTCCTTAAATAAATAAATCAGTGCTAGCTTCCAACATTACAATATATAAACAGTAAAGTATGTATGGGGGGGCATGCTGCCCCCCTGCAACCCCCCTGCTTGGGCACACTATAGGATTTGGGGTAGGTGCGAGGTTGGGTGCATGCAGTTTCTTTTGCATTCACAGAATCTGTATTTAAAAAAATTCAAATTTATTCTATTTATCCAATGTCCACTAAATACATATAAAATACAATAAACGATCTTGAAAACCAAAACAAACTTCCGACCATGTTCAACAATACATGGCACTATTTTTCTATCGAAAATACTGCCTAGAAAGGAAATATAAGGACGACTGGGGTTCGCAAATAATAGAGTTTTTATCAGATGTAAAAAAAGTTTACCCTTGTTATACCGATGGTGATATATGTGAGGGTAGACATCGATCCTCCCACCCTTCAGAGCGAAAATTCAGAAAGTGTTTTACCGCCAAAACATCCTCAGCTTCCCACCATAAAAGAGTAACTCAACGAACTCGACAGTTATAGTACGGACGATGGCTTTATTGGCGAGACTTACACACCTTTTTAATACATTTTGACCATTTTTAACTAACTATGACTGACTAACTCCTGACTAACTGACAAAATAACTGACCCAGATGCAATTCTACCTCCTCATGGTGCATTCTGGGTAACGCTAAATGAATTGCGGTACTGAACTAACAAAGATTCATTATGTTTATTAACATTAATCCTTAAAATGGAATCACCGTCACCACCAAAAATCAAAAAAAGCAGTTTTGGTAATTTTCAATTTTCTCAAAAACCAGAAGACATAGAACCATGCGGTTTTTTGTGTTCGATTAGGAACTGATAGATACATGAAACACATTAATGTAAAACACGACCTTCTTTTGTGGTGCACACTTTATTAACTTACTTAATAAAATTGACATTAAGAATACTTAGGCTAGACTAGAGAGAGTGTGTTCAGTCATATACGATATTTATACGGATATAACAGTCACCCCTTTTTAATATATTTCAATTCTTACAACTAATTTAATAAATCTTAAAATAGATATGATTACTTAACCAACCAACTTATGAATTCAGTTATTTTACTTTAAATTTGTTTAATATTAAACTTCGAATAGGTATTAAATTGGTTTTCTTTACAATTTGGTAAAATAAAATAATAGATATTTTAAAATTCATTCATTTGTAAAACTATGTTTTTTTTTATTTCATATACAGGACTTTTGGTTTTTTTTTTTTTTTTTTTTTTTTAATATTTCAGTATTTGTAATTCATTACATTTTTTTTTTTTCTTTTTTATTTAGTTTGATCAAATTTTGAATTATATGTTAAACGGTCTGGTTGTTTTCTTTCCCTTATAGGTCTACTTGGTTTCGAAATTGGCATAGGTTTTGAAACATTTGGCTCCAAATTTTCTTCATTATTTGAAACTGGTTGCGGATTTTTTTCAAAGGGTTGCGGCTCTTCAGTGGCGTCCTTCTCTGTCGGTTTTTGAATTTCACTAACTTTTGGATTTTGTCTCATATCATAGTGGAATGGAATTTTATCTTCTTGGGGCGCCACAATACCTGAGCCTATACGATGTATTTGGTCGATGTGACGTTTCCACAGACGTCCATCATCTAACTTAACAGAATAATGAAGCGCACCAAGAACCTCCATTACAGTTCCAAATTGATATTTTGAATTACAACTGTAATCACGAACTGAAACCCGATCGTTAACAAATAATTTTCTTATATTCTTATCAATAAATTCTTTTGTATTTTGATAAGCAGTTTTTTTAGGAAGCATTAAATCAAGTCGTGAACGTATTTGTCTATTAAACATAAGAAACGATGGTGATTCCCCCGTAGTAGTGTGAGGAGTGCGGCGATAATTTAATAAAATGTTACATAATTCTTTTTCAATTTCTGAGGGCTTGCAATTAATAGTTTTAAGTTTATTTTTGAAAGTTTGAACGTTGCGCTCTGCTTGCCCATTCGTGGCAGGGTGATAAGGAGCACTTCGTTTATGAATGATTCCATTCATTTTTAAAAAAGTTTGAAATTTTTCGGAAGTAAACTGTACTCCGTTATCGCTCACTAGAACTTCAGGAATACCGAATTTGGAAAAAATGTCCCGACATTTGTCGATTGTAACATCTGTGGTTATATTTGGTATCATTTGTACCTCTGGCCATTTTGTGTACGCGTCGATGAGTATAAAAAAATACTTCCCCATAAAGGGACCCGCAAAATCGACGTGTACACGTTCAAATGGACTCTTTGCTGCTTCCCAGATATGGGTTGCAACTCTCCTTGGGTTTGGCCTTGTTGACTGGCAATTGACACAGTTTTTTGACATATTTTCGATGTCTAAATCGATTTTAGGCCACCAGCAGTAACTTCGTGCTAAAGATTTCATCCTAGAAATTCCAAAATGAGCTGTATGAAGCTCTTCAAGGACCCGTTTTCTAAGATGTTTTGGGATGTATACTCTTAAGCCTCGAAGTAAACAATTTTGCTGTAACGTGAATTCTGTTTGGTCAATGCCAAATCGTTTATCTGCGCTTATAAATTTACCAGACTTAAGGGCGTTAATTAAATCCCTAACGTCCTCATCGTCTTCACATGCAGCTTGCAACTGTTCTACTGAGATAGGCAAGGTTTCGATGGCGTTCATTTCAATTATCTCAATCTCATCTTTTTTAGAATTTACCTCGGAAAGTGGTAATCGAGATAAAGCATCAGCGTTAGTATTTTCGGCAGATTTTCTGTAGCGTATCTCATAATCAAATGATTGCAAGAAAATTGCGTAGTGTTGCATCCTGGTTGCCGATAGTGTCGGCAATCCTTTTCCGGGTGCAAGAATTTGGGTGAGAGGCTTATTATCGGTTATTAAAATAAATTTTCGGGCATACACATATTGGTAGAATTTTCTAATGCCAAAAATTATAGCATACGCTTCTCTATCAATTTGTGTATAACGCTGCTGTATTGGCGAAAGCGTTTGGGAAGCAAATTGTATTGGTCTTTCACTGCCATCAGGAAATATATGGCTCAATACAGCCCCAACCCCAACTGGACTTGCATCGGTTGCCAGCACTAAGGGCAACCTTGGGTCGTAATGTACTAAATATGTTTCTCTTTGTATCGTATTTCGCACAGTTTGAAATGCTTTTTCACAATTACTATCCCAAATAAATGGGACCCTGTTTTTAAGTAGGTTATTAAGTGGATACAAAATCGTACTTAGGTTTTCGAAAAATCTTCCGTAGTAATTAACTAACCCGATATATGCTCTAACTTCATCTTTATTTTTCGGTTTCGGCATTTCAGTTATTGCATCGATTTTTTTTTGTACTTTATGTATACCGTCGCGATTGATTTTGTATCCACAATATTCAATTTCAGAAGCCATGAACTCGCATTTTTCAAAATTTACTCGCATATTGTATTTGCTAAGCCGTGATAAAACTTTTTCGAGACGCTGAAAATGAATTTCATCGTTGGGGGCAGTAATCTTGATATCATCTAAGAAAACTGAAATGCCCTCGATATCTTTTAGAATCTCCTCGATTTGGTTTTGCCACTTTGCAGGCCCAGAGGCAACTCCGTACATAAATCTTGTTGGTCTGTATAAACCACGGTGAGTACTCAACGTAAGAGGCTCGCGGTCATCAGGATGAACTTCTAATTGTAGGTATGCCTTACTGAGATCTATCTTCGTAAATTTCTCCCCACCTGCCATAGACGCAAACAGTTCTTCGACTGTCGGCAACGGATGTTCCTGAACTAAAATTTGCGGATTTAAAGAGATTTTATAATCTCCACATAATCGGACTTTACCTCCTTGTTTCCGAACAGGCACAATAGGAGTAGCCCACCTAGACGTTTCGACTTTTTCGATAATACCATTTTTTTCTAGCTCGTCTAATTCTCTTTCGACTGCATCTCGTAATGCAAAAGGAATTTTCCTCGCCTTTATAAAAACAGGTTTAGCATCATCACACAAAGGAATACGAGCTTGAACATTATTAATTTTGCCCATTGAATTTTCAAAAACTGAAGAATACTTTTGTTTAAGTTTTCCGATTTGGACTAACATTGTTTCTTTAATAGATGAAACCACTTGAATGTTTTTACTCGAAGAAGAAAATATTTTGTTCCAGTCTAATTTAATGCTTCGTAACCATTCCCGGCCTAACAAAGGCTTTCGGTTTGAATCGACGACATAAAGCTTCAGCTCGCTACTATTTTTGTCGGAATTTTCATTTATTACACCTGACATAGTTCTACAAGAAACATGCACAAAGAAGAACCCCAACACTTTAATATTTGTTCCACAATAACTTACCAGTTTCGTATCTGATGCAATTAATTCTTCTTCTGGAAAATTTTGTTCTTTGTCATTGTTGCTAATTATTGTAACTGGAGAACCACTGTCAATTTCGAAACCTAGGATAGAATTATTAACTTTTAGTTCAATAAACAATTTACTTCTTAAATTTAATGATTCTACACTAAAAATTTCTTCTACTGACTCTTCTCTAACTGGATCGTCTATATAATTTGTGTTGTTGTTTGGTGCTTTAAAGCAAACTGTTCGTAAATGTCCCTTGATCTTACAAAATGAGCATGTGGAGTTTCGATGACGACACTTGTTTGCTTTGTGGTCTTTGCTTCCACATCGATAGCAATATTGTTTCTTCTTATCAGCCGCTTTCACATCACTCTTTGGCTTACCACCGTCACTCTTCCCAAATTTATTTGTAGAATGTTTTACCTTGGACTTGTTCTTTTGTTGAATGTAGCTTACAGGCTGACCTTCTCTCTGTTGTTGGATCTCTGCTCCCCCTTGTGCCGATAGTTCCATAGTTTTTGCAGTGGTCAACGCTGTTGCTAGCGTCATGTTTGGTGTCTCCAATAACCGGTTTTGTATTCGGGGACTACGTATTCCAAAGACAAACTGATTGCGGAGCGCTGTCTCCAAATAAATCCCAAAATTGCAGTGTAATGCCAATTTTCGTAGTGCTATGGAATACTCTTCCACAGTCTCTGCGTCGTTTTGTTTTCGGAGATGAAAACGATAGTTTTCCATTATCTCTAATGGAACTGGATCGAAGATTTCAGAAAGAACCTTGATTACTTCGGAATAGGTCTTGTCTTTAGGTTTAACAGGTGCTAATTTGTCGGAGAGAATATCGAAAGTTTCTTGACCCATGTAATGTAGAAGCAGGTGTATTTTTTTATCCTCTTTAGTTCCAACTATTACCATCGCACCTTCGAATCGTTCCACCCATCTGGACCATTGGGTTTTAGTTTTGTCGAATTTCTCGAACACAGAATAGTCAGCCATAATTAAATAATTTTTTTGCAAGTCCTCTTTATCTTTTTGACTCATAGCCAGTGCGCGATTTTTATGTATGCAAGCACGTGTATGGAATGTACATTGACAAGAAGGTTATGTTAACACTTTGTATGTAATTGGGTGTGCGGATTGAATTTAGTTTTTGTACGTAGTTTAACTTTTTAATTATTGTAAATATCTTGCATACGTTTTAAATTAATTGTATTTATAAGAAATTTTTTTTTTTATTTTTGAAAAATTAAAAAAAATTATCAATTTCTATCATCCTCGTCGCCACTAATGTAAAACACGACCTTCTTTTGTGGCGCACACTTTATTAACTTACTTAATAAAATTGACATTAAGAATACTTAGGCTAGACTAGAGAGAGTGTGTTCAGTCATATACGATATTTATACGGATATAACACACATGTAAGTTAATTTACAATTTCATTTCACAATTTTGAAAACAATCGGTCTAAACTTTTTTTTTCACGTTATTTTATCAAAATTTAGACTTTAAATGCAAATTTCTCAAAAACAATTGACATGAGTAATTTAATTTAAATGCAGGATTATAGAACAATCTTCTGGCTTTCAAACGCAGTATAGCACTTTATTGTAGGTGTTGCCGTTGTTTTTTAATATTTTTTTTTTTCAATTTAAACCATTTTTTCTAAAAGTGCTCGTTTTTGACCCCTCTACAAAAATCCGTCATCAAATCTTGGCGGCCAAGTTATCGTACTCTCCCCGCGACTTGCCACGATGACTGCCAGACTCTTTTTTGAGTTGATCATTGAAAAAAAAAAAAAAACTGACACATGATAATAGAAAGAGAATCGAACACAAATCATTGGAACGATTGTGTTCCACTTCGTTGGAACGAAAATCAGCTGTTCATTGAAAACGAATTTCATCATTGAAAAATTAAGGCTGGTATTCACCGAGCGCTCATAAGTAGCTCATAAACCTATTCACCAAGCAATATTAGTGAAGATCTACTAGCGCTATTAAAAGTTAGGAGTGGTCCCGACCGCTCTCTTCGAAAGTTTGTTCGCTTAGACGTGCCACGCACGCATTTGACTCGAATCCATGTGAGCAATGCCAAGTAGAAGAGTATCCATTTGCTGTCAAGACTCAAGACCATTATTCCACAACATTTCACAGTTTGGGTATGCCTGAACAAGAGAGAGTGGCTCTCATTTTCGAACTTCGAAAAACACTTGTGAGTGGTTGGTGAATACCCCAAAGAAATTTCAAGTTAAGAGCCGTTTAAGACCGCTCGGTGAATACCAACCTTAAAGTAGTTTTTTGAGAAATATTTAACATATTTGCTTATTTTTATTTGCAAAAGTAAAATATATAATTGATTAGCTTCATTTGTATACCAAACATTCTCAATATTCATAGTTTAACTAACCCAAAAAGTGAAAACAAAATTTTCAATGATGGTTTTCAATGATAGCTATAACTAGGGCCTTAGTCCACTTAATTTTTAACGAGTTCTAAATTATTTGTTAATTTTTTGATAATATAACAGTTATAATATAATTAGTAAGTGTATATTGAAGATTAATATATTTCGATTTAATAAAAAATGAAATTATTATTGGTTTTCTTAATTTCTGTTAATTTTTTCTAGAGTAAAGTCATTTCGTGCTTTATTTTTAACCAACACTGTATGTATACATACATACATACATACATATATTACAAGTTAAAATTCCTCTAAGTGTTGTGTGGCTTGTGCAACCATTTAAATATATTTTGGATAACCTAAATCAAGAACAATCAAATTTTTTATATAGGTATCTATGCATAATTGGTCTATTTAATTATTTATATTATTAAGTCGTTTCATTTGTACAGTATAAAACTTCCACATATATTGAGAACACGGTTTTTTTGTTTTCTAGTTACTCAAGGATAATAACGATGATGCTAAGCGAATCGGGATCATGGTCGCATCCCACAATGAAGACACAGTTCGTTTTGCCATCCAAAAAATGGACGAAATTGGAATTGAACCGGAAGACAAAGTCATATGCTTTGGTCAATTATTGGGCATGTGTGATTTTATAACGTTTCCATTAGGTGAGATTTTATCATTTTTGACAACTTTTCCTTTTCAGATTATACAAGCCAAAGATTTGAGTATCGAGGTTTAAGTTAAAGTACCTACATCCTTATATTTTCGCACAAGAAAAATTTATTGGTATATGTATATCATTATTACAATATCGCAATAATAAATAAGAAAATTCAAGAAAATATATTATACTATACAGGGTGATTTGCATAAGGTGTGACAAAAAGC